>CM043008.1:4442877-5642877 GCA_023678885.1 Pogostemon cablin | reverse complement strand
ATAATAAATGGATTTCAAAGATATTTTACATGCGTATAAAAGACTCATAGATGAACAATTTTTATCTCTAGTGGTTTTCTCTAATTCGTTCATTTTATATGTTAAATAAATAGATCAAATTTAGTTTGTGTTTCTCGCAAGCAATCTGTTACAGTTTAGTAAAATACACATAACTTTCATTGAGTAAATAATTTTCTATGAAATTTTACAGATAGTTACTTAACTTCATAATAAATATTTTTATTCTTTGTGGATAGCCAAAATCCTAACATAAATATGTCGTTTTCTAGCTTGAAAAACAAAGACAGATTCTGGAATTTTGCAGTTTAGTTGTAGTTGCTAGAACTTGAGCCATATTTTAGCATGCGAGTTAAAATGTCATTTCTTACATTTAACAATCCCCATTTTCACATAACATATACCAAAAAATCCATAAAAATATCATGCATTAGCTCCTCCTCCTTCTCATTTACATAAATATCACACATATAAATAAAATAGTATGAAAGATTACCTTGAAAGCTTTGAAAAGCTTAAAGTCTTGTGATGGTTTTGATAGTATTGGAAGGATGATTTCACCACCTCCACTTAATAGTAGTTTCATGGATATTAAGATATAAAAATTGAAGTAAGGAATGGATGTTGATTTAAGATTAAAAGATATATGGTATGAAGATTAGTATGTTGTGAATCTTTACTTACCTTGGTGGTGAGATTCTTAAGTAAATCTTTATTTCTTGAGAAGGATGTCTGAGCAACTTTGAGATTTGTCTCCAACAATTTTGAAGGATGATATTTTAATGGAGATGTGTTATGTGTTGTATGACACTAACATTATTGCTAAAAATGTGGAAGAAGAGAGTTCTTCTCTCTTTGATTTTTCTTGGCCTTTGAAATGTGGTTTAAGCTCTACCAAGAGAGGAGAGCTTTTATGGAGGTGAGATACACTTTGGGCACACGGATGTTGTGTTCTCTTTACACTAACTAAATCACTCATAGTGAGAGAGTTAGCTCTTTTGGTATTTTTCTCTTGTACCTTTTCCATTTGCCTTTTTTGTTTATCTTGTTTTAGTTGTCTTATTAATCATGAATCTCATCATTAGGAGCATGTATGTAGTATATGTAGGATTGATCATGAGCATAGTGAGTGTATCATGTATTTGATTTGATCACAAAAGTATATTATATCTCTAAGACAAAGTCTCTTGTGAGACGCTACTTATGTGAGACCATTTGTGAGACGTATTAAAGTATGCCTATTATATAGATAAAATATTTTTAATGGTTGTTAAAGTTTATTTTGTAAAGTATGGTAGATGATGAATTAAAATATGATTTTAGAATGTTATAATATGATTCATTATTGACATACTTTAACTACAAATAAGCATATTTTACCTATATGATAAACATACTTTAATAACGAGTCAACTCGTCTCACAAGAGAGTCACTCTATCTCTAATATATGTAGGTATATATAGAGTTTAATTGTCTTATTAGTGATAGGATACATTGTGATATGTATCATATAGATTTTGAAATGCGTTTTAATTATTATGACGTATGTTCTATTCAAGTTTTTAATGATGATATATGTATCTCTTGCAAAATCTTATATTTATGACCTCCTACTGTAACATTAAACCTATAAATGCTATAGTAATTCTTTGATCACCATCAAAATTAAAATTTCTATGATATGGAATATTGTTTCCTAAAGTTAGTATATCTAAATTTAATAAAAGCATATTTTAGATTGGGGTGTTACACTCTCTCCCCTTTAAAATAATTTTGTCCTCGAAATTAAAATATATCAACTTTTACTTCGAAAATGATACATGAAACTCTCATTCCGATGTAGCTCTTTTCCTTTTGACGTAAAAACTTTAATTCATAAACAAGTTTAAGCTTCTACTCGCTTTTTCTTTGATTGCAGTCATCATGAACTAAGTATTCTGATAGTTAATAACACGTCTCGTGTCAAGCATATAGTATAGAACTATTATAGCTCCTAACACATCGATTACTAATGTTGATTATAGTACTTAATTCCCTTTTGAATTTCTCTTAGACCATTAGTTCAACTCTTTTCAAGCTTTACCAATTCTCAATCATGTATAACATTTCTTGTTGGCGTTTTACTATATAAGAACTTGTAAACAAAATGAAATTCTAGCTCCGACAATACTTTCATCCTGTAGCATATCCATTTTTTCTTAAACATTAAAGTTCTATCACTCCTCTTTCAGGAAACTTTTTTTTTCAATTTCTCCTTTTTTGATCATAAATATTTGTAATTCTATACCTTAAGGTGAGTATTGCATTCGATCTATCTTAGCCACTATGTATGAATGCTTGAACCATCTTGAATATGCTTAACGTGTGAGTGATTTTCCATCTTCACTAGCCAAAATGAACTTATATGCCATATTAATTCCAATTCTGTTCGCGCTTAGTGCATCGAACATACAACAATTTAACTTTCTAAGTTAGTAGTGATCATAAGATCGTATTCCTTTATAGGAGCCAACTATTTTTATTGTCCTTTGTTGTATATTATACTCACTAAAGACATTTTAGACTTTGTGTATGGTCCATGTATTTGATACACTTCTTAAGTTTCTATAGAAGGGTGTTTAAGGTAGTGAGAGTTGATAATAAAGAAAAGTGATTGCAACAAAAGATATGAAGCTATATATTTTCGAATTTCAAGTTAGGATCAATAAGAAAATGAGAATACTATTCTCAATCTTGATCAATGTCTCATAAAGTATCCATATTCTTTCTAAATCCATGAAAAAGAAGGTATTTATAGGATATAAGGACTGAGAGATTCAATGAATGGTGAGAGTGCGTTCAAACCTCCAAATTAATAAATTCTAGATTTCTGGACTTGACTTTGAACGGTCATATCTCTTTGAATCCTTTGAATATGACAGTCTATAATGTATGGTTGGAAAGGTGATCGAGTTGGCTTTCCATTTCTACCAATGAGACATTAATCAGAATCTTGTAGAAAAGATTATGACGTGAATACTAAACTGTGGTAGGTTTAGCGAATTTTGCCCCACATTACCAATATTAGGGTACAAGCCACTAGAGTTAGATCAAAACCTTAAGCCAAGAATTTTATTCTGTGAGCTTCAAATTATCTAGTAAATTAGGTGATTTCTCTCATTTAATGTAAAAGGATTGTGGTCCTTATTATGATGCATCATAGTGAATTCCTTAACCTCATAAGTGGTGTCTTAGTAAATTTATTTCCACTCATGACTATTAGATCACTTACATTCCTTTATGCATAGTTGTTATCTTAATAAACTAGCTACTTGGAGAATCATATATTCCTCAGTATTTCCAATAGTAATCAAATTGACCCAAGTAGTTTTATCCATTTTGTATACTTTATGTAGTACAATCTTTCAATCATCTGCATCTTATAATCACTTGTTTCAACCTCTAGACCTTGTATCCTCATAATGTGTTCCAATAATATAATTTGATCAGGTAAAAACTTATATCCACTGAATACTTTGAATATGACATAAAAAAATTTCCTTCTTATGGTGTCAACTACTATTCCCCAAAAGTTCTTTATTGCGTTTCCTTATTTGGAAAGTAGATTGAAATGTCTTGAATAATCATAGCCTAATTCAAGTATGGATCAAATATTCTTTTAAAGATCAAGCTTATAATAGAGGAATGGTTAAGTCAACACTATAAAGTCTTTGTGCAATCTATATTCCCATTGAAATATTCGTCTTCCTATCCTTATTTGGTGATATCCGACAAAATGTTCATCCCACATTATCTTAAAACCACTTAATTAGTCAAGAAGATCTTAGAAAGAATATTTGTCCTTATCCAATGAGCTTGTTTAGTTTCCTTAATCAAAAGAATTTCTATACTTTACGAATAGCACAAATTTTCTATAAAGGTATCTTGGTCTTATTTAATCATACATCATGTAGTCCTTCAATTGAGTACACAACCCAGGAAACTCCACGTAATTCGATGTAGCTTTTCCATATTATTGGTAAACTAACCTTACCCGTTGAGTGTAGTACTAGGAAAATCTTCAAAATTATATCATTCCTCATTTTGTTTCCTAAGTGCAACAGGACTTCTACACGTGTCTTGTTCTTATACAAAATTAATATTTATAAAAAGTATATTCCTTATTTTAAAATAATTTTTTCATTTAAAATATTAATCAAGAACATATATATTAATCTTTAGATGCAAAATTTTAAAAGTTTGCTATTGTAAAATTTAGAAAAGTATGTATGATATAACAGTAAAAGCACAATATGTTTTTGTATATTAAAATTTAAATAAACTTTGATAGAATACTTTTAACTTTGATAGTTACTTAAATTTTTCTTTACAAAATAAATAAATGATAAAAGTTAGATCATGATTAGAAAGAATTTAAATTTAAATAAACCATAAAATAATTTAAAAATGAAAGAGAGATTAGATGAATAGAAATTTGAATAAATTTACATATACAAAACTTGTTACGTGGTATGATAAATCATGATTATAAAATATGATCCAAATCATTTTAAATAGTATGTATTAATTTAATCCAAAATTGATAAATTCTTTCTTTAAAATTAATAATTTAAACCTTTATGAAAGATCACTTAAAATAAAACATTAAATGAAATATCAAATCAAATAAGAGTAAAACTAATTTTTTTTCTTGGCAAGCAATTTAAAAATATAGTATTAAAGATATTCTTTATTAATAGTATATTATCAATATCCAAACACTTATCATGCTTTGGTGCACTTTGTAATTTTTTTTTCAAGGTATATAGAGTGAATTATCCTCGTAATTTTAATGATCATAATATTACTCTCGTTTTACTTCCTTGGAATGCAATATTCTTCATCATGACTACATAAATCTATTCCTCAAAAGACATTAATTCCTTTTGGTTTATAACGTGTAAATTGTTCTTCAAAATATCGTCCTCACACTTGATTTTCATGTCTTTAGGTGGCTCTAATCTATCTCATGTTCATTAATGACATGCTTATCTAAGGTATTGCTATCGTTTGTGCCCTTGCACACTAATCATGTGACATCGAGGGAAAGAAAGAGTACGTAACTTACTCACAAATAACACAATAGCATATAGGAAATGGTAGTAACTTTTTCAAGGTTCTCGTTGAAAAAGTATTTGAAAGCCCATGAGGTGGTCTCTCTCTTTGTTAGGTTTATTGTTTACTACTTTAGTTTAAATGAGCATATACATTTAGGACTACTTTAATGGATAGCAAGTAAATCCAACCATGATACAAATATCAAGGATGCTACATATATCCTTTCAATCTAAACTTGAAACTTCTAACATTCTTGTTTCAATATTAATCTATAGAAATATTTGTATCACTAAATACAAACTAGCTAGATTTAGAAGTATTCTACACTCTTATTAAAAATTTCTCGTTGAATCTAAATTTAATGGATTTTCAAGGAATGCATGTTCAACTAATTCACAAAATGTGCAAGTAAATCACATATTTCACAATTAAATCCACGTATGATATGAACAATCAAGACAATCATCATATATTGCACGTAGTCATCATTAAAATTCACGCAATTAAAGTTCAAAGTTCAATACACGTATAATGCAGTCATCATTATCACTTAAAATTCACATAATTCAAGTTCATTCCATTCATTTCATAACTTCATATGGCAATCCTAGTATCCACCCTCTTTAAAATGTTTACCTTGCAAAAGCTATAGCCGGTGTCGAATGAGGAGGGTTTAGACCTTAAGATTTTCATAAGTAAAAATAGATTTTTCTATTTTAAAATCACCTTAACATGTCTACAGGATCGTAGACCTGCTCTGATACCACTCTGTTAGGAAATCGCGTTCATTGTAAAATATTATAGTAATTGTTGGATAAATAAATCTTTAATTTATAAATGAGGGCGCTATTAAAAATTTCTTTAATAAATATTCACTTTTATTAGCACTTGAAACTCTTTAAATTTAATGAAATCGAAAAATAATAAAAAGTTATTTGAGCACTCAAATTATTTAAATTTAAAGGGAATAGTTCGGCAAATACTCAAAGGTAAAAAGTAGTATAAAAATAAATTTGGAATAAATATAAGTTAAAAAGAATCGTGAAGTTGCGAAATCCCATAGTTTTACTTAATTATATTTGACGTGATTCATTTGAAAATTTACAATAGTATATCACATTCGAGCTCCACTGTGGAACTCTTGAAACAAACGCACGAATTAGGAAGTCCCGCCAGAGCTCCTAGTTTGAATTTTGTTGCAAACGTAAATAGTATGTATACTTCACGATATCCTGAGAGTGTTTGATCTTGTAAATATGATTGTTAGCAAGTACTTAAGTTGTACTGTAAATTCAATGCTATGAGTATCCTCTCTGCCAATGATGGTTTGTGAGGCCTTGAACAATGTTCACATCATCGCTTATTAAATTGTAACTTGAGCTCATATTGCTCTTAATCAAATTAAACACATCACTACTAGCCACAAATAAAAATGAGTTGTCCACATGATAGATCATTGATTTTTCTCTATCAATGAATGAATCGCAACAATATCCTCATCCACCATGGAAACCCCTCAAATTATGTTGGTTGGTGAAGCTCAATCTGCCATCCGAATAATGTTGGTTGGTGAAGCTCAATCCATCCCATTTAAAACGCTCAATCCATCCACATTTGAGAAATTTGTACATCCATGGTGAATGATGATGAGAGTTAGGAAGGAAAATCAACCAAATTATTAGTTTCACCATGTGTCTATTCTGCTGCCTATGCAAAATTAACAAAGCAATCTTCACCCTGCATTGTCTGCAGCAGCAAACGTGTATTCTCAATAACAAAATTTGTGGCCTGTGTAGCCCCACCACAAAATTTGAGACGTATGCATCTATAGCAGCAAACGTATGGGACTCTTAGGTATAGGTAAGTATTGTTGTAGTATTCATGAATTATTATACGTTTGAATCACTTATTTAGTCTTCTTACACTTGCAAAAACAAATTGGTTAAATTTTTATGAAACCTTATCTCAGTATGAACGTTTGAAAATTTTGACTGCAACTAAATTGATATAAAAATATTTTATGAGTATTTTGTAAAATAATTTTGATAACGTTCATATATAATTATTATAATTTAAAATTGGGTTAATTGAAAAAAAACCATGAACTTTACTCCTATTGCAAATTAATCCTCACTTTTGAGAAATTGCAAAAAAAAAAAAAAACCACCACCTTTAAGTATTGTTGTAAAAAAAAATCCAAAAACCCTACTTTTAGTCACAAATTGGGCTTTTTTTGCAACAATACTTAAAGGTGGTGATTTTTTTTTTGTAATTTCTCAAAAGTGAGGATTAATTTGCAATAGGAGTAAATTTCGTGTTTTTTTTTTTTGCAATTAAACATTCAAAATATTAATAAAAATAGATAGTTTGTATAAGGATATATAATCAGTTAAAATTCACAATCCAATCAAATAGCGACACACGTGAATTTTCTTGATTAAAATGTCAATTTTAATTTACTATTTATTTGTGATGGACCAATTAGATTATGAGTTATAGGTGGAACACTACAAGAAAAGTGGGCATTAATGAGGAAATTTTAATGACAGGAGCAAATTACCCTCATTAATGATTAGTTTTAATTAGAGGAGTGGAAAAAGTACACATAAACAATAGGTTTTTTAATGAGGAACTTTCGTTTCTCTCATTAAAAGTATCCTTCCTCTCATTAGATACTTAAAAAAAATAAGCTGCCTGAGTAAAATATTTGCCCATTCATTTTCCTCCAACTCTACTGGCAAAAGAAAAATGTAATTAAAAAAAAGGAAAAAAAAGCAAAAGCTCATACATCCTCGGCATACGTGGACATGGTCCGTGTCCCCATATGAACACAACTCTTTCCCTTCCTATTCTATTTAAACCTATATATTGCTAGGGAGTTTAAATTGTAAAGGGGCATAGAAATTGCAAAGGGGCACGGATCTAAATCCGTGTGCCTGAGCGCACAAGAGACACATTAAAAAAAATGTACTCTTACACTCACACTCACGACTCTGATATTGTTCTCCCACCCAAAAATGAAATCCCTAATCCCCAACTTTATGAACATGCCCCTCAATCGGTTCCCCATTGACCCTCAATCCTTTCCCCGTTAAACCTCCGCCGCTCCTACTCCATCGTCCCACCTTCATCGCCATGCTTCAATACAGTAAAATCCGGACTCCGCACCCCCCAATTTATGTAATATCTCTAATGAAGAGGCAGGATGACATCACGGAGAGATTTCCCCAATTTATGCCGGTGAAAATGTCGCTATGGCCAAAGGAGAAATGTAAGAACAGGGATTTGATTGGAACTGAAGAAATGGAGGACGACGAGGTTGAAGGGGGAAGAGGAGATGGTGCTGCCTCACGTGATCGTGGCTAGGTCACATACGACTTTCTCGATGTTTGAAGGTGGTGGGACAATGCTTAATGGACGGGATTTTGCGTCGCATACGCAAGCTGTGTTTCAGAAAGTAGGTTTTATTGATTTATTTTGAAATGAAAAAAGAAGAGCAACTGATTAGATGATGAATTATTTGCCTTAATTTTATTTATTTTCCTCTTCTTATTATTTAGCCTGATTTCTGTGTTATAAACGTTAATTTTCCATGAAATAATGCAAGCTTGTTTTTTTAATTGTAGTTTGCCCTCAAATCTGAAATCCTCGGCCTTCTACCTCTCGTAGCTCAGCAACGATGGAATTTTGTCTGTTTGTCGACTCGGCTCTCACAGTAGCAGTTCCGGATGTTCTTAGTCACATTTTTAGTAAAATGTTTAAGAGTAAGAGACTCTATCGTTGTTGTAAACGCATGACCAAGTACAAAATTTATAATAATATCGTCCCAAGGGAAAGTAAGCTGAGGCTTGTATCCGGATTTTCCATTGATTTATCGTCCCAAGGCAACTAGGTTCTCGACCCTTTTACAAGTCTAAATCTCCTAAGATTGATCTTAATCTCAATTCCCTTAAGGTACTATGATCATAAGTTGGCTCTTTTCACTCAATTTCTTAAGTGTCTCTCTATGAATGTTCCAAGCCTAAGGAGGGTATGACTTACCTCCCCTTATACTAACATGCATGCACATTTCAATATATGATTCAATTAAACATCCACTCACAACATTGGAATGACCATCCTAATACTATGAATAGAGAATTTAATCTCACAAACATTGAAATGAAACATGATTGATATATCATAAAAGAAACTCCACAAATCAATTCAAATCACTACTCAAGTTCTACATATCTAACACTTCACCTCTACCATTCATATGATTAGCTCTACTATAGGACTCGCCACTTAACATGATGTTTAATTCAATACAAATCAAGCTTTGCTTCATTTGAGCCAAATTAAGAGGAAAATCAACAAATAAAAAGTAGATTGACTTCCCTTGCATGGAGAAACCTTTCTCCTCTTCAATTTATCAACTCCTCCACTCCTTGATGCTTCACTCTTCTCAATTGATGGATGGATGGGTTAGATGATGGATTTATGGATTGAATGTGGAAATCAAATGGAAATTGGATGGATCTAATGGATAGAGATTAATTATGGATCTAGTGTGTGAGGAAATGTGGTGTGGAGTGTGTGTAACTGCTATGAATCTGATCTCCCCTCAAAAATTCGCACAAATAATCCTTTTATATCACTAATGGACCTTCTAGAAGCTTCCGAAACTTTCTCAAAACTGCACAGGTTTTTGCACCTACACAACCCGTGTAGCAGCACACGGCCGTGCAGGGCACACCTACTTCTGCGTGCTGTTCCTGCTTCCGGACACGGCTCGAGCAGCAGTACACGGCCTTGGTAATGGTCATGTAACGTTTTCTGATGTAAGTACATGCCTTCTTCTTACAGGGATGTATTCCGCACACGGGGCGCGTGCAACAATGCACGACCCGTACTCCAGCACACGGCCATCCTCCTAGGCGAGCAGCGATTTCTGATGATAATACACGGCCACTTTTTACAGGGCCGTGTTCCGTACATGGCCCGTGTACAAGCAGACCCTTTTCTTCCGTCTCCGTTTCGCTCCCGACTCTATTTTTATCCATTTCTTGACCTGTTTTACACATATTTAAGCTCATTTACACAATTCTATCAATTCATACCACATTTCTCAAAACAACAATAACACCACTAAAAATCACACAAATACGGATAAAAACATCCAAAAATCCATAAATAAAGACACTAAATTCTAGGTGAAAATGACTACGATCAACCCCCCAAACTTAAAATATTGTTCGTCCTCGAACAATGAAAAATGATAAACAAGAGGAGTAATTTTCACCAAGGAAAACACCTAACGAACATAAACCACAACACATCACAAGTAATAAAGATTACAAAATCACATTAAGTATCCTTACATCATCAAACTTATAGCATGGAAGATTAACAAGTTCAATCTTAAGAATGACAAAAGAGTAATCAAATCCCTTTCAATCCAAGCCTCTCATAAGATATCAAATTCACTCAACACTCTATAGAGTAGGATTTTTAACATCACTCATCAACCGGTTAGAACCGACTCACCATAGGCTTGCTCATGGACTATGTTCACAAGCCACCCTAGTTTCAATAAGTGATTAAAAAGGTCTTTATCTTAGGATGTAATGTTTAGGCTCTTTGGTAGGGTAGAAAACTTTGGATAATAGTTACTTAATCAAGTGTAGATAATTGAAGAGATGATTCTTTTCTCCAACTTTTTCACTTTCAAGCTTCTTTCCTTTGCCAATTGTTCAAAAGCACTAAATATCAACATAACATGGATTTCTTGAGCTTCTTCTGAATGACATACTTCTTTTCTTTGACTTTTGTATTTCTTGAGTATATTTTATGATTTTGCTCCTTTTTCACTTTTGTTGAAGTTGCACTTGCTTTTATCTTGAGCTCTTTTATCCTTTTCTTGATTCACCTTTCTTCCATTTACTTACACCCTTTTCATCTTCCCTTGTAAACTATCATCATCCTCAATTACCCACACATAGGTTATATATAAAGCTCAAATGAATTATCAAGGCTTGTATTGTGCTCAAATCACAAAGAAAAGACTTATAGGTTAAAAGTGGTTCACTAGTGATAATATTTTTGGTAAGAAGTTTTATGGCTATGACTTCATTTAACAAAGATGGCCTAAGATCATTTCACAAATTTCCACCATTTGGGCTTCGTTCATATAGTCCATGAGCAAGTTCTAGTTTGTCTAAGTTCAACCGGTCCTCTCATCAAGAATGAACCATGGAGGCACGGTTGAGGCTCAAGTCTCACAAGCTTTTGCTTGGACCAAAAGAAACCTAATTACCCTTCATACTTCTCAAAATTGAACAAATTATATAATTCATTTCACAATTTCAACAAGTAGAAACCATTAGTATGCTTGCCATCATTCATCACAAACAATGCATTATAGCTCATATTCAAAAACACTCAACTCTTTCCCAAAAACATACCACCAAACACTCCCTACTAAAATAAAGCAACATGATAAACACCACACAGTAATCAAAGATTCACCAAATAAGGAACAACACAACAACATATAACATGCATGAACAAAATCATCCATCTCAAAGTATTAAACACATCAATTCACATCCAAAACAATTAAGATCAAATTCCCATCACATCCAAACAATAAAAATCAAACCAAAATACCAAAAATAATGAAAAGTAAATCGCATAAAATTAAAATTAAATCCAAAAATAAAGGAAACCTCCCAACAACAAACAACTTAAGTATAATCCAATCTATCAAATCAAATATAATTCAAAAATCCTTCAAAAAGTCTAATCATAGCTAAAATGAATGAAGTGCCTAGCACTCAAAGTACTCCCTTCATGGCTCTGGAGGTGGAGGTGGATGATAAGCATTCCATGGAATATATGCACGAGGGAATCCAGGGAACTGGAAGTTGAACATCATGGTCATCATCTCCTCCATGTTGTTAGCGTGGCACCCTTGATTGTTCTTCGTAGTACTCCCTAAGATGCTGTCTAGCTCTCAACTCCGGGATATGCATTCCGTGCTCCTGCTGGATCTCTCGGATCTCCCTGATTTGTTCCCCATACGTCTGTTTCACATGCCGCATGTCTCTCACCTCATCCATCATATAGTTCCATCGATCATTCCCTTGCTCAGGTCCCATTGGCAGTTGCTGTTCTTCTTCCACAAACTGTGGTGGATCAGGGTCTTGCTCCTCAAACTCCACCTGCTCCGGTGGTGCATCTTGCTCATCTCCCTCCATGGGCACTGACTCAGCTCTCAAGTTAGCTAGCTTGAGGTTCTCTTCAACTCTCCGCTGTCTTTGAACCTCTTCCACTTCATCCCTATTTTGTCTATAGAAAGCTCTCACGACCCTTGAGTGATTAGCACTTACCATTGCCAAGTTGGCATACTTCTCTCGAGCGTAGATTGTAGTGAGCTCTGGAGTTGGCAAGGAAAATGGAGCTCCCTTTTCCTGTCTCAGACAATATTGATTCCCAACCGTGGTCAAGAACTCCATCCTCATCAACTGTTGGTAGTTCAGCCCATCACTCACCATTCGATTATCCATACCTGCCACATTAACTCCTAATCCTTGAGCTATCATCGTGATCATTCCTCCTAACATTAGGCCTAGAGAAGCTTGTCACTTAGCAACTCTCTCTGCATGATGCACAAAGTGTGCTGAAACGTTCAACGGTCGCTCATTGTAGATGCAAAACATGATAAAAAGCTGCTTTTCTCCCACAGCTCCACATTCAAACCTCCTTAAGATGGTATTTGAGACAATCTTCTCCAAGTATCTCATCACTGGGTTCCGGATTGCAGTCCCTTTTGAAGCACTAGGGACGTATCCTGCTCTTTCTGTCCCATCATTCACCAAGCTCTTCCACCATTCTTGTTGGTTGAAACCACCTCCTTCATAGAAACTTTGATGGTTCTGGCATGGTGGGCAACCAAAATACTCATTCAAAACAGCCAGGGGAACCTTTTCTCTCAACACATTATCTAACTGGAATGTCACCCAAATAGGAAACCCATTCCGATCCTTCTTCACTTGCAAAGTGCTCATGAATTCCGCAATTAAGTGATAGTAGGTTGGTGGCCTCTTGTCAAAGAATGCTTTCATCTGTGCAAATCGGAATAGCTTCCTCAAATCCTTCTCAAGTCCCAATCCTCTCATCGTTTCCGTGTCTTGGAAACGAGTGGGCTTAATTTTCGGAGCTAACGTTTGCCAACGGAGCATGTATTTTTCCCAATAATCCTCAAACTCAACACCAAAATAGTCCGGATGTACTCCGTCTTCCATCAACTGTGCATCCAAATTAGCCAACTCTGCAGGATCAGTAATAACAATAAAGTCCTCATTTCTTGGTCTAATTCTCCTCTCGGCCATCTACAAAACAACAATTCTCAAATTATAACCAATTACCTTAATAAGAATGTTAATGCACTTAGTTAAATTTCACCCTAGTTATTCAACTTAGCATGGAACCTACTATGCATTAACATAACTTATTCACATTATTAGTACTTCAAATTTAATCATAATATGCACTTCACCATCATTCATCTCAACTAACTATGATTCATAACTCAATTCTTGATCATACTTACACACATGAATTCCAAATTATACCATCATCAAACATCATTCACATGTTATCTTCAAATTCTCACAAAATTCTATCTTAGACATTTCATCGAACACTTAGCATGCAAAAAGTTTCAACATAATCAAAGCATCATTTGTCTTAGTGGGGATTGCCTCCACCCACTTTGACACATAATCCACGGCTAGCAAGATGTACACATATTCCTTAGACGAGGAAAATGGTCCCATAAAATCAATGCCCCATATATCAAATATTTCCACATCAATCCTCAAGCTCAGGGGCATCTTACCTCGCTTACTTATTTCCCCTATTCGTTGGCATTTATCACACTTTGCCACAAACTTCTTTGCATCCTTAAACAATGTTGGCCAATAAAAACCTGATTGTAAGATCTTTGCCCCCGTCTTTTGATGAGCAAAGTGACCTCCACACAAAGACGAATGACATAACTCAAGAATCCCCATGACTTCTTCCTCGGCCACACATCTTCTTATTACTCCATCATTGCAAATTTTAAACAGATATACCACAAGTACTTCTTCACTTCAACTTGAAACCTTTTTTCCTTGTACTCATTAAGTAATGTGGGCTTGATTCCACACACAATGAAGTTGACATAGTCGGCATACCAAGGCGGTACATTTACAAAAAGAGTACACACTTGCTCAACTTCTAATAGTAAAATATCCTCATCCGGGAACTCATCTCCAATCGGCTTCATGTCTTCATTCTCACCTCCATTTTTCAATCTAGACAAATGATCCGCGTTCACATTCTCCATGCCTTTTTTATCCTTGATAATCACATCAAATTCCTGCAAAAGTAACACCAACGAATTAAACGAGGTTTAGCATCTTTCTTACTCATTAGGTATTTTATAGCTGCTTGATCCGTGTAGACAATCGTTTGTGTTCCAACCAAGTATGGTCGAAACTTCTCAAAAGCATGCACTACGACTAAAAATTCCTTCTCCGTTGTGGTGTAATTGACTTGGGATGAATTTAATTTCTTCGAGGCATAATAGATAGCTCTAAACTTCTTCTCCTTTGTTTGGTCCAACACCACTCCGATGGATTGATCGCTAGCATCACAATGTAGTTCAAATTGCAAACTCCAATTCGGAGTAACGAGTATTGGCGATGAAGTGAGAGCATCCTTAAGCACCTGAAATGATACACAACATTTATCATTGAAGTGAAATGGACAATCTTTTTCAAGCAATTTACAAAGAGGTTTAGCAATTTTGGAAAAATCCTTAATGAAGTGTTTATAGAAGCCAGCATTACCTAAAAACGATCTCATCCTCTTCTCACTAGTAGGAGGAGGAAGACGTTCTATGACTATCACTTTAGCTCTATCCACTTTTAACTCATGCTTTGAGATATGGTGCCCCAATACTATACCATCGGTCACCATAAAATGACACTTTATGCCGGTGAAAATGTTGGGACTTTTCATGCTTTGATTGGAACTGAAGAAATGGAGGACGACGAGGTTGAAGGGGGAAGAGGAGATGGTGCTGCCTCACGTGATCGTGGCTAGGTCACATACGACTTTCTCGATGTTTGAAGGTGGTGGGACAATGCTTAATGGACGGGATTTTGCGTCGCATACGCAAGCTGTGTTTCAGAAAGTAGGTTTTATTGATTTATTTTGAAATGAAAAAAGAAGAGCAACTGATTAGATGATGAATTATTTGCCTTAATTTTATTTATTTTCCTCTTCTTGTTATTTAGCCTGATTTCTGTGTTATAAACGTTAATTTTCCATGAAATAATGCAAGCTTGTTTTTTTAATTGTAGTTTGCCCTCAAATCTGAAATCCTCGGCCTTCTACCTCTCGTAGCTCAGCAACGATGGAATTTTGTCTGTTTGTCGACTCGGCTCTCACAGTAGCAGTTCCAGATGTTCTTAGTCACATTTTTAGTAAAATGTTTAAGAGTAAGAGACTCTATCGTTGTTGTAAACGCATGACCAAGTACAAAATTTATAATAATATCGTCCCAAGGGAAAGTAAACTGAGGCTTGTATCCGGATTTTCCATTGATTTATCGTCCCAAGGCAACTAGGTTCTCGACCCTTTTACAAGTCTAAATCTCGTAAGATTGATCTTAATCTCAATTCCCTTAAGGTACTATGATCATAAGTTGGCTCTTTTCAGTCAATTTCTTAAGTGTCCCTCTATGAATGTTCCAAATATAAGGAGGGTATGGCTTACCTCCCCTTATACTAAAATGCATGCACATTTCAATATATGATTCAATTAAATATCCACTCACAACATTGGAATGACAACCTAATACTATGAATATAGAATTTAATCACACAAACATTGAAATGAAACATGATTGATATATCATAAAAGAAAGTCCACAAATCAATTCAAATCACTACTCAAGTTCTACATATCTAACACTTCACCTCCACCATTCATATAATTAGCCCTACTATAGGACTAGCCACTAAACATGATGTTTAATTCAATACAAATCAAGCTTTGCTTCATTTAAGAAGAAAATCAACAAATGAAAAGTAGATTGGCTACCCTTGCATGGAGAAACCTTCCTCCTCTTCAATTTATCAACTCCTGCACTCCTTGATGCTTCACTCTTCTCAAATGATGGATGGATTAGATGATGGATTTATGGATTGAATGTGAAAATCAAATGGAAATTGGATGGATCTAATGGATAGAGATGGATTATAGATCTAGTGTGTGAGGAAATATGGTGTGGAGTGTGTGTAACTGCTATGAATCTGATCTCCCCTCAAAATTTCACACAAATCATCCTTTTATATCACTAATGGACATTCTAGAAGATTCCGAAACTTTCTCAAAACTGCACAGGTTTTTGCACCTACACGGCCCGTGTAGCAGCACACGACCCGTGTAGGGCACACCTACTTTGGCGTATTGTGCGTGCTTCCGGACACGGCTCGAGCTGCAGTACACGGTCTTGGTAATGGCCGTGTAACGTTTTCTGATGTAAGTAGACTGCTTCTTCTTATAGGGTCGTGTTCCGCACACGGGGCGTGCAGCAATGCATGGCCCTTGCACCAGCACACGGCCATCCTCCTAGGCGAGCAGCGATTTCTGATGACAATACACATCCATTTGTTATAGGGTCGTGTTCCGCACATGGCCCATGTTCAAACAGACCCTTTTCTTCCGTTTCCATTTCCATTTCGCTCCTGATTCCGTTTTTATCCATTTCTTGACCTGTTTTACAAATATTTAAGCTCATTTACACAATTCTATCAATTCATACCATATTTCTCAAAACAACAATAACACCACTAAAAACCACACAAATACGGATAAAAACATCCAAAAATCCACAAATAAAGACACTAAAATGTAGGTGAAATGACTACGATCAGTGGTTGTCATGATGAAGAAGATGATTGAGTGGATTTAGTTTTTTCTTATTTATCCCTCAGACAGAACTAAGAAGCAGCGTGGTCTCTCCTTTCTCCCCTCACAGGTCAACAACTTCAGAAAGATGTATAGAGAGGACTAGAATTCGCTTCCTCCTTCTCCATATCTTAGACCGCGGTGAGAATTTGTAAGTATTTTATTAAGTTAAAGTTTAATCTCTACTAGATACCTTTTATTTTTCACCAGAATTATTTCATTTATTCTTATTTGATATTTGTTATTCGAATTTTTAGTAATATGTTGGTCATCTCTTGGGGTTGTATCTGCCAAAGGTTTTGACTACATCTTACTAAAACTCTTGTTTTGTAACATTTGTCTGGAGAGTCATATTAAAATATTATTATTTAAAGGACCATAATAACTGGAAAACTGAACTTAATTCTTGTTTTAACATATTAATTATGAAACAATTGATTTATTTCTACCTGTCAAAATGTAATGCATATGAGTTTAGACTATGGTGTGATGCTGTAAGTAGTTTAGAGGATTCATTTCATGAATTTAATTTCTAGTATTAACAAGTTCTATTTGTTTTCTTCTTGCTTGTTCTTGATTCTATCCCCATTTCCATGATACATATCCTGCCTTGTAGGACATATATGTATAATATATATTGTAGTTAACATCTACATCTTACATTATGTTGATGGGAGTAATAATTGGGGAGCATGAAGGAGCTCTTGTAATGAGCCCAATTTTAATTTCTATGTATACATTGTCATGTCTATGTATTTTCACTTGCTTATTCAACTTTGAACTATTTACATAGATTAGATGTCATTTGCATGAAATGAAAAACTAATCGTTCTAGTGGTGGCTACACTAATGGAAATTAGATAAGATATGGTGCGCTAATGTTCTTGTTACCCGAACACATGAAATGCAAAATTGATCATGTTATTTATGTTGTTTTGTAGTCTATCATAAGCCAATAATGACAGGCTCATGACAGGAGAATTCTTGTCATTATAGAGATTTAATGACAGTATTTTGATCTTTAATGATAGGATTTCCTGTCACTATAGGCCTTATTTCTTGTAGTGGAAGGTTTCTCACTCTTCACCTGTATAAGGAGCCCTCATCCATTCATTCTTAAGAACATAAAGTGATTTTCTACAAAAATCAAAGATTTTAGAGTTTTTTGAATAGTTTTTCAAATTCTTCAACAAGAATCAGTCCAAGAACGACCTAAAGGCTCACACCTTTGGATTAACGTTAACGTAACCCTTCAATCGCAGAAAGCTTCGACTTAACCCTTCAATCGCAGAAAGCTCACGTTATAAATCTTCAGATTAACATTAACGTAACCCTTCAATCGCAGAAAGCTCACATTATAAATCGTCAGTTGCAGAAAGCTAAATCTTCAATCGTAGAGAGCTTCTAGATCAACGTTTAATCCGAGTAAAGGCTACACATCTGGATTAACATTATAAATCTACGAAGTCAAGTTCGAAAAAGTTTCAACCGAAGATCCAACTCAACACACACAATCAATGTTGGTTTGAGAGAAGAATAAGAAGATTGATTAGTGATTGTAACATGTTTACATAATTTTCTAAATTAAATCTGTTTGGAGTATCATTGTACTAATATTTTTATTTATTTCATCATAAATACAAAATTTACTGTTGTAGATAATTCATATAAAATTTTATGAATATTTTAATTAATTAAATAAATAAATAAAATTTAAAATATTAACAAAATGTATAGGTTATATAGCAAACATATCATTAAGCCGTCTTAATTATTAATACTTTATAAAATAAATAAATAAATTATATGTTTTTAATTATATCACATAACCTTCAAAATCAAACCTCACCCAAAGAGGATCTTTTGTTTTATACACGTAGATTAAGGAGTATTATTGGTCTTTTGTTTTATACACGACGGAAAAAAAAGAAGAAAGAAATGAGATTCTTTTGGTGGGACGTCAAAATTGAAAAAAAGACTCTCTTTAAAGAGGATGGAGGGATTACATACTACTTTAAAGTGAATCAATAAACCTCAAATCCAACATTGATTTTTGCTTTCTACAAATCATATAAAATTTTCCTATAAATTTTCAAATGTTTCCCATTTAGAATGAATATGATGTTTTCACATGTTAGTATCTATGTAAGATTTAAATTGTGTAAATTTTAACTGATTATAATGAAACTCTATTTCGATTAACTAACTTACCATATAGTGAAAATAAGAGTTTTAAAACACCATTATTATTACAGCCAATATTTAAAAGTGGCCAACATCCAAAAGGTTTCCCATCTCTCAAATCATATTGACATTAGGAAAGTGAACAAAGTAACAAACATCTATGTAAGATACAACTTATTCCTTATCTTTAATGTTGCAGTTTCATCGGCCTTCGTCTTCAATATTGATTCAGTTTGAGTCAACGTTCTAATTTGGTCTTCCAGGAGTTTACTAATCAATACATGACACATGTCCAACATCGTTACTATCTCTCCCTAAATCACACTTATGATACAGTTGGATGTCTATCTAAAAATATGGGTGCCTTTCACCGTTGTCTGACTAAGACACAATTATAATACACATTTGCAGCATAGAGTTAGAGAAATATAGAATAAGATGGATCCTCCATTTATTGAATTCTTGACGTAATAATATATATATGTGTGTGTTTAGGTTTTAGAGTTGATCATAAGATGATGTGTTTAACAAACTGGTTTACACGTGTTTAAAGGAAATTGATCATATAGGTTAATACATAGGTGATTATATTGGTGATCATCTTAGTGATTATATTGGTGACTATGTAGGTGATTATATTGGTGACTATGTAGGTGATTTTGTTGTAGGTAATATAGCCGACCCTGCTAGTGAAATATGAGTTAGTTTTAGTTTATGGTCTTATTTAATGTGTTTATTTAATTTAATTTCTGATTCTCTTTGCGTTTCTTAATTGTATTTTCTCTTATTTATTTATTTATTTTATATTGAACTGTTGTTTCTTATTTTTCTAAATTTTTGAATATGCATCAAACATTGTCAAATATGCATCAGTGGCATTTACTGGTAAGATTCGTTGTTCCTTGTTGATATCTTTTCCAACTAGCTAGGTGATATCTGCAAAAATGGAGCATATCCCATATTCTGGTCGATGTTATGATTAGAGTAGTTAATTCATCTCATTAGAAAAAGGAAATTCATACAATCATCAGACGGATAACAATATCATAAACGTTACAGAACAACTACTCCTCACAATTGGTTTGCCCACAATTTCTAAGTAGTTTTAAGGAATTCGCAAACATTGAGAATGAACTCTTGGTTTCTTCCACGACGCAGCCATAGCTTCAAATTGATTAGGTAATATGTTGACCAAGTTGCTCAGTCGATTGTGTATATCAGACTCACTAGTACAACAATGTGTATGTGGCAAAGGGTCTGCAACACTCAAATCTAGCGGTGGAAAGGCGGGCTCCAATGACTCTGTTACACCAATCGGGGACACTACTTGACGAAGTAATAATCTCCAAATTATAGTAGGAAAGGGCAGTCTTCGTTGGACACCGATGGTCCCTGCAAATTGCATTATGTGCTTATATACCATCAATCTAAAGTCTAGTCTCCTACCAATAGCAAAAGCATAGATAACTCTACCCTGAAGCGGTGCTAGTAGACATGTTATATCCACCCAATTACTTAATGCGATGGCAGAAAGGGCCCTGAAAAGTACACGTACAGAGTGGATAGAAGCTGCCGGCCAACTCATTCCACGCACGCCTGTTAGGAATTGGGCAACAATATCCAAATCGGCCTCGTACCCGTTATCTCCCTCCAATGAGGGCAAACCAAAAGCAACATTAATTTTGTTAGGAGTGAAATGGATGATTTCATTTCTAAAAAATATTCTTTAATACCGACCTGATTCTGGGTCGGTAATTGTATACAAAATTTGCATAGAACTCCAGCACGCTTCTCTGTTATAAGTACCTACATCAATTAGGGTACTCTTTAAGCCAGAACGCTCGATGATGTTGGAAAAGTTGAACTCCCCAATTTGGTCTTCAGCGACATTGCATTCTAGAAAAAATGCTATCATCTTTAGAGTATTATACCGATATATCGCTTACTTGTTATAGAAACGTGCGGATAGCACCCTATTGATAGAAATAGCTTCGTAATTCTCGTCTTGATATGGTGACCTCGGTGGCTTCAAGTTAACCTGCATTCTTTCTAGAAGTGGATTTACCTGAGGTAGAAGAATCCCTTGGCTTGAGTCATCACTCCTGAGGTTTTTTATCAGGGTATTAACAAATGTAGACAGTCAGAGATGACGGCGCGTATTCTTAAGGATTTTTTTGGGTAATAATTTTTTATTATAAACCCGAAACACTATTGGGCCATCTAAAATAATTTGTCATGTTTTCATATTGAGGCCCACATCTGCGTCCAATTGGCCACCAAGACAAAAGATTAATTCAGGCCCAAACCAAGTGGATTATTAATTTCTACCCTCGTAGTCCCATATGTATCTTTAAACTTATTTTTTTTAAAGTTCCATTATGAAAGTTATTATTACTCCTATTATAATTTTTTAAACTTTTTTAGATCGGTGATATTTTTAACGAATCAATAAATTAAAAATAACATCATTTGAATTAAAAATGATGATAATTTTAAAAATAAAATGGATTTTATTATGATTGGGATGGGTATCATAATAAATATTTTAGATGGGATAGGTATGGGTATGGGCACTTGTTTTTAATAGGGTAAGAGTACACCTAATAAGCGTGTACCCTACCAGTTGTCATACCTACTTCCATTCTACACTTTTCTTCACACCTAAATAAAGCTGGTGAAGTTTAATGAATTAAATCTTTTTATATATTAAAACAACATAATTTACTAATTTAGAGATAGAAAAATGTAATGTGTCATCATCTTATCATTCCACAATTTATGACTTCTCAAAATTGTTGAGGTGGTAAAATTTGGTGACTTAAGAAGTAATTATTAAGAGGTGTTGGGTTTGAAGTCCTACGAACGCAGTATAAATTTTTATTATTTGTGTTTGTTTGTATTGAACGTCAAAATGTATGTTGATGAATTTTATTTTTTTATTTTAACTAATTAAATTAGTATAATAAGAGCTTTATGCATCTAATTACTATAAGTTATGACCAATAGAAGCTCTATATAAAAGTTTTTTTACCAAACAAAAAAATAAAATAAAATTATACATTCAATTTGATTGATTTTACGTATAAAAAATATAACTTTAAAATAATAAATAAACAACAAAATACGATTATCCGCGATGAACTAGTTATATATTATTGAGCGATTTATCCAGAAAAAAATATGAAGAACTAATTCTAAAAGATAGAGCAGACAACAACTCAAGTATGTACTATTCCTTTTCGATATGATACGCCAAGCCAAATTCCGTATCATGATTGGAACTATATTATTTATCATGTAGATTATCATGTAGGTAATCACGTAGTATTATTTATTTAATAGGTGATCATGTAGGTGTTCACGTAGATATTATTTAGTTAATAGGTGATCATGTAGTTTATCATGTAGGTGATCATGTAGATTATATAGGTGGTTATCATACAACTAATCATGCATACTTGAGAGCTTCGGTTTGTTATGTGTATGATGTAATCTGTTTATTTTACCTATATGTCGGGTTTCTCTTTTCGTTTCATAAATGTGTTCTCTCTTATTTAGGGCTTAACATCCCGGCTTACAACCATTAAAAAAATTAATGACATTAGATGTGAAGTATTACCTCAAAATGCAAATTAGGGTTTACATGTTGGGTGTGTAGTCATCATTTGATGATCCAGGTGATACATATTTTAACAAATGTGGACCTCTATTTCAAAGAAGCCCAAAATCAAAATCCATGTAGAAACCCTAATGTTGTTTAGTGTAATGCTCATTAACTCCTACTCCACCAACCCAATATACTAATAAAAAAGGCAACACCCAATTATTTAAGAATCTCATATTGAGGTTCTTCTTGTCGAAATAAAATATAAATCTTTGGATCAATAATATCCAAAATCACCAATCGCCTTTACCTATTTAAAGAATGCAGGAAAATATCCCACCTTCGAGGTCACCATCTCCAGACGAAGATTGCAAAGACTTTTCTGTGAATCGGGCCCTGTCCAAGCATTTTTATAATATACTCTGAAGATTATGGAATTTTGCCCAGAACGCGTTGTGGTTGAAGGTCAAATTGAGCAGTTCAACTTGTTCAAGATCATCGACTTTTGTGACTTGAAGAAAATCTTAATTAATATTAGTACTTTTAATAGAGAGGTCGTGCTGGAGTTTTATGTAAATTTATCGAATGAGATAACTGACCCAGAATCAGATCGATTTGATAAATTATTTTTTAGAAAAGAAATTATCCATTCACTCCTTCGAAAATTAATGCTGCTCTTGGTTTGCCTTCATTCGACGAAGATAATGTGTACGAGCACGATTTAGATATTGTTGTCAAATTCCTAACAGGGCTAAGTGGAATGAGATGGCTAGAGAAAGGACTTTCAGTACACCATTTGGGTGTACATTTTAAAGCTCTTTCCACCATTGCACTATGCAACTGGGTACCTTGGGAAAAAAATGCTGACTTGCACCTCTTCAGGCTAGGGTCATCCACGCTGTTGCTATTGGTAGGCGACTAGATTTTGGTTTGATGGTGTATGAACAAATAATGTAATTTGCGGGGAGCATCGAATTCCAAATGAGTTTTCCATTTCCTACTACAATTTGGTGATTTATAATTTGTTAGAGTGTGTACCCAATTGGTGACTTGGAGCCTTTGGTACCCGATTATCCACCGCTGGATTTGAGGGTCGCAATACCAATACCTAATATTTCTTGCTTTCAAACAATGGTTAGTTATTTGTTTCCCCCAAAATTACAAGCTATCACAACAATTCTTAGTATTTGTTTGTGTAATTCATGAAACATTTTAGACCAGAATCAGGAGTATTTGTAATGACTATGTTGATTGATATGAATTTGTTCCCATTCAATTCCTCAATTTATGTTCTGGAATTTCTTGTATTGTACCATTTTTTATTTTCTTGAATGTTGTTGAATTGTTTGAATTTCTTTGGAGTTTAATGAAATTTTTCGTACCAATAACAATAGCAGTGCCCTAAAAACTCTATATATGCGTGTAATCTGAAGTCATGGTTGTACCATCAATAGTGAAAAACATATCAAAGTAAATGGCCATTATATTCATTGAAGACACACAAACCTACTCCCATATCAATGCATTATTATGCAACAACATCGACAATTTGAAATGCACCCCATATGAAGTGACTAAAAGTTGATTTGTCATAATACCATAGCCATTTAGGAATAAATGCGATTATGTGTTGTTTATCTCTTTACACAACAATAAGGTGTTAATGAGAGCTCCAACCCGTATTTGACACTTAATATCAACAAAGCTTGATATATTTGGATGTTTAATGCTTAAAATTTTGGGTTCCATTAGCAAACAAGTTGCTGATTTAAACGTTAATATGCATACACTATTTGTATATTGTTCTCACACATGCATATTTCGAAATGTTTGACAACATCAGATACATTTACTCATAAAACATAATAACATCATATATGTTAAAAATAGTTGAATATATACCAACAATATTGTATTCTAAAGCCCCCCATCACAACTCCACCTCTTATTGCCGCCAGTCATCCTCTTGTGCCGATGTTGCGATCCCCAAACAACACATGCATCCTTTCATACTCCGGGTCATTGTTGTTTATATATGTCCTTACAAACGTGTTGTCCTATTTTCATAGGTTTGAAAAAATACAACACAATCAAGTTAGCTTTCACTGCAATGAAGCAAATAAGTTATATGTCAACGGTAATACGTGACAAGACAATGTGAATGTATACATGAATTATGGATCTTCAAAGGAGCATATCCATAGGCAGATTAATGTCGTTCCTAGATTGAATGCCTCTCTCTCGAATCCTCTCGAGAACATATGAAAATGTTTCAAAACGTTTGCGTAGGAAATCCCTTCTATCGTATGAATCTTTCCATGTGAGTCGCTTGTGCATAGATAGATTCACGACGTCCTTGGCCACCCCCAATGCATATCTGGTAGGTTCCATTTCTAAATCATACTCTCTAATGTTTTTTTTGATGTATTAGTGCATTAAGAAAGCAAGCATCCATCTCGGCATCCAATTTTCCATCGTATAATGTTGCACCGGGAAAATTAATTCATCAAATTAGAGAAAAATATTTCGTATACTAAGGTCAATAATTATGTAGGATACATGTGTGAACTTGTAAGTATTTTTTTAGGTTATTAGATGTAGGGTTATTTTATTTATTTATTGTGTAAAGAGTTTAGGGTTTAGGGGTTTGAAATCAACATGTTTCACCACGTAATACTAATAGATTTTAATTCATAAACTTAAACCAACCATTTCATAGGCTACATCAAAATATTTCTAAATGAACAACATGTTAATTTCCACCAATCAAATTATTTCTTAAACCAACCATCTGATTAACTACAACCCACATACTTCTGAGCTCTTGAACAACTCTATCACATGGAGACTCTTGAACAACTTTCTTCAGCACAGTCCGTGTTGCGGCCAAACTCATCCTCCCACATTTTGTCTACATTAGCCTTAATCTCACGGAGACACTTTCCGAACTTAAACATGTCAAACATGCAGTTGAGAAGACTCCATAACTTATCTGGACCAAAATTTAGGCTCGCTGCAGCCTTGTCTGCCTATAGAAGTATTATTTCAATGTTATAAATGTACAAAGTTACATAATACAGGTAATACGAATGAGTAGTGGGGGTTAGGGGGCTACCTTGATTATACTTGCCCAAGTGTTGTCGTCTGTGGTAATAATTCCAGTTCCATAGTCCACTATTGCACCTGAAAATCTGCTCGCATTATCGAACGTTCGCCAACAGGCCTCAAACTGTTTAAGCTTTCCTCGTACATTGTTTACGGAGAAGAACCGCCCACGCTTCTTGTTTAGTGCAATAGTGATGTCTCAAAGTAGGGTTTCAGAGATGCTTACTTCATTCCAAGTACCAACTTCCCTCATTTCGTAGATGATCTCAACAAGAGCCCCTTCATATTCATTATCCCATACGTACTTTGCTCACATTTCATCCACACGGTGAAATGCTCCCATTTTTTTATATATTTATCGATTGGTTATAAGAGTGTGGATGGTCCACCCTTCATATATATGAATAGTAAGTGGTTGTGGAGTCATAAATGAGGGTGGACACATGTCATCTTCTGATTAGTAAATAATTTAGGCAGGAATGGGCTGATCTTACCACTCAATGGCAGAATGCATACTAATTTTGGAGAGATGGTAAAAGCTTTAGGGTAACCAAGCTCATGGCCAGATTGGTAGTTGAGATGATTTGAATAAAAGTTATTAGGGTTCATAATGAAAACAAACAACCACTGTTAAAAATGTATATATAAAAATGACAGAAGGAGGGCTAGTTCATGCATATATCACCGATGCAAAAATGTCTTCATCGTCATCGTCTTCGCCTTCATGCATATATCACCGATACTAATTACATACTTCTAAAAGTTTAATACAACATTGTGTGCTTTCTTAATAATGGTTGTGTTGTCATAGTACCAATAAAAATAACTCCCATCTCACTAAGGAGTTACGTGAGACGATCCCACACATGTCTTTCACATTTCATTAATACTTCATTAAAAAAACCTATAATTCCGTTTTAATATACAGTATAATCCCCATGTATTATGAAAAATAAATAATTATATTTATTTTATATTTACATTAATTGATTAATTGTGGTGTTCTTACAAAAATAATTTTAATTATAAATGACAAGTCTGAGAAGAATTATGGTATTGACACGTACATTTCTAAAAAAGCACTTCAAACGGTGTGATATTAGGGATTAACTTCCATTCTTAAACCCATTTTTTTTGTTAGTATTTGATATTAGGGATTATCTTCCCGGCTTACAACCATTCAAAACATTAATTGACATTAGGTATGAAGTACTACCTCAACCTGTAAATTAGAATTTACATACCCTTGCATCTATATATATAAAGTACTAAGATTCAATTTTGAATGTTTATAGTACTATTACAAATCAACTTTTTAGAACCTCAGTATTCCTTGATATCAAATCAAGGATTTTTTTCAAAATGAATTTATAGAGAAGTGTGGGTGAGACTTTCCAATAAGATCAATCGCCATTAACTTTGCTGGTTAAATGAATATTGGTGGTTGATGCATTTCCTTAGGGTACACGCATAGATTAGGGCATTAGTGTGCTGCAGTTGGTTTTAAAAAAGGTGTCATCAATGCCCTTCACTTATAGTGTAGTCATGTTACTGATTAATCCTGTGAGATAACATTCTCCTCTTCCAACATCACCACAACTACCACAACTCAGAACCAATTAGTTAAACACGCTGCCATTCATTATTTGATTTCTCCTCATACAAAAAGGGTTTCACTTTATATCATTATACACCAAGTTTTGAACCATAAGCCCTCTACAACCCAATCTTACCGTATCTTGATTTCTGTACCAAGTATGGCCTCGTTTTATCGTGTTGACGACATGTGGGCCAAGTATGTTTGAAATGATGAAGACGAACACGTTCTTGGTAAGATCATTTACGAGAAGATAGAAGAGGGTATATGGAAAGAAAAAATATCTCTGAAACACTATTGAAAGAGTTTACTAATGAACTAAACAAGAGGCGAGGGCGGATGTTCTCCATCAAAAATGTACAAGGAAAACTCAAACAGTTAGAGGCTCATTGGCAAATATATAAACATGCTTGCAAATTTTCAGGTGTAAAAGAGGAATACAGAACTGGACGCTTTATAACTGACGACAACACATGGGCAAGTATAATCAAGGTAGGCTCTTACTAACAATGTGTATCAGTAATACTATAATATGGTGATATCCTCCAATTCTTCCAATGATTATTGGAAGATCATTGTTCTCGCAACATAAGGGTACTGTCTTGTTGATTCCCCTTAATTTCTTGTAGTTCTTGTGTAGCGATACTTAATGAGACCACTCCGCAATCTTGGTTTTGAGAAAAGACATCCTCCTTGCTATTGAATCCAGCTCACATGGTTCATACTCTTTGATCAGCATTTCTCTCCATGGGCTTGGAATCTTTGCAAAGAATAGGTGGAATATCTCCTCCTCTTTGATCTTTGATTTCCATCTATACTTCGTGAAGAGTTTGATGTACTCATCTACGTGACAGATGTCAAGTAGTTCCAGGCTGTATAAGACATTCAAATACTTCTTTTTCTTTTATTCTTCCATTCCTTCGAAGTATCCTACTCTGATGAAATGGATCTTGAAGATTTTGGTCATTCGATCAACAATGTTGGCAAGGTCTTCTCCTTCCATGACCTCCTTATTGACTTCGTCTGAGAGTACCTACCAGGCGCACTTTACTGATCCGTTCAGGCTCATAGTTAGGAATCTTATGAACCCTTTTTTGTCTAGCTCCAATGCGCCACCTGCAATCTTTATGGTATTTGTCCATTCATCAATCAAGGTCTCCCTATTTTTGAAGTCGAGAGTGTCGAGGTTTAAGATCAACTTGTATAGATTTATCGGTACAAGGTGAGACCGATCATATGGTGTTGTGTAGATTAGATCCTCAAAATCAGCTTGCTCCTGTTTACATTCCTATTGCCTTCATTTTGAAGTTTCCTGGTTGTTGGAATGTCTCTTCTTGTCTTACCCCATGGACTCCGTGTGATCCAGAGGTTCCTTTATCTTGACTTCGATCATGTTTGTCTGATAAGCATGGGACTGCTGTTGAGAACTTGATGCCTCTCCAACATTCATCTTTAGATATACAATTGGTAGTCTTTGGAAAGACTCATATAGATCTTGTAGATCTTCAAGATTTGCTCTTTCCATCCGGGGATGTGGATTCTCCTCGTAGGATAGCAATTAGCTTCTCGCTTTTGGACTTTGGTCTCGTGACTTCTATCGTTTTCCCTTTTTAGCGTAAAAGGGGTTATATTTCGAAGGTTGCTGGCAACCTTCCTCCTGATCTTTTCCCAGTTACTTTGGTTTCCAGGTATTCCACTTGATTTATCAGCTTCTGGATGAGGTCCAGTTGCCTGTTCTGCAATGTTTCCACCTTATCCATTTTGAGACTGATCTCAAATATCGTCCTTGACATATTTTGGCAATATTCTCCAAAGAATATCACCGTCTTCTGTAATTCTCTAAGATCTTGATTCATCTTAGAGTTATCTGCCTCGATTGCCTTCCACTCTGTCATTGTGTCCACTGTGAAAAGTGATACGGCTTGCAGATCTCTCTTGGACCCTGGTTGGGTCGCTTCCTCCATCGTCTGTGTTTGGAAACACTTCCATGGATCTCGGTAAAACTTCGGAGTTCCACTATATTCCTTTCTATTTCTTTGGAATATTTTATCTCCATCTAGCGTAGCTCTTCCAGATGTTCTTCCTTGGTGTGGTTGGCGCGAATATTCGCCACTTTCTTCCTTTGGATAATGTCGTCCCACCATCGGTCGGCTTCCTCGTATTCTTTCTCTGTATATTGTCTATACAACACACAATAATATTATTGTATAGAACTGCTTGTCTCGTCGTAGTTAATAGGCCAGAAGTCCCTGTTGCTCTAGCTTAGAACAGGGTTGATAGTCCTGTCACTCTCGGATTTCGTACTTTCATTCGGATCCATATATACTTGAAACTCTCCTCTCGTTAAGTGATATAAGTTTATAATAAAATATTCCATTCATAAATAAATAAACCAGACTCTGATACCATTTTGAAGCGTGAGGAATATGATGAAAATTAAGTTGAAATGAAGTTGTATACCAACATGATCACCTACATGGTTACCGATATAGTCACTTGACATGAAAAAGTTTTGACCAGTTGGTCCATTTGACCGACAGACCAGTCTGACTTTTCAAAAAAAAATTCTAGGGCAAAATCGTCCGAAAATTGGCAAATTGGTAGAATTGATAACTTTTTTCCAAAATAGGCAAAATTAATTTTGACATGTTCATTTTGTATATTTTTCACAATTACCCCATAAATTTAAAGGTCTTATTTGGTTGATATCAAATTAGAAAATTTTAAAATTAATTATAAAAGAGAAATGTTGTTATGAAATTATAAAATTAAAAAATTAGTTATAAAGTAATATTAGTTGGCCTAAATAAATTTAAAGACCTTATTTGGTTGATATCAAATTAGAAAATTAAAATTAATTAATAAAGAGAAATTAATTAGCGCTTACATGTATATACACATATATTTTTCTACATTTTTTTGGGACACTTATTAGTAGGTACAATACATTTTCTATTATTACTACTAGATATATGGACCTCAAATTATTATTATGGGGTACAAAATTATATTGTGCAATTCCCATGTTACCCTTTCACTTCATTTATCATTAATAAAAATATTTTAATTATTACATCGTAGGATAACAAAATATTTTTGAAGATTCTGATTTTTCTGTGAATCTACGTACATTTCGTGCATTAAATCGTAGTGATATATTTTGCATAATCAATTAAATATTTTGCACAATTCAATATCTCTGCACAATCAGTATATAAATCTGCACAATATAAAAATATATACATAGCAAATTTATTTATATTTTATAAATCTTAGTAAGTGTCTCATCTATTTCATTAGATTTTCGCACAATATAGTTATATTGTTGCACACCACATTAAAGCATAGTAATATATTCTGCATATATTCTTGCACAATCGATTACATTGCAGCACAACCTTTTAAAATATCCTCATAATTTATTATGTTGTTGCACAATCGTCGGCATCCTTCTACTCCCTCTTATTCTTAACCTTACCTTCGCAGAAAGTGAAGAAGTAGCCTATAACTAGCCGGAAGCGAAATCGATAACTTTGTCATATACTTAGAAATCCTAGCTTCCTTAGCATCAACTTCTCCCAATCGAATTTCTAGACAATACCCAAAAGCTTCGACTTTTCACGCCCCGATTCAGTTACAAAAATACAAGGAGAGGAGGAAACGGTGTTTGTCGAAAATTCGATGTAGTAGGGAAGAAAGATTATGTCATCGTATGTGTAGGAGTAGCCCTGGTTGAATAATCATAATAACCAATTAGATAATATTTTTTTTTCTTTGTTAAAGTATTTAATTAGGGTTTTATTAGGTATATTACTTTAAAATTTTGTATGTGGTACTAATTTATTTGAATCCTAGTTAGTGAAGTAATATCATCTAATATTATTTATCTAATACTAATTAATCCTTTTTTTAATTTAATTTATATTTTATTATTTATACATGCAATAATTTAAAATTTATTTTTTAATTTAAATATTAGTATAATTTTATAAAATAGGATAATATTTTTGAAAAATATTAATTTTTTTAATATAAAAAATATTAATCAAATAAGAGTGGTAAATTTTTATTTGAATTATGTTATAAATAATTTATAATATTAAAAGACTTATGTGAGTTATTCTTGTGAATCACTTTCGCGAAGGATAAGAAGTAGTAACCTTTATAAGGAAAATTAAATTTATTTACAAATGACTTCTGCTCAGCCGTCTTTTCCAATAATTTTATAATTTATGGACCATATTATTTTAATGTATAGTGAGGTGAGAAAAATAATATTTAAGGTAAAGTAGGTAGTTGTATTAGTGTTGTATATGTGGCCTATATGAAATAATTAATTATTTTATGTGGGTCACACTTGACAAAAAGGGAAATGTAATCATTAACTTGAGACAGACCAAAATAAAAAACGTAAACCTTAACGTAAGACAAATGAAGTATATTTTAATTCATTAATGTATAAATTTTTTAAAATGAATGCACAGTACACCAAATGTACACAATAATTTGCCATTAAAAAACAAAGCAAACACTTGTGTAAACCAAGTTTACAGTATAAACACTATATTCTCATTCTAATCCTATTATTATATCTTATGTATTAATAGGATTTAAATGAGTTAAATTCAATTTTAGTCCCACATGGATCACATTCTTCACTTTTAGTCCCAAAATAGATAATTTTTTCAATTTAGTCTCATAATTATTTAAGTTGGTCGATTTATGCCCATTTTTTGTCGAAATTTTGATTTTTGGTGGAAAAAGCTCATGTGAGGTGCACGTGACCACCTGATTTGGTAGAATCCGGTGGGCTGATCAGACATGACAACTGGATGAAATCAAGGTTGTTGATTACGTCACCTATGTGTTAGAAATTAAAAAATAAACATCTCCACATATTTCCACATCATTATTGAAACATAAAATAAATTACTTTTTCAACATATACTAATTAAATCAAAAGAAAGAAAACACTAGATTAAATGTAAGAAATCAGATTCGACTGAACCCTAATCATATCCCCTTCTTGACCAAATTTCAATTCGTAAATACAAGGTAAAATTCAAAGCTTTAAATAACAACAAATGTTCTGTATCCCCAACAGATTAAACTTATAAAACGAAGGACCCTAATTTTTTATCTCGTCTGTTATTCTTAATTAAAGAGAATAAATTGAATAATCAACTCTTTGGGGTCGAGCCTTGATCTGGTGGTGGAAGCGGAGCGGAAGATGAGCATGCCGTAGGGGTGGGTGTAGAGCAAGTCCGGTGGCTGGGGAGAGGCGGAAATAAAGGGCGGCTGGCGATGTAGTGACGGTGATCGGGCATCCCATATTGATCTTCCATGGGTGGAGACAAGTGGAGTGAGGGGGGGGGGGGGGGGGGGGTTCGTTCCTGATCTTGTACGGAATGAGAGAGAATTATTATGAGCTCTTACTTTTAATTTGCTCGAATTGAATTTGGGTAAGAAGGTGGATAAAATTAGGGTTCTTGAAATCTGGTTTTTTTTTTTTTAAGTTGAATCTCGTGTTCTCTTCTGATCTAACATGTGATGAAAGTAATTATTTTTATGTTTCAATAGTGCCTGATGTGGAAATGTTTATTTTTTAATTTCTTACCTATCATTGCTGAAGTGGCGAAATCAATGACCCTGATTTCATCTAGCTGCCACGTCTGCTTAGTGCGCCGGATTCTCTTAATCAGGTGGGCGCAAAAATCAAGTTTCTAGCGAAAAATAAGAATAAATCGATCAACTTAAATAGTTATGACTAAATTGAAAAAATTATCTTTTTTAAAACTAAAAGTGAAAAATGTGATTCATGTAAGACTAAAATTGAATTTAACTTGATTTAAATTAAAAAATAACATGTAATTAAACCCTTTTAAATCCCAACCGCTCACTACTTTGTTTTACTCTATTACCCCCACAAACCTCGATCCCCCTAACCAGCCCGTTCACCCCCACCCCCACCCACCACCCACTCTTCCCAAATCCCACTCCCATTCCCCCCTCCAACACTCACACACACACACCCCAACCTCCCTTCCCCTCCCCCTTACGTGTTGCGATGAGTTACGGTGTTTGAACACGTGTACTGCACCATAAGTTGTCTATTAATGCATGAGGCAAGCCACGCATACACACATACTCCGAGGGTTGGTACAAGTTCCCATGGATGCCCCATTCCAATGACCTTCACCCTTGTTTGGTAAGTGAACCCTGATGCCATTGTTGCTTCAATTAATTCAAATGGGATTACATATTTGACAAATGTATTTCATCTCTTATTCCACAAATTAGATGTTTATCACGTGTCATAATCTATATCCGGAATTTAACACATGCTCCAAAAGGTTTAATAGTCATGTGTAGGATACCATTCTTTTATATCATAAAAACACCAATAAAATTCGGAATGTAGATTTGAGAATTCAACTTGCAATTAATCTACCTTGAGAGTTGTACCAAGAAACCATTAAAACATCAATGGGAGCAGTTTCATTAAATGATTTTATTAAATTAATCAATCCTACAAAAAATTTCACCCGCCCTAATTACTAGAAATTAAAAAATAACATTTCTTTTTCATAATCAATGTTCGTTGTTCAAAATTTTTATTACATTTTGGTGTTACATTTTTTGTTCCGAACAGTTGGATGACACATATCATATACTCCCTCCGTCCGCCAATAGGTATACATTTATTTTTTGCACGTGGATTAAAGAGAATCATTATTTAATGTGTAATATGTAGTTGTATTAGTGAAGTGTGTGGGACCCATATATTAAATGTATTAGTGATGTGTGTGGGTGTCATGTGTTTAAAAAGGAAAATATATACCTTTGATACGGACGCTCGAAATAGCAAAATGTATACCTTTCAAACACCATGGCTTTTAATATTCATGTAAATATATACAAAGTAACATAGTTTGAATATTGCGGGTTGAACATCGACTCATTTGAAATTATGTGGCTGGAGGGGGTGCCCCTCCCAGGTAGCCTAGATGTCCCACCCTTGCTTAATGATTCAATTATGTCGTGGGAGGCGCCAGAGGTCACTATTCTCGGTGAAGAGTATGACAATTTCTTTGACTTCAATGATGTAATAAACTAATCTAATTGTCACACTTTATATACACGAATATTTTGAATATAGACAGTCTCAAACCGAGGCCAAATATATTTTTTATTTAACAATTAATAGGTAGTAAGTATCATGATCAGCCATAATTGTGACTAATGCCGACTTACTTTGTTGATGCTCCATATTTCTACATTGTTATCTAGAAATGTATCGAGCTCAGATATTTTGATTTTCTTGGATTACAGCCATGTACTGTTCATCACGGTCAAAACCCAAAAAGCAAATGATGTTATTCGAGTTGTGAACCCCTCTATTTCTCAACATCCCACACACTTCAAACTTGTCGTACCGAGCAAACTTCCAAATACAATCAAAAAGCATATCAATAGAGTTTACACATTTCTCTTCTGTCAAATTTTGACTCTCAAACCATCATTGAATTTATTCAAGAAATGGTCAGGAGGTGGTATTTTATCTCAAGTGTGGGTTCCTATGAAAAATGGGGATCAGTACATTTTAAGTACTTGCAAACAACCATACTGTTTACTAAACCAAACAATCTCATGATACCGTGAAGTATCCAAACTATTCACCTTTGCAACAAAATTCAAATCAGGAAATAGTCTGGATACTTCACGATTTCGTGAGATTATTTAGTTTAGTAAATATGGTTGTTTGCAAGTACTTAAAATGTACTGATCCCCATTCTTCATAGGAACCCACACTTGGGCTGAAATACCACCTCCTGACCATTCCTTGAATAAATTCAATGATGGTTTGAGAGTCAAAACTTGGCAGAAGAGAAATATATAGACCTTATTGGGATGCTTTTTGATGGTATTTGTAAGTTTGCTCGGTACGACAAGTTTGAAGTGTGTGGGATGTTGAGAAAGAGAGGGGTTCCCGACTCGAATAACATCATTTGCTCTTTGGGTATTGACCGTGATGAACAGTACATGGCTGCAATCCAAAAAAATCAAATTATTTGAGCTCGATACATTTCTAGATAACAATGTAGAAATATGGAGCATCAACAAAGTAAGTCGGCATTAGTCACAATTATGACTTATCATGATACTTACTACCTATTAATTGTTAAATAAAAATATATTTGGCCTCGGTTTGAGACCGTCTATATTCAAAAAAATATTCATGTATATAAAGCAATCAAATTAGTTTATTACATCACTAAAGTCAAAGAAATTGTCATACTCTTCGCCAAGGATCGTGATCTCCGGTGCCTCCCACGGCATAATTGAATCATTAAGTAAGGGTGGGACATCTAAGCTACCTGGAAGGGGCACCCCATCCAGCCACATGATTTCAAACGAGTCGATTCAACCTGTAATATTCAAACTATGTTACTTCGTATAATATTTAGACGAATATTAAAAGCCATGGTGTTTGAATGAATTATAATAGGTTGTTGTTGATCGGATCATAATCAAGATCCTCTTGCTCATCAGCAAAAGTGGAAGGGTTGGGAATTCTCATTGAAGTATCGCAGTTATCCATCTTAAGAAATAACTCAACTTAGTGAGAGAAAGATAAGTTGCGAAGGTGGTGGAAGATAGTAAAAGATAATTTGGGAGAGGAGAAGGTAGCAGAAAGAAAGGTAGGTTGGAGAGAGAAAATGAAGCTCATGCGAGATGGATTTGGCTATTGAGCAAATTGTGGGAGAAAATGAAAACAGGATCACCGTATTTATAACCAATAATTTGTTGGGATATGTCACGGGCACCAATATTTTTTATGGAGGGAACAGTGTCGTGAGAGACTTTTTTTTACTGTGAGACTATTTTGTACTCATAACTAGTTATTACTCACACGCTGTAGAATTAAGAGTAATACTTTTTATTTATATTATAAATTATTAATAAAATAACTTACTAAATTATTATTATTTTATATAAATTGAGTATTACTTTTTAATAATAATAATGCGATAATCACTTTAATTTTATTCATTTCATATAAGGACTTACATAAGTTGTCTCACACATTTTTGCCTTGAGGTCACAGTATACTGTGCTGAAAATCAAGATAATTATTAGCCTATACCCTTCAAGATTCAATATGTTTTCGCATTTGCTTTAAATATATGGGGATTTTTTTAAATTATTTTTAATCTTTTAAAGTATTGTGATATTTTAATACTCTCATCGTCCCAGAAAAGTTGAAACATTTTTTTTGGGCACGTAGAATAATGAGTATAATAATATAATGCAAAGTGAAGTGAGAGAAATAATATTTAATGTGTACTGGGTAGTTGTATTAGATATGGTATGTAGGTCCCATGAGAATAAAGTAATTGATTTTGTGTGACTTTCATGTACTAAACAGGAAATGTGTTAACTTACAAATCAAAAAGGAAAGTGTGTAAACTTCTATGGGATAGAGGAAGTATTAAATAGTAAAGTAACTTATGTAAAGTAGATGAGAGTAACATTTTTTAAAGGGATAGTCTCTTGTGAGACGGTTGTGGAATGGGTCGACTCATTATAAAAGTATGCTTATTATATAGGTAAAGTATGGTAGTTATTTGTAGTTAAAGTATGTTAATATTGAATCATATTATAATAACCTGAAATCATGCTTTATTGCATTAGTCATCATACTTTAAAAAATATATTTTTTTAAGTATATTTTATCTATATAGTATGCTTATATGGTAAGTACAAAATATATCTCGCAAATCGTCTCGCATAAGATAATGTTTCACAATAGACTTTGTCTTTTTAAAAATACGATCTACTGAAAAAATATTTATTTTGAAACTTTTATTATTATTTTTTTAAGGATAAAGAGAGTGAAAGGATAAATAAATTAGGAAATAATAAAAAGTTAGGAGTGCAATGGCACATAAAGAATTTAACTAAAGTTGATGTATCGTGATTTTTTAAACTATTTTTAATTATTTATTATCACATTTTAATAAAGATGTTACATTTTTTAGTAGGTATTGCTTGAGACCGTCTTACGTTAGACCATTTTTTATTTTTTAAAATAGTTATCACTTCCGCTATAAAACATTATTACTTCCACTACAAAATGTTATCACTTTTTATTTATATTATAAATTGTTAATGAAGTAGCATTATCTCTTTTCATTAATTTATTATCACTTTCTTTTATAAAAATTATCACTTTCTGACCATCTCAGTAAGCCCTTATTGAAATATTTTATCACTTTTTTATTTAGAGTGAAAACTTTTTATAATAACTTCTAATTATCCATATCAGTGAAAGATGTGAAAGAGTTAGTATTATTTCTTTAAAAATTATACTACATGAAATTTTAAAAAGATATAAATTTGTCTAGAAAACTAAACTATCTACGATTTAATTTTGAGGTCCAGATATCAATTTTCACTTTTTTTTTTTTTTGTAAAAATGACTCATGTTCCACCATTAATTACTAATATAATTATTTATTACGTGTAAAATAATAATTTATTTTAATTCACGTACAAAAAGCAAATAAAAACCTCTAGTGTGGATGGCTATTATATCGTCTCAATTCACTACACATAAAATAATAATATTTCTTAATTTTCGTATAAGAAGCAAATAAACACCTCTAGTATGATAGCTCCTATATCGTCTCACAATTGTGAAAATAGAGTAAAAAAAATTATATTACTATATTATAATTATTCGAATATATTTAGTAATACAATAAATATAAAAAAAATTAACTTATATATTTAAATTGAACTTGAAATTTAACATAGGCATATCAATTATATAAATTATTTTTATATCCATACTAAAAAAATTATAAATATATGTACATATATTTTGTGTTTTTGCGCTAAACTAGGAGTATAATATTTTGTAATAATTTGAATAATTCAAAATCGTTACTTTCTGCAGTTTAGAGTATAATATTTTGTAATAATGGTAGAATTCAAAACCGTTATTTTTTGCAGCATTATTTTTTGCATCCGTAATTGTGGCGCCACGTGTTTAAAATTGTATCCTCTCACGACATCCTCATATAAATATCCATGCTGTCCACGAAATCAGCTTCTATTTTTGTGTAAAGTTTTTCATCGCCTAGCTCATTCTTAATTTTTGTCGTCCTAACATCCTCGTATAATTAATTTTATTCTCCTATCCGGTGTTCCACGCTGTCCACAAAATCAAGTTCTGCTTCTGTGTTTTAGTTTTTCACCACCCAACCCTTAATTTTTCTCTCCTATCCGCTCTTGCTAGTTGTCCACACTCCCGTAAAAATCAGATTTGTTTTTATGTGCAGTTTCTTTCCCGACTTCCACAAAAAATAGATTTGTTTTTTATACAGTTTTTTTTCTGACTCTTTAGCTATCTACAAACAAATCTCCTCTTATCGGTTCAGTTTTCCGACTTCCACCGTCCTCTTATCGGTTCAGTTCTCCGACTTCCACCGACCTAGTCCCGCTATCCACGAACTAATGTTCGTCATACTTTTTTATTTTAGGTGAAAATTACTTATCTATAAGTTTCCTGGAAATAAGTTCTTGTTCTAAAATTTGGTTATTTGATCAGTTTAATATTTCTCTGTGTAATGTTTTTTTTATTATGTTTGATTGAAAAAGTGAAAATATTTTTTCTGCATCCAATTTGTTCTATTGATCATTTGTCAATAGAATTGATTGAATTTCATTTTTTCAATATCAAAGTTTTTTTTTCAATTAAAGATATCAAGTATTTATTTTTATTTCTTTTCTTAATATTCAACATAAACTATTTTTAGTAAGTCTTGCCTGAGATTGTCACATGTGATACAATTTTAAACTTTTTAAAATAGTTATCACTCTTCACTATAAAATATTATCAGTTTTCATTTATACTCCCTCCTTTCACCGAAAGGTATACATTTTGCTATTTTGGGCGTCCACACAAAAGGTATACATTTTCTTTTTTAAACACATGGACCCACACACATTACTAATACATTTAATATATGGGACCCATACACCCTACTATAAATTGTTCATGAAATAACATTATCACTTTACACTAATTTAGTATCATTTTTCTGTATAAAAGTTACTCCCTCCGTCCCATAGAAGTTGTGACATTTTCGTTCTCAGATTGTCCCACAGAAGTTGTCACATTTCATTTTTAAACATATGAAACCCACCCAAAACAATTTAATTGTTAGTTTTTTTAATGAAAAATTGAATGTAAAAAATATACAATTATTAAAAAACATGTATACACTATTGAATAAAATGTTATACACATATGGATGCTAATTTTTTAATAAAAAATTTATTGTGAAAAAAATATATAATTATTAAGAAATACATATACAAAATATAATATAATTATATACAAAATAAAATAAAATGATATACACATATGAGTGCATCTTGCATCCGGTGCGCCTAATATCAATTTTTTTTAACTACATGGACTCTAATTTTAATAGGATGATATTTGGTAGTTGTAACGACTATTATTATTATTTTAATTAATTAACGTTATTAAATTTTAGATTTTTGGTCATTATTCTCATATACTCCTTATTAATCATATAATCAAACTCAATAATAAATAAAAACATAAATTATAAAAGTTCACGTGATGTGTGATGTGAATGATATTAGCTTGACACGTGTTTCCATGTGCAATATGCCTAATACACGCAGGTGCTCAATTGCCACTGCACCCTTTCCCTCTCTTCTACCTTAATCACCTCAAGTTGTTTTTGTTCTTACTCATGGATATGGATGAAAAAAAAAATTGATGAATTTATATGTTTCTTTCTAAAGTATATAATTATTTCCTCCTCATTCAATGCTAATTAATCTCGCATCAATTAAGAGAAATTACATTGGACCAATAACCATTTAACGAGTCTAGGCAATGCAAGCGAGATAATATTAATTGAAGGAAAAAAAAAATTCCCACACCTTTATTCTTATTGAAAATTAATCTTCACATTTAAAAAATTAAAAAATATATATATATTATCTTTAACTATTGTTACAAAATACAATCAATTTTTTTTAACAAAAAATTCCATTTTTAATCACAAATTTAGTGTGTTTTGCAACATAACTTAAAAGTAATATTCTTTTTGTATTTTTTCAAAAGTAAAAATTAATTTATAATAGTAGTAAACCTTGTGGTTTTCCTTGCAATTAACTCAAAATAATAATATTAGATCCATGTATCTATTAGTTTTAAACTATTAAATAACATACTCCCTTCGATCCACAATAACGTTTATACATTTTCATTTTGGACATCCCATAAAAAAGGTTTTAAAAAATCCCATTTTTAATCACAATTTTTTTTAAAAAAAATCGTTGACTTTTTGACTTTTTCCGAACCGATTTTTCGTTTGGTATGGACTTGGATATTTCTCGTTTTCCCATACCGAATATTAAAATAACCGAACCATACCGAAAAATTGAATTTAAACTATGCATTAAAATTATATATAATATATTTATCTTAGTTTATACTTTATATGTCATGAATTAATTAATTTTACTCTAATAATTATAATGTAATAACAATTAATAAATTAAAATTAGTTATAATGTAATTACAAATAATAAGTTAAAAATATATCTAATGTTTTAAATATTTATTTATTATTGTATATTAGAAAATATATATTTCATAAAGTAAAATAAATTTCTAAAAAAATAGGAAATAAATAAAATAATATGTCCAACGTTCAAAGTATTATTTCAAAAAACATAATTAATAAAGTAAATGGTATCTCTAAAGTCTAAATTCAGTCGTAAATTTAATAAATAATTATTATATTTTATATTTATTTAATGAAGATAAAATGCAAAAATTAAATGATAGTTCATATTTGTGTTCAAAATATTAGATAGACTTTAATTGAAATACACCTTTAATTTTAAGTTAAAGATTTAAAAAAATTTAAAATTATTAATTTTCTTTATTTTAGTACTATTATTTTTTAGGGCAACATATGAGGTCGTCTTATGTAAGACTATTTTACATTTTTTAAATAATTATCAATTTTTATTAAATATATTATCATTTTTCATTAATAGTTAATCATTCTTTATTTATAATATGAATTGTTTATGAGAAATTTAGTATTTTTTTATTTAATTGATATTTTTCTAAGTATTTATATATGCAAAACTCCGTTTCTCATGATAAATCCGATATGATTCGCTCCGCACCATCAAAATCCATTTTCCTAAAAATTCGTTCCGAACCGAATTTCGGTATGGACTCAATATTGGATTTTTCTTTACGGATTCAATATCAGATTATTTTTTTAAAAAATTCGATCCGAATTTTGGTACTTATTTTTTAATAATCCGTACCAATCCCGATCCGCACACCCCTAACTATACATTAAAATATTATATATCTTACCTTTATACACATTAAAATACTGCTATATTCTTTAATTCCTTATGTACCCAAGTACATAAAATTCGCTAACATAGTATATACTCCCTCCGTCCCATAGCAAGAGTCTCTTTTTTCCATTTTGGTCGTCTCATCCAAAATGTCCTCTTTCATTTTTTACACACATGAGACCCACTCATCCCCTCTAATACAATTAAAACATGGGGTTCATACTCCCACTAATACAACTACCCACTACGCATTAAATAATAATACTCCTTAATCCACGTGTCAAAAAGTAAAAACTACCCTTGACGTGGGACGGAGGGAGTATATTTTTATTTATTAGCAGGGCAGGTCCTTATGTGAGTCCAATGAGTCGATCAACTCAACCCAAAAAATTTGATCAGTTTAGGGGCCATAATTTTATAATATCTTATTTATATACTCCCTCCATCCCACAAAAGATTGCATCCCCAATTCAGACACGAAGATTAAGAAAGTGATAACTTTTAGGGGTATAATGATATTTTTTGTAATAAATAAATGATAAAGTTTGTTAGATAGTGATGGTTTTTTTGTAAATAAAGTGTATGGGGGAAGGGTGATTTTTTTTTACTTTTTTTCTTTTTTTAGAAATATATAAAATTTTATGGGACAACCAAAATAAAAAGTGTGTCATCTGAAATGAGACAGATGGAATATATAATATCTAATTTGTATTAGTAAAGTGTGATGCTTAAGCGATGACAAAGGAGAGAGCATATTACGAGATTTCATGTTTGATTTCCACCCATCAATTTTTTTTTTAATAATATACTTAACACTTTTATTATTTATTTTGAAACAATTTTTTTAAAGAATTAAAAGTAAGCCAAGATTTAAATCCGACTCAGAAATAAAAAAATTTTTGGATCACCTCTATTAATTAATAGATATATCTTTATTAATAAGTATATAAATTTTTAAAAATGGGTCACGCACAGAATACACTAGCGTTGTTAATAAGCCCGAAAATCGTAGGTCCGACTCGATTAACTCAAAAAAATTAGGATTAGGGCTAAGAAATTTGAACCCGTTTAACATCCGGGCTTTTTGGCCCAAACTGATTAGCCCGCGGGCTAATAAGGTTGGGCCATGGGTAACCATGCAGGCCCGTAGGGCTGGAAATTATTATTATTATTATGTTTAATTAATTTTAACGCCTATAACTTATACATCAACCACTCTGTCCCAACCTATTCCCAACCCATCGTTGGACAAACTCTCACAATTTTTTAATTTTCATCTCTTTCTCATCCTTTTTATCACTCTAACCCACAATTTTCTCTAATAAATAAAATAATACTTAATTAAATATATGAAGATAAATTTAATTATCACAAATTCTTTTAATTTATATGTTTTAACAATATTTTGCATGTATTAATCTTAATTCTCTCAAATTTTAAATAATGTACTCCCTTCGTCCCGTTACAACGTGCGCGTTTGTTTTTTGCACGTTGATTAAGGAGTATAATATTTTAATGTGTAGTGAGGTGAAAGAAATGATATATTAATATAAAGTGGGTAGGTGTATTAGTATGACATGTGGGCCCATAGAGAGAGAAGTAATTAATATGTGTGAGTCCTCTTTACCAAAAAGGGAAATGCACACTTTGTATTGAGACAGATCAAAATGTAAAAACGCGTACTTTTCAATAGGACGGAGGGAGTATTAGTTAATTTAAATTTGTTATATTATTTATAACAAATTATAAATTGTTTAAATATTTTTTTGTCGTACAGTCCGCGAGTCCGACCCATTTAACCCATAGCCCGTTAAAATTAGGGTTTGATTCACCTTTTCATAGCCCGTTTAAATAGATCCGATTTAACTCGAAGCCCAATTAGTTCGAAACCCGTTAAGGCTGCCCGAAGATAATTTGTCATTAGGAATAAACCCTTTTAAATTCCAACCGCTCATACCCCCAACCTCCCCTTTCCCTCCCTCTACGTGTTGCGATTGAGTTACTGTGTTTGAACACATGTGCTGCCATGCACGATAAGTTGTCTAAGGCAAGCCACGTATACAACATACAAGTTCCTATGCACCCGCGGTATGGATGTCCACCTCCACCCTTGTGTCGTAAGTGAACCCTAACGCCATTGTTACCCTCTCAATTAATCCACCTACTTATAAATAAACTATTAAACTACTTATTTATAGGAGGATTAAATAAGAAAATATTTAAAATATTAAACTACTTAAAATAAAACATTAATGGCTTGATTAACGTGGATGCATCACGTACACATTACGAACGTGGCGACGCCACATACACAATTTTTTTAAGGAGGAGACAATTCCAAAATTTTATTTTTGGCAAGCACTTTTAAATTAATGATATTAATGAGATTTTTATTAGACAAAGATTTGTGTGAGACCGTCAGAAGGTGATAATAAAATAATGAAAATTGATAATATTCTTTCTCACAATAAAATAATAAAAATTGATAATATTCTTTTATGAACAATTTATAATATAAATAAAAAGTAATAATATTTTATATGAAAGTTTTTAAAAAGTCAAAAATTGTCATTATAAATTAACCCCCCCCCCCCCACCACCACCACCACCACCACCACCACCACCCAGAACTCACACACATACCCCCAACCTCCCCTTCCCCTCCCTCTACGTGTTGCGATTGAGTTATGTGTTTGAACACATGTACTGCATGTACCATAAGTTGTCTAGCGCAAGCCACGTATACAACATACTTCGAGGGTTGTACAACTTTCCCATGCACCCGCGGTATAGATACCCCATGACCTCCACCCTTGTTTAGTAAGTGAACCCTAAGCCCGCCCATTGTTACCCTTGCAATTAATCCACCTTGAGAGTAGTGCCAATAAACCATCAAAACATCAATTGGAGCTGTTTCATTGAATTTTTTATTAAATTAATTAATCCTAAAAAAAATTTCACCCGCCTTACCAGTATGGGAAAGTCTCGAGAATGTCATAAATAACCTCTTACGTAAAAATGAATAAAAAATAAAATATTATTGAAAAAATATGCTCAATTAATAAAAATAATAATGGTGTAATGAATTATTTCATAAACAATTATCGTATAAATAAAAAGTGATACTCCCTCTATCCGTTAGATAGGTGGACATTTTTTCATTTTAACATCCGCACTAAAGATATACATTTTCCATTTAAAGTGTTTGACTTTAAAAATTATAAATAAAATGAATTTTATCAATTCAGACTTGAAATTTTGGTAAACTCAATCCCGAGCTCGAATTAAAAGGTAAAATTGTATAAAAGCACACAAGTCATGATAAAGATAAATAATACACCCCCGAAATGATCCACATTTTAATTTTGAGGGTCTACTCATATCAATTTTCCATTATTAGTAAAAGAGGTCTCACGTATGTTTTACTACTTCCCATTAATATAATTATCTCTCAGCATAAAATAATAATTTTTCATAATTCTCATAAAAAGCAAATAAAAATCTTTAGCGTGGATGGCTCTTCGGTCGTCTCACAATAGTAAATAAAATAGAGTAAAAACAAAATATATAAACATATAAAAATATTATAATTAATAAATAAATTAATTTAAGAAATAAAATAACTAAAATTGATAAATGTGTAAATAAAAAAAATAATGGAATCAACAGAAAAAAGTGATTTTAAAAGTTAAAAAAAGATCATCACAAAATTATAGAAAATATAAATAAATAAGCTAAATTATATTAATAAAAAAAGCTAAAAGAGATTTAAAATAAAATTATACCAAAATTTATCTAAATAAATTTAAAAAAATAACGGAATTAACAAAAATAATTATAAAATAATGATAATAATAAAAATAAATAAACTAAATTATATTAATAAAAAATAAAAGTTAAAAGAAATTAAAAATAAAATCATACCAAAATTTAATAAAATTAAAAAATAAAAAATCAGATATCATCAATTCTTTAGTATTTGAAAAAAAAAGCTTAAAGAGAATAGTTCAAGTATAAAAAGGTTTACAACATGAAGAAAGTTTTAAAAGAAAATTTTTTGTACTCCTGTAGTTTAATGACAAAATTATAATAATATTAGAGGAAATAAATAATATATAAAAATTGGACATCAAGCATAAATAAATTCAAAAGAAATAAATATGCATGAATCAAAAGAAATTAAAAATAAAATATAACAAATTTAATTTAAAAAATTAAATAAAATTCATGAAAATTTGAATATTTACTTGAAGAAAGTTTCGGGATAATAATTCCTGTGAGTGTAAATATTGAATGAATAATAGATTTTATTTATAGGTAAAGGAAAAATTAAATATATATTTTTCGCTTTCAAATATGATTTGATTTTGATTTGATCATATTCATATTCAAAACATTAATTAAATACATGTATTTATCTGCATTAAATTTTAATTAATAATTAATTTTGATTTGATCATATTTTATTCAAATTTTAAATAAATATATGTAATCATCTATATTAATTAAAAAATAAAATAATTGAAAAAATTTGTGTAGATGACACATCATCAAAATTAAACTCTCCTTTAGTATATATATATATATATATATATATATATATATATATATATATATATATATATATATATATTTGTTGCTAATGAAATAATAAGGGTAATTTTTAAAAAAAATGATATCATAAATTAAAAATAATAATAGAGTTAATTGAAGAAAAAAAATACAAACTTTATTCTTATTGCAAATTAATCCTCACATTTGAGAAATTACAAAATGAAAAATATTATCTTTAAGTATGGCAAAACGCTTTGAATTTCTAGAAAAAAAATTCCACTCATAATCACAAATTGATGTGTTTTAGAACAATACTTAAAAGTCATATTCAGTCCCATTTCAATTTTTACGTTTTTCTATTTTTGGTGTCTTATTTAATCTTTATGTTTTCCTTTTTGGTATATATGATCCACCTAAAATAATTTATATCATGAGACTCACATCCAACACTAATACACCTCCCCACCTCACATTATATAGAGGATTAAATATTACTCCTTTCGCCCATCCTCAATATATCTTTTTGCACGTGGATTAATGAGTATTATTATTTTATTTGTAGTAGGTAGTAGTATTAGTGGAGGGTGTGGACCCCATATTTTATTTGTAATAATGGAGAGTGTGAGTCCCATACCAAGAAGAGAAATGAATAGATTAAGGATGCACGACCCAAAATGGTAAAATAGGTAGATTATTGGTGGACGGAGGAAGTATTTCTTTCTACCCACTATCCATTGATATACCATATTTCTTAATCAACGTACAAAAAACAAACGTACGCATTGAAACGGGATGGAGGGAGTATTCTTTTTGCAATTTCTCAAAAGTGAAGATTAATTTATAATAGTAGTAAACTTTATGGTTTTCCTTGCAATTAACCCAATATAATAATACTACATTAGATTTATGTATCTATTAGTTTTAAACTATTAATAACCAACATACTCCCTCCGATGCACAATAACGTTTACACATTTTATTTTTGGCGTCCCATAAAAAAGATTTATATTTTCCTTTTGTAGTAAATGGGACCCACACAAAATATTTAAATATCTTCATGGCCCACAACACTTCACTAATACAACTATTCATTATTAAAAGATGACGAAAAAATGTGGCATCTTTTTGTATATATACATTAAAATATTATATGTATCACCTTAATATAAATTAAAAGGCAAAAACTTCTGTGCACCCGGGCGCACGGACCACATTCCGTGCGCCTTTAGAATTTTGTGTTAAATTGTATACCCTTTATTTTTTAAAGAAAATTATTGTGTGTATCTGGACGCATGAACAACACTCCGTGTGCCTTTAGAATTTTGTGTTAAATTGTATACCCTTTAGTATAAAAATGTGTACCCTTTATTTTCTAAAGAAAAAAAAATATTAATGAAAAGTGTATATCCTTTAGAATAAAATGGTGTATATTTTATTAATTAAAGTGTATACCCTTTAGACCAAAGCAATGTACCCTTACCCATAATACAAAATTTCTAAAGACGCACGGAATGTGTTCCCTTGTGCCGGACACACGCAAATCTCACTCAAATTAAAATACTATTATATTCGGTAATTCTCGTATACTCATATACTTAAGATATGCTAATAAAGTATATATATATATTCATGAGTGTATATAAATATGGGTGCAAGCTGCACCAAATACACACAAGATAATTTGTCATTAGGAATAAACCCTTTTAAATTCCAACTGCTCACTTCTTTGTTTTACTCCATTACCATTTACCGCCACAAACCTCAACCCCCACCCCCCCACCCACCCCAACCTCCCTTCCCCTCCAACTACGTGTTGCGATTAAGTTACTATGTTTGAAGTTTGAACACATGTATTGCATGCACCATAAGTTGTCTAACGCAAGCCACGTATACAACATGCTTCGAGGGTTGTACCCATGCACCTGCGGTATGGATACGTAAGTGAACCCTAAGGCCATTGTTACCCTCTCAATTAATCCACCTTGAGAGTAGTGCCAATATACCATCAAAACATCAATCGGAGCTGTTTCATTGAATTATTTTATTAAATTAATTCATCCTAAAAAAAGTTTCACCCGCCTTACGAGTAAGGGCAAATTTCGTGTGAGAATCTTTCACGTAAATCATTACGCGAAAATGGATAAAAAATAATAATATAATTAATAAAGTAATATTCAATTAATAAAAAGTGATAATAATACAGTGAACTATTTCATAAACAATTTATAATATAAATAAAAAGTAATAATATTTAATAGTAAAAGAGATAATAATTTTTAGTGAAAGTGAATCATTTTATAGCAATTGTGGTTCATTTAGTAGATTTGAAGTGCAAATAGCCACTCATTCTTAAATGGTCCCCTCCTTAATTAATTAAAAAATTGGTCCCCCACTTTAGTGATCCCCTCCTAAAATCAAATACTCCCTCCGTCCGGTTCTAAGATATCCATTTCTTTTTTGCATGTGGATTAAGGAGTATTATTATTATATGTAAAGTGGGTAGTTGTATTAGAGGGAAGTGATGGGCCATATTGTGTACTTTTTTACTAAATAGGGGAAATGAGTACCTTTGAAGCGGACACCAAAAATAGTAAAATGGATACTTTAGAAGCGGACGGAGGGAGTAATATATCATTTTTGGTTTTTTATGGGGTAATTACACTACAAAAAAAGTATTTTTCTAGCAACAAAAATTTAACAACGTAATTCAATTCGTTGGTAATTACCAATGGATTAACAACCAAAATGACATTTTCTATTAGCAATGAAATACCAATAGATTTATTCTCTATTTTACCAACGGAATTCAATCCGTTGGTAATTACCAACGGATTACCAAAGGAATTTTTAAATAAATTACCAACGAAATTTTTAGCAACGGATTACCAATGGAATTATTTACCAACTGAATTGATTTTTCGTTGCTAAAAATTTACCAACCACCACTTTACCAACAGAAATTTACCAACGGATTCCGTTGCTAATCCGTTGGTAAATCAATTTAACAATGAAATTAAGGCTTTTACCAACGGAATATTCCGTTGGTAAAAAAATATTTTTTGTAGTGTTATATATTATTTTGTCTGGTCATCATCTTCAATATTACTTTTTTTTATTAACTGGATTATTCTTTTTACAATAAATTGGGGTTTTGTTTGGTCGATGAGGTTACTTTTTTTTTTGTTACTCTTTACAATGAATTAGGTTACTCTTTGATTAATTTGAGATTCTGATTTTCTGAAATAAAGTCATGTATTGTGAAAAATTAATTTATAGTCAATCTCTAAATTGATAGATCATTTTATAGAAATAAGATTTGAAACTCTAACCTCTGAAATGAAGTGCATGTATTAAAAATTTTCCCAGTCTTTATATTATGTGGGCATGAATGGATTCAACTGCAAAAGTGGAATGTAAAGAAACAATTCAATTTTACTGTCATCTTCTCTAAACAACAAAACTACATCTTTTAATTCCAAACCCAACGTTTTGGTACTGCAATTTTTCTACACCACAGAAGAGTTAAAAGGGTCAAAATGTTAAACTCCCTCCGTCCCACAAAATATTGCACTCCCAAATCCGGCACGGAGATTAAAGAAGTGATAACTTTTAGGAGTATAATAGTATTTTTTTGTAATAAATAAATGATGAAGTATGTTAGGTAGACATGATTTTTTTGTAAATAAAGTATATGGGGAAGGGTGGTTGTTTTTTACTTTTTGCTTTTTATGGAAATGTGCAAACTTTTGTGGGACAGTTCAAAATGGAAAGTGTATCATCTGAAATGAAACGGAGGGAGTACATGACAACAATATTCAAAATGTAATTGTGTGTACCTTTTGGAAGTAAATAGATGGAGAAGAGAGTTTCTTGACATCTGGATCAAGCTTGACAGTGTACTTATTGTGGCGGAGGGGCTTCCGGCGAGGGAAGTGATAAGCGTAAAATTTGCTAGAAAATATGATCCATTATTAGTTAGATTTTATATAATTAAAGTTGTTTTTAGTAATTCATTTCTTGAATTCCTTGATTTTTTGGAGAAAATTTTCTTGTTGAAATTTGCAGAATTTATGCTTAAAATGAATTTCTACATGCAATTATGAAAACATGAAAAAAAATGGAGTCGATTAAGAGTTAAAAACGAACAAAAACTGCGCGTAATCTGTCATTTTACAACTCTTAGTTGCGGCCCAGTTCGAGAATGAGGCCCATTTTTAATTAAATGATGGCCAAAGTAAGAGTTTGATAATGCAAAAGGACTTGGGCCCATTGGATATTGATGTGCAACCATTTTTCTTCAAAATTGGCCTACAACTTGTTTAGTGTGCCACGGCAGTTTGTCCATGGCAATTCTAATTGCAAGAAAACTTTAAACCCACTTAGCACATTTCTTTTAATGATTAAAATCATAACAGCTGTGGGAGTGCACCAGTAGCAAAATTCTACCATTCAATTCATTCCATCTTTCCCTTTCTTCCCCCAAATTCCATGTCTCATCCATTCACCCATTTAATTAATTTATGAAAATATGATAACGTTGAGAGAATATTTTTGTGAAACTTCTTATTTTATTTTTTTTATTTTTTTTTAAGGTTAAAGAGTATATAGAGACAAATAAATTAGGAAAGAGTGAATAATGAAGAGTGTAATGTGACAAAAAGAATTTAATTAAACAGTTCGAATTCTCTGTGTATTTTGGTCCCTCAAATTTTGATTCGAATTATGGCAAATGGTCCATTAAATATTACTAAATCCACAAGCAGTCCTGTACCTTTTGAAATTTTCATTTTTAGTCATTTTTTTCAATTTTGGTAATTTCTGTTCAAATTTGGACCAAATTGGACAAAGAATGAGTAAAACTGAAAATTGCAATAGTTAAAGGACCAAATGCGGATTTTGTGATAATTTGACAAAAGACTTAAAGGACCAAATGTGATAATTTTACCAAAAAAATTAAAATTTTTAACATTATGTTAAAATTATCATAATATCATAAAAAAGATTTTAAAGATATTATATTTAAAACATTTTTTTTAAAAATTGGATCGAATCAGTTGGTTCAACTGGAAATTGGAGTCGGAACCAGTCTGTAACACCTAAAAAAACTACTCCTTTTAAAGTTGAATCGGGCTGGACAGGAAAACCCGGTTGAACCGGTCCAACTGATTCTGTATAATTTTTTAAAAAAAATAATTTTATTTTATGATGTTTCACTTATTGGATTAGTTCAACCAATTTTTCTGGTCCAACCCGACTCCACCTTAAAATATTTTTTTTATATTACGATCTGGTTCCGGCTCCGGTTTATGGTCTAACCTGCCGGTTCGACTCGATTTAAAAATATTGCTTTAAATATAATATATTTTAAACACTTTTTTTATGATATTGTGATAAATTTAATATAATATGAGAAATTATAATTTTTTCCGGATAAATTATCACATTTGATCCTTTAAGTCTTTTATAAAATTATCACAAAATCCGCATTTGGTCCTTTAACTATTGCAATTATCAATTTTAATGTTCTTTATCCAATTTTGGTCCCTCAAATTTTGGGCCTGAGGCCATCTCCAATAGATGTATCCAATCACCAAATTTTTGATGATTTGATACAATCTCAAAACATAAAAAATTATGTCAAATTGGTACATGTGTATCAAATTTTGTCCAAATTAGCCATGTACCAAATTCATGTACTTTTTTTTTTTAAATTTTCTTTTACATTTATCTTTAATGCTCAATTTTAAGATAATAATTTTCATATATATTTTTAACCATACATAATAATTATTTTTAATTGTTAATTATATATTTATATAATTAATACATAATAAATTATGTATCATAATAATTTAAAAAATTACTCCTTACACAATTAAAATTACATATTATATTAAAAAAATTACATTGGACATTATAAAAAAGATAGACTTACAAATACATTAGATACTAGACAAATACATTAAACACTAGACATATAAATAAATACCCTAAAATATAAATACTATTAGGATAAATAAAAGTATAAATGTAAACATAAATACAAATGCCATGATCCAAGATCTTCCAGGCGTAGAGCACGTAGGGCTTTGAAATAATGATATCAACATATTAGATTCCTCTTCTGTTTTCTCTAATCTTACTAAAGGTATTGCTCCTCCTGCGTATTATGTAATTAATGAAAAAGAATATGATATGAGGTACTATTTAGCTGATAGTATCTACCCCAAATGGGCAACTATTGTGCAAACCATTCATGAACCACATGGCCGTAAAAAAAACTTTTTGCACAAAGGCAAGAAGCATGTAGAAAAGATGTGGAACGTGCATTTGGAATTCTCCAAAGTCGATTTACTATCATCACAAATCCAGCACGTTTTTGGAGTAAATAAGTTTTAAAAGATATGATGACAGCATGCATAATTATGCACAATATGATAATTTAAGAAGAACGTGATCTTGATGCACCTATTATTGACCACATATAATCACTGGCTATAAATGTTGAAATGGGGGATGATGAAGATTTTTAATTCCAGGAATTTCTTACTCGATTTAAAAAAAAATCGAGATGCTCACTATGAACTTCGTGATGCATTAATTGATCATATTTGAGAACTGTATTCATGTAATAATAAAAATTTAAAAGTTTATGTCTTTTATTTATATGTATTGTACTATGCAATTATTAATAAAATGTTTGTTGTTTATATATTTCTTTAATTTTGTGTTGATATTTATTTTGATGTAATTTGTAAACTTATACAAAATTGAAATTTAGAAATTAAATTTAAAATTTAAATATAAATTAATTAATACAAAATAAAAATATATTATTTAATTAATAAATTTAAAATTAGAGGCATAAATAATTAATTTAGAATATTATAATTATTTAGATTTAATAAAATAATATTTTAAAAAAGATTTTTTGAATATTCTGTTTTATACCAAATTTTGAGTAAAACTCTTGGAGAAGGCGTGTTTCAAATCACCAAAAATTTGATGATTTTGTGATTTGGTACATGAATGCCATTGTGGTTGCCCCGACGGATCAAAATTCGACAAAGAATGACTAAAATTGAAAATTTCAAAAGATATAAAATTATTTATGGGTTTAGCAATACTTAGTGGAACATTTGTGATAATTTCTCTATTTAGGTATATCATCTTATGTGTCACACCCTATACTCTAAAAGGAAAGCTTAAACTTTAGAGGTAATAATTGAATTTTTTCCCTCTTACGTGTCAATCATATAACGTAACGCGTGACACATAAAATAATAGCGTAGAAGATTCGGTGCGTTATTAAAAATGATGAAATATCTCACTATCATTTTATACTATTTTCAATTAGTTATCACTTTTAATATTAATTAAAATATTCTATTTTTTATTTAAAATGATATTACTTTTTTTATTTATTGTACGACTTTTTTTTATAAAATATACTTCTCGTTGAACAGTAACTAATGTATTAGTTTTTATCACTTCTAATTAGCCAGGGAAAGAGTTCATGCCACTAAACGGACTCATATATATATATATATATATATATATATATATATATATATAAATAAAAGTGTTTGCCTTTAAAAATTAATAAATTAAGGCAAAAACTCCTATGCACCCAGGCGCACGGACCACATTCCGTGCGCCTTTAGAATTTTGTGTTAAATTGTAAGTTCTTTAGTATACAGATGTGTACCATTTACTTTTTAAAAAAATTATTGTGTGTATCTGGGAGCATGAACAACACTCCATGCGCCTTTAGAATTTTGTGTTAAATTGTACACTCTTTAGTATAAAAACGTGTACCTTTTATTTTCTAAAGAAAAAAATATTAATAAAAAGTTATATCCTTTAGAACAAAATGATGTACCTTTTATTAATTAAAGTGTATACCTTTAGACCAAAGCAATGTACCCATAATACTAAATTTCTAAAGGCGCATGGAATGTGTTCCCGTGCGCTCGAGTGCACGTAAGCCTCACTCATAAATTAAACATGAAAAATTAAAAGGGTATAAATCTGTCCAGAATAAAAAACAAAACAAAACAAAATGTAGAATTAAGAAAATGAATAAATGCAAATAAGTCATGACAAAGACTAACACCTAATTTGATATGCTAGATAAGATAAGAGAGTACACATAAAAAAAGAGGTTTAATAAGATAAGAGATTATATGTTAGAAATGAGATTTAAGCGAAAATAAATATTTATACTAAAGATTGATTTATAGGATGTATTAAATCTTGCATTAACAATTGATTCTGAGTAGCTTTATCAAGATCTGAAACTCTCCCACTTCACACCTCGGAACGTACCGAGATATTGAGATATTTGATATGAAATAAATGAATTAGGATAAATACTCAAATTAATTTTACAACCTATATTATTATTTTTTATTACAACTTTACCCTTTATTAAATTTAACCCAATCTCGCAATATCCACCACATAACCAACGCTGTCGGGGAGCAAACTCACCAAATCGAAATCTCTTTTGCCCTGATGTTTCTTTCCATTTTACTGGGTTTATTCATAAATCCAGCCTTACCAACTCCCCGAGTTGATATTCGTGTGAAAAATTATAGTAATTAAGAAAAAAAAACCAACGCTTGAACCCATCAAAGAAATTATTTTTAGAGGGCATCTATTTACACCCTGGATCTACTAAACGAATCACAATTGATAAATACATCTCATTAAAATTACAATAAACAAGTATTAATTACTAAATATACCCCATATATGACCATTTCATCATTTTAATTAGAATTAAACATATTATACCGTTTTTATAAATAAATTCTTTAAATCCATCCAACATAGTATAAAACTTAAAATTTGAAGTTCTAGATTTACAATGGTTAGGGTTCCAGGGTTAGGATTCGTGGGTTCCGAGAGGCTGTGATTTGTGATGATGTTTATCTTTTGATCGATTTTTGAGATATGAATCGGGCAAGGGAAATCCGGAACGTATCTTGGCAGGGCAACTCGAACGGCGATGTGGTTTGATGATGTTTCTCTTTTGATCGATTTTTGCTTACAGATCTGAGCTTCCAATTCCTCTTTTTTTTTTTTAATTTTTTTATTATTGATTCTACTGAATACTGAGCATTATTTTCTTAGAGATAATGTTTTTAAAAAATTATTCATTTTTTAAATGAATACTACTAATGTTTTTTGTTTTTTAGTATGTTATTTATTTGAACAGAAGCTTAATTTAATTTAATTCACTTGTGGAAGATGTAGACGTGTTTGATCCTACAACGTTTGGAACTTCAACAAAGTTCAATAAAATATTTTGGTATATTAATTGAGATAATTATTAAAAAAAATAACTCTTGTTTAGAGTTGGAGCATTCTACCCAAATTAAATTAGCATCTTTTTTATTTTAAAAATTAATTATCAATTTTAAGATCTGAAGTTTGTGTATTAACAGATTCAATAAATAATTAATAGTGATGAAATTAATATAATTATCCAAGAAAAAAAATAATGGGTACATTTAAAAATTTAATTGGGGTGCATTTGAAAGTAATTTTATTTTATTACTTATATAAGGGTATTTACGTCTTCTCACATAAATATAATTTAAATTTATAAATAAATAGGGTTCGTTTTGTAAATCCGGGGGTGCAAATAGTCACTCCCTTATTTTTAAATCAGAAAGGTAGAAAAAAAACATCGCACATTGTGATAGGGCCCTCGGAAATAGCATTCGGGCCGCCAGATGTTGAGCCCAGAGAAAATAAAACCTGCCAGATGTCATCGAGCCCAATATCGAGGGCTCCCAACCTAAAAGCAGTCGGGCGCGTTTACTCTACTCTCTCGGCAAGGACGAGTCCGCCGTCTCCCCCACTTGGCCACTTGCTCCTCTTTAGCTAGGAGGCTATACAGATATCCCCTAGGATTTGGGCATAGGGGACATCCTAAAACGAATCGTAAAAATAGGCGCATAAGACTATAGCATTTAATGCCCATGGTGTATATATTTATTGCGATGTGACTTGACGATATATCCGGAGATTCGGATGACGTAAGACCACTCGATATATAAGGCATGCCTCAAAAGAATAAAGGACACAACAATATTCACCTCTAAAAGACACAAGATCGCCTGGAGGGAACCGATGGGTCCTCTTTTTCTTTTCACTGAAATCGTTATGTTAGATTAGTACGGATAATCCCCCTATCATCCTTAAACTGCCACATTACCACATAATTAATGGAGGATAAAATCCGGCTATCTACATTTGGCGCTAGAATGAGGGCTTTCCAGAAGCTTGATCTAAATGACGACAGGCCAAGAGGAGACCACCCCTAGCAAGGCGGGTGCGACGACCAGCCAATGGCACGAGGCACCGAACCCCCCCTCCCCGAACAGTTGAAAAGGAGATTCTGCCTCGTAAGACCAGTTCGGAGGAAGACGACACCGAGATCGACTTTCGTTAAAAATACTTCGACCTACTCAGAAAAGTAAAGGGTAAACGGACAACTGGACCAAAAAGTGCCAGTTGAAGGCTAAGTTTCGACCACAAGGGAAGTGTGACAGAGCGAATGAATGAGCTTCGACCCAATCGAGACCGGACCCCACCTTAAAAATCAATGCACGAGCGGATGGGCCTAAAGAGTACTCACAACGAACCACGAAAAGCCCAGAAAGTGTTGGACGAAGGACTCAAATGGAGACAGACGGCCTCTAGAGCCAAATCTGCAGCCAGTACAGCCTCCGCACACACAATTGGGAGAGTAAGCGTGAAAGATCGTCTTGTCCCCAATCCGGTCAGGTCTCATCAAGAACGAATGAGAGAAAGCGTGGGAAAGGACCCCTTAGCTCAATTCAGACGACAACACAATTCGAAATTAGAGGCTATGAGGAGGCGCCTAGACGAGATGGAGAGAAAGAACAACGCGGGGCGTCATGACACCCCGACCAAGAGTCCGGAAGAACCCCATTCACCCATCGAATCATCGCGGCCGCCACGCTGAAGAAGATCCGAATCCCCCAGATCCCTCAATATGCTTGCGATTCTAATCCAACCACGCATCTCAATAAATACGTGGGGTGGATGGTGGCACAGGGGAGTTAGGAGGAAGACCGATGTAAGATGTTCCCCCTAACACTGGGAGACAAAGCACATTCCTGGTTCGAGTCTCTTCTGATCAACTCGGTTAACTCGTGGGCTCAACTCGCTACGGCCTTCTCATCCCATTTCTCCTACCTGGGACAGGTGAAGGAACTGAAATAGAAGTTATCTTGCCTACGATAGGGACCGAAGGAGTCTCTCAAAGATTTTATGAAAAGGTTCAACGAGCAGCACGCTAAAACGGAGGAGGTCTCAGACGAGACATCGACCATCTTAGTAGCAGTAGCCTTTCTCCTGGGATCCCAAATGTGGACCAGTTGCCAGCAAAGCTACCGACAAGTTACGCAGCCTTCATGGCCTCAGCACAGACATTCATCCATAGTGAGGAAATCCTCAAGGAATACAAAAAGTCCAAAGACGGCCACAAGGAAAGCGACAAAGAGAAAAAGAAAAGTGACAAGGACTATAAAACTCCATCCTCATTCAAACCATTTTCGAAGGACGATTAAGTATAAGAAATGACCGAGGTGCTCGAGCTGACCCCCGAGGAGATATTCAACAAAATACAGGATGCAAATCTGCTAAGCCCCCCTTCGAAGATACGAGCGGACCCAGCCAAATTAAACAAAAAGAAGTTCTGCAAGTATTACAAATCCATTGGCCATGACACTAATAATTGTCGAGATCTGCTAATCGAGCTAATAAAGTTGTTCGAGGATGAAAATCTGAACAGACTGATAACAGGTCCGAAGCGAAGAAGGAAGCTACTCCCAGTACCGAACGAGAGGCTGAAGGTACTCGCTGGCCCTCAAGGACGAGAGGATCCAGGAGAACACCTGCCTTCACCGCCTCGAGAAGTGTATATGATGGGTGAAAATTACGTAGGGACATCTCAAGCATTAACCACCTAGTCCCGTAGAAAAAGGAAGGCCGATCTCCGAGAGCTAGACAGGTTCCAGTACGTCTTCATGGCCATCCCCTGATCGCCCTTGCACGAAGTCGATATATTTCTCAACCACGATCTCAAGGATAAGGGTGCACCAGTGCCTGGAGGACACAGGCGCTTACACGAATATAATATTCAAAAAGGCGTTTGAAGCCATCAGATGACCCACTCATAATAAGGTAGCTTCGTGTAACGACGAAATCCGAGGGTTTGGTAACGCCATCACTACTCCTTTGATGCAAATGGACCCATCGATCCAGATGGTGTATGATAGACAAACAATAAGGCTCAGCACACTCTTGAGTTCAAAGTAGTCGACTTTCCATCACCATACACTTGTATCCTTGGAAGAACATTTATACATCAATTTAACTCCGTCCCTTCCACGCTCTACCAATTCTTGAAGTTTGTAACCACCGACAGTCGAGTCGGCACCATCAGGGGCAGCCAGAGGAAAATGAGAGAGTATTCGTTCATCGAAAAAGGAGAAGGGCTTAGCTACCACGATCCGCACTTCTAGTTGTTAATGGTAGAACACGGACGTGATGAGGAAGCGCCCCCTGCCATTGATCCACTATCAGATGACCTGGAGCCGAAGAGTGCTCGGAGGTTCCGATCTTTCATCAACAATGAAATTAACTTGCCCCCAATCACCGATGAGGATCCGAGATCTGAAAAGAAAAGGAAAAGAGGAGAACCTGTTAAAGAAACTGAGGCTATAAGAATGGAATAGATCAACCTGAATCTAGAACTATATGTCGAGTCACAGCTGAAGGATCCGCACAGGACGACTCTAATTGAATTTCTGAGAGCCAACCTAGATGTATTCGCCCGGTCACCAACCGATATATAAGGAATAGATCCCAAACACATGTGGCACCGACTCAATACAAATCTGTCGTACTGCCCAGTCGAATAAAAGAAAAGAAAGTACAGTTCGGAGAAGTATGAGATCATCAAAATGGAGGCCAGGAAACTATTAGCAAATAATCTAGTAAGGGAATCTCTATTCCCTTCATGAGTGGCTAACCCAGTCCTGGTAAAAAAGGCTAATAAGTCCTGGGGACTATGCATCGATTTCACTGATCTCAACAAAGCATGCCCAAAGGACAGCTTTCCCATACCACACGGTGATCAAATGGTGGATGTGATGGCCGGCCATGAACTGATGAACTTATGGACGAATACTCAGGCAATCATTAGATCCCCATGCACCCGGATGATGTAGAGAAGACGGCGTTCTACAGCAAGAGGAATTTATTGTGTTAGGTAATTATGCCTTTCGAATTGAAAAATGCAGGCGCCACTTAATAGAGGCTGATAAATAAGATGTTCCAGGAAGAGCTAGGTAAAACCATGGACGTATATGTGGATGACATATTGGTAAGAAACATAACCATATGTGACCGCGTACACCATCTGAGTAAGGCATTCGGCATCCTGAGGCGGTACGGGATGAAACTAAACCAAAAAAGTGCACTTTTGGAGTATCTGCGGAAAAATTCCTTGATTACATGGTGAGAAAAGGAGGAATAGAAGCAAATCCAAACAAAGTAAAAGCCATACAAGAGCTGGAACCCCTCAAGCATTCCAAAGGCGTACAGAAATTAGCAGGAAGGATCGCGTCCCTCAGTCGCTTCCTATCCAGGGCGTCCGACAAGTGTAAACCCCTCCTAGATGTGATTCGAAAGGAAAAATTTGATTGGACACCAGTAGCATAGAAGGCTTTCGACAAACTAAAGATATTATTAGCCAACACACAGACTCTCTCAAAATCACAAACGGGTGAGGTACTTAGTTTATACTTAGCCATTTCAGAATCGGCATTGAGTGCGGTCCTGGTCCGCACGGAGGCTAAATAAAAAAAGCCAGTATATTACATAAGCCAGATGCTCAGGGACACGGAACTCAGGTACCCCCGCAGTCGAGAAACTCACGTACACCCTGGTGATGAGCGCACGAAAGTTGAGGCCCTTTTTGGGGCACCCAATTGAGATAGTAACTTCTTTTCCACTAAGGCATGTTCTCTCGAAACTAGACTCGACGGGTAGACTGATGAAGTGGGCCATGGAATTAAGCCAATTCTATATCAAGTACGTACCTAGAACGGCCATCAAGACGCAAGACCTTGCTGGGAGAAGTGATTACTAAACCTTGGCTGATGTCGATAGACGGGTCATCCACGGCTCAAGCAGCTGGAGCCGGTGTAGTACTCACAGACCCCACTGGTGAGGTGTTCTTTTCGACTATCAGGTTCGGATTCCCGCAACCAACAATAAAGCTGAATACGAAGCCTTACTCTCCGGCATTAGAATGGCATTGACTATCGGAGCCAAAAAGGTAATGATCTTCAGTGATTTTGAACTTATAGTCAAACAGATAAAGGAAGATTACGAGCCCAAAGACCAATAACTGGCGGGATACCGAAAGTTGGTTGCGAAAATGATACCAGAGTTCGATCACATATACATCACACGAGTACCCAAACAGCGTTACATGCAGGCTGATGCACTGGCCCGATTGGCGACTTCAGAGAACGCCGAGAAGCTGGGAAGTGTTAGTGTGATAAAGCAAGAGGCCCCAAGTGATAAGATGATCTGGAAGATTGATGAAGGGAAGACATGGATGACTCTCATCAAGACTTTCCTAGAAGAGGGAAAGGAGCCAGAAGATAAGCTAGAGGCCAAGCGATTGTGACTACGAGCGACTAGATACACCTCGGTGAACAACGTGCTGTACAAAAGGGGATACTCGATGCCACTTCTAAGATGCCTGAGCAAAGAGGAAGCCATTAAAGTTCTCTTCGAAGTACATGAGGGCGTTCACGGAAACCACTCAGGAGGGCAAGCTCTAGCTCAAAAAGTCATCAGGCAAGGGGTTTTCTAACCCACCCTCAGAAAAGATGTAATCGAGTATGCTAGGACATGCAAAAGTTGCTAGATATACGCCCCCATGATCAGAAATCCCTCCACTGAGTTAATCACCACGGTCGCACCATAGCCTTTCATAAAATGGGGAATTGATTTAATTAGTCCATTCCCACCCGAAAGAGGAGGCGTCAAGTATGCGGTAGTTCCGATTGACTACTTCTCTAAGTGGGCGGAAGCAGAGACGTTGGTAACCATCAATGAAGACAACATGATAGGGTTCATATGGAAGAAAATCGTCTGCCGATTCAGAAAACCAAATGCCATAGCCACCAACAACCGGAAGAAATTCAAAGGAGCTCAACTCCAAAAGTTCTGCGATGGATTGGGGATCAAGAAGCTATTCTCGTTGCCATATTACTCCCAGTCGAATGGATAAGTGGAGACAGTGAACAATGTGATTAAGCACACGCTCAAAACAAGACTGGAGAGCCTCCAAAAGAGTTGGGCCCCACAACTACCTGGAGTCCTGTGGTCATACCGCACCACTACTAGGACGTCGATGGGAGAAACCCCATTCTCCCTAACTTACGGCATGGAAATGGTCATCCCTGCAGAAGTAGCCCATCCGACCTTTCGAATGGCCCATCAAGAAGAAAGCCCAAATCTCAAAGCCTTGGAATTCAACCTCGACTTGGTGGAAGAACTCCAACTGCAAGCAGCAGAGAGGCATGTGATTTATAAATCTAGACTGGAAGCCCAATACAACAAGAAAGTCCATCGCAGGGACTTCACAGCTGGAGACCTGGTAATGAGGAAAATTTGTCAACAAGGTAGTGGTGTGTTTGGTGCAAACTAGGAAAGCCCATACTTAGTGAAAAGAAATATGGGTAATGGAGCATACGAGCTCAGCGAACTGGATGGTGAAGGCATTAACACCCATGGAACGCTCATAATCTAAAGCGTTTCTATGCTTAAGATGCACTTGGCCAAATCGCAATATGTACAAATTGTAAGAAAAGTGGTAAGGCTGCGTGAATACAACATCATGCAAAAGCCCATATTAAATAAAAAGTGCAAGGAAGAAAGCAAAATGCATACTTTACCACAACTTACAATCCATAGAACATAAATACCCAAAATATGTTCAGAACACGCCTCAGAGAGGCTACAAAGTGCCCCCTAAGGGCATAACAACCAGAGTAAAAAACACAAAAACTAAGAGGGCCTACTAGCTCCCCTACCTGCACCACACAAACCGGCACAATCACCACCACCACCACCAAAAAAGTCATGAAGGCTCCTCATCCAAGCCACCTCTGCTTCCAGTTGAGCCACATGCTCCCTCTCACACTCCAGTTCCTCCTCAGCAAGATAATGGGCAGCCTCTAACTGGTGAACTTGGCTCTCAGCCAGCCGGGCCCTTTCCCTATAAGCAGCGGACCGAGCATTTGTAGCAGAAATTAGTTGCTCGGCCACCATAGTCTGTTGAATTTCTACAACGGATGAAAATTGCTCGGCGCGAGCAGATGCCCATACACTAAGGCCGACTCGAGGAGGAATGACTTGACCAGACTAGGTTAGGAGAAGAAAGCAGCATAAGAAAGTCAAAACATGGCCAACACTCACCAAAGCGGCGTTTCAAATCTCATGGGGCCCAACAAACTGAAGCCAACGAGACAACACAGGGTTCCACGAACCAGCAAGAACGAAGCCAGCCTCCGAGACACTCAACTCTGTTTCAATGGCTGACCGAGCCTTACCAATGCTCCGCAGTCGCAATAGCTCCTCCAAAGCCACCAGAGGAACACCACTACCGACACCACCTCCCGGGGCGCGTGCACCCTCCTCCACACGGGGAGCTAAGGCCTTCCCTTCCAATACTTGCATCACCTTCTGTGTGGGGAGGCCGATGCTGACTTGTACCAGCCTAATCTTGAACTGGGTGGATCTTAATTCCGGAAGCATGGCCGGAACGAGAGACATATTCAAAAGCATCATTACCCCGAGTTTTTGCCTCTTCCATTGGCGCCTTTTCTTTATCTAATTGGCGAACAAATGCTGCCTCCCCACCATCAGAAGGGCCCCTATTCAGAAATCCCGCCCACTCTGGGCTACATCCAGTTCGATTCCTTCATTTCCATCGGTATCGACAGCAACCACACCGCGAAGTCTAGACCCACTTCTGACGGCTAAAGAAATATTCTCGGCTGGCACTGAGGTTGGACCGGCTTCCTAGCGTGGCCTTCGAGGCACATAGGGATATGCGACCTGGTTGAAAAATACTCATCAAGGGCGACGTCCCAAGTAGTGAAATTGTCACTTACCCTCCATACGAAGTTTATCGGAGGAGCCCGAGTAGGATCTTGAAATAGATTAGCGTCTGGGAGGCGCTTGTCAGTCAGGAGCAGAGGATATCACGAGAAAATGCCATCTGGTTGATCACGTTGAAGACTCGATGAAAACCCAAGGATAATTCCTCCTCGTCCAGACGAAGTGGGGCTGCTAACATAAAAAAATCACAAAACAACACACCAAAAACTCGACGAATCTAAAACAATAAGATTTACAAGACTCAGGAGTTCGAAAGGTGCAAGGAACATGTAAATAATTCCTAAGAGGATCACATCATTCGAACCCGTGAAACTAGAACCATTGTCTCCTCCAATGTTGCACGCCGATAGAGTTTTGATTGAAAATGGGATGGATGCCTCGCTGCACTTACAAATAGTAATGATCTTGACAGCCGAGATCACGAACAAATTGATATACATAAGTAATATTCCTTGCAGTGGGAGAGGCGCATCCGTTCTCATGAAGGAGCACTAAAAGTCCAATTAAATTGGCCCAAGCCGATGGTATAATCTGCATAGGTGCCAGACCCCAATTTATCAAAACTCGGCCAATAGTGTGAGCCAATGGAAGCCGGACGCCTGCAACAAACATACTATGTTGAAAGCAACATGATCAGGCTCGCCACTCCAAGGCCGCTCACGGTGAGCGGGGGTCACAAGCCCTATTCCAGGAAAATTGTACAGATTAAAGGCACCATCCACATCCTCCTCTCGCATGCTGGTAGCATGGCCCCTTAGTGTAAAATTGGTCACAGTACGCCCACGACCAGACGGATGGCTAAGACTACCAAGCTCCGTTGAATCCTCCAAATTCACAAATGAGGGGAAAGCACGACCTTCAGTTTTGGGCACCACTCGACATCGCGATGACCCTTCTCCAAGGGGAGTAGGTTCACAAGGAAGCTCATAGCGAGGCGGCGGAGGGATCGACCGACGGCCGCTCTGGGTCACGGGAGGAGCCATAGCATTGCTAGCCTCATTGTCTTCCTCCTCAGAACTGAGGAACTCCTTGGAGGATCTGGAGTCGACGGCCACGAGTAGAAGGAGAAAACCACTAAAGAACAAGGAAATAAATATAAGCCCCTTGAGGGAAAAAGTGATAGGCATGGCAAAAGACTTGTTGAAACAATTGAAGGAATCAGAAATTGCAGAGAAAACAGAGAGAAGTTAAGCGTGGCCTTGTTATTTGCATGGCCAACCCCTTTTACAGAAGGAGAAGGGGGACTGGGGATAACTGTTCCCCCCAGAATTTGAAGCGGTCATATAGATATGGAACGAGAATCGTCGGATCCCTTACACGTGGCAGCAATCGAGCAACTAGTCGTAGGAGAATGATAATTGATGTGACAGTTTGAAAAAAGTGGCAGCGAGAATATTGGGAGATCAAATGCATTAAATGCACAATTAATGTGTGTCAGAACCACTATTTAATGCAATCATTGCCATTGAAGAACAAGAATACAAACTAAGTAAAAACTAAAAACAGAAATCAAAAGAGTACAAGGGCTTTTGTCCTAAAAGCTAAGCCCCTCCAGAGGGGCTAGTCAGGGCAGGAGCCGAATGAGAAGGAGTTATCACAGAAGTCGACGCCATGGATGCCTGTGAGGCAGCCGGACTTATGAAGCCTGATATGCAGAAAAAGTCAGACACATACCCTAGCGGAGTGAGATTCATCTCCTCCGACTCCTAATCAACCTTAGCTGGTAACCTTGGGGCGGCTATCCGAGAGTTAAACATTTGACAAAAATTCTCCAAAAGAACAGTGGCTCCGATTCCATTTGCTAACCGTGCCGAGTGCTCTAGAGCCTTGGCAAACCCAACTATCCCGGCTACCTTCCTCTCAGAATTTATCAAGACCGAGAAGTCGGCCTGATACCTACTGGTGAGAGCAGCCACCTCAGCCTCATTCGCCTCTAACTTTCGCTGACGGTTGGCAAGTTGCCCCCTAACCTCATCCAGCTCCTGAGCAAGACATTTGCTTCTCTCCTCCGACCCCTTCTGAGCCTCTTCAATGGCTCTCAACGCCGCCTCACGAGGAAGCAGTATTTTCTATGGAAACTTCAACTCCCCCTTGACGGCCTCCAGAGCCTCTTCCAAGACTCAACACCGATGAGCCGCTTCCTCCTGGACCGACTCAAGTTCCTCCGAGTGCCTTCTCCCCGCCACCTCCATCTCGTACTTCATTTGAGCCAACTCTACTTCATGCCGGCGATTGAAAGCTGAAGACAAAGCTATCTCTTGGCCTTGGCGAGCCAAGACGATGGACGTCTGACTCAAGTAGCTCAGAGCCCATGACTGATATACGGTCGCCGCGTGGATGAGGTCATCGGAGCTCAAGCTCTGATGGTGTCAGTTTTCTCTTGGGTGAAGCCAACAGGGACAGCCTCCAAAGCTCATTGCATAAAAGCGGGGAGATTCGGTTTACTGAAACCATACAAGTTTGACCTGTAAAGGCTGTGGAGTATGATGTGCATTTTCTTTGGACGCAAAATTAATCCTCAAGTATTAAGGATATCAATTGCAGTTTAAGCAAGCGACCAAGTGATTATCGAACCCAAATGGTGGAGTATTATCAATTTAATTATTTACTAAATTAATTAAGACAAGGCAATAATGTTTGAGGATTTAATTACTAAACTAATAAACAATTAATTAAAATAGAAAATAAAATAAAATATCACTCAAAGAATACGAAAGTAGATCAAGTAGGAGAATATGTAGCTCTAGGATAATCCAGTTTCACGCATTAATTTTTCTTCCATGTGTTGATGTCCGACTCTGCTTTGTGGAATATGCACGCATCACTAAACCATGCATATCTACTCTATAGAGACAAGTAAACATGCGTGTAACACGTGTGAATAATTTCGGAGCAAGAGATATAATTTCATCCCCCTTTCTAGGTACTATTGATGAGTATGTTAATTCACGAATCTTGCGCCTAGATTTGTGCTATATTGAGGTGTTTGAAGGTTATAATTGATTGTAAACCGATATATATTGTACGAAGTATCAAATCAGGTGTTGTTGGAGCTATTTGAGTGGTTTTTTGAAGGAAATCGGAGTGAAAGTGTTGAAAACTGAAGAAAGGAAGTCGAAGCCATCCGTTAGGCGAAGCACGAGTGCAATTCGACCTGAAGAAGATCAATTCTACCAGCCCTTCAAGTCGAATTGGCAGCACACATGAGTGGAATGTGGATTTGACCACGACAGGGGTGATTCGACCTGGGCATCAGGTCGAATCAAGGTCGAATTGGTTGGCGAAAATGCGGATTAGACCTCGTCACTTCGATTCGACCAGGGCAGTTGGTCGAATCGAGCACCTGGGACTTATAGTGTGCCGATTTGACCAGGGATTCAACTTGGAGGAGTCAATTCAACCTGTTGTTGAAGTTGAATTGAGGTTCGAGAACTTACCATATCCGTATTTTTACACCGTCAATGTATGTGATCACTTAAAAAGCCCATTCCAATCCCATGAGACGTGATTACAAGTATAAAAGAAGGCTTGTGCAGCAAGAGATTGATTCATTCATTGAAGAACCAAGACGTGGAGACGTAGAGTTGAGAGGAGATCGACGTCTATCATCCGGAGGGGCTGTGACAGAGGTTCCGCTGGAGATTCAAGTAAGATTGGTCCAACTAACCATGATTGTTCTTAGATCAATCATGGGCTAGAGCCGCTTCGGTAGTTCTAGGGTTATGAATGTTTCATGAGTTAATTTGTCTTTCGTGTGTAAATTCCGTAAAACACTACTTGTGATTTATTTTATATAAGATTGCACATTTTTAATCCATACTCACGGTCATTTTGTGCATCAATAATTGTTGTGTAGAGTCTGAATACATAACTTGGTTATTGGTTGAGTGCGTTCACTGCTAAACAGGGTTTTATGTTATATGAATACTTGTTAATTGAATCATATTCGGGTTAATAAGTAGGAAAAAGATATAATTTTATAGTACCTATAAAGGGAGATCAAATCGGGTTAGAGTACTAAGTGCACGAGAAATAATTGATTATGATAGTACCTAGAAAGGGGGTGAATTGTATCTCTTGCTCTGAGGATATTCATACGCGTCATACACATATTTACTTGTATCTATAGAGTGAATTTCCATAGTTTAGTGATGCGTCCATAAACCACAAGGCAGAGTCGGACACTGTCACATGGAAGATGAATTAATAAGTAGAACCGGATTACCTGAAGAACTACCTACTATCTTACTTGATCACAACTCACCTATCTCTTATTCTTGTTATTTTTACTAGCTATTTAAATTAATAGTTGTTACTTAATTTCAATACCACAACCATTATATTTTCCAACATAGTCATAATTCACTAGAACATAATTAAATTGATATTTATCTGTCCTTTGGGTTCGATATATAACTTGGTTACTTTCGAAACTACAATTGATATCCTTCATACTGGAGGATTAATTGTGTGTTGAGAAAACGCCTATCAAGTTTCTGGCGCCGTTGCCGGGGACGACATAAAATATCTTTTTATTATTTCTAGTTTTATTAGGACTATTTTAATTCTTGTTTTACTGTCTAACTCTTATTCTTTTCAGGTGTATGCTTACAAGATTAAAGAAAGGTGAATTAGAACCGTATAATCCAGAGATCGGAGCATCATCGAGGAAGAAGAAGATGAAGAAGAAGAGTAAGAATAAGAATGTAGATCCAACTGAAGCTCTAAACTTTGGAGTTGAAGTTGACGTGTAAAATTCTCAAACGATTGAAGCTGCAACCGAAGTTAATTTGGAAGAAGTAACAGTCAACATGGCAGCGAATCCTGACAATCTGGCCATCCATAAAGTCTTCAAGAATAACGGGGCTGGAAATTTTGGGCTTCTAGGAACAAGGGGCTAATGTGTATTTTGATCTTCACCCCGCTCTTATTTGTATAATAGAAAGGAACTCCTTTGCAGGAGGGTCTTTCGACGATCCGCAGCAGCATCTAAACAAGTTCTTGGGCTATGCAAGTACTCAAAAAGACGCGGGAGAACATGAAGATGCTAGGAAGATCCTCTTATTTAAATTCTCACTTTCTGAAAAGGCGAGAGATTGGTACAACACTATTAATGCAACTGAATGCACTACTTGGGAGCAATTGAAGTTGAAGTTCTTGGAGAGATACATGCCACCTTCGAAGGTGTTCAAGATGAAGCAATACATTAACCAATTTGCTATCGGTAGTGGAGAGAAGTTTCATGAAGCGTTGGACAAATTCAAGGACATGCTTCGTAAGTGTCCTCAACATGGGCTATCTAAAGCTCAATATATCAGCATATTCTGCAATGGATTGGACTGTGATTCTCGTGTGTTATTGGATGCTTCTTCTAATGGAGCATTGCTTACAAAGTCATCCGTAGAGGCCGAGAAACTTTTTGAATATATTTCGATGAACTCGAGAGATTGGCCAACTTATAGAGTTAGAGGTACTTATGTCATTGGAAAAGTGACTAAGGTTGAACATGCTATGGTGAAAACAAGTAGAGAAGATGAGATCGTCTCTAGCTTGTCGAATATCAACAAGCTACTTGAGTCTAAACAAAAGTAAATCAGTGATATATCTCATCGCATACCAATCATGCAACAGAAAGTTACTAATGATGGAACGATCCAAGAGGAGATGGAAGAAGCAAATTATATTGCGGGCCAAAGTATTCAAGGAACAAGGTTTCTAAATCAGGGCAATCGGAATTACCAAGGGAACTACAACAATCGTGGTCCCCCGGGTAATTATCTACAGCCTAGGAGGCTGGAGTTTCATGGAGCAATCCTAACAATGTAATTCAACCTCCGATGGGTGTTGATCCGGGTGCGAAAGTGGAAGAAGAAAAGCCGAGTTTCGAGGATACAGTGAACAGGTACATGGCTAGGAATGATGCTAGAGTGGATCGTCTTGAGGCCAAGTTAGAGAAAAAGATTGATGCAAACCATGAGGATTTATCAAAGCAAGTGAAGAAAGTTACATTGTTGATGGGAGAGATGGCAGGAAGTGTTAACAAGCTCACTCAAATTATTGAGAAAGGGAAGCTCCCGTCGCAAAGTATTGAGAATCCAAGGTCCTGCAACACCATCACATTGAGGTCTGGAACACAGTACGAGGGACCGATGAGGCCGGCATCAAAATTGACCAACACCACATGTCGAATTCAATAGGGGAGATCGAATTGGATGTCTGAACGTGATTTTGAAGTATCAGAGCCTCAATTCGACCAAAATCCAGTCAATACGACCAGGTCCCCAGGTAGAATTGAGGTCGAATCCAACCTTCCGGAGCACTCTGTTTTATCAGAAGCCCAATTTGACCAACAGCTACTCAATTCGACCAGACTTTCAGATCGAATTGAGATCGAATCGGAGGGTAGAAATCTTACAGTGAGCCGATTCGACCAAGGGGACTTCAATTCGACTAGAACTTTAGGTCGAATCAAAGATACAGGGTGAGAACCGTGTTCCAAGTGTTCAATTCGACCACTATGTGCCCAATTCGACCAGAGCACCTGGTCGAATCGAGGTCGAATTGTCTCGTTCCACACCTATTTCTTCACCGAACACTCCTTGTGATGTGAACATTATTCCATTGGTTCCAAATAAGCAAAATACTGATGTCATAGCAGAGAAGAAGGGGAAAGAGCCAAGAGGTTGAGAGCCGAAAAGGATAAAACGAAGAAGGTCGAGCGTGATGAACGGGGTATTCCCAAAACAAAGATACCTCCGCCGTTTCCTTATAAGCTGGTGAAGAAGGGATTGGAAGAGAAGTTCAAGAAGTTTTCAGATATCATCAATAAGATAAGCTTGAGTATTCCTTTATCTGAGGCAATATTGGAGATGTCGTACTATGCCCAATTCCTTAAGGATATATTGTTGAAAAAGATAAGCTTTAATGGAGTTGAGACGGTGAATTTATCTTAAAATTGCATCTCGATTATCCAAAGGAAGCTGCCATAGAAGATGAAGGATCCGGGAAGTTTTATTATCTTGTGTGAGATTGAAAAGGGCTGGCACGACGATCCTTGTGTGATCTTAGGGCAAGCATTAATTTGATGTCATTGTCTATCTTTCAAAGTTGGTTTGGGGGAGTTATCTCCTACAATAGTTGCTCTTCAATTGGCGGACAAGTTGATGACATTTCCGAAGGGTATCATTGAAGACGTTCTTGTTAAAGTGGACAAACTAGTCTTTCCTGTGGATTTTTTTTTACTTGAGATGGAAGATGACAAGGATAATATCCCTCTTATCTTGAGGAGACCTTTCCTTGCTACTGCTGGGGCCATGATTGATGTTTAAAAGGGGGAGCTTAGGTTGCAGATGGATAAAGAAGAGGTCCTATTCAACCTTGATAAAGCAATGAAGATGCATATGGAGTCGCAATGTCATAGTATTGATGTGTTGGAGGAGATTGTGAAGGAAGATATGTCTTTGATCCTGTCTAAGGACCTTCTTGAGACATGCTTGATGGAGTCTCTTACTTATCCCACTACGGAGCTTGATGATCTCTCTAATCAGGAATGTATTGAATATCTTGAAAACTTACTTGCTTTGGGTGATGACAGGTATGAATTGGAGAAGTCTAAGGTTGAGAAGAAGGATGTAGACAAAGGAAGAGAAGATGATGCCTACTTGAAGCCTACTAACTTACCACCGGATTCCCACAAGTTTGAAAGTCCTTACTCTCTTTTTTTATTTTGTGATCAATTTTATCCTGACTTTGATCTTGATGGTGATAGAAGTGATTCCGAAATTGAGTGGAAGATTGACAGGAATGAGAAGAGAAAGCTTAAGAAAGGAGATTCTACTAATCCTATGGTGCATAAGAAAGGTAAGGTGGTAAGCGTGGATGATAAGAGGGGGAGAAAGTATTGGAAGGTAAAGTTGAAAGAAGATCGCCCTCTTAGTCAGTAGTCTACATATTCTGCATTTCGTCGTGACTCTCAGACGTTAAAAATGAGCGCCTGTTGGGGGCTTTCCCTCCTGTTTTATTATTTTATTTCATTCGTGTGAGTAAGAAATTTTTATATTTGACGTGCTTACTTATCGACAATTACATCTCTTTGCAAACTTAGTTTCAACTATAGTTTCTACTAAGTTTGGGGGGTGTGATGTACTGACCTCAATACACACCGATAGTATAATATTTTCTTTGTGACGTTTGTTAGGGGAGTTATTTTTTGCGGCATATTAAAATTTTAACCGATTTTTATGTGTCGATTTTTTGTAACTTGCCTAATGTTTAGTGGTGTTTTGTTTTGTATTTTGAGTTGTTAACGGAGTTACTCATGAATGTTATGTTTTAAGATTGATTCTTGATGAAGTTATGCTCTATTTTGGTACCTAATGTTCGTTTTTAAGCTTGAAGTGTGTAGGGGATGAAGAACACTCGATTTTGGAGCATCAGGGAGCCAATTCGACCAAGGAGCATGGTCGAATCCAAGCGTACAGGTTGAATCGAGGGGCAAAAATTGTCCAGTAGCCCGATTCGACTTGAGGCATGGCAATTCGACCTGAGGCCCAGGTCGAATCGAGGTCGAATCGGAATGCGAAATATTCCAGTGAGCCAATTCGACCACGACTATTTCAATTCGACCAGCAGCTTAGGTCTAATTGAGGTCGAATTGAGGACCTGAAACTTACAGTGTGTGGATTCAACTTGAGGCATGTCAATTCGACCAGGGGACCAGGTCGAATTGAGGTCGAATTATACTATATATTGTCATATTTGATCATCTCGGATGTGGATTGTGAGGAGTGACTATGATGCATGAGTTGGAATTTGTAGAGAAGCATGTATGATTGATTTTGATATATGGGTTTTTGGATTTGTGCATTCATATGTTCATGTGTTAATTTTCATTGATGAGAAGCATGTATAATTTGATAAGTATGTAGAGTTCTTGTGAAATTGATCTTGATTATGTGCTATGAGGAGTGCTTAGGATTCTATTTACCTATGTGAGGATTTGAGCCTTTTAATCATGCTTGATCATGATAGTTTATTGTTGAGAGAATCATTCATATGAACATATTCTAGAACTTGGCTTGGAGTCTTGTGTGAGACTTACAATTGGTGAATTGCTAGGACATGATCTTAGGCCATTCTTGATTAATTAAGTTACTTAGTCAAATTTTACCTTTCCCGTTGATTATGTATACCTTTGGTAGCCTCGTTTGAGCCTTAAAAAGTTTTTTCTTTGGCAAGCCGAATAAAAGAGCCTTATTTAACCTTTACTTGAGCTTGTTTAAATACCCTATTCATTGGTAGAGAGTTGAGGTGAATAAGTGTTGCAAGAAGAAGAAGGATGATAGAACGTGGTTGAGTAATAGAAAGAGGAAGTGTATGGTTAAATCTTGTTTAGGGGTAGTACCTGAAACTGGTACCCCGATTGCTGTTTAAAAAGGGTAGTACCTGCAACCAGTACCCGAACTATCAAAAGAAGAATGATGTTGATGCAAGAAAGAGAAGAAAATTCAAAAATTGCAAGTGCAAGAGAAGAAATTGGAGGAGAATATGTAGCCGAATGAAGAAAGCAAGAACCTCTATGGTAACTCTCTACTAGTGTTTGAGTCACTCTATCTAAATTTTCCTACCTTTTCCAACATTACAACCCAAAAACAAGTCCTTTGTGATCCTAGTCATGAGTTGATTGTGAGTTGATTTTTGAGACCCTTGCCAAGCTTATGGTTACACGTTCGTATGGATTGAGTATGAGCGTATACACTATCCTGTTAAGTGTGATTAGCACTTGAGTGAGAGAGTAAACACTTATATTGTGAGCTAGATGACTTAGTACTCCGAATGGTAATATGATTTGGTGATGTTTTGCATGAATGATACGTATGATGCAGGAAATACTTGTTTTTAATTGATGAAGTTGCATGTGTAATATGTATTGTACTTGGTGATCTCGTGAATTATACACGACTCCTTGGTTTGATTGCGTTGCCTCAGGACGAACAACATGTAAGTTTGGGGGTTTGATGAGTGTGTTAATTCACGAATCTTGCGCCTGGATTTGTGTTATATTGAGGTGTTTGAAGGTTAAAATAGATTGTAAACCGATATATATTGTACGAAGTCACGAATCAGGTGTTGTTGGAGCTATTTGATTGGTTTTTCGAAGGAAATCGGAGTGGAAGTGTTGAAAATTGAAGAAAGAAAGTCGAAGCCATCTGTTCGGCAAAGCAGGAGTGCAATTCGACCTGAATGAGATCAATTCGACCAGCCCTTCAGGTCGAATTGGCAACACACATGAGCAGAAGGTGGATTCGACCACGACAGGGGAGATTTGACCTGGGCATCAGGTCGAATCGAGGTCGAATTGCTTGGCGGAAATGCCAATTCGACCTCGTCACTTTGATTCGACCAGGGTAGTTGGTCGAATCGAGCACCTGGGACTTATAGTGTGCCGATTTGACCAGGGATTCAACTTGGAGGAGTCAATTCAACCTGTTGTTGAAGTTGAATTGAGGTTCGAGAACTTACCATATCCGTATTTTTACACCGTCAATGTATGTGATCACTTAAAAAGCCCATTCCAATCCCATGAGACGTGATTACAAGTATAAAAGAAGGCTTGTGCAGCAAGAGATTGATTCATTCATTGAAGAACCAAGGCGTGGAGATGTAGAGTTGAGAGAAGATCGATCGTCTATCATCCGAAGGGGCTGTGACAGAAGTTCCGCTGGAGATTCAAATAAGATTGGTCCAACTAACCATGATTGTTCTTAGATCAATCATGGGCTAAAGCCGCTTCGGTAGTTCTAGGGTTATGAAGGTTTCATTAGTTAATTTGTCTTTCGAGTGTAAACTCCGTACAACACTACTTAAGGTTTATTTTATATAAGATTGCGCATTTTTAATCCATACTCACTGTCATTTTGTGCATCAATAATTATTTTGTAGAGTCTGAATACATAACTTGGTTATTGGTTGAGTGCGTTCACTGCTGAGCATGGTTTTATGTTATAATTCTAAGTGAAGGGATTCCGAATCTTATTAGAACTATCTTATATGAATACTTGTTAATTGAATCATATTCGGGTTAATAAGTAGGATAAAGAGTATAATTTCTTAGTACCTATAAAGGGAGATTAAATCGGGTTAGAGTACTAAGTGCACGGGAAATAATTGATTATGATAGTACCTAGAAAGGGGGTGAATTATATCTCTTGCTCTGAGGATATTCACACGTGTCATACGCATATTTACTTGTGTCTATAGAGTGAATTTGCATGGTTTAGTGATGCGTCCATAAACCACAAGGCAGAGTCGGACACCGTCACACGAAAGATGAATTAATAAATGGAAATGGATTACCTGAAGAACTACCTACTATCTTACTTGATCACAACTCACCTATCTCTTATTCTTGTTATTTTTACTTGCTATTTCAATTAATAGTTGTTACTTAATTTCAATACCACAGCCATTATATTTTCCAACATAGTTATAATTCACTAGAACATAATTAAATTGATATTTATTTGTCCCTTGGGTTCGATATATAACTTGGTCACCTTCAAAACTACAATTGATATCCTTCATACTTGAGGATTAATTGTGTGTTGAGAAAATGCCTATAAACTATCAGTATCAATTATTTCCCTGCCAAATTAGTACTCTAACCCGATATGATCTCCCTTTATAGGTACTATTAAATTATCCTCTTTATCCTACTTAATAATTCGAATTCAATTCAGTTAATAAGTATTCATATATGATAGTTCTAATGAAGCTTCGGAGTCCCCTCACTTAGAATCATAACATGGAATCTTGCTCAACAGTGAACGCACTCAATCAATAACCAAGATATGTATTCAGACTCTACATAATAGTTAATGATGCACAAAATGACCGTGAGTATGAATTTAAAAGGCACAATCATATATAAAATAAATCTGCAAGTATTGTTGTACGGAGTTTACACACGAAAGTTCAATTAATTAGTAAAAACCTTCACAACCCTAGTTCTACCAAGAAGGCTCTAGTCCATTATGTTACGAAGAACAATCATGGGTGTTGGATAGATCTTACCCAGATGTCCAGAAAATACAAGATAAATTAGGAAACGAATAAAACCCTAGATGTGGGAGTCGTCGTGACCTTCTCCGTCTTGAATCCTCCTCTTGGTTCTCCTCTTGTTTCCACGAACGAATCTTCAAAGTGAAAGATGGATGGAGGAAAGGATGTGGATGATGGTTGGGGGTGATCCCCCTTGTGGGGTGTAGTATTGTTGTGGCCTCTTTCCAATTCAATCTATTCTAATCTCCCCGGTGTGAACTACATCATTTTATACTTGTGAGCTCTCCTTATGGGCTTAGGATGGGCCTTTGCTTGAAGCACACGTTAAATTTAGTAAAAGACATCCGGAATTACCATAAATAGCTGCAGAGAAACACCGTTCGACCAAGCCTGACTGGTCGAACAAGGCTCCAACTCGAGCAACTGGTAGAGCAAGCTCTCTGGATAATTTCGACATTCTACTCGACCAACCCTCTCTAGCTCGACCACATTGATGTTGGTCGAGCAAGACCTTCAAGTCGAACAAACTCACTATAAGTTTTGTTCACTTTGTTCGACCTCTGTACATTTGCTCGACCAAGCTGATATTGGTCAAGCAACACCTCCAAGTCGAGCTACCTCTTTGGATGAGTTTGTACAATCTGCTCGACTTGGCCTCCTCTGTAAGACCAAACTGATGTCGATCGAACAAGCTCTCTTGGTCGAACGACACTCAAATCTTGCCTCTAAAATCGTGTCTTCTAATTCTGAGCCTTTTACATCTGTTTTCCACCTAAAACACAATAAAACACCTCAAGTGCACCTTTTTCTCGCATATATGGAATATAAGACACTTGTGCTAATATATAACAACAATACTCATTAAAAAGGTGTTAAATTGGACACTAAAACACGCTTATTTTTACTCTCATCAAACCCCCAAACTTACCTGTTGCTTGTCCCGAGGCAACAAAATAAAAATAAAGAGAGAGAGAGAGTATGAAAATTAGCGGGGAACAAGGATTACGACCCATTCACAATACAATTATCCTCAACTTAGGTAATGAAACTCTTATGACATGTAATAATCAATTCATAGCATACAAGAGAAGACAATTACCACCAATTCAAATGCTCCATTGACATGTTTCACGGGAAGTATATATCACTCGCACTCAAGTATAAAAGATGAACACTTATGGGTTAAGGTGTTTACGCTCAGATTCAATTCAAGTGAATGTGTAATCATAAACTTGCCAAATATCTCAAACTCTCCACCACTAAAGGTATGATTCAAAAATGGGATCAAAAATGACTTTTTTTTTATGTAATGTTGGCTCTTTGGTTAAGGTAGGAAACATATGGATTAAGTGACTCAATTAGTAGAGAATTAAAATCGGAGATCTTTTTTACTGCAGATTTTTTATACTTCAAGGCTAACCAGCTTCATGCTCTTCTAATTTTCTTTTGTCTCCTTTCCTTCAAGGTCAACATACTTTTTCTTTCCTTTTTTTTTCTCGAGGTACCAGTTTCGGGCACTACCCCTAAGCAACTTATTTTTCAGCTCATATTGTTTTTAGCTCATAATCACTTGTATAGCTCCAAATATTTTATCCTTCCAAACTCCATGAAAAAATTTTCACACACTTTGACAATATTTAATTCTCCACTAAATATAGGAATTTCAGGCGCAAATAAGATATCAAAATAGCTATCTTCGTAGGTTGCCAAAGAAATAAGACTTTAGGCTCAAAAGAGCTAACTACGGATAAACATCATTCGGTAGGGAAATAAATTCAAGGATGACCTTAGATCATTTCCCAGCATCTAACACACATGTAGTTTCAAGTAAGACAAGAGGCAAGTTCTAGAATACACGCACAAGAATGATACTTACCAGAAAGAAATATCATGTGATTATGTAACATGATCAACGAGGCTCAAAATCTCACATGGGTTTTTAACAAGTAACAGATCACTTTTCATGGTAAGCAATATCCCACAAGTACACATAGAACTTCATATCACAATATAACTCAAGTACACTTCCTTCATCAATTTCAAGAGCATATGAATTTAAAGCATAATTAAAAAATATAAGCTCATGTGGATAACCTAAAACCAAAATCTCAATCCTTCCAATCTCATAAATCAAAAGCACATAAAAATTAGAATAAGAAAACAAGGGCACCTGATTTTTCTTCGATGTATACACGAGCTCCTAGAACTCGTCTTGCCACTATTTTACCTTTTTCTATCATCAAAGCTCAAACACACTCATCATCACAGGATTCATAAATAATAATATAGGAGAACTATAAGAAAGACTTAATTGATTATCTAATCGACTCCACACACTAGAAACACCATTGAACACTAGACAAATTGTAAAAAATCGACATATCAGAACTGATTAAAGTTTCAACATACCACAAAAATTAACTCCCCTAGCAAACATTACAAAGAAAAGATTATACTCTTGGTGCTTCAATGAGGTAAAAATATCACACCCCCAAACTTAGTAAAAACGTGAGTTGAAACTAAGTTTGCAAAGAGATGTAATTGCCGATTAGTAATCACCTTAAATATAAAAATTTCTTACACACACGAAAGAAATAATAAAGCAATAAAACGGAAGGGAAAGCCCCCAACAGGCGCTCATTTTTAACGTCGGAGAGTCACGACGGTAGAGAATGGTTTATTCGCATCCTCACCTTCAAGTACTTTCTTTCCATCTTCTTGTCTACACTCAACACCTCACCTTTCTTGGTAACAAGTATATGATCCTTGGAATTTCCTTCCTCCCATGGCTTTCTAGATTCCTCCTTGTCAATCTTCCACTTAAATTCAGAATCATCTGTCTTAGAAAGATCAAGATTAAACAAGTTAGAAATCACATCCATGCTCTTGCACGATTGAGTCTCCATAGGCATCTTCATTGCTTGATCAAGAGAGAAAACCACATCTTCATTATCCATCTGCAGTCTAAACTTCTCGGCTCTCAACTTCTTTGTTCTTTCCCACTTCTTCTCAACTATAAGCTCATTATTCTGCTCTTGGGATGGCTCTGGAGTGTTCTGAACAACAAGTGTAGAATTCGGGATCAAATCAGGCATTGAACGATGTTGCTCGACTTCTGCTCGACCAAAAGGGACTGGTTGAGCAGATGTAGTTTGGTCAAGCAGCGTGCTTGATCGCGAGCTTTCGTTCGCCATGTGTTGCTCGACCTCCGTTTGACTTGGGTAGTAAGGTCGAACGGTATTCTGGTCGAGCAAACTGCTTGATCGTGAGCTCTCGTCTCCCATGCATTGTTCTACCAAGGTGGTCTGGTCGAACGGAAGAGTGCAAGTCAAACGGCGCACCTAAAAATAGAGCATCATAATTCTGTTTTTTCGAAGTTTGCTCAACCTCCATAAAACTTGGGTAGCATGGTCAAACGGAAGGCATCTGGTCAAGCAAACTTCCTTATCGCGAGCTTCCAATATCATTGTATTGCTCGACCTTCGTTCAACCATCAGGTCTGGTCGAACAGACTTGGTTTGGTCGAGCAACTTCACTGTTCCTTTCTTTTCCACTCGCCGGCATCATCGGACCCTCGTACTGTGTACCTGACCTCAATGTGATGTCATTATTCTCCCACGATTGTGTCAATTGATTAACATTCGCGGCCATCTGCCCCATAATCAAGGTAAGGTCCTTCAACTACTTAGATAAATCTGCATGATCAACATTCATGGTATCCTCAAGACGATCAATCCTTGCATCATTCTCAGCCATGTAACGATTGAAGGTATCTTCAACACTCTTCACTTTGTGCTGCTGCATACTAGGCCCCCTTAGTGTGAACTCGGTAATCTGCCTTTGCTTGGATTCTAGTAGCTTGTTGATGTTAGCTAAACTAGAGACGATCTCATCATCCCTATTCGGCTTCACTTGATGTTCAACCTGTGCTACCTTTTTAAGTACATATGATTCTCTATCTCTCCCTACAGGCCAGTCACGTAAATTCATAGAGATGACTTCAAACAACTTTTTTGCTTCAAGTGCTGTCTTAGATAACAGCGCTCCTCCTGATGATGCATCAATAAAAACACGTGACTCACAATCCAATCCATGGTAGAAGATGCTTATGTACTCAGCCTTAGACATTCCATGTTGTGGACATCTCCTGAGCATGTCTTTGAACCTATCCCACGCCTCATAAAATTTCTCACCCTGATTCATAACAAATTGGGTGATCTCTTGCCTCATTTTTAAGATCCTTGAGGGTGGCATGTATCTCTCTAAGAAATTCTGCTGCAGTTGGTCCCATGTAGTGCAGTGCGTGGCATAAAGAGTCTCATACCAAGCCTCTGCCTTATCAATTAAAGAAAACATGAATAGGGCGATCCGTCTAGCATTATCATTAGCTCCAGCGCCCTTCTGAGTGTTTGCATAACCAAGAAATTTTCTGAGATGCTGATATGGATCTTCAAAACAACCTCCAGCAAAGGAATTCTTCTCTGCCATGTTAATAAGTGCGGGATTTATCTCAAAATCATCATCTTCCCCCTTGCTCCAATCAACCCCATGTTACCAATCCCATAGTTCGTGAAAATTTCACGTATGACAACATTATACTGATTCTGCTTTGTTCCGGCCATGTTTATCACTGTGTGTTATTCTTCCTTTTCTTCCTTTCCTTTTCCTAGTGCACAAGTAATTCAGAAAAATTCAAGGTTAGATAGAAATAAATAATCACAAATAAATGTCTTAATCAAACTAGAAATAATAAACTAATAATAACAGCCGTCCCCGGCAACGGCGCCAAGAACTTTATGCACGTTTTATTTGCACGCATAATTAATCCCCAAGTTTTAAGGATATTAATTGCAATTTAAGCAAGCGACCAAGTGATTATCGAACTCAAAGGACGGCGTATTATCAATTTAATTATTTACTAAATTAATTAAGACAAGGCAATAATGTTTGAGGATTTAATTACTAAGCTAATAAAAAATTAATTAAAATAGCAAATAAAATAAAATATCACTCGAAGAATACGAAAGTGGATCAAGTAGGAGAATATGTATCTCTAGGATAATCCAGTTTCACGTATTAATTTTCCTTCCGTGTGTTGATGTCCAACTCTGCTTTGTGGAATATGGACACATCACTAAACTATGCATATATACTCTATAGACACAAGTAAACATGCGTGTAACACGTGTGAATAACCTCAGAGCAAGAGATAAAATTTCACCCCCCTTTCTAGGTACTATCAATATCAATTATTTCCCTGACCAATTGGTACTCTAATCTGATATGATCTCCCTTTATAGGTACTATAAAATTATTCTCTTTATTCTACTTAATAACCCGAATTCAATTCAATTAATAAGTATTCATATATGATAGTTATAATGAAGCTTCGGAGTGCCCTCACTTAGAATCATAATATGGAATCCTGCTCAGCAGTTAACGCACTCAATCAGTAACCAAGATATGTATTAAGACTCTACATAATAGTTAATGATGCACAAACGACCGTGAATATGAATTTAAAAGGCACAATCTTATATAAAATAAATTCACAAGTAGTGTTGTACGAAGTTTACACACGAAAGTTCAATTGATTGGTAAAAACCTCACAACCCTAGTTCTACCAAAAAGGCTCTAGCCCATGATGTTACGAAGAACAATCATGGGTATTAGACAGATCTTACCCAGATGTCCGAAAAATACAAGATAAATTAGGAAACGAATAAAACCCTAGATGTGAGAGTCGTCGCGTCCTTCTCCATCTTGTATCCTCCTCTTGGTTTCCTCTTGATTCCACGAACGAATCTTCAAAGTGATGGATAGATAGAGGAAAGGATGTGGATGATGGTTGGGGGTTGATCCCCCCTTTTGGGATGTAGTATTGTTGTGGCCTCTCTCCAATTCAATCTATTCTAATCTCCCCGGTGTGATCTACATTCCCTTTTATACTCGTGAGCTCTCCTTATGAGCTTAAGATGGGCCTTTGCTTGAAGCACACATCAAATTTGGTAAAAAACATCAGGAATTACCATAAATAGCAGCAGCGAAACACCGTTCGACAAAGCCTGACAGGTCGAACAAGGCCTCTAACTCGAGCAACTGGTCGAGCAAGCTCTCTGGACAATTTCGACATTCTGCTCGACCACATTGATGTTGGTCGAGCAAGACCTTCAAGTCAAACAAACTCACTGTAAGTTTTGTTCACTTTGTTCGACATCTGCTTATTTGCTTGACCAAGCCGATGTTGGTCGAGTAAAACCTCCAATTCGAGCTACCTCTCTGGACGGGTCTGTACAATCTGCTCGACTTGGCCTCCTCTATTTGACCAAAGTGATGTTGGTCGAACAAGCTCTCTTGGTCGAACGGCACTCGGATCTTGCCTCTAAAATCGTGTCTTCCAATTCCGAGTCGTTTACACTTGTTTTCCACCTAAAACACAATAATAACACCTCAAGTGCACCTTTTTCTTACATATATGGAATATAAGATACTTATTCTAATGTATAACAACAATACTCATAAAAAAGGTGTTAAACTGGACACTAAAATACGCTTATTTTCAATCTCATCAGAGTACCGGTGGGAGAGGGCGGTCATTTGGGGAGGAAGCACCAATCTTGAAACCCAAATAAGGGGTCTCAATCGAAGGCACTTTTCGGAACAGCCTCCCCGGTGAAGAAACCGAAACTCTCAGCCCGAGCTCTCTTGCTTTGGGGCTCGAAAGGGCCACTACTAGACAGCAGCTGGTCACCCAGCACTACACCGCTAGGATCCCCAGGCTGTCGCTGCACAGGACGAACGACTGGGGAAGAACAACCAAAGTTGGGAAGCAGGTAGTCTTCCTCCCGTTCTTCCTCTCGTTCATCGACCATGTCGCCAAACCCCTCTTGTCTTGGAGGACCCCAAACCTCATTGTCTGTATCCTGCCGAATGACCTCCTCGACGACCCGGGCGCCTACCTCAGAGTCCAGCACAAGAGTGCTTTCTGATTGGGCTTGGGGGATCGGCTTTATGGGAGAAGCGTCATCCCTTCTATTATTTCCACCAAGGCACTCGGTTCAATGGTCTCAGAACCGAGGGGCACAGATGGCCCGCCTAACTCCACCACTACCCCAACAGGAATATTTGGAATGGCAATTGAGATCTCCTGCAGTGCGGAGCTCGTCCCGACATGGGCAGCCACGGTCATCGTCAATGACGGAACAGACACTTTCGGATCCACCATGAGCCCGTGTTTGATCAAAAGCTCATCGTTGATTATGTCAATGCTCCTGTCCTGGGACTCATCTTGCTGTTGACGTCCACTAACTCCAGGAATCCCTTGTAAAGGGGAGACCCTGGGCGGGTATCCCTATCTGCAAATAAGAACGAAAACCAAGTCAATAAGCCTCCTAGAGAAGGTAGAGACAAATAAAAAGATATATATATGTGGAAAAATGAACCTCCACGAGCACGAAGAAGATGAAAGAAGAAAGGAACCCTAATCTGCGCTGATTTCCATGCCCCTACCATCAAACACCACTACTCTTTTCAATTCTTAATGGAAGAGGACTTTCCAGAAAGCGCTATCCCGCTTTTGGGATTAACACTAAAAACCCCTAGCGGCCGGCTCCTCCGAAGGTTGGCACAAATACTCGATCTCTTTCGGGGACAAGTGGCGATAACCTTTTTGACAGAACAGAATGATATACCCAATTATTATCGCCCAAGCGTTCTGAGTCAGTTAGGCTGACGCCAAATTCCAGTAGTCAAGGAGGTGGCCTAAGCAAGGGTGAATAGGCAAGCGAAACCCTAACTTCAACATTGAGCCATTTACTGCCACCCGTCCCTCAGTCGGTTTGCTCGCTCGATTGTTGCAACGGGTTTGGTGAATTTTATTCCCAACGCGTATTTCAAGGATAATTCCTCAAATTAGGTGAAAGGAATTGAGCTATCTTGGAATGGGCCTACATCCCATTATGAGCCCCGTCGTGCAACGCAATACGAGCCCGGGTATTCTCCAGATCGGGCACATCTTCCATTGTTGCGAACGAGAAAGGCAAAGAGCGAGGAGACTTCAGTCTCACCACGCAACTCCTGATATGCTCTTTCCAAGGACTCCGAAACCCCTCCCTGCAGCTCTCCACCCACCTCGGACCCGCTCGATGGCCGAGGTGATCGCACGGATTCATATAAACACTCGATAACTGAGAGAGAGGATTACCAAAAGACAAGAGATTGGAAATGGGGAGGGTAAAGAAGATGTGGAAATTACGAGCTGAAGACGAGTTCTTATATAATGATACACCTCCCAACCGATGCGACTCTGACAGTAGAGTAATAAATGCGGGACGCTTCCTTTAAGCAACGCAATGATGGAGCGACGCCTTGAAAGTGCAACCCAGATCTTGAAACGTCGCCTCTGAATCTTCTAACAATGACGCGTCGCCTCAAAGATTTTAAAATTCAAATGGAAAATCAGGGCACACGCACTAGTTAAAAGAGGCCCTGCCTCCACTCACTTAACCCTCGTAACGACGAGGCCTGGGGGCTAATGTGATAGGGCCCAGGAGATTGGGCCCTCGGAAATAGCATTTAGGCTGTCAGATTTGAGCCCGAGAAAATAAAACCTTTGTCAGATGTCATCGAGCCCAATATGGAGGGCTCCCAACCTAAAAGCATTCGGGTGCATTTACTCCACTCTCTCAGAAAGGACGAGTCAGCCGTCTCCCCCAGTTGCGCTTCTTTAGCTAGGAGGTTATACAGATATCCCCTAGGATTTGAGCATAGGGGATATCTTAAAACGAATCATAAAAATATTCGCATGAGACTATATCATTTAATGCCCACAGTGTATGCATTTATTGTGATATGACTTGACAATATATTCGGAGATTCGGATGACGTCAGACCACTCGATATATAAGGCATGCCTCAAAAGAATAAAGGACACAATAATATTCACCTCCAAAAGGCACATGATCGCCTGGAGAGAACCGACGAGTCCTCTTCTTCTCTCCACTTAAAATATTATGTTAGATTAGTACGGATAATCCCCGTATTACCCTTAAATAGCCACATTACCACATAATTAACGGAGAATAAAATTCGGCTATCTACACACATTTCTGCCTTTTTTAAAAATTGTGAATTTATTGTTGTAACAACAAATTTTGTATTTATAATGAAATAAATACAAATTGAGTACAAAGATAATTTCAGATGGATTTAACTTGGAGGATATATAAACGGGTTACAATCTCACGCAATCCCCTGATTCTTCTCTCGAACCAATGTGGCTTTGACTTGACTTTGACTTGACTTATGTTTGTTGACATTGACTTCTTTGACGAAGTGTATGCTGACTTATTGACAGCGTGTGTTGACTTGACTTGTGTGTTGAGTTGATCTTCAAACGAAGCTTGTCCGAGCTCGAGTGTGTAGTATTGAACGTTGACCCGGAGGTGTTGAACCTTTGTTCGGATTGAACGTTGACTGAGAGCTTTCCACGAAGAACACTTGATCTAGGGGACTTGAAGCCTTGATCCCGGATTAGTGGTTGTTCTTGACTTGAAGCTTGAAGATGCTTTGAGGCTTGAAGCTCTGGAGACTTGAAGACTTGAAGCTTTGTTGAAGATCTTGAGCTTGAAGCTTTGGAGACTTGAAGACTTGAAGATCTTGAGCTTGAAGCTTTAGAGGCTTGAAGACTTGAAGATCTGAAGCCCGCTTGAAGACTTGAAGATCCTGGAAGGCCACTTGAAGACTTGAAGCTTTGTTGAAGATTTGAAGATCGCTTGAAGTTCTTTGCTCGTTCTTCGCTTGGAGCTTGAAGATCACATGAAGATCGTTGCTCGTGCTCTCGAAGACTTGAAGATTTATTGAAGACCCTCGTTCGTTCTTCACTTGGGGCTTGAAGATCACTCGAAGATCATTGCTCGTGTTCTCGATCTCTTCAGGAGTGTCTCGTCTTCGGCTGCTCGAATCCCTGTCCCCTTTGAATAAATGACGGAGACCCCTTTTTATAGGTGAGAAAGGAGGTCCAGGCCACATTTGGGCTCACTTAACGGGGTTGGGCTCCAACTTGACTGGCCCATAATCGGGCCTATTTGACTTGGGCCTGATTTAATTTATATGGGCTTGTTTGACTTGGATCAGGTTTCATTTGACTTGGCTTAGTTGACTTGGGTCAGACCTTATTTAATTTAAGTCTATTTAATATGTTGGGCTCAAATTATCTATTAATTTACTTTATGAATTAATTTTCTTAAATTTCAAAATAAATTAATATTTAATCAATAAAATCCACATGTCGCCATTCAATTGGACCGTAAATTTTAATTGCTTACAAATGCCCCCTTTGTAATTTGTTCACGGACGTCATGTCTTGATGTGAGGGAATCGCAAAAATTCCTTTTTTTCTTTTATATTTGTAACTTTGGACCTGAGAAATTACTTTATCCAAATAATTTTTTTTGGCCCAACCTTTTATTTTCTCAAGCCCACATCAACTTCTTCTCTTCTCAATTTTGAAATCATGAGAGAAAATAAATATGGAGTAGATTTGCTTCTTGTTCTTGGATGATTTTGTAAATAATTTTCAAATTAATTTACCTTCTCAGATAATTTTCGTAGATTGAATTCAAATCAATCAATTTTATTTGTAGTAAATAATCTCCTAAAATTTGAGATATTTTAATCCTACAAATAATTGCCAGCCTCCCACTATATAATGAGAGACGTAGTACACTTGATTTCTTCACAGCTTAAGACTTCAATTCTTGTTTCTTTACCTTTCTTCAGTGTAAATTTCATCAGCTATGCACATGATGCACTATCCTCTTTCCCTTGCAGATTTCTTCTGGAGATTACTAGGCCAGAGCACACCACGCAAAGAGGGAAATCCGTATCATCATGTAAGTCCTCCATTTATTTTTTTCTGTAATCTGTTTATATCACAATAGAGCATGCTGTCTATTATCTCGAATAGCATTTTTTTTTCATGGTTTCTACAACACACCTCGAAGTGTATCTGATTATTCATAACCCGTAATACCACACAAACTCAGATATTCATATTCTGTAATATTACACCAACTCTATACTGTCCTTGTACAAGAATAGCATGAGCATGGCAATCTCCCCTGTGTAGTTCCAACATTTCGGGCTAAATGGAGAAAAGCAACAGCCGTTTGAGGAGTATCAACACTTGGCAACGACTGACGATGGAAACAACAAACCTGTGATGGGTTCGAAGAGAGCAACGAAGCGGTCAACTGGGCTTGCTTGTGGCGGCGGATCCGCCGTGGACGAAGCAATCGGCAGATCTGGACGCGAGCAATTGGTATGGCAACGCGACAATCGAAGAATAACGACTGAATGCCACTCGCGGGGCGGCGACGATCGTGTGCAGCGGCAACTAAGCAATGGCGGCTGACAACGATCGGTGGCGGGCGGCGAGGAGATTGGTGGCTGGCGACCGTTGGGCAGCGGCGTGTTCGAGGGCGTGGCAACCGAGGGGAAGACGACTCCGGCTGTGCAGGTGGTGATGCGGTAGCAGCAAAGAGTCGAGAGGTGGTGCGGATCCGGCGAGGTAGCGGTTGGCGAAGGATTCCAGATGGTTGCGCTTCGTGCACCGCGGTGGCTGGCGATTTGCATCGGCGGCGGATGAGAAGAGAAGGGGCAGGGCGGCAAGCGGCGAAGGTTACGGCGATGCTGTCCAAGCTTCTGTGGTGGTATGTTGGTGGCTCCTCTCGGCTGGCAACGAGGCGATGAGTCGGCGAATGGCGATCTTGGCTTCTGGTGGCGGGTTCGTCTGCACGCGACGATCGAGAGAGAGGTGGTCACGGCTGAACGACGATTTGCAGAGAGCGGCCCTCGTGATTCCGGCGGCGAGGCGTGGTGGTCGAGAGGACTTCAGCGCGGTGGTCGGCAGGAGGGAAGGCGAGGGTTTGTGGAGGAGATGACTCCTCTCTATTGAGCTTTTTTTACATCAATTTTGAGTCAATCCTCTCCAATTTTGACCTTTTAGTGGGCTCTTGATTTAGTCCACCAATTTTAATTCATCCTCGGCCCATTGTTTTGAGCCCAAATCCTCCACCATGGACTTGGACTTTATATTTAAAATATAAAGATACTTAGGGCTTAACATAATTTAAGCTTTGGGCCATTTATTTATCAAAACATATCTTCAATTTTCAGGGCCCAAATTAAATTTAATTCATGTTGCATGTTGAGTTTAAATTAATTAAAGTTACACATGAATCAATTTAATCACCCCTTATTGTCATCATATTAACCCCTTTCGTCATGTGTGTTTAATTTATAATCTCGAATTTAATAATTAATTGATCTCATGAATTTATTTTGGGTCTTTTCATTAATTAAATTCATAAATTTTAAATAAACTTTTGCTTTTCTTCTTTTCCTTATTGATATTTATCCATGTCTTGCAGTAGACTCAACTTCAAGATGGTCCAATTTACAAGTGAGAAGACGTCCTCCACAACACGTGAATTGGTGATTTTTAACACTGGGCGCCAGCAAGACAAGACTCGTCTCTTGATTGAAAGATCTCTCTTGAGCAAGCTTATAGAGAAACCCTCTCATGAAAGTGAATTTGCAATGATAGAATGGACTAGAGATATGTACTTGGATAAAATCAAGGTTTCAATCTTGAGAGGAGCCCATCACATCAAAGAGAATCCAAACGCAGCTCTGTTGCACACACTAGGGCGTCAGATAATTCGTAATAATGCAGCATGGGGACAGTCAGTCGAGTTCCTTGGTTATTATCACTATATTAAAGGGTACTGGAATTGGACTGAAGATGTCTTGAGTCGTTGCTACTCTGCTCTTTGGGAAATAAAGCTCTACCATTCAGTCTTTTGCATTTTTGTTCACGTATGATTGCAGCTGTGAAATAATCAAAGCCTTTTGTGAGGCGTGGTGCCCTGCCACCAACACTCTGCTAAAATCCATCGGGGAAATGTCAATCTCCTTATGGAATTTGCATAGCGGGGCCAGATTACCGTTGGCTGGTCACTTATACGAAGAGGTGGTGCCTGACAAGCCTGAACTCTTCAATGAGTTGGATGCCAATCGTGTACGTATCCCGCAAAGCTGTCGATATTTGCTACATGCTTATCATAAGCTTCGTAGTAATGCTGATAGTGAATCTGTCTCACTTACTAAATGGGTAGAGTTTAAGTTTCGAAAAACTGCGAAACATAAGCGACCTCCACCTCGTACCGAGAAGAAAGGCAAATCGCGTCTTAAGCATACTCATAATCCGAAGGGAGCAATTGAAGCTCACAAGAAATGGACTGCAGCGGAGATGGTTCCTTTTACAGAACTTGGCATTGCTGAAACACAACAAGAAGAGACATACTTAGCTGCTCATCTAGCCTGTTGGCTTTGCTCCTTTGTCTTCCCTAGCGATGAGGTAGATTTGATACGCCCCGGCACTTTCAAGGTGGCAAGCTTGTTAGCTACAAAAAGATCGGCTGGCCTTGCTGTCCCGGTCTTGACAAGCATTTATAGGATGGTCCGAGCCTTTCGAAAACACTTCCAAGCCTTTCGAAGACAGAGCCTTTCTTGATTTTCCTTCCTCCTTCATTAAACATGTCTTCCATGGACGAAGCTTCTCCCTCTGTGATATAATTTGCATTTGCTCTTCTAATTGCCAAGCGGACTGGTTTTTGAGGGACATATCCCAAACCTAGCTTAGCATTCTTGACAGTGTGGCCACTATTTTTCAACATTTTCTGAGTGGCATTTAGCCCATGTTCAGATGGGATGATAGTCTCTTGAGGCAATTTGCTTGTCATTGGTTTTTCCTTCGGTTCATAGCCAGCCTTCTTGAGGAGCTTGAAAGCTTGTTGGCCATATGACTTGGCTATTTCTGCTTCAAATATTTCACCATGTTCGGTCTTTGCTCCTTCAATAGGACGTACGAATTCTTTAAGTAGAGGAGAAGAAGTCTTACCTGCATCTATTTTTGTTAAAGGCAAGGCCAACTCTTCCAAGGTCTCAAGCTCTTTGTCTTTGTTCTTCTTGAGAGTGGCAGATGATGTGCTACCTTATTCCTTTATTTGTTTACTGCCCCCATTATCTTGTGCTGGGGCTTTTTCACGTTTCACTTCCTTTGTATTCTTGAAGAAGTATTTAGCATCCGCAAAGTAAGATTCAGCTTCAGTAAACGGCTTATCATCACCAAATACCCTTTTCAAATTGTTGCCTTCAATATACTTGAAACAATTGTGTAATGTAGAAGGGATCACACCATTTTCATGCAGCCATGGGCGGCCCAAAAGCATGTTTTATGAAGTTTTTGCGTCTATGACATGGAAGTGCACCATTGATTTCATTTCATCAATTAACAAATCAAGAACAATTGTGCCGAGAGTTCTTTGCCCTTCATGGTTGAACCCTTGGATCATCAATCGGCTATGGTTGAGTTCATCCACCTGCATTTCTAACTTCTTCAACATCCTTAAAGACAAGATGTTCACTGCTGAGCCTCCGTCAATAAGTATACGCTTTACTTGTAGCCCTTGCGTATAACCAGTTACAAGTAGAGGTCGGTTGTGAGGTTGTGAACCCAACAACATGTCTTCATCTGTGAAGGTCACCTTCATAGAGTAAGCCTTTTCCTTGTCCTCAACTCGTTCATCTTCACTGCCCTCCTCACTCACCACATGACATGAGCTTTCATCAGGAACTTCTTTTACGAAAGTGAAGTTTATGGCTGCTTTATCCTCTAACACAATTTTCCCTTCCTTGGCCAGCTGCATGATCTTTTCCTTGAAGATGAAACAATCATGAATAGGATGACCTACTAGTCTATGGTACTTGCAATATTTTGGGTCATTGGTTCGATTGGCTTCTTCTGGGAGCTTCATCTCAAGAAGTTCGATGAGTTTGTCTTTCATCAGATCATCGAATATGCCAGAAATATCAGAGTTCAGGAATGGATACTCTTTCTCTTGTATCTCCTTCAGGGTTAACCTTCTTTGCGCCCACTCTTAAGTAACTTGCTTCCTTTTATTTTTGTTGTCATCTCCATTCTTTCGAACCTTGACATAAGCAGTGTTTATTGCCATTGATTCTTTTTTGGAGTTTCTTGCATAAGGCTTACCCCATTTCTTGGCTTCTTGTCTGTCTCTGGACTTGTAAGAATCCGACACTGGTGAATGTTTGACTCTACTAGCAGCCATGCTCAATTCCATGTCATGAGCTCTTGTAGCTAACTCCTCAAAAGTCTTTGGCTGGATTTCTTTGAGTGCGTAAAGTAAATTCCACTCCATCCCTTAGATGAACATTTCGATAGCAGACTCTCCGAATAATCGGTCTTTGCAGTTTAAACTCAAATTTCTCCATCGATTTATATAATCAATCACAGGCTCTTCCTTCAATTGGCGAGTATTAGTTAGCTCAGTCATGCTAACGGTTCTCCTCGTGCTGTAGAAATGATTGAGAAATTCATGCTCCATTTGTGCCCAACTGTCAATGGATTCAGGTTGCAAGTCGATATACCAATCAAAGGCATTTCCTTTGAGAGAGCGAACGAATTGTCTCGCCATATAGTCTTCATAAGTACCAGCATCATTGCATATCTCAATAAAGTGTGCTACGTGCTATCTTAGGTTTCCCTTGCCATCAAATTGTTGGAACTTGGGAGGCTGGTAGCCAGCTGACATCTTCAAGTTGTTCACTCTTTTTGTGTATGGCTTGACATAAGTGATGGTAAGCTTGGAAGTCTCCTCAAATCTCTCCTTTATCGTTCCAAATATAATATCCTTCGTTGATCTACTTGGAGCATTCCATCAGCCGAAAGTTGCACTCCCCTTTCAGTTTGCTCTTTTTCAGTAGTTTGGCACATTGTGACCTCTTCCACCTCATTATCGTCCACAACTCCTTTTTCGTTTGCACGGCTAGTCTTCGCGATGTCTCTTTTTTCATCAATTGGGAGATCTTTGTGTCTTGAGCTTCTATGTGTTTTGTGAGCCCTTCGATAGCTTTCATCATATTTGCTAGTTGTTCCACAATAGTTGAAGGATCGGCCATCATTACTGGGGCTGCAATTGAGTCTGATGAAAAGCTCGAAGATGAATGAGGGTGTGAGCATGCAGAATCTTCATCACTATCCTCTTTCATGGGTGATTGTTTTCTCATAGTCTCCTCAACCGAAGGGTTGGATCCAGATGAGATCCCCGACTGAGCTTTCTTTGACATGCTCCTTGTAACAACAACAACATGTTCACTCAATGAATCGGAGAACTTGGAAGCAGGTGTCCTTCCCACTGTGATCTTGACAGGAGCATTTTGTGTCTTTAAAGTTGTAGAGAGAAGAGATGAGATGTAGAGATGGTCCCACTGGGCGTGCCAAAATTTGTAACAATAAATTTTGTATTTATAATGAAATAAATACAAATTGAGTACAAAGATAATTTCAAATGGATTTAACTTGGAGGATATGTAAACGGGTTACAATCTCACTCAATCCCCTGATTCTTCTCTCGAACCAATGTGGCTTTGACTTTGACTTGACTTGTGTTTGTTGACTTTGACTTCTTTAACAAAGTGTATGCTGACTGTATTGACAGCGTGTGTTGACTTGACTTGTGTGTTGAGTTGGATCTTCAAACAAAGCTTGTCCGAGCTCGAGTATGTAGTCTTGAATGTTGACCCAAAGGCGTTGAACATTTGTTCGGATTGAACGTTGGCTGAGAGCTTTCCACGAAGAATACTTGATCTGGGGGACTTGAAGCCTTGATCCCAGATTAGTGGCTGTTCATGACTTGAAGCTTGAAGATGCTTTGAGGCTTGAAGCTTTGGAGGCTTGAAGACTTGAAGCTTTGTTGAAGATCTTGAGCTTGAAGCTTTGGAGGCTTGAAGACTTGAAGATCTTGAGCTTGAAGTTTTAGAGGCTTGAAGACTTGAAGATCTGAAGCCCGCTTGAAGACTTGAAGATCCTCGAAGGCCGCTTGAAGATCCTCGAAGGCCGCTTGAAGACTTAAAGCTTTGTTGAAGATTTGAAGATCGCTTGAAGTTCTTCGCTCGTTCTTCGAAGATCACTTGAAGATCGTTGCTCGTGCTCTCGAAGGCTTGAAGATTGCTTGAAGATCCTCGTTCGTTCTTCACATAGAGCTTGAAGATCACTTGAAGATCATTGCTTGTGTTCTCGATCTCTTTAGGAGTGTCTCCCTGTCCCCTTTGAATGAATGGCGAAGACCCCTTTTTATAGGTGAGAAAGGAGGTCCAGGACACCTTTGGGCCTCACTTAACAAGGTTTGGCTCCAACTTGACTGGACCATAATCGGGCCTATTTGACTTGGGTCTGATTTAATTTATATGAGCTTGTTTGACTTGGATCAGGCCTCACTTGACTTGGACTTAGTTGATTTGGGTCAGACCTTATTTAATTTAAGCCTGTTTAATATGTTGGGCTCAAAGTATCTATTAATTTACTTTAGGAATTAATTTACTTAAATTCCAAAATAAATTAATATTTAATCAATAAAATTCACGTGTCACCATTTAATTGGACCTTAAATTTTAATTGCTTACCATTGTAATGATTTTACAATGAATATGACGACTTCAATTTCTAGACTATTCCTCATAGGATTTGATTTTTCAGAAAGTACAAAAATGAAACTAAGGTTTCTGCAGATCTGTAGATAGAGGAAGGGACAACTTTTCTTTTTCTGCTTATTTTTTTCTCTATCTCTCGAAAAAATGAGCAATCATGATATTTAAAAAAATTGGAAATGAACTTGGGTTCAGGGGTGGGAGAAGATGACGATGAAGGGTGTTTTCGTAAATGACCACTCTTTTCTTGAGTTACTATAGATCCCGAATTCTTAATAAAATACTTCTGGCCATATAAAATTTGTGAAGAGTAACAATTCATTAAACAAGCCTCCAAATTTAGTTAGGTCCCCTTAGAAATTATATTGAGCTATCAAACTACTTAAGAAGGGTCACACCATTTAAGATTATTATTATTTTTAATGATAAATGATACTCCTTTTTTTGTTCACTAGAAAAGTCTCATTTACTATTTTGGATGTCTACTTTAAGGTTGTGTTTGGATTACAAATTCAATGAATTTAAAAATGAGTGGATTTTAAATTCCATTAATTTTAAATCAATTCATTTGAATTACATTGTTTTGATAAATTATGAATTTATGATATTACAATTTTAAATTTTATTTTTAAATTTTTTTTTCTATAATATCATTTCCTTTCAAGGATAAGACATACTTGGTTCGACCTATTTCTTTATTTCCACATGAATCATATGTTTGTAATAAAAGGGACATAATTTTCTAAATTCTAATCGATTAGGCTTATTGTGCCCCTTTTTTAGTAATATATCTGGAAATGTCTGTTGATATCTTCTTAACATCGTTTTGGATACAACTGGTACATTCTAAAATCACCATTACCCGCGCATCTTTCCTCTTAGCCATGGAGTGGTGGATTAGCTGAGTGAAAATATTTTTATTATATTAAATATTAAAATCTAAATTTTATAATTTTTTTGTGGGGTGGTAGGGTGGGTAGGGAAAAATAGGGTAGGGTGGGCGGTAGGGGTTAAAATAAAATAAAAAAAAGGTTTTTTTATTAATTTATTAATTTTATATATTTTATTATATTATTATATCAATTAAATAATGGAAGGATTTCAAATGAGAAGGTTTGAGTAAGGATATGAAAATCCATCCAAAACAACTAAAAAAATTAAAATCAAATTCATGATTTGAAATCTATTAATTTAAAATCTTGGATTTATAAATCCATTGATTTCAAGTTGCACCAAAGATGAAGGAGGGAACACAGACTAAAGGTATTAATTTTTTCTTTATAGTAAAAGAACTCACTATTAATACAACTACTCACTACACATTAAGTAATAATAATCCTTAAGTTATGTGCGAAAAGCAAATGAGGACCTTTAATGGACGGTTCTTATGTTGTCTCGCAATCGTAAACATATACTCCCTCCGTCCCGCGTTAAGGATTACGTTTCCATTTTGGTTTGTCCCAAGTTAAGGTATACATTTTCTTTTTTGTCGAATTGGGCCCACACGAAAAAACTAATTATTCCATATAGGGCTCACACACAACACTAATAACTACCCACTTTACATTACATATTATTTTTCTCACCTCACTATGCATTAAAATACTATATCTCTTAATCTACGCATAAAAAATTAAATGTAAACGTTTAATCAGGATGAAGGAAGTAGTAAAAAACAAAATATATAAACATATAAAGATATTATAAGTATCTGAATATATTGAGTAACACAATGAATATAAAAATAAAAAAGTTGCACCATCCGCTCCTTCAAAAGGTCCCTTTTATTCATTTTGTGCGTCACACCCAAAAAGTCTCATTTCCTTTCTTACATATATGAGACTCACACACCTACTAATACAATTAAAATAAGGGGTCACACACCCACTAATACTACTACTGATCACTATAAATTAAATAATAATACTCCTTAATCCACGTGCAAAAAGCAATAACACCCATTTGCATGGGACAAAGGAAATATAATTTAATCATTTATTGATTTAAAACACTACCACTAACCTATCATAGTACCTATAAAGGGAGATCATATCGGGTTAAAGTATTAGATGCACGGGAAATAATTGATACTGATAGTACCTAGAAAAGGGGACTATATCTCTTACTCTAAGGATATTTACACATGTTATGTGCATGCTTACTTGTGTCTATAGAATAATTATGCTTGGTTTCGTGATGAGTTCATAATCCACAAGGTAGAGTCGGACAAATACACAGGAAAAAGATATTAATGAGTGAAACTGGATTGTCCTAGAGCTACCTATCTTCTCACTTGATCACTTTCGATAATTCTCTGCTTCTTATCTATTTTTTTCTATTTAATTATTTGTTTAATAGTTTAATAATTATTCCAAACTTAAATTGCTAAAATAAAGTGTTAATTAATTTAGTTAATAATAAGATTAATAATAATCCGTCCTTTGGGTTCAATAATATAATTTGATTGCTTATCTAAACTACAATAATATTCTTCATACTTGGGGATTAATTGTGTGTAAGAAAATGCTCAACAAGTTTCTGGCATGGTTTGTTAATTATGAGTAGCATGTTAATTTAATGAATTGTTGAGTAATTTGTATCTTATGTTAATTAAATATCATATTAATTTATGTGGATATTGCTTGGGGTGAGACGAAGACGTCCCTCCAAAGTATTAGCAATAGAATGAGAGGACATCGGGTTTAGGTTTGACCTAGAGGATATTTGAATTCGGTGAGAGGAACCAATCCATCATTGGCTTTAGTATGCACAAAGAGATAGTTAATTCTAATTAGTACCTTCTTAGGGAGAATTGAGAATTAATTAGTACCTAGATAGAATGGGTTAGTGTTGGGCATCGATCCTAGGTGCATTTGGAAGTATCTAGGAGATCTACAACCTTAGTAACTCGAAAGAAGCTTTGGATACATTCATGATCGCCTCTAGTCCAATTTCTATCTCGTCTATTCCTTTTGCATGATAAAATGAATCCTAAGGCACTTTAATTGTTTCTAGTCTCATATCTTACTACTTGCCCTTCAACACCATTTCCCCATTTTTATTTTATTTTCTCTATTTTATTTTGATTTCTTTTATTTGAGTTTGATTGTCATCTCATTGGTCTATCTTATAAAAAGGATAAAAACACGAGCTAACGTGTTCGTTCAATCTAAACTTAAACTCCCTAGGGTTCGATAATTTTATTCCTTGGGTATATTTCTACAACGAACGAGTATTCTTACTCATTAATTAAAAAGCTCAAACAAACTGACAGAATGATAAGTTGCGCAGGGTGGTGGAAGATCGAAAGTGAAGGATAATTTGGGGGAGGGTAGCTAGAGAATGAAAGCTAAGTTGGAGAGAGAAACGAAAAAGCTTATGCGAGACTTGGCTATTGAGTGAGGTCTGGGAGAAAATAGAAACAATGATCACTTGTAATTTATAAGCAATGATTTGCAATTTGCATGAATGGTCGTTCGAATTCTCCGTGTCATTTTGATACATCGTCTTCTATACTACAACTCTGAATGGATGACACGTAGGAGAGAAATGAAAATTATACCCTATAAAAGAAAGTTTAAACCCCAGGGGCAATGTTTGGATTCTTATATCTCAATCATATAAAATGTGACACATAAGAACATACGAAAATAACGCAAAAGATCTGGTATGCATGAACATGATATGTTCAAGGTCACGGGCACCAAAAGATATTTTTTATGAAGGTCACACTAATAGAATTATTAATGCTCAAAATCAAGATAATCATTAACTTATACTCCTTTTCGATAATTTTTTGCAGTTACTGCAAATATGAGGTTTTTTTTTACATCGTGAATCTAGTGAAATTGGTAAATGTTATTTCACTGAAAACAGTTACATCAAGTACTTACGTACGATGCAAAAACAAAGTGTAACCAATCTATCCAACCTACTTAAGCAGAACGCTTAAGGTGAATAATAAAATACATCAAGGATTCATATACAAAGATGTTATCTGAAGTTTGATTCTGTCAGCGATATGGTTCGGGGACAACATCCTTGTGCCATACTGAAGAGCATTTATTTCCTTCCAAATGTAGCAGATCGTGGTATCAAAGGTGATGAAAAGAAGTTTTCTTGCCTTAGTGTTGCTTCTAGTATCCTGCAATATCTTACTGAAGGCATCTGTGACTGATGTTAGCCTTCCTATTCTCCATCCAATCCATTTTCTGACTTCATTCCAAATGTGTGTGGTATAAGGGCAGTGAAAGAAGAGATGCAATGTAGTCTCCTGATCGAAGCAAAAACCACATCGTTTGTCTTCTCCTGTGCACCAAATCTTGTCTTTTGTAACCACTCTGTCTCTATGCACTAACCATAGTATGAAGCTAAACTTCCTCACAATCCATTTGTGCCAAATTTATTTATAGACAAAACTTGAATCCGCTGTGTATCTAGTCCTCAAATGATCATACATATGGCTGGCTTTGAATATTCCATTGTCACAACACTTCTCCATAATACCAATCACTCATTTATCTCCTTTTGATTCATTCTCTATGGCAATGAGTACTCTCCATAAGTATGTAGAATTATTACCGGGAGAGGTCACTGCCCATTGAGAAGATGAGAGGTAGACAGAGTGGACCCATTTCACCCAGAGAGATGAGGCTTCCCTGTGTACATCCCACAGTGCTGCTGCCAAAAGGGCTTTATTCCAAATGGTAATGTCCTTCACCCCTAGCCCCCTGCATTCTTAGGTTGAATGATGTCGTTCCAACTCACTGGGCTAACCTTCGTTCCCCACAAGAACCTGCGAATAATGGTCTCCACCTTCTTGACCACCATAATTAGGATTTTGACAATACCACACCAAAAAGATAAAATTCCATATATCCCAGAAGTGATAAGTTCCAATCGACCCGTGAATGACAAAAGTTTAGAACACCAAGTTTGTATCATGTTGTTAATGTCATTTAGAAGGGGGGTGAAGATCTGTACTCCTATTCTTCTACTACAGATAGGGATGCCCAAGTATTTGAAAGGAATAATACCTATGTTAAATGGGAGAACCTGAGCAATTCGGCGTCGGACACAATTCGAAACTCCTAAGATAATGAGATTAGATTTTTGAGGATTTGCAGTTAAGCCAGAGACTTCAGAGAATCCTTTCAATATCCTTTCAATACACTTTGCAGTTGTTACATCTCCATAACCAACAATCAGAAGATCATCCGCAAAGATTAGGTGCGAGACATCTACACGTTTACAGATTCTAGAATGAAATTTGTACTCATACAGATGTACTGCCTTACTCAATAATCTACTAAGGTATTCCATGCAAATAACAAAGAGGAGCGAGAAAATTGGATCACCTTGTCGAAGGCCCCTCTTACCTTTGAAGAAACCCTCTGGTTTACCATTGATGAGTAAGGAGTAGGAGGGCATAGTAACACACTGCTCAATCCACGTACAAAAAGTAGAGGAAAAACCTAGTCCCGTAAGCAATTCAAAGAGATATTTCCAGCTAACAAAGTCATAAGCTTTGGAAATATCAACTTTGACTGCGAACCTAGGGGAGATAGTCCCTTCTTTCAGTCCATAACCCCTAAAGATCTCCTCTGCAAGCAAGACACAGTCTCTCATTTTTCTCCCTTTAATAAATCCAAATTGGGATTGATTTATTAAGGAAGATAAATTCTGGGTATAGTTGCCAAGATTTTTGAGATGGTTTTGTACACAGTGTTGTAGCACAAAATGGGTCTAAAATATTGGATTCTCGGCTCATGGCTCTTTTTGGGGATCAACGAAATAAAGGTAGCATTCAACTGTTTGAGCAATTTCCCTTTCCGAAAGAATTCCTTCACCGCTGCCACCATATCTTCACCAACCACATTTCATGCACTTTGAAAAAAAGCTGAGGTGTAGCCATCAGGACCAGGGGATTTGTTTTTGTTGATTGACCACAATGCTTTCTTAATCTCTGTCTCATCTATCGGTGCTTCAAGAATACTAGCATCCATAGAAGAGAGTCTCGGGCCTCTATCCAATACCTCCTGCTCCACTGACTGAGATGTCGAACCTTTCTCACCAAGTAGTGATTGATAATAAGAGAGAAATATATCAATCAGTTCTTGGTATGAAAAAGTGGGTCTTCTATCAATGTGAAGAGAATGAATACCATTCCTCGCTGCATTGCTTTGGATAAAAGAATAGAAGTAATTTGTAGCGCGGTCCTGGTTTTTAATGTGTTTGTGTTTGTGTTTGAGAACTTGCATAAGAAAGTTAGTCTTACAATCCTCCAGATGCTTCTGTTTCCTAAGTTCCTCATTGATCTCTAGGTGTAGGTCATGATTATCCAGACTCGACATAAAGATTGTCTGGAGATGATGCAGGTGTTCCCTTCCTCTAGCTACTCTTTCAGAGATGTTTTTGTGCAACTCCTTCAGAGGTTTTTTTAGACTTTTCAACTTCTGGCATAGAACAAATTGCTTTGTACCTACTACGTGTACATGCCAATAAGAAGAAACAAGAGCAAGTAAATTACCATGGTTAGTCCAAAAATTACAAAATCTGAAGGGTCTTATATAGTGGGGGCTAGTATTTAGGAAGGGGGTGATGGAGGGGCAATGATCTGACTGAGTTCCCTATGGAAGGAAAGTGGTTTGAAGATCCCAACCCATACTCCTCCATATCTTGCATGTCATAACTCTATCAATTTTTGAGCATGAAGTACCATTCGACCAAGTATAGGAACAACATATTGAATATGTATCTTCCACTCCCAAAATGGAGCAAGTTTCATGCATTTCCCTAGTCCCCGCATTCTGAGAAGAATTATTTCTTTTTCCCTCAAACCTTACACAATTGAAATCTCCTCATATAATCCAAGGCAAAGTGTTCGAGTGAAAAAGGGAGATCAGATTTTGCCATAAAGGTCTCCTAGCAACATAACGATTATAAGCATAGATTATGGATAAAGCAAAATCTTCAGATGTAGTGAGGTAGTGGATATTGGCAGTTATTGCTTGATCAATAATCATAAAGTTATGAAGTTGAACCCTCAAGGTGTTCCAAATAACCAATATTCTACCTCCATTACAACAATCGAATTTGTGAGTACAATTCTAGGAGGGAAGGATCCTATCCACAACATCCTTCACTGTACTGGACTTCAACTTTGTTTCCAGTAAACTAATGATAGCAACATTATGATCTTGCACCAGTTTTTTGAGTGCTTTGCGAGTTGGTGTGCGCCCCAACCCACACACGTTCCAAATTAGAAGACTCATGAGGAATAATCGGAAGAGGTGATTCCCTTCTCTACAGTCTTCTTGCTAATCCAATCTCCATAGTCTTCAAAGTTCTCGTCCTCTTCATCATCAAGATTATCTTTGCTTCCCAAAGATTTTGCTCTTTTATGCTTGTAGTTTCTGCCTGTAGAGCCTGAAGATTCGCCACTATATACTGGTGTCCATATTTTGTTGGGTGTAGTCTGCTTACCTTGTGCATCAGCTGGAGTTTCCTGTACCTGTTCACGTACAGAACCAAGATGTGGTGATAGGTCTTCTGGTGTAGTAAGTGATTCTAGTATGGCAAACTGATTGGATAATTTGGGCTGGGAGATGTGTTTAGAGAGATTGGGCTTAGGGGCTGGATCTTTAGGATTAAAAGGAGAAGAGGTAGAAGCAGCGTCCCTATTATCAGGGATATTGGGCCGGGACTGGGTGTGGTTGAAAGTGGGCTCGGTATTGAGAATATGATTAGGGGAATTGGGCTTTTGGATAGTGGGGGCAGGTTAAGGGTGGATGGGTTTATAAATGCTATTTGGTTTGGGCCTCGGATGAAAGGGATTGGGCCTGAGGCCTCTTTTCCTGTTTCTTTTTCGATTACCTAGATGAAAAGGCCCATCTGGGTCTAAGCCTTGTGTCGGTTCCTGATGATTCTCACCCCGGTGGCAATCAGGTGTTTGATGTCCAAGAGAGTTATAGATGGTGCAAAATTTGGGATAAAATTCGTAACTCACCTTCTACTTAAATCCACCAAATCTATTTTTGACCTAAATTTCATCCGGCAGAACTTTTGAAGCATCGATATGCACTAGGACACGGGCAAATGATACTCGCTCATTATTAGTGGTGAAGAAGTCTATCATAATGGGCTCTCCAATGGAGGAAGCAATGATGCTCAATCTGTCTGTTGCCCAATATTTGAGGGGGAGATAGGGAAATCGCATCCAAACAGGAACAATAGAAAGACCCGCCTCATCAAATTGGAAATCTTCAAGCATCCTTCTCAGCATGAGGTGTTTGAAATTTCCATCGTAAGGTCCACTTTGGAGGACTTTTTGAAGATCTTCTTCACTATTAAGTTTGAAAATAATCCATCCGCTCTCATGGTTGAATACTCGAACTTCAACTTCCCACTTATCAACAATTTCTTTCACCGCTTGGAACCTAGGATAGCGTCCCGCAAAGTAGCCAATGAGTGTGAATTTTCATTCATCACTCTCATCTTCCATCAATTCATCGGGGATAACAGCAATACCATGTTCAACAGGGGGAACAAATTTGAGGTAATGGAGGGGGTTAGGGCGACGGTTATGGTGGGAGGTGTCGGATTGTAGACGAGAAGGAGGAGGAGTGTTGCAACAGGGTAGGGAATAGCAGCCGAAATTAGGGTTGGCAGGAGGGGAGGGAGAGGGGTTATTACCAAGTGATATTGGTATTAGGTTAGAGAGGATGAGCAATAATGGCCGAGAAGATGATTCTCCGGGAGAAAAAAGAGGCTGGTTTGGATGTTGAGTAATAGGGCGAACAGTGGAGGGATTAAGGAAATTAGAAGGCAGATTGGTATCGCAAATGGGAATGGAAGGGATGAGGGCAGCAATTGTGGATGCCGGTGGATTATTCAGCGAATACATTGCCGGAAAGGGAAGGGGCAGAGGAGTAGGTACAGTATGGGGGGAAGAGAAAGGTGATTGGACAAGGGTCGAGGGGGGTATGGACGCCAATAATTTTTACTTGAAGGAGGTAGAGTTGGCAAGGAGAAGGGGGGTCAGTAGGGTAGGTGAGAGAAGAAGAAGATAAAATTGACTTTTTTGAGAAAGCAACTTGCGTATTGCTTTTAGGAAGTACTGTAGGGACATGTGGAGTGTTGGTAGGTTTAGGAACCGCTACCTTTTTGGATTTTTGACAGCTGCAACAGCTTCTAAGGATGATAAGATTAGAGAATTCAAATTCCTATCAGATTTAAAATCCGGCGGATCTGCACTTAATTCCAGTAAAACCAGATTTGGTTCTAACTGCCGAGCTGATGCAGCCACCGACAGAACGTCGGCTATGCCTTCATTGGTTGGAAGCGATATCTTCAAACCGGTGTTGTTGGGATGGAGAGGAGCGTCGCCGGAATCATCTTCCACACTCAACTCTGGCGAGAGATCTAAAGTAGATGGTTGGCTGTTGAGGGTGTACTGCTTACTGGAGGAATTTTGAGAATCCATCGAAACTCCATTAACGATCACCTTCTTTGATCGTAAAATAATTCTGATATTTTTCCGACCGTCGGATGGGGATGACGGCGCCGAGACAGCTCGACGGTGTTTCATTATCACTGGAAGAGAACCAATGCAACACTTGATGGAGTGTACAAAGATGTAGCTAGCACAGTGGTCTCCATCATATTTGCAAGTGGCCAGATTAAACACACTAGAAGAGAGAATGAGGAAAGTTTTTTTAGAAAGAGATTTACATCGCGAATCTAATTCACAAGAGTGTCTGACTTATAAAATATATTTTTCATTAAACAGTAACCAATGTATCACTTCTAATTATCCAGCCAGGGAAAGAGTTCATGGCATTACGACTAATTTAATAGGCGAGATAGATAAGAGAGTATATATAAGAAATGAGGTTTGATACGCGAGATAAGATAAAAGAGTATATATAAGAAATAAGATTTAAGTGAAGATAAATCTTCGTAATATGAAAATAAAGATTATTTAATAGGATGCATATATTAAAATTTGCATCTATAATCTATAATCTATAATCTATAATAATATAAAAGCAACTATGGTCAAAGTAGTTTCCCGCTCAAATTATTTTGGTCAAAATATCTTTACAATATCTCATCATGATATCTCATATCCTCTCAAATTCTCTTAATCATCTCACATACCTTTTAACATCCAATATTTCGCAGGAATATTAATACTAAGAAGACTTCAATGCTAATAATTAGTATTCATGATTACATGAAATTTACCTTTTTAAGAGATATAATATAATTTAATATTAAGTTCAAAATTCAAATTCTCAAAAGTTGAGATTAAGTTGTAATAATTGAAGTAAAGTGGAGGGTTTTTATTTTTTTCAACAATCCTAAATAAATCAATAAATAATTTTTTAAAAAAAAAAAACTTAAGCAATGATTCTCTCAATTTTATTACATCATTTAGCATATTTCAATACTCATAAAATTAATAAATTACTTTAAGATATTTAGTTAAATGAACCTCTTAACTATATATATATATATATATATATATATATATATATATATATATATATATATATATATATATATATATATATAGTCCAACATTGCATTACTTATAAGATAGTAAATATATATATTGCTGGCTAAGCACCTGTATGCAAATGAAATAAACTTTTTTGGATAGGACCGTATTATAGTAGATTTTATATGGTAAGATAATTTGCAGACCAAAATATGAAAGGTAAATTTCAATCATGCGTTAATAAAGAATCAAAATAATTAATAGAAGAACAGATTGATTCTTTTACAAACATAACGTAGTGTCATTTTACCATACTTACCATCTATAAACCAGTGTTTTATCTCACATCGTATTTTATAATCTATATACTAGAACTAAATCACTTCCACTTTGTCAAATCGATCGAATACTGCATAATGAGAAAAATAGTGAAGTCCATGATTTTAAACAAGAAGAGGTCATTAGAGAACAATGAAAATTCCGGTATGTATACATCATTATATTTTTGTAATCAAATCACACTTATAGGACTAAATATGCATCTATAAACAACTCTTTTTTTATTTTTTATAGAATATTCTCCATGAAGTCAGAGATTCATCTCAACTGATTCAAATGGAAGGGGTATTTCGACATGTTTTCGGAGACGCATCTTCAAGATTAAATATTGGAAATATCACTGCCGATCTTCATCTAGACGACTTAAGCAATTGTTTGTGAAACATAATTTCAGCTATTTCATTAATTTAAATCATTGGGTTGTTCATATTAATTTTAGACATTTTAATTCATGTTGATACTAAGTAATTTTTATTAATTACTGCAGCAAAGTTTTCTAATGTATCGAGGGAGGTATTTCGCAATGTTTAATCCTTAATTTTGTGACAGTTTCGTTACTTCATATTAACATGTGTTTCAATATGTTTGCTACACAATTTTGGTTGTTATAAGCTCAATAAATTGATATATCCTTTTGGAATCATATATCTATTAGAATTAGAATGTGTTTCTTTTGGGAATAATTTGAAGTGCACCATCTAATAGAAATATTATGTGTCGCATGTTTTTATATTGTGAAAGCAGTAAAGATTGAATTATACAACCTATTTTTTAAATATATATTTTGAATATGTTTTGACCATAGAAAAAAAATTGTTTATAATATATGATTAAGACATTGAATATAAATATGAATAGAAAACGCTAATTTTATGTTAAATCGTTGAGCATGCTAAACAATATTTTTTTAATTTGACCTATTATGAGCGTTCCTCAGAAAATATATATTTGTATTGCGTACATGACAAATTAACAGACGTCGTATAATAATTTTTCCTTAACAATTCATGTGTACACCGTATTTTCATTAGCAGCATTATATAATATATATAATTCAATTTTTTTATAAACCACTCCCCGTGCACCGCACAGGTTAAGTTTTTAGTTAACATAACATTAAAAATGTTTGATATGAGATAAAATTAAGATAAATTACTTTTGCAACCTTCATTTTTATTTTTTAATTAATTTACCCTTTATTAAATTTACCCCAATCTCACAATATCCACCACAAAACCAACTCTATCGAGGAGGCATCTCACTAAATCGAAATCTCTTTTGATTGATGTTTCTTTCCATGTTTTTGGGTTTATTCATAACTCCAGCCGTACCGACTCCCTGAGTTGGTATTACCATGAACAATTGCAGTAATTAACAAAATTAAAAAGAAAAAGAAAACCAATGCGGGAACCCATCAAATATATTATTTTTAAATCAGAAAGGTGGAAAAAAATAGTGCACATTTATGCCAATTCTGAAAAATTGTGAATTTATTGTAATGATTTTATAATAAACCTGATTGACTTCTATTTCTAGACATATTCCTCAGATTTGAGGAAGGAGCAGAGTTGATTTTTTGTAGATATGAAATTAGGGTACAGATCTGCAGATAGAAAAATGAACAACTTTTTTTTTCTAATCTCTCTCTCTCCCTATTTCTCTGAGGAATGAGCTGTTGGATTGTATAATAAAAGTCTAGCTTTAATATGAACAATGTTATAACAATTTATTTGGAATGAGAATCATATGATCAAATGACTGTGTCTTATAATTTATTTATATGTTTGATGAAATAGTCCATTACTTTATAATGTAGATAATATGTTGTGCGACAACATGCGGAAGATCATATTATCGGTTTCCTTATAAAGTATAAACAGAGGCTCACAACCGAGATAGACGGAGATTCTCTATCGGGATGGTTGTAGTGTGGTTTGGTATTAGCTTGTCTTGGCTATAGAATCATACAAGTGCACTTTATCTGTATTGAGCAGGACCACTTGAGATCGTTCGACTTATACTGACTTATAGGAGAACATGATCTCAGTTATTATGGATGTTCATGCACTTAATCCCTATACAATAACTTCGACACGTATGGCAGTATGTATTTTTTTGATTCATCAATGGGTGAGATTTACATGTAATTTAATCAACAAACTCGGTGAGATTGGAAGTAGTGCTGTTTATATGGTGTGTTGTTGATTGTAGAAGGAATCCGTGTCCGTCATAGGTTGATGATGTCCCCTTGAAGAGCTCATAAGGATTATCATGTAAATTCTGCAGGTGGATTTATTCCGGCATGATAATGAGGTTGAGTGGTACTACTCTTGGATGAGATATTAATTAATGGAGTTGTCAGTAACTTAATTAATTAATGAACATTGTATATCTTAAACATGGGAGACTAACAGGCTCATAATAAGAAGGAGCCCAAAACGTAATTTTGGGATTGGTGATTAGCCATTTTGTAGTAGGGATGACCAATTAAAATAATTTATCGAACCACAGGGAGGTCGATGCTAGAACTTAAGCGAGATCACGTTTATCGCAATTTTATAGAGACTAAACATTAATGATTGGTTTTCGAAACACAAGTAAATAACAAATACTAAAGCAAGTAATGGTAGCAAATAAAATAGTAAAAGATGAGTGGTTTTCCAAGTTGAGTAGAAGTGAGATTAACAACACTAATGAAGTGATAATTCAAGGATTCATGCATTAAACTCATATGTATCAATGGTTAAGATTAAGGGCCAACACATATATCACCTACACTTCCTCTCGAAATGCATAGGATGTAAATCATTTTCACAATCTAAAAAGAGCTTAAAGGTTGGTTCTCAATTAAACTATTCCAACTAGGTACTAAGTTCAATTAAAGAGTCCCTTCACATGATTAATCGACTTCTCAATTTAATTAATCACATGCTCTATCAATGGGTTCTAAATCCTAAAGGATTTCTCAATCTCTTTACAATTTATATTGAACATAAGATTTTTGATGAAATGATTCACTCAACTATCCTAAACATATAATTGATCTCTTAATCTAATCATATATTTAGAACAATCAAACACACAAAACATCATAGATCTCAAGATATTAAGCATCAATGATAGAAAATCAAATATCCCAATCAACATATGAATTTAATTACATAGATCCACAAATTATCCAACAAGTTTCATGTTGCTAATCTCACAAGGGATATTAGCCTACAATCTTTATACGATCCTTAACATAGACATTAGAAACCTTACAAATCATGGTAAACTATAGGATTTATACAAAATTGGAATGAAAACTCCCTTGGATTGGATGCAATTGAATCTCCTTTCTTCCTTTGGTGATCACCCACTCTTCATTGCTTCTTCACTTGATTTGGATGGAAACTTTATGGTGAGATGATGATGGAGTGATTAGATGGATAAATTTGATAAAGGATATGGTGTAAAATGAAGGAATTGGTATGTGAGGTGTGTGAGCAGCTGAATTTCAGATTCCAATATGCCAAAATGTTGAATGAATTGGTATATATACCCCTTGGAGACTTTCTAAAAGATGTGTAAAAATTTCATGTTATGACACCGACACGACTTGTGTGCTGCAGCACGAGTCGAGTCGTGTCAGGGTTTATCGGTCAACCTTCACTCAAGATGGCACACGAGTCTTGTGCTGATGCACGGCCAATGGGTGGCCGTGTTGGATGAATTGATGTTTCCGCACGGCTTTCCCTTACAGGCCCGTGTTGGCTACACGGGCCGTGTGCTGCGACATGACTCGTGCGCCTGACACGGGCAGCTGTGTTGCTGCTACCCTATTTCTTCCTCTTTGTTTCATCTTCTGTCTCCGTTTTTGCTCATTTTTCACATGTTTTACATATGATTAAGTTCATTCACACTCAATTCCATAAAAACAGATAACTCCACCAAAAAGCATATGAATACTAATAAAAATACATGAAAACACACATAAATAGACACTAAAAATCAAATATCCCAATCAACATATGAATTTAATTACATAGATCCACAAATTATCCAACAAGTTTCATGTTGCTAATCTCACAAGGGATATTAGCCTACAATCTTTATACGATCCTTAACATAGACATTAGAAACCTTACAAATCATGGTAAACTATAGGATTAACACAAAATTGGAATGAAAACTCCCTTGGATTGGATGCAATTGAATCTCCTTTCTTCCTTTGGTGATCACCCACTCTTCCTTGCTTCTTCACTTGATTTGGATGGAAACTTTATGGTGAGATGATGATGGAGTGATTAGATGGATAAATTTGATAAAGGATATGGTGTAAAATGAAGGAATTAGTATGTGAGGTGTATGAGCAGCTGAATTTCAGAGTCCAATATGCCAAAATGTTGAATGAATTGCTATATATACCCCTTGGAGACCTTCTAAAAGATGTGTAAAAATTTCATGTTCTGACACCGACACGACTTGTGTGCTGCAGCACGAGTCGAGTCGTGTCAGGGTTTATCGGTCAACCTTCACTCAAGACGGCACACGAGTCTTGTGCTGATGCACAGCCAATGGGTGGCCGTGTTGGATGAATTGATGTTTCCGCACGGCTTTCCCTTACAGGCCCGTGTTGGCTACACCGGCCGTGTGCTGCGACATGACTCGTGCGCCTGACACGGGCAGCTGTGTTGCTGCTACCCTATTTCTTCCTCTTTGTTTCATCTTCTGTCTCCGTTTTTGCTCATTTTTCACATGTTTTACATATGATTAAGTTAATTCACACTCAATTCCATAAAAACAGATAACTCCACCAAAAAGCATATGAATACTAATAAAAATACATGAAAACACACATAAATAGACACTAAAATTTAGGTGAAAATATCACTCATCACACCTCCCAAACTTAAAGTGTTGTGCGGCCTCGCACAACGAAAATGATAAACCATGGGAAGAGAGATTTTTACCTAGAAAAAGACTAAACGAATATAAGCAATAACACATTAATAATAATAAGAACCACAAATCATGCTAAGTCATCCTACAACATTAAATTCATGGCATGCAAAAAAATATTAACAAATTCAATCGAAAGAGAATAAAAGTATAATATAGTCCCTTTTTAGTCCAAGCCTCACATAGGATATAAATGTCACTTAACACTCTTTAAAGTGGTAAAACAACACTCATCTATCGATTGGCTCGACTCGCTGTAGGCTTGCTCGTGGACTACATTCACAAACTGCCAAAGTTTCCATTAGTGATTAAAAAGGTCTTTAATTAAGGATGTAATGATAGGCTCTTTGGTATGACAGGAAGAATTTAGGTAAGAGTGACTCATCATGTGTAAGTAATCAAAGAGGTAGCTACTTTCTTCTATTCCTTAACAATTTCTTTCTTCCTTTCTTTTCTTTAATGATCACAAGCACTAATCATCAACTTTCCTTGAATTGAGCTTCTTTTAATGCATGTTTCCTTCTTTGGATTTTTATTTTCTTGAGCATCTTTTTGTTGTTTTGATCATTTTTCTTGTTTTGAGGTTGCATGTTCACTCTTGGTTTTGCTCTTTTCATCCTTTTTTCTTACTTGTTTACCATTTCCTTTCTTCGTTTTGCTTTCTCATCAAACCTTTCTAACTACCATCTGTTCAATCACTCACACAAAAGGATAATTATAAGGCTCATGTGGGTAATCAAGGCTTGTAATGTGCTAAATTCACAATAAAATGACTTTAAGGCTCAAAGTGGTTGACTAGGGATGATGTTCATAGTAGGGAAATATTTGGCAATGACTATAAATGACATGGATGGCCTTAGATCATTTCACTAATCTCCCCAAATCGGGCTCGTTCCTATAGTCCTTGAGCAAGTTCTAACTTATCAAAACTTAATCGATCCACTCATGAAGAAAAATACTATGTATGCATGGTTGAGGCTCAAACGCTCACAAGCTTGTGCTCGGACCTTAAGGACTTATTGCACCACATCCATCTTAAAATTGAACAAGTTAAATAAAACATATCATAATTCGAAAGTGTAGAGATTCTTAATCATAACTTGTCATCACTTATCACAACAACATGTCATCGCTCATATTAAAAATGACTCACGTATCCCTAAACAAACCACCAAACATACCAAGATAAAAATAAGAAAACACTCAAAATATAAAACAAAGACTCAACAAACAAGAAACAAAACAAAACACATAATATGCAAGAATAAAAATCACCATCATTAACAATAAAGCACACATTCTATATCATTCATAACAATTAAGCTCACAATCATCCCAACCTTTGATTGAAAAGTAAACTTCCCAAAAACATAACACATAAAGTAGCATGCTAATCCATTCAATCCAAATCAAAATCAATTAGAAGTAATAAGGAGTAGAGTACTCCCTCAATAGGCATTTGGTAAGGAAAGCGTTCGCTCCAAGCTCCATTCGTGCTTCCAATAACCTTCATTCATACTCAAAACTCATACAACACCATTAGCTCAACAATTACATTAAAAATATGGACTATCATGCACTTCAACACAACCAATCATACCAAAATCCAACCAAACTCATGAGAAAAATTTTAAAATTGGCCAATTTTACAAGACTACCTATCATCATCAATATATCATCATATCAAGCACACTCAAATAGTGATTCACACCACGCACTCTCCCCCCAAACTTAAATTGAACTAAGAGGTGAGAATTAAGTTTGCAAAAAGCGGTGGGACTTACCCTTGTAGTTTCATCAATGATCTTCTTGTAGAGAAGCATACGCATCCACATGACTCAAGCTATGTTCAACACGCACTAGCCCCCCAAACTTAACTCAAGACAAGAGTCAAGAATTAAGTTTGCACAAGTGGTGACATACTTACTCAAATCCATGAAGCACTTCTCTTTTCTTCAATAAGTCTTCTTCCCACGAGCACAATCCACCTACGAGACCAAAATAAGCAAAACAAGCATCAAAATATAAAAGAATGGGTTGTTTCTCATTTAGCGCTAAGTTTAATGTCTTCAAGCTGGACGGAATTTTACGATCATTGGACCAAAGGATGATCCATCCCACTCTCTCCTCGCATCCTCACTTTGAACATTTGCTTAGCCCTCTTCTTGTTAACAGGCTCCATTTCACCATTCTTGCTCACGAACATCAAATCATCATCAAGAAGAGCTTCTAGCGGACTTATGTATAATGAGTAGTTGTATTAATAGCGAGTGGTGAGTCATATATGGAATCCTTTTACTGAAAAAGAAAAATGAATACTTTTAGAGTGGACACCAAAAATAGTAAAATGTGGATCTAGACGAAGAAGGAAGTATTATTTAACATTCAAAAGAATAATCTAAAATTGTGTACCCCTTCTTACGTAGTTTGATAGCTAAATTATAATTTGTAAGGGGTCCTATCTAAATTTTGAGGCCGTTTAAATACACGGGCAGATACTCTTCCCAAGTTTTATATGTTCAGAAGCGTAGTATTAAAAATATTGGATCTACTTTAAATCGAGAAAATGGAGGGCAATTACGAAAGCACCCTTCATCGTCATCTTCTCTCACCCCTGAACCTAAGTTTCATTTCCTATTTTTTATAATATCATAGTCACTCCTTCCTTCGAGAGAGAGAGAGAGAGAGAAAAAAGCAGTAGAAAAAAAAAGTCGCACTTTCCTCTATCTGTAATTCAGCAGAAATCTTAGTTTCATTCCTAAAATTTCCAAAAAATCAAATGTGTTCCTTCCTCGTATCTAAGAAGTACGTCTATAAAAGGAATTTGATCAGATTTATTGTAAAATCATTATAATAAATTCACAATTTTTTAGAAAAGGCAGAACTGTGCACTATTTTTTTCCACCTTTCTCATTTAAAAATAATTTCTTTGATGGGTTCACGCATTAGTTTTTTTTAATATTTTTGTTAATTATTGCAATTGTTCGCATGAGTACCAACTTGAGGATGGCTGGAGTTATGAATAAACTCATAAACATATAAAGAAACATCGGAGCAAAAGAGTTTTCAATTTGGGGAGTTTTCTCCTCGACAGCGTTGGTTTTGTGGTGGATATTGTAAAATTTGGGTAAATTTAATGAAGGATAAAGTTGTAATAAAAAATTAAAAAAAAGTTGTAAAAGTAATTTGAGCATTTATAGTAATTCATTTATCTCATATCAAACATATTCAATATTATGTAATGCAAATTTTATTACATGTTATCAAACAATCTTCATTTTTCATATTATGGAGATTTATCTTCACTTAAATCTCATTTCTTATATATACACTTTTATTTTATCTCACCTATCAGATCTCATTTCTTATATATACTCTCTTATCTTATCTCGCCTATCAAACAAGTCGTAATGCCATGAATTCTTTCCCTGGATGGATAATTAGAAGTGACAAAAATGATACATTGGTTACTGTTTAATGAAGTATATTTTATAAGGCAAACACTCCTGTGAACTGCCATGGTAGCTGTTCTACGGACTCACAACTTTCTGCTGCAACTCTCGTTGTATGATGTGCTGGATTCTTTTCCTGGCTGTAGCTGCCCACCGGTGTCTTTTCCTAGTTCTTCCCGACAGCTTGGTGGCTTACATTCTTTTCCTGCTGCCTTTTTGCAGCTACTCCTTGTTCTTGTCGATTTTAGAGTATGTGGTGTGGCCCCTCTCATTTGACTTTATTTTTTCCCACCCTTTTATCATTATTATGCATGCTCTAGTCTTGGGTCTACCAGCCATGAATTTTCAATTATTTGGCCACCCTTGACAGCAGTCCCTTCTCCTTTCTAGTTGCAGTTTGTTCAGTTTCGAGTCTACAACCTTTGCAACTCATATTTAAATTTTATGGCTTGTCGCTATGCATATTTTGATCTCTCACATCATAGCTCAGTTTGGCTTGCTTCAAGGGTAACCCCTCATAATTGCATTAGGACTCTTTCGCTACATCCTACTCCTTGCATCTTCTAAAGAGACTAGTATATATAGTTTAGATGATCAATTTACCTTTACGAAGTGCGAGATCAGCTCCTTTTGTTTCACTCCACTCCACAGCCCGTCGCTAGTTATGGTTCATGCTCTTGGGTATTCTCATGACTATAGTCGAGTTTAATTGTATTAGCCATTGTGTTAGCCAATTTTTTGGATCTCTTAATGTACTATTCAACCATGTTTTAAATTTCGTTTTGATCCTCAGAGCCACATGTTTAGGCTCTTTTTGCAAGCTATTTGTTTTGGCTTCTTTATTTATGTTTTTCCCCTTCTTTCTTTGTCCCCCTTGATGAGAGTCGAAATTAGCATGTTTTAGTGTCCAATTGAACACCTATTTAATTGATATTGTTGTAATATATTAGCACAAGTGTTTTATATTCGATATATGTGAGAAAAATGTGCACTTGAGGTGTTTTGTTGTATTTTAGGTGGAAAAATGACCAAAAGTGTAAAGTTGGAGAAAAGGTGCAATTTGTGAAATAATGCAGAAAACGCACGTCCAACTTTCTTAATTTTTCTGTGTTCTTTTGGAGCTCTGAACGGGAAGTGTGATACATGGTTAGAAATCCACTGAAAGGGGGATCATTTTGGCGTAAAGAACACCCCATTCGGAGTCCGAACGAGGAAGTTATGAGCAAAGTGGTGACGTCGCGCGAGCTGTGCTGAACAGAAAAGATGTGTTATATTCCATGGCTTGTTACATATTCAAATGGGGGTATTTCTTTGAGTTCTTTAGATGGATAGAAATCCAAGAAAGAGAGAATCGCGTGAGTACAAAAATCACTCAATTCGGAGGTCGGATGTGAAAGTTATACGCGAAAGGGTGAGACTGCGCAAGCTGTAAAAAGCCAATTCGACCACGACACATTGATTCAACCAAACCCTTTGGTCGAATCAAGGTCGAATCGGAAGCCTGGAGTGCGGAAAATTACCAATTTCGATTCGATAAGGATTCGACCAAGCCCCTAGTTCGAATTCCATGCGTGGGACGTGTCACGATCCAATTTTTACACCCCAAGTGCGTATTTTTGCATATTTTTCAAGAAAAAGTTCATCCAAGGTCCATAAAGAGTGCTTACAAGTATAAAAGGGGATGTAAATCACATCATTAATCATCATACAACATAATACAAGAGAGGAGAAGAGAGGCCACAACCATATTACACCCCACAATGGGGGATCACCCCCCCAACCATCATCCACTTCCTTTCCTCCATCCATCCGTCACTTTGAAGATTCGTCTTTAGAATCAAGAGGAGAATTCATGACAGAGAAGGATGCGACGACGCTCACATCTAGGGTTTTATTCGTTTCCTAATTTATCTTATATTTTTCGGACATCTGGGTAAGATCTATCCAACCCCATGATTGTTCTTCTTAACATCATAGGCTAGAGCCTTTTTGGTAGAACTAGGGTTGTGAAGATTTTATCTACTTAATTGAACTTTCATGTGTACACTTCGTACAACACTACTTGTGGATTTATTTTATATATGATCATGCTTTCTTAATTCATACTCACAGTTGTTTTGTGCATTATTAACTGCTATGTAGAGTATGAATACATATCTTAGTTATTGATTGAGTGCGTTCACTGCTGAGCAGGATTTCATGTTATGATTCTAAGTGAGGGGACTCCGAAGCTTCATTAGAACTATCATGTATGAATGTTTATTAATTGAATTGAATTCGGGTTAGTAAGCATGATAAAGAGGGTAATTTTATAGTACCTATAAAGGGAGATCATATCGGGTTAGATTCTAGACATGAAAAATAATTGATACTGATTGTACTTAGAAAGGGGATAGAATTATATCTCTTACTTCGATGTTATTCACATGTGTTACACGCATGTTTACTTGTGTCTATAGAGTAGATATGCATGGCTTAGTGATGCATCCATATTCTACAAGGCAGAGTCGGAAACCAACACATGGAAGGGAAATTAATTAGTGAAACTGAATTATCCTAGGGCTACCTATTCTCCTACTTGATCCACTTTAGATTCTTCGAGTGATATTTTATTTTATTTTATTTGTTATTTTATTTAATTGTTTATTAGTTATTAGATTAAAAATCCCAACCTTTATTGTTTTTCATCTTAATTAATTTAGTTAATAATTAAATTGATAATACGCCGTCCTTTGGGTTAGATATTTAGCTTGGTCGTTTATCTAAGCTACAATTGACATCCTTAATATTTGGGGATTAATTTTACGTACAAAGAAAATGCGCATCAAGTTTTTGGCGCCGTTGCTGGGGATGGTTGTTACTATTAATTTATTATTTCTAGTTGATTAAAACTTTTATTTGTGATTATTTATTTCTATCCAACCTTAAATTTTTCTGAGGTACTTGTGCACTAGGTAAAGAAAAGGAAAGAAAGAAGGAATAACACACAGTACTAAACATGGCCGGGGCAAGGCAGAATTCGGATAATGTTTTCATACGTTAAATTTTCACGAATTATTGAATTGGCAACATGGGGTTGATAGGAGCAAAGGGGGAATTTGATGATTTTGAGATACATCCCGCTCTTATTAACATGGTAGAGAATAATTCCTTTTCTGGAGGTTTATTTGAAGATCCATATCAGCATCTCCGAAGATTTCTTGATTATGCAAACATTCAGAAAAGTGCTGGAGCTAATGATAATGCTAAGCGGATCGCCCTATTCAAGTTCTCTTTGATTGATGAGGCAGAACATTGGTATGAGACTTTTGATGCAGCAGATTGCACTACATAGGACCAACTGCAGCAGAAGTTCTTAGAGAGATACATGCCACCCTCAAGGATCTTAAGAATGAAGCAATAGATCACCGGATTTGTTATGAATCAGGGTGAGAAAATTTATGAGGCGTGGGACAGGTTTAAAGACATGCTCAGGAGGTGCCCACAGCATGGAATGTCTAAGGTTAAATACATAAGCATTTTCTACTATGGATTGAATTGTGAGTCACGTGTCTTTATTGATGCATCATCAGGAGAAGCGCTGTTATCAAAAACAACAATAGAAGCAGAAAAGTTATTTGAAGACATCTCTATGAATTCACGTGACTGGCCAGTAGAGAGAGATAGAGGATCATATGTATTTGGCAAGGTAGCGCAGGTTGAACATCAAGTGAAGCCGAATAGGGATGATGAAATCGTCTCTAGTCTAGCTAACATCAACAAGCTATTAGAATTCCAGTAAAGGCAGATCACAGAGTTGACACAAATGAGGCCTAGTATGAACCAGCAAGAAGTGAAGAGTGTTGAAGATACCTTCAATCGATACATGGATGAGAACGATGCAAGGGTTGACCGCATCGAAGCTAGAATGAATGTTGATCATGCAAATTTATCTAAGCAGTTAAAGAACCTTACTTCGATTATATGGCAGATGGCCGCGAATGTGAATCAATTGACACAAATATTGGAGAATAATGTCATCACGTTAAGGTCTGGAACACAAAATGAGGGACCGATGATGCCGGAATCGGAATTGGAGACGTCGAGAGCTCAATTCGACCCTGATTCGACCTACACTACAGGTCAAATCCAACAGGGGAGGTTGAATTGGCCCACTGAACGTGATTTGGAAGCACCAATGCCTCGATTCGACCAACATCCAGTCGATTTGACCTGGCCCTCATGTCAAATCCAGGTCGAATCCACCCGTCCGGAGCACTCTGTTTCGTTAGAAGCCCGATTCGACCAACAACATGTCGATTCGACTAGACCTTCCAGTCGAATTGGAGGGCAGAAATCTTACAGAGAGTCGATTCAACGTGGAGGACTTCGATTCGACCAGACCTTCAAGTCGAATCCAGGTCGAATTGGAGATACAGAGGGAGAATCGTGTTCCAGAAGATCAATTCGACCACTATGTGCCCGATTCGACCAGATATTCAGGTCGAATCCAGGTTGAATTACCTCGTACTGCACCTGTTTCTTCACCGAACATTCCTCGTGATGTGAACATTACTCCATTGGTTCCGAATGAACAGCATATTAAGCTTACGATGGAGAAGAAGTGGGAAAGAGCAAAGAAGTTGAGAGCCGAGAAGCTTAGACTGCAGATGGATAATGAAGATGTGGTTTTCTCTCTTGATCATGCAATGAAGATGCCCATGGAGACTCAATCATGCAATAGTATAGATGTGATTTCTAACTTGTTTAATCTTGATTTTTCTAAGACTGATGATTCTGAATTTAAGTGGAAGATTGACAAGGGGTGTCTCGACAGCCATGGGAGGAAGGAAATTCCAATGATCATATTTTTGTGACCAAGAAAGGTGAGGTGTTGAGTGTAGACAAGAAGAAGGAAAGAAAGTATTTGAAGGTGAGGATGCGAGAAGACCGTCCTCCGATCAAGTAGCCTACAAAGGTTACATCTGTCGCGACTCTTCGACGTTAAACTTGAGCGCCTGTTGGGGGCTTTCCCTTCCGTTTTATTGCTTTATTTCTTTCGTGTGAGTAAGGAAATTTTATATTTAAGGTGCTTACTAATCGACAATTACATCTTTTGCAAACTTAGCTTCACCTTACATTTTTACTAAGTTTTGGGGGGGTGTGATGTTCTTACCTCATTAAAGCACCAAGAGTATAATCTTTTCTTTGTAATGTTTGCTAGGGGAGTTGGTTTTTTGCGGTATGTTGAAACTTTAATCGGTTTTGATGTGTCGATTTTTTGAAATTTGCCTAGTGTTCAGTGGTATTTCTAGTGTATGGAGTCAATTACATAGTTAATTAATTCTTTCTTAGAGTTCTCTTATTTTATTAATAATGAATCTTTTGATGATGAGTGTGCTTGAGTTTTGATGATAGAAAAAGATAACTGAGGCTTTTACCTGACTGAGTTGAACAACTCGAGGAGCTCGTGCGTACATAGGAAAAAATCAGGTGCCCTCGTTTTCTTATTCTAATTTTTATGTGTGATTTTAATTCATGGAGTGAATGGTTGAGTTTAAGGTGGTGATCCATGTGAGCTTATGTTGTTTAAATTGTGGCTGAAATTCATATGCTCTTGAAATTGATGAAGGAAATGTACTTGCGTTATATTGTGATATGAAGTTCTATGTGTACTTGTGGGATATTGCTTATCGTGAAAAGTGCTCTATTACTTGTTAAAAACCCATGTGAGATTTTGAGCCTCGTTGATCATGATACATAATCACATGATATATTTCTTTCTGGTGAGTATCGTTCTTGTGTGTGTATTCTAGAACTTGCCTCTTGTTTTACTTGAAACTACATGTGTGTTAGATGATGGAAGATGATTTTATGCCATCCTTGAATTATGAGTCACTTAGCCAAATAATTTCCTAACAAATAATTATATATTCGTAGTTAGCCCCGTTAATCCTAAACGCCTTATTTCTTTGGCAACCTACAAAGATAGCCATTTTGATATCCTATTTGAGCCTTAAATTCATATATTTAGTGGAGAATTAAATAATGTCAAAGTGTGAAGTTGATTTTGATGGAGTTTGGAAGGAATAAAATATTTTGAGCTGTACAAATGATTATGAGCTTAAAAATAAGTTGCTTAGGGGTAGTGCCCAAAAACTGGTACCCCGAGATGTTAGAGGTAGTGCCTGAAACTGGTACATCAAGAAAGGAAAGAAGGAAAAAATGTTGAGCATGAAGAAAAATGAGAGAAAAGAAAATTACAAGAGCATAAAGCTGGATAGCCTTGAAGTGTAAAAATATGTTGTACAAAAGATCTTCAGCTTTAGTTCTCTACTATTTGAGTCACATTGTCCATATATTTTATACCTTACCAAAGAGCCAATATTACAACTAATAGAAAAGTCCTTTTTGATCCCATTGTATTGTGAATGGGGTATGTGTCATAGTCCTTGTTTCCCCGCTAATTTTCATACTCTCTATCTTTATTTTTCTTTTGTTGCCTCGGGACGAGCAACGGGTAAGTTTGGGGGATTGATGAGATTCGAAATTAGCGTGTTTTAGTGTCCAATTGAATACCTATTTTATTGATATTGTTGTAATATATTAGCACAAGTGTCTTATATTCGATATATGTGAGAAAAATGTGCACTTGAGGTGTTTTGTTGTGTTTTAGGTAGAAAAAGGACCAAAAGTGTAAAGTTGGAGAAAAGGTGCAATTTGTGCAAGAATACTGAAAACGCACGTCCACTTTCTTAATTTTTCTGTATTCTTGTGGAGCTCTGAACGGGAAGTGTGATATATGGTTAGAAAGCCACTGAAAGGGGGATCATTTTGGCGTGAAGAACACCCCATTCAGAGTGCGAACGAGGAAGTTATGAGCAAAGTGGTGACGTCGCGCGAGCTATGCTGAATAGAACAGATGTGCTACGTTCTATGGCTTGTTAAACATTCAAATGGTGGAGTTTCTTTAAGTTCTTTATATGAATAGAAAACAAAGAAAGAGAAGATCGCGTGAGCATAAAAATCACTTAGTTCGGAGATCGGATGTGAAAGTTATACGCAAAACGGTGAGACTGCGTAAGCTGCAAAAAGCCAATTCGACCACGACACATTGATTCGACCTAACCCTTTGGTCGAATCAAGGTCGAATCGGAAGCCTGGAGTGCGGAAAATCGTCGATTTCGATTCGACCAGGATTTGACCAAGCCCCTAGGTCGAATTCCATGCCTGGGATGCGTCCGGATTCGATTTTTACACCCAAGTGCGTATTTTTCAAGAAAAAGCTCATCCAAGGTCCATAAGGAGTGCTTACAAGTATAAAATGGGATTAGATCACATCATTAATCATCATACAACACAATACAAGAGAGGAGAAGAGAGTCCACAATCATACTACACCCCACAAGGGGGGATCACCCGCAACCATCATCCACTTCCTTTACTTCATCCATCCATCACTTTAAAGATTAGTCTATGGAATCAAGAGTAGAACCAAGAGGAGAATTCAAGATGGAGAAGAACGCGACGACGCCCACATCTAGGGTTTTATTCGTTTCCTAATTTATCTTATATTTTTCGGACATCAGGGTAAGATCTATCCAACCCCATGATTGTTCTTCTTAACATCATGGGCTAGAGACTTTTTGGTAGAACTAGGGTTGTGAAGATTTTATCTAATTAATTGAACTTCCATGTGTACACTTCGTACAACACTACTTGTGGATTTATTTTATATATGATCGTGCTTTCTTAATTCATACTCACAGTCATTTTGTGCATCATTAACTGCTATGTAGAGTCTGAATACATATCTTAGTTATTGATTGAGTGCGTTCACTGTTGAGCAGGATTCCATGTTATGATTCTAAGTGAGGGGACTCTGAAGCTTCATTAGAACTATCATACATGAATGTTTATTAATTGAATTGAATTAGGGTTAGTAAGCAGGATAAAGAGGGTAATTTTATAGTACCTATAAAGGGAGATCATATAGGGTTAGATTCTAGACGTGGAAAATAATTGATACTGATAGTACCTAGAAAGGGGGTGTAATTATATCTCTTGCTTCGAGGTTATTCACACGTGTTACACGCATATTTACTTGTGTTTATAGAGTAGATGTGCATGGCTTAGTGATGCGTCCATATTCCACAAGGCAGAGTCGGACACCAACACATGGAAGGAAAATTAATTAGTGAAACTGGATTATCCTAGGGCTACCTGTTCTCCTACTTGATCCACTTTAGATTCTTCGAGTGATATTTTATTTTATTTATTATTTTATTTAATTTTTTAATAGTTATTAGATTAAAAATCCCAACCTTTATTGCTTTTCATCTTAATTATTTTAGTTAATAATTAAATTGATAATACGCCGTCCTTTAGGTTTGATATTTAACTTGGTCGCTTATCTAAGCTACAATTGACATCCTTAATACTTGGGGATTAATTTTGCGTGCAAAGAAAAAGCGCATCACTCCTTATTATTTTTTTTTACCTTTTTTTAATAATATTGTTTTGTTTGATAATTCTATTAGTGTGACCTTCATCAAAAACGTCTTTTGGTACCCGTGACCTTGGACATATCTCGTTCATGCACACCGGATCTTCTGCGTCATTTTCGTATATTATCTTATATGTCACATGTTATATGATTGAGATATAAGAGAAGAAAGAAATCCAACCATCGCCCTTAGGTTTTAAACTTTCTTTTTAGGGTATAGTTTCCTTTTCTCTCCTACGTATCATCTATTCAATAGTGCAGCATAGGATATAATGTATTAAAATGACATAGAGAATCCGAACTGCCATTCATGTACATTGCATATCATTGCTTATAAAATACAGGTAGTCTTTGTTTCTATTCTCTCCCAGACCTTACTAAATAGCCAAATCAACCATAAACTTCAATTTCACTCTCCAACTAGTTTTTATTCTCTATCTACCCTCTCCCAAATTATCATTCACTATCGATCTTCACCACCCTATGCAACTTACCTTTCTGTCACTTCAATGAGAATTTCGGAGAACACTTTTGCTGATGAGTACAACTGTACGAGGATCTTGATTATAATCACATAATTAATAACCTACTGTAATTAATTTAAACACCATGCCTACTTTTAATATTCATATAAATATTTTAATATATATGAAGTTACGTAGTTTTAATATTGTACGTTGAACATCGAGTTGTTTGAAATCATGTGGCTGGATGGGATGTCCTTCCCAAGTAGCCTAGATGTCCCAGCCTTGCTTAATTATTCAATTATGTCGTGAGACACCCTAGCATCGATGAAAAGCTCGATGTAATCGTAAACCAAGGCACGTCTCTTTGTTACCCTGAATCAGCACACAACCTCACCATAAAACCAACGGCCTCGAGACGGAGATGACTTAGATGATATAGAAGATGACCTCATACGCTGGCTTGAACAGCGAAGCCCCGTTGATGTGTTCATTCCATGAGACCTTAATTTGAACACACATGATCCTCTTCCAACTAGCTGCCCTATGGAAAGCTCCAAAGTGAGTTTTGACTCAGCTGATTGGAAATAGGAAGTACCTCTCAGGTGGTGACACCGAAGGTCACTATCTCCAGCGAAGGCGAAGAGTATGACGATTTCTTTGACTTCAGCATCCCACGGGCTTGTGATTGTGACATATGTCTTTTTCACTAACTTTCTTTTACTCCCTCAATCAATCCTTAATATATCCATTTTACTATTTTGGGAATGTATCAATTTCCCCTTTTAGACATATGGGATCCACAAACATCATTAACATAATTAAAATATGTGACTCACATCCACATTCCCCACTAATACAACTACCAACTATACAAAAAATAATAATACTCCTTAGTCCAGGTGCAGAAAGCAAATTGATACATAACAATGGACTGAAGGAGTATTTTAAATTATATGCCATGATTGAGTAAAACCATTTTAGTTATTTCGTGGCAACGTAATGTAATAAACTAATCTGATGTTACATTTTACATGAATGTTTTGAATAAAGATGGTCTCAAACCATGTCAAAATATGTCTTTTCATGTATGAAAAAAAAAGAATATTTATTGCAAGAAAAGGTGGGTTTATTTAATATCTTTGGGGTATCTTTAGTATTAAATCAAGTACACCCTCCATCCTATAATAACTTGCATTGTTAATGGTCCTATAATAACTTGCATTATTAATGTACATATATAGTTTAAAAAAATACTTTTTAACCAACTTTATTGACTTTTGGAGGATAATGTAGTACATTTAGATAATAAATAAATTAAAAATTATGATATGTGTGTTAAGTGGGAGCGATAAACTTGTAATTAAGATATACTTTTAAGGTTAAGAATTAATTTTTTTTTATCGGACAAAGTTAGTTGTTAGTATAGTTAGTAGTTAGTTCACCAATCACCCATACACCCTTTTATCTCCAATGCTCCTTATTACTCCGCACCTATCCGTCCAGTGGCAAGATAGTCTAACCAACCTAGTTGTTAAGAAAATGTGAAGTTTTGTGTGGGATGGAGGGAGTAATATATTTCTTGTGAAGGTATTAAAGTCATATAAAATAAAAATATTTTAATTTAATTTTTTAGGATATGTTCAGCATTATCAGTGGTGTGAATAGTCGTTCCCTTTATAAATTAAATCGAATAATTGATATATTGAGATGATAGTAAAGAAAAATCTTAACATTTCTTGTTATTAATGAGAGATGAAACATCAATCTGTAGTGGAAAAATCGAATAAAGACAAATATTTTTTTCTTATTAAGGAGGGATGTAACACTAAATTATAACATAAAATTCGGACCAGAGGCCCTATGCATAAGTTATTACTGAGATGAGATAAAACTTGATAGTGCGGTAATTGATGTGCACAAAAAGTTATACACATATAAATACTAGCTTTTTTAATGAAAAACTTAGTGTGAAAAAAATATACAATTATTAAAAAATACGTATACAAAATAGAATAAAAAGTTATATGAACATGATACATATAATATAAATTCTTTAATCTAAGCAATATTTATTATGAAGCTAGCTGTCAATAATGTTTTCTGATAGCGATAGATGCTCATGCAAAATAACTTAACGTCACGTGTCTACCAGTCTTCTTGTCTTTTCTCTTACTTTTTTTAATGACTATATTTGTACTTAGAGTTACCTTTTAACTCTATTCAAATGACTTTTAAAACTGAAAATATAATAATAAATAATTAAGTAATTAATTATTAACTTAACAACTAATATGTTTTGTGTAAATCTTAATTTGACTGCAAACTTAATTAATAAAAAATAATCTAGTTGTTGCATAAAAGAAAATATATTAGACATCTTATCCAGTAAGATATTTTGTAAAATATTTTTAATAACTATCATATATATAATCATTATATTATAGATAATTTATATAAGGATAATTCATATAAATTAAAATATTAACAAAATTTATAGGTTATATAGTAAACATATCATTAAGCCGTCTTAATTACTAATACGGTATAGAATTAAATAATACTAACACATATATATTAAAATTATATTCAAATAATATGCAAAATATTATATCATATATAATTCAAAAATATCAGGTGCTAATGCCCACTAATAAACATATGAACAAGGTCTCTTCTTTTTATTTATATAAGACTCAAATTGCTTGAATTTGAAGTATAAAATCTTCTACAGAGTAGATTCAACTACGATGAAACTCTACACTGACTAACTAAAGTTTTAAAAAGATTGGAGAAGTATTGTAGCTTCATACAAATGCATCAAAAATAATGGAATTCATTAAAATGAACAATATTAAAGAAGCATAAAATAAAAGAAAAGAGTATGGCATAAATTAAAAAGAATCATAATTTAAAGAAAAGAGTACAACATAAATTAAAGAAAGAATACCGGAATAGTAAACAGAGAGCTCACAGTACCAAAGAAAAGATGGTGAGTTTAGCTACGGAGCGCAATGCCCGAGTATAGTGGATCAGAGAATGTGTGCTCTTAAACTTAAATAATGAATTTCATTAAAATTAACAATAGCACAATCAGCTATGGAGGGTCCGAGAGAAGGCGAGAGAAGGTGTGTGCTCTTTAACATAAATAATGAACTTCACTAAACTTCGTTAAATTAACAATAGTACAGAAAAATAAATTAAAAGAAGAAAAAAGAGTACTGATGAATAAAAGGCGGTGAGTTCAGAGCGCAGGACCTATGAGTAGGTGTACAATAGCATAGAAGCATAAATTAAAAGAAGAAAAATAGTATGAAGAAAAGGCGGTGAGTTCAACTGCGAGAGAAGGCGCGAGAAGACAGTGAAGGTGTACTCTTAAACTCAGTGAAAGTATACTCTTAAACTCAAATAATGAATTTCGTTAAAATTAACAAAAGCATAAATTAAAATAAGAAAAAATAAAAGAAAAGACGGTGAGTTCAGTTATGGAATGAAGCACCCGAGAGAATGCGGTAAATTAAAAGAAGAAAAAAAAGCATCGAAGAAAAGACGGTGAGTTCATTTATGGAACGAAGCACCCGAGAAAAGGCGAGAGAAAGTGCGGTCTTAAACTTTTATATTTTTTTTATTTGGTATGTGCTATGAATTTTTCTAGTACTTAATTTTTTTTTTCTTCATTTTTTTTTACAATTCTACTATTAATTAATAAGGATACAATATTTTGTTTTAAATAATATATATTTTATTAAAATATTTTTTTTTGAAGAATTTATGATTTCAATATATTTTTCTAAAATTGAGTATTATTTATAAATGTATAATTGTAAGTATTGTTACAAGTAATTAATAATTTTATGGATACAATTTTGTTTTAAATGATATATATTTATTAAAAATTTTTTTTTTGAAGAATTTATTATTTCAATATATTTTTCTAAAATTGAGTATTATTTATAAATGTAAAATTTTAAGTATTGTTACAAGTAATTAATAATTTTATTGATTATTCATCTTAGTCTCACACTCTTTTTTTTTTCACTTTTTCTTTTTTTCTTTTTTTCATTTTTTCATTTTTTTCTTTCTTTAACTCTCAATTAAGCATATACACCCTCAAGTCACGATTTATTTTCTTAGAATGGTGTATAACTACGATGTCTCTTCTATATATTCTATTTATAAATGAGCTGGTCTATAAAATTGTGTATTATTCTCCATGATGATTGTAATCAAACTTTCTAGAACAATATAATAAGGGAAACAATCAAGTCATGAAGATGATATATAGAAGCTTCTTAAAGGATAAAGATGAAGGTGGATTCAGTGGATATAATTTCCTGAAATATTCTTAATAGTCAGCAAGATTAATGAAAAGAACATTGTATGATGAATTAAGGAGAATGTTGTAGATTACAAATGATTAAGAGTAATATGAAGTACAAATTAATTATTCCATCTTATATAGAAATTACCATCAATTTAGATTGTAACTATAATCTATCATTGACTTATATTGTAATTATAAATCAAAAGGATTATCTCTTCATGTGTGTCAACGAGTGCCATAAAAACAAAGAGTTGTTATTAATTGAAAATATTGGTACGAGAAGAAAATAGTGTAAATACAAATTTTATATTTAAACATTATTGAAATAGAAATCAATAAACATACAAATTTCACTGTGCAATCTCTTTCATTTTATTTAACTAATGTCATCGCTGCAGTTTCTTGTTATTATTTGATTGAAAATTTTAAGTTTTATATCTTTATGCAAAGTCAAAGTGCGATATAAAATGAAATATTTACATGATTGGTATGATGGGATGCAGTGGGAATGAAATCGTTATTGATATGTTTTTAGCAATAGGAATCCTGATACACATATATAATTATAATTTTAAATAATATTCTTTTAATTTATATAATATTTATTTATATAATTATAAGTATGTTACTATTTTTCTACTTAACATGTAATATTTATTGAAATCATTTGTATTTAATTATTTAATAAAAAAATAAAATATTAAAACATTTTAAATCTAAATAAAATAATTAAAGATTTTTATATACTCAAATCGGTAAAAAAAATAATAAATTAAATTCTTAAATTTTTTAAATACAAATGTATATAATTATTTTAATATTTATTCACAATAAAAATTAGTAAATTATATATAAAAAATTAATATTATTAATTAAAGAGTGTATATTGGGTGCACCCGGGTGCAAGGGTACACACATATATGTATGTCTTTTTATTCTATTTTGTATACATATTATTATATTTTGTATGCGTGTTTTGTAATAATTGTATACTTTTTTCACATTAAATTTTCATTAAAAAAACTAACATTCATATGTGTATAACTTTTTATTGAATATTATATACAATTTTTCATTAAAAAAATTAATAATTAAATTGTATACATTTTTACTCTTAATTGTATTTTGTTTATATTTGTACATGGATGTACTCTATCTTTAGGTGCACCAGGTGCACACTATAAAATGCCTTAATTAAATTGAATATATACATGTAACATAAATATAATATAATTTTTTATACATAATTTAATATTTTTTAATATATATAATATAAATTTTTTTATATGTATTTTAAATTTTATTTATAATATTACTTGAGTTATTCATGTATGATAGTAATTATGATAAAAATAATTTTTAATCATTTCATTCCCATTACTATTTCATTCATAAGTTTATTACATTCCCCTGTTATTCCATTCAGTCATACAAATCTAGCAGTAAGATTTGTTTCAGATAAAATAGGCTAAAACACGTGTATCTTTTATTTCCTAAAAAAATAAAAAAATTTAAATGAAAGTATATACTCTAAAACAAAATATTATACCCTTATTAATTAAAGTGTATATCCTTTAGAATAAAATATTATACCCTTATACACCTTGTGCATCTGAAAACACAAGACACCAACCCAATAAAAAACAATACCCACCCAGGATTTGGATCCTCTCGATTTAGGTAGTTGTGCATTTTCTCAATTTCTTTTTATCTAAACCGTATATTATATATTTATGATCAAAATTTACCACGTCAATTTTTATATCAGTTATAAATTAATGATTTTACCGATTAATTCATTACTTATTAATTACAATTTTAATATGTATATTTTTGTTTTACATTAATCTTATGAAATTTAATTTATAGTATATTTTGTTCTTTAGAATTTAAGAATTTAGGGTTTAGAATTTTAGGGTTTAATATTAATTTTAGGGTTATTATGTGGTGCATCTATTGCACCACTGCACCTGAGAATTAGAAAGTGAATGGGGTAGTTAGTGGGCGGTTATTGTTTTTAATTTTAATTAATTTATTTTATTTAGTGGTTAGGATTAAATATATTTATGATCTAATGGCTTAGATTATTTAGGTGCACCGGCATACCCGATGCAATAAAGTTGGACTCTTAATTTTAAGGTATAATTCTACTTTTATAATTTATGATATATTTTACCTTTTGGATTTAGGGTTTAGTGTTTACTTTAATGATATACTAATAATTATAATATAATTACTAAAAGTTAATTAATAAAAGAATTTAAAAAAAAAAGACAAGAAAAGATACATTTTAAAATTAAGAAATATATGGAGAGATCCATATATTAACCGTAAACATAATATGTGGCCTAAATTTATGGAAATTGACGAAATTGACAATCCTCTCAAATGGAGAGGATCCTGTCCCTTATCCCCAACCTCTCTTCCCTCCACAAACAGACACACCCAACCTCCCTTCCCCTCCCTCTTACGTGTTGCGATTTGAGTTACTGTGTTTGAACACGTGAACTGCCCCATGCCATGACCTCCACCCTTGTTTGGTAAGTGAACCCTAAGGCCATATATTGTTACCCTTTCAAATAATCTACCTTGAGAGTTGTGTCAAGAAAACATCAATTGGAGCTGTTTCATTATATGATTTTATTAAATTAATTAATCATATAAAAAATTTCACCCGCCTGTTTAGTTTGAAAATCTACATGTTTTAGAATCCGATTTAGCACCGTTTTGTAGAATTTATGTTTGTATTTTAGTACTAAATGGTTAATTTTCATATATTTAAGATATTGGTGCATTTGAGGTGTTATTTCGTGTTTTTAGGTGGAAAACGGATTAAAAATACAAAGTTGGAAAGAAGAGTGAAATTGTGAAAGAATGTTGAAAAACGTATATCCTCTTTGCATAATTTTTTATATCTTTGTGGAGGTCCAAACTGATTATGTGATATATGGTTGGAAAGCCACTAAAGAGAATGTCATTTTGACTCAAGAAAAACCTCAATTGGAGGTCAGAAGAGGGAGTTATGATCAAAACAGTGAAGACGCGCAAGCTGTGCCGACCAGCACGACTAGTGCCAATTTGCACGACTCGTGCCACACTCAAATGGGAAAATTTTCATAATTTCTTTATATTATTAGAAAGCCAAGGGAGAGAGGATCACGTGAGCGCAAAAATCACCCCAATCGGAGATCGGATGAAGAAGTTATGAGCAAAACTTTGAGGTCGCGCAAACTGTTGACAGGTGGCACGACCCGTGCGGCCGAGCGGCACTAGTGGGGGGCACGACCCGTGCCATTGCCCAGCAAGCCCAGATCGCATTTTTTCGGCCCATTTGTGGTTTTTTATGTGAAAAAACCCTATTTTGATGTGGAATCCGAATTTTAGCAGCCCTCAACTATAAAAGGACCCCTTGGGGTGTTCCAAACCTTAACTCTCCATAACTGTCCATAACTCTTCACGCCTTTTCACAATTTACTATCCCATCCACCCATCCCGAAGAGTTCATCAATATTTCTTATTTGAGAAGGAGAACGAGGAGGTTCAAAATCACGGAGGAGAGAACGGAGAATCACAACATATTTTGGGTTATTCTTATTCTTTCTTTCTTAATTTTGGATAATATGCTTTCATACCTAACCATGTGTATTATCTGTAACTAGTACTTCTTGGATAGCGCAAGGTTGTAAGGTTAGATGCACTTAATTTTGGAAATTACAGTATCATGTACTAATCTTGTAAAATTGAATTAATGTAAATTAATAAATTTTTAATATCATGTTTCCAAAATTAAGTGCATTTAACATATGTCTGCCGATCTCTATCATCTTATAAAATTAATTAATTAGTATAAATTAAGAAAATTTTAGGATCTTGTTTCCAAAATTAAATGCATTTAATTAACACTCAGCAGACATGTCAATTACAATATTATTATCTAATCTTATAAATTTAATTAATGTAAATTAATAAATTTTTATGATGATGTTTTCAAAATTAAGTGCATTTAACACTCGGCGGACACGTGTCCGCCTGTAGGTATCAATTACAGTATCATTATACTAATCTTTAAAATTGAATTAATGTAAATTAATAAATTTTTAATATCATGTTTCCAGAATTAAGTGCATTTAACATTCGATGGACGCGTGTCCGCCTATATGTATCAATTGCATATCATTGTACTAATTTTATAAAATAATAAATGTAAATAAAAAAATCTTTAGGATCATGTTTTCAAAATTAAGTGCATTTAATTAACACTCAGCGGACATGTCCGCCGATCTTTATCAATATTATAAAATTAATTAATATAAATTAAGAAATTTTTAGATCATGTTTTCAAAATAGAGTGCATTTAATTAACACTTAGCAACATGTCCGCCCATCTCTATCAATCTTATAAAATTAATTAATATAATTTAAGAATTTTTTAGGATCTTGTTTACAAAATTAAATGCATTTCATTAACACTCAGGGGACATGTGTCCGCCTATCACTATCAATTACAATATTATTGATCTAATCTTATAAAATTAATTAATATAAATTAATAAATTTTTAGGATCATGTTTCCAAAATTAAGTGCATTTAACAATGGCGGACACGTATCCGCCTATATGTATCAATTACAATATCATTGTACTAATCTTATAAAATAATTAATGTAAATTAAAAAATCTTTAGAATCATGTTTCCAAAATTAAGTTCATTTAATTAACTCTCAGCGGACATTTCCGCCGATCTTTATCAATATTATAAAATTAATTAATATAAATTAAGAATTTTTTTAGGATCTTGTTTCCAAAATTAAATGCATTTAATTAACACGGACATGTGTTCGCCTATCACTGTCACTTACAATATTATTGATCTAATCTAATAAAATTAATTAATGTAAATTAATAAATTTTTAGGATCATGTTTCTAAAATTAAGTGCATATAACATTCGGCGGACACGTGTCCGCCTATATGTATCAATTACAGTATCATTGTACTAAATTTATAAAATAAATAATGTAAATTAAAAAATTTCGAGGATCATGTTTTCAAATTTAAGTGCCTTTAATTAACACTCAGCGGACATATCCGCCGATCTTTATCAATCTTACAAAATTAATTAATATAAATTAAGAAATTTTTAGGATAATATTTCCAAAATTAAGTGCATTTAATTAACACTTTAGGATAATATTTCCAAAATTAAGTACATTTAATTAACGCGGACATGTCTGCCGATCTCTATCAATCTTATAAAATTAATTAATGTCAATTAAGAAATCTTTAGAATCATATTTTCAAAATTAAGTGCGTTTAATTAACACTCAGCGGACATGTGTACGTCTATCACTATCAATTACAATATTATTGGTCTAATCTTATAAAATTAATTAATGTAAATTAAAAAATCTTTAGGATCATGTTTCCAAAATTAAGTGCATTTAACACTCGGTGGACACGTGTCCGCCTGATGAATCAATTACAATATCATTGTACTAATCTTATAAAATGATTAATGTAAGTTAAAAAAATCTTTAGGATCATGTTTCCAAATTTAGGTGCATTTAATTAACACGGACATGTCCGCGATCTCTATCAATCTTATAAAATTAATTAATATAAATTAAGTAATTTTTAGGAACTTGTTTCCAAAATTAAATGAATTTAATTAACACTCAGCGGACATGTGTCCGTCTATCACTATCAATTACAATATTATTGATATAATCTTATAAAATTAATTAATGTAAATTAATAAATTTTTAGGATCATGTTTCCAAAATTAAGTGCATTTAATTGTACTAATTTTATAAAATAATTAATGTAACTTAAAAAATCTTTAGGATCATGCTTTTAAATTTAAGTGCATTTAATTAACACTCAGCTAATTTTATAAAATAACTAATGTAACTTAAAAAAATCTTTAGGATCATGTTTCCAAATTTAAGTGCATTTAATTAACACTCAGCTGACATGTCCACCTATCTTTATCAATCTTAAAAAATTAGTTAATATTAATTAAGAAATTTTTAGGATAATGTTTCCAAAATTAAGTGCATTTAATTAACACTCCATGTTTGCCGAACTCTATCAATCTTATAAAAATAATTAATATAAATTAAGAAATTTTTAGGATCATATTTCCAAAATTAAGTGTATTTAACTAACGCTAAGCGGACATGTTCGTCGATCTCTATCAATCTTATAAAATTATTAATATAAATTAAGAAATTTTTAGGATCTTGTTTTCAAAATTAAATGTATTTAATTAGCACAGCGGACATGTGTCCGCCTATCACTATCAATTACAATATTATTAATCTAATTTTATAAAATTAATTATTGTAAATTAATATATTTTAGGATTATGTTTTCAAAATTAAGTGCATTTAATTAACACGGACATGTCCGTCGATCTCTATCAATCTTATATAATTAATTAATATAAATTAATAAATTTTTAGGATCATGTTTCCAAAATTAAGTACATTTAATTAACACTAAGCAGACATATCCGCCGATCTCTATCAATCTCATAAAATTAATTAATATAAATTAAGAAATTTTTAGGATTATGTTTCCAAAATTAAGTGCATTTAATTAACAAGACCCTATATTATTTAATTCAAATATTTAAGGGCGAAAAAATTAAAATAAATAAACAACAATCCATGAAGATAATATATATATATATATATATATATATATATATATATATATATATATATATATATATATATATATATATATATATATATATATATATATATATATATATATATATATATATCACTCATGTGCACCAATAAAGTGGTATTTATCAGTCCATTTTTTCCAATAAATCAGAAAAATTCAGACATGTGTAAGTGGGTGGGGAGTAATTAAGGAAATTGAATGAAAAATAGGACAAAAAACATGATTTTACAACATTAGGCACTACAATAAATTTGAGTTTGATCCACTCATCATATGTGTATCTATCAGCCCACTTTTTCCAATAAATCAGAAAAATTTGACATGTGTAAGTGGGTGGGGGTGGGTAATTCAGGAAATTGAATGAAAATTTGGGCAAAAAACATGATTTTACAACATTAGGACTACAAGAAATTTGGGTTTTATCCACTCATCATATGTGTGGGTAAAATCCATTTTTGTGTGTAAACATGTGTCACTATAATTGTGTTAATATATGTTTTTAGTTACACACATATGTGGGAAAATATTTGTGAGAATATATATGAAGAAATATATATGGTGAGTGTCACGCCCCGACCCCAGACAGAGCGCGACAACCGCCACGTTAACCATAAATTTCACAGAATGGGTGCACTCCACTCCACAAAGTTTATAGAAAACGTAAGGCTTGCTATCAAGTACCTGTAGAACTGAACAACTGATAACAACGGATACAACCCGAGGACATCATCTCATAAAGTATCAACAAGGATTTACAAAGGTACAAAATTCAACGGTGTAACTTAGTTTAAAGAAAATATACATGAACGATATAACATCGCGAAGGTACAAAAAGAACATCGAGGGGGTCACCAAATATAAACTATACAATCTCGCCAATGAATTCGTCAATATACATAAAAGAGAAAGTACCCAAAACACGGATTGGATGATGAGCAAACGATAGGCAAACCTCCAACCAAAACGATATCAACAGCCTGAAAAGGAAAGAATGATGGGGGGTGAGCAAAACCACTAGCTCAGTGAGGTGATAAGCCGGTCACCCCGACCCTTATACGAAGCATGTACTCCCACTCGCGGTTCATAACATAAAATCCCACAATTCGTCCCACAATAATTATTCTCACTCAGTGTACATATTAATGAAAATAAAAACCTTAGTGCACATTTATGAATAACACAATTAGTTCAAACAACATGTTATCACATAAAATACGCGTGGGTAGTCAATATCCTCCTCGAACTGAGCTCTCCGTCGAGAGACAATCCAAGCCCGTCACCGTTACTCTAGATAAAATGCACATTAATATTCTTTCTCAATATGCCAAGTGCTAAAGTTCACAATTCAATATCGACGTGAATACTTGAAATGATCAAACATATAAACATATATGACATGCATGTCCCACACCGGTGACGTTGACTGAGCCTATAATAGACTGATCCATCTAACGATCACCCTCCAGAGTATCAGTATTTGGCAAATGGACAGGTGCCCCGTTAGATCTAACTCACCCGGGTTTGCCAATCCCGGGCAACTTGGTTGTCACTCTAACTCACCCGAACTGCGACAATTCGAGCTACTTAACCAATGTCGCTCCAACTCACCCGAACCGTGACCAATTCGGGCTACTTAACCTTGGTACCAGGCATACATATGCATGTGCATCATAAGATGAATAACGACTCAAGTTAGAGTCTTAATTGGCACACAAGAATAACCAGAAATCAATAATACTCATAAACTGGCTAACATGACTCTAACCAGAGCAATCGAGCCAATCAGGCTCTTTACCACATAACACAATACCAAATAATTTTCTTATCAATTAACTAAAACTAAAATAAATGCACATTTATCGAGGGTCCACACTTCCCACAAGAGAAGGCGTTCCCGAATTATCAACTCACAAGGAAGTGATTAACTCTCTCCGGAATCTGAAGTCGGTCCCTTGCCCTTCGTCGATGGTTCTTTACCTAAAAAGGAGATGAGCAATTAATGACAAATTAAATATAACTAACTATTAGCGTTAACATCCCTTTCATTGCTAAAAACAAATCCTAATCGAGTTCGAACGAGTCGATATTAAATAAAAATGGCATGTAACTCCTTAACATCAGTTCCCAATCCCATATAACCGTTTCAATACATTAACTAAACGAAACGATAAAAAAATAAGTTTGAATTCGACATAAAATTCTGAAATTTTCCAGCTAGCGGCAGTTTACGGGAAAAATCATAACTAATTGTAGAATAATCGGATTGAGGCGTTTCAAGTGGCTACGGAAAGCTAACGAGTTCAGCTACGTACAGAAATTAAGTTTGCAAAGTTTCGATGGCAATAGCTATGTCAAAATCAGTTCGAACAGTCTGCAAATTACCCACATACCAAAAAGAAAAACCCCACAAAATTACAAAATCATGGAAGAAGGAAGCTTAATTCACACACCACTTACCTCAAAACAACTTAAAAACCACCTAGGATGAGGGTTGTAAGGGAGAATTTGATCAACAAGGGTTTCTCCTCTTCCTCTCTTCTTTCCCCTCTTTTGCTTTTCTTCTCCCGTTCTTCTCTCTCTTTTTTTTTTTAACTTTAACCTTAATAATTATATATCAGGCCATTTAAGTGGGCTGAAACTTTGGGCCATAAAATAAATAAATAAATAAATTTGGGCTTTATAAAAAAATATAGTTGGGCTTAATTGGGCTGGCCTTTTGGGCCATAAAAATAAATAATTAGGTTTTGGGCTTTCTAACAAAATCTAGTTGGGCTAAGATAGGGCTGGCCTTTTGGGCTATAAAATAAATAAATAGGTTTTGGGCTTTCTAAAAAAAATCTAGTTGAACTAAGATATTATAAAGTATCCCCTCCTCCAAAAAGTTTCGTCCTCGAAACATAAACGTACCTAGAGATGAAAAGAGATTTGGATGGTGTTGACGCATGACTGACTCTGGTTCCCATGTTTCTTCTTCAATTTGATCACTTCTCCATAGAATTCTCACCATAGGAATGGATTTGTTACGAAGCATTTTCTCTCGGCGATCTACAATTTGAACAGGTTGTACTTCGTACGATAGATTTTCCTTTAATACAACTGGGGGATCTTTGAGCACGTGCGAAGGATCTGGTTCATATTTTCTAAGCATAGAGACATGGAAGACATCGTGAATCTTCGACAATTCCGATGGTAGCTCAAGTCGATACGCGACACGACCAATCCTTTGCACGATCGTAAACGGGCCAATATATCTTGGACTCAACTTTCCTCGACGGCGGAATCGCAACACGCCCTTCCATGGAGAAACTTTCAGAAAAACTTTGTCTCCTTCATTAAACTCCAAATCGCGCCTCCTATTATCTGCGTAACTTTTCTGTCGATCTTGCGCTGCCTTAAGTCTGTCTCGAATAAGTTGTATTTTTGCCTTCGCATCTTCGATAAGCTCTACTTGTTCGATTTGTCTCTCGCCAACCTCATCCCAAAAGAGTGGTGTTCGACACTTTCGGCCATACAGAGCTTCGTACGGGGGCATTCCAATGCTTGAATGATAACTGTTGTTATAAGCGAACTCCACCAAAGTCACGTACTTATCCCAGCTACCTCCCAAATTTAACACCACTGCACGTAACATGTCTTCTAGTGTCTGTATAGTTCTCTCTGACTGTCCATCAGTCTGTGGATGAAACGAGGTACTGAATAGTAATTTTGTACCTAGCGCTTTCTGCAGACTAGGCCAAAAACGGGAAGTGAATCTTGGATCACGGTCAGATATGATTGACACTGGTACTCCGTGCAATCTCACGATCTCATCGACATATAACTTGGCAAGTTTCTCTAAAGATTCGTTGGTATGCACTGGAAGGAAATGTGCCGATTTCGTCAGACGATCGACAATGACCCAAATTGAGTCATGACCCTTTTGGGTTCGAGGTAAACCAGAAACAAAATCCATTGTGACGTTTTCCCATTTCCACTCAGGAATAGGTAGTGGTTGAAGCATGCCAGCTGGTTTTTGGTGTTCCGCTTTAATCTGTTGGCAAGATAAGCACTTTGATACAAATTCAGTAGTGTCCCGTTTCATACCTGGCCACCAATAATGCTCCCAAAGTGTTCTATACATTTTGGTACTACCAGGATGCATAGCATAGGCTGAAGAATGGGCTTCCTCAAGAATAGCTCTACGAACATCAAGTTCTGATGGAACACAAACACGATTTTTAAAAGTAAGAAGTCCATCATCCCGAATTTGAAATTCTGTTTCTTTTCCTTGATTTAGCTTCGCCATCTTCTGTTGTAAATGAACATCGTGTGATTGTCTTTCTCGAATTTTCTCGAACAAGGTAGGTCTAACCTCGAATTTGGCAATTAAGGCAGAATCATTAGACTTTTCACAATCGAGCGAAATGTGTAAAGATTTAAATTGCTCCAACATAGGAAGATAAAAAGATTGAATTGAAGCAAGTGAGGTAGAAGACTTTCTACTCAGAGCATCTGCAACAACGTTCGCCTTGCCAGGATGATAATCGATGACTAAGTCATAGTCACTAATCAACTCCATCCATCGCCTTTGCCTGAGGTTGAGCTCCTTTTGCGTGGTGATATACTTTAAGCTCTTGTGATCAGTGAAAACCCAACAAGTTGCACCATACAGATAGTGTCTCCATATCTTCAATGCAAAGACGATTGCAGCCAACTCTAAATCATGTGTAGGATAATTTTCTTCGTTCTTCTTCAATTGCCTTGAAACGTAGGCAATAACCTTTCCTTCTTGCATGAGAACGCTTCCTAATCCTTGTCTCGAGGCGTCGCTATAAATGGTAAATTCTCCAATCGCTGGGTCTGGCAAAGCAAGAATAGGAGCTGAAACGAGTCGTCTTTTCAATTCTTGAAATGCTTCCTCGCATTCTTCACTCCATTCAAATTTTACCCCTTTCCGAGTCAATTTAGTCAAAGATGAAGCCAATAACGAAAAGTCTTTGACAAACCGTCGATAATATCCAGCTAATCCCAGAAAACTACGAATCTCTGTCACGTTCTTTGGATGCTCCCAATCTAGTATAGCTTGAATCTTCACTGGATCGACGTAGATTCCTTCTTTAGAAATGTGATGACCCAAAAAGCTTACCTCGCGAAGCCAAAATTCACACTTCGAGAATTTAGCATAAAGCTGATTTTCTCTGAGAATGTTCAGAGCAATTCTTAGATGCTGAGAATGCTCGTCGTCCGATTTAGAATAAATAAGAATGTCATCAATGAAGATGATGACAAACTTATCTAAGTACGGCCGAAAGACCCGATTCATAAGATCCATAAAAGCTGCAGGAGCATTTGTGAGTCCAAAAGGCATAACACAGAATTCAAAATGACCGTATCTGGTTCGAAAAACAGACTTAGGGATATCAGATTCCCTAATCTTGAGTTGGTGATAACCGGATCGCAAATCAATTTTTGAGAACACAGTTGCTCCTTGCAATTGATCAAACAGATCATCGATTCTTGGAAGAGGATATTTGTTCTTGATAGTCACCTTGTTCAATTGACGGTAGTCGACACATAGACGAAGTGATCCATCTTTCTTCTTGACAAAAAGAACTGGAGCACCCCATGGAGATGTGCTAGGTCGTATGAAACCCTTCTCCAATAATTCCCCAAGTTGTGTCTGGAGTTCCTTAAGCTCGGCAGGCGACATTCGATATGGAGTAATCGATATAGGTGTGATTCCAGGAAGTACGTCAATGAAAAAATCAATCTCTCGATTCGGAGGTTGTCCTGGTAAGTCTTCGGGAAAGACATCAGGAAATTCATTCACGATTGGGATGTCATCTAGTTTAGTTTCAGAAAGAGAAGTATCGATGACAAATGCCAAGAATGCCTCACAACCCTTACGCATTAATTTATGCGCAGTCAACATTGAAATAAAAGAGAGGGATCTCGTTTGAAGTTTACCCTCAAAAACAAGTTCTGAGAATCCTGGTCTACGAAAAATAACAAGCTTCTCGTGGCAATCGAGAATTGCATGATGAGAAGAAAGCCAATCCATGCCAAGAATAACATCAAGATCAATAAAAGGCAATGGTATCAATTCAGCCTCTAAAATGACATCTTTGATCTTCAATGGACAACCAAGGAATACCGAATCACGAATTAGACGCTCTCCAAGAGGGGTATGAACGATGATTCCAGGTGACAAATGAGAGATAGGATAATCTAAGATCGCAGTAAGATCATCTCGGATATAAGACCTATCAGAACCTGGGTCAAATAAAGCGTAGACCTGATGGTCTCCCACAAACACATGGCCTAAAGAAGCAATATTAGGTGAGATTGTGATTTAAAAATTTGAAAAGATAGAATTTCTTACGAATGTTTTATTCGTAATCAAGTGGCATAACAAGGCGGGGTTAGATTTAGCATGTGAAAATACTCAAATTATAAATTACCTGTCACAACCTTCGGATCTGAGCGAGCCTCTTCTTGGGAAATATGAAATACTCTAGTTTGCTTCCTTCCTTGCATAGGTGATTGAGTACTAGGGCCGCTTGAGGCATCGGGCACTCTGGTAACTGCAGATCGAGTATCTCTGGGTGTAGAATATGTTAGTTTACCACGAAACTGACCAGAACCCTGACTGCTCGTTCCCATAAGCTGAGGACAAGAACTTCGCATATGCCCCGGCTGTCGACACTGAAAACATACTTGAGGAGCCTTACAGGGGCCGTCATGATATTTTAGGCAATTCTGGCACTTGCGATTTTCACCAACCGATCCCGAGACATTGCTCCCGCCTCTACTAAACTGCTCCCGAGGTTGAGGAAAACTAATAGATGCCGAACTTGGTGCGCCACGCGAAGATCCCACACCCCTATACACCTTCGATGCATTTCCTGGAAATGCGCTCCCTTGCCTTTTCTTTTGAGATCGTTCTGCAAGCTTATGTCTCGCCTGAACTAAACCTTCTACCCTCAGGGCTTCTTCTACGAGATCGTCAAGACTCTCGTACTTGTCTCCGGACTTGATGCGATCTCGAATATTTAAATTAAGACCATCTTCAAATCTCTTGCATAAGTCTCTCGTCGTATATGACTCAGGAGTGAATTCTCGCAATTCCAGAAATTTGCTTTCGTACTCAACGACCGACATAATGCCTTGAAAGAGGTTGAAGAACTCCTTTCTCTTCTGATCCTTGATGTACTGAGAGAAGTATCGATCTTTGAATTGTTCCACAAAGATAGCCCACGTAATAGTAACCGAAGATGTCTCTTTTAGATTCTGCCACCATCGTCGTGGATCTGGGCCTAACAACTTGGTCGCAATGACCACACGATAACATTCTTCAATCATCAAGGTGTCAAAGGTCTCTGTAATCTCCTTTAACCATGCCCCCGCTTTAGAAGCATCTCTTGCACCGTCAAATTTCGAAGTCCCCATGTTTTCAACTGCTTTCACCAAATCAGGTATAAAAAGTGCACCTCGAGAAGCAGAACCTCCTAAAGCCATTTCTGGAGTAAAAACTGGTACATTAGATGTAGGTCGAATCGATTCATTAGCACGAAGAACCTCTTCAGTGACAGTCGTAGTTGTATGAGCCGTTGTAGGTGGTGGAACACCATGTATTCGAATGTGATCATAATACAATTGGTACTGCTCGGGGGTCATCATGTGCTCAACCCGCAACTGGGCCCGTGGTTGCTCTACCTGGGAAACTGGCACCCTATGATCAGAATTGATAGGGTCCATAACCGTCGGAGGAATGACATGATCAGAAGAAACATGTCCTCGAGGTCCACGAGGAACAGAAGAGAGTAGAGGACTCGGAGGATCACGAGGAGCGTGTCCTCGACCTCGACCTCGACCTCGACCTCGAACTGGAGGTGCCATAATGACTGAAAGGAAGAAAGGAAAGAAAATGCAAGGTCAACGTCAAGGCAATACGATACCTTAGGATGACATAGAAACAAAGTTGGACTCATTGGCTTGACACAAAAAGAATGAGAATCATAAAACCAGGCTCTGATACCAAGAAAGTTGTCACGCCCCGACCCCAGACAGAGCGCGACAACCGCCACGTTAACCATAAATTTCACAGAATGGGTGCACTCCACTCCACAAAGTTTATAAAAAACGTAAGGCTTGCTATCAAGTACCTGTAGAACTGAACAACTGATAACAACGGGTACAACCCGAGGACATCATCTCATAAAGTATCAACAAGGATTTACAAAGGTACAAAATTCAACGGTGTAACTTAGTTTAAAGAAAATATACATGAACGATATAACATCGCGAAGGTACAAAAAGAACATCGAGGGGGTCACCAAATATAAACTATACAATCTCGCCAATGAATTCGTCAATTTACATAAAAGAGAAAGTACCCAAAACACGGATTGGATGATGAGCAAACGATAGGCAAACCTCCAACCAAAACGATATCAACAGCCTGAAAAGGAAAGAATGATGGGGGTGAGCAAAACCACTAGCTCAGTGAGGTGATAAGCCGGTCACCCCGACCCTTATACGAAACATGTACTCCCACTCGCGGTTCATAACATAAAATCCCACAATTCGTCCCACAATAATTATTCTCACTCAGTGTACATATTAATGAAAATAAAAACCTTAGTGCACATTTATGAATAACACAATTAGTTCAAACAACATGTTATCACATAAAAGACGCGTGGGTAGTCAATATCCTCCTCGAACTGAGCTCTCCGTCGAGAGACAGTCCAAGCCGTCACCGTTACTCTAGATAAAATGCACATTAATATTCTTTCTCAATATGCCAAGTGCTAAAGTTCACAATTCAATATCGACGTGAATACTTGAAATGATCAAACATATAAACATATATGACATGCATGTCCCACACCGGTGACGTTGACTGAGCCTATAATAGACTGATCCATCTAACGATCACCCTCCAGAGTATCAGTATTTGGCAAATGGACAGGTGCCCCGTTAGATCTAACTCACCCGGGTTTGCCAATCCCGGGCAACTTGGTTGTCACTCTAACTCACCCGAACCGCGACAATTCGAGCTACTTAACCAATGTCGCTCCAACTCACCCGAACCGTGACCAATTCGGGCTACTTAACCTTGGTACCAGACATACATATGCATGTGCATCATAAGATGAATAACGACTCAAGTTAGAGTCTTAATTGGCACACAAGAATAACCAGAAATCAATAATACTCATAAACTGGCTAACATGACTCTAACCAGAGCAATCGAGCCAATCAGGCTCTTTACCACATAACACAATACCAAATAATTTTCTTATCAATTAACTAAAACTAAAATAAATGCACATTTATCGAGGGTCCACACTTCCCACAAGAGAAGGCGTTCCCGAATTATCAACTCACAAGGAAGTGATTAACTCTCTCCGGAATCTGAAGTCGGTCCCTTGCCCTTCGTCGATGGTTCTTTACCTAGAAAGGAGATGAGCAATTAATGACAAATTAAATATAACTAACTATTAGCGTTAACATCCCTTTCATTGCTAAAAACAAATCCTAATCGAGTTCGAACGAGTCGATATTAAATAAAAATGGCATATAACTCCTTAACATCAGTTCCCAATCCCATATAACCGTTTCAATACATTAACTAAACGAAACGATAAAAAAATAAGTTTGAATTCGACATAAAATTCTGAAATTTTCCAGCTAGCGGCAGTTTACGGGAAAAATCATAACTAATTGTAGAATAATCGGATTGAGGCGTTTCAAGTGACTACGGAAAGCTAACGAGTTCAGCTACGTACAGAAATTAAGTTTGCAAAGTTTCGATGGCAATAGCTATGTCAAAATCAGTTCGAACAGTCTGCAAATTACCCACATACCAAAAAGAAAAACCCCACAAAATTACAAAATCATGGAAGAAGGAAGCTTAATTCACACACCACTTACCTCAAAACAACTTAAAAACCACCTAGGATGAGGGTTGTAAGGGAGAATTTGATCAACAAGGGTTTCTCCTCTTCCTCTCTTCTTTCCCCTCTTTTGCTTTTCTTCTCCCGTTCTTCTCTCTCTTTTTTTTTTAACTTTAACCTTAATAATTATATATCAGGCCATTTAAGTGAGCTGATACTTTGGGCCACAAAATAAATAAATAAATAAATTTGGGCTTTCTAAAAAAATATAGTTGGGCTTAATTGGGCTGGCCTTTTGGGCCATAAAAATAAATAATTAGGTTTTGGGCTTTCTAACAAAATCTAGTTGGGCTAAGATAGGGCTGGCCTTTTGGGCTATAAAATAAATAAATAGGTTTTGGGCTTTCTAAAAAAAATCTAGTTGAACTAAGATATTATAGTGAGCGAGTGTATCGTCTTTATTTTATATTTTATTTGTCTTATCTTATCCATTTTTATTCCTTATAAGATTCGAACTCGTACCTTTGCACGCGTGAAAGGAAGCTTTAGTCATTTGACTACATAAATATTTCACTTTATTTTTTTATAATTATATATATGTATAGATAAGATATGTTTCCAGAATAAGCTATTTTATTTAAATATAATTATAATTTAATAATATTTTTTAAGAAATATATTTATTATTTTGTATTTCCTATTAATTAATTAACTTTCGTCAAATAGAGTATCATATTGTCACATGAGATTCTTTTTAGCCATACATAAATTTTATATGTAGCTAAATAATGTATTATTAGTCAAACAATTTTAATATCTGTGATAATGTATGTGTATTCTTAATATCTAAAATAATTCGTAAACTTAAAATGTCACTATTAGTTTTTAGTGACACATTTTAAGTGTCACAATTAAGTTGTTATATTACCTACACATAAAATATTATGTGTCACCATTTAGCCACACATCTCATGTGTGGGCATTTTATGTGTGGGTATTGACCAAATTTCTTGTAGTAGGGCAAAATAGATGTATCATTATTCAAATAGGGCATTCTAAGTGTTATCCCTAATTTTTATAGAGGGCATAGTCTCGTGAGAGACTTTCTCAAGAGACTATGCGTGATTAGTTATCACTTATACTATAAAATATTATTACTTTTATTTATATTATAAATTATTCATGAAATAGTTACAAAAACATTTTATGAGGTTATGGCCCAGATTTGAGCATTTCTTCTCTCCTCATCTTTTGATTTCTCTTTTAGTGGAGCGTCTTCTCTTAGTCTCTTATGTTTCTTCCTCCCGCGCCCGCCGCCCGGCCCGCGTTCGTTATAGGGGAAGATTAGCAAAGCGGGAAAAGACAGAGGGAGGGGGCATCCCTTTAAGATATCTCGTGTGCACTTTTTATAGATTGAATATTACTTTTCATTAATGATATTAATTATCACTTTTTATTCGTCTCATTTAAGGACTTACTTGACTTGTTTAACACAAGTCTTTTCCTTTTGATGGAGGCCATACTAATAGAATTATTAATGTTGAAAATTAAAATAATTATTAACCTATTTTAAGTTTCAGTTAGTTTTTCGCATTTACTTTAAATATATGGAGATTTTTTAATTATTTTAAATCTTTTAAAAGTATTGTAATATTTTAAAGTAATAAATATAAGTAAATAACAGGGTAATTAAGTTATGTAAAGTAGATGGGAGTAACTTTTTTTTGAAAGAACACTCTCTTATGAGACAGGTCGACCCATTATTAAAGTATGTGTTAAATAACCATTAATTTTTACCTTAAGCCTCATATGTGAAATTTTTTATTAAATGGGTGGCAATGGGGTTCAAATCCTTTTTGCTAGGTCATGACCCTATATATACCCTGTTAAATGATCATCTCAATAATAGTTTAATACTTAATCAGGTCACACTCTAACAGTATGCTTATTATATAGGTAAATGCATACTTATTTGTGATTAAAGTATGTCAATATTGAATCATATTATAACATCATAAATTATACTTTAATGCATTGTTCATCATGCTTAAAAAAAAAATATATTGTTACAATCATTAAGCATACTTTATTTATATAGTAAGCATACTTTAACACGTCTCACAAATTGTCTCATATAAAATATGTCTTACAAGATACTTTGTCTTTTTAAAAATACGATGTAGTGAGAGAATATTTATGTTGAAACTTTTTTTAGGGTAAAGAGAGTAAAAGAGCAAATAAATTAAGAAATAGTGAAAAATACTGAAGAGTGCAATGAAACAGAAAAAATTTAACTAAAATTGATGTAATTGTGATCATTTTACACTATTTTTAATTAATTATCACTTTTTAATAAAGATATTATATTTTTTATTTAGGATGTTTTATCATTTTTTTTAATTTAAATTAAAAACTGTTTATAAAAACTTCTAATTATTCATATATATCAGAGAAAGAGTTCGTGAAAAATTAAAAGGGTATAAATCTGTCTAGAAAACGAAACAAAACAAAAAGTAGAATTAAAAAATGTATAAATGCAAAGAAGTCATGATAAAAAAAAATACTCCCACCTTCGAAATGATCCACATTTTAATTTTGAGGGATTTATTTCACCACTTACCATTAATATAATTATCCACTACACATAAAATAATAATTTTCTCCAATTTTCGAATTCTTGTAAAAAAGCAAATAAAGTCCTTTAAAAAGCAAAAAATAAAGGCGTAAAAAAGCAAATAAAGACCTTTAGTGTGGATGGCTCATCTTTCGTCTCACAATAGTAAAAATAGAGTAAAAACAAAATATATAAACATATAAAGATATTATAATTATTCGAATATTAGTAATACAATGAATATAAAAATAAAACATTTATATTTTAACTAATGTTTTTAACTTGAACATGATCATAGGCATATCATTTACATAGATTATTTTTATATCCAAACTAAAAAGAATTATAAATATATCTACATAAAAATTATAAATATATCTACATATATTTTGTGGCATTGTATTGTATTTTGCACTTAACAATATATAAGAATATAATATTTTGTAATAATATGTATAATTCAAAACCGTTATTTTCTGCAAGTATAATATTTCGTAATAATATGTATAATACAAACCGTTATTTTGTGTATCTTTAACTGTGGTGCCAGTGAACTCACCGAATATCCATTTATCTTATTCTTTATTTATGTGTTTTAAAGTCCACAAAATCAGGTTTTCTTTCAACATCCTTGTTGATGAAGTTAAATCATCAAATAATAAATTAATTAATTAAATAATGATATAAAAGATTAAGAGGATACAAAACTAATTCGATTATTCAGTTAATCTTCAATCCTCAGCGATTTTTCTTTAATTCTCAACCATCTTCAATAATCAGTCATCTTCAATAATCTTTGTACGTAACCTGCAAAAGTACGCCAGAGGATCTCCGGCGTAGACCCTCCGACGCCAGAGGATCTCCGACGCCCAAGTCAGTTTCTCATTATAAAAAATCTCCATCATCATTATCTCAAAAATATTAAAGATAAACTATAATGATCTGAATACTTCCCTTTCACTCGAAGATAAACAGTAATAATATAGCATACCTCGTCGCTGGGATTATAACCCACGTTCTCCACGTTAATAATAACCGTAAATCCACATTATAATATTATAATTAATTAACAATATATTTATCCACATCAACTACTCCCCCTACTCTGATTATTTTTATCGAATTATTCAGGGTAGATATTCATCATTATATTTGTAAAAAAGAAAACAAATACACCAACAAGCAGTGCAGAACACAATCACTCCACATGTTGAGAGTTGCAGAACACATCTGCCATGTTGGGTTGATACGAAGTTGGAGATTTCATAAAAATGAAATGCAAATAATCATTTCACTAACTCAAAATTGATTCTTTTTCATAAGCAAAATCACATCTTTTGATCGCTCAATTAAAGTAATTCTAAACTTCAAAATCAAACAAGAAAATAAAAGTAGGCTTGAAGAGGGAGATAGAATCACCAAAAAGAATCTAAAAAGACCCACACGTGTTGTACACGCTTGAAATGGATCAAGCGGATCTGCCTATCAACTTGTAACATTGATTACTGTAATCATATGTTTCTGACATAGCAATATCAACACTCATGCACGCCAACAACCAAATTACAAATTGCTTAAAGATAGTGTGTATATATTTTTCCGAGCTCAACGCTCCGGGTTCCAAAAGTATACAAAACTTTAATATGGAACACTAAAGGTAGAGGAGCAATTACTGAATACCTGTTCCACATCTCAAAGAACTAAAGGCCATAAACTTCTGCAATGCAATTCAGCAAAGCGATTCCCAACTTTTCAAATCAGTTTATTCTCCTCTTCTTTTAGCTTTCTGAAATATCTCATTTATTTAACATAGTTCAAAGCCTCCACATTCTGCACACAAAGCTCATGAAATTCATCGCATGATGTCTCTTGGGCAGTTGGTAAATCAGAAAGAGTTTCCATTCATCAGCTATCACATCATTAGGAAGTGTTAAGGCTTCGTATCCAAGCATCAGACCTCGAGGTCTTAGCTTAAATTATCTCATCATCAAGGGGTGATAGGCTTTGCACCCAGGCATCGGACCTCCTGGTCCTAGCCTCAATGGGGCTTCAGCCAAGCATCGGACCTCGTGGTCCTAGCTTCAATGCGGCTTTGCAGCTAGGCATCGGACCTCGTGGTCCTAGCCTCAAATATGTCATCATCAGTAGATGTTAGGCTACGTAGCTGATCGCTATTTTCTTTCACCCTCAAGTGTAAGGGATCAGTTGTAGTGCGCGTGACCAAGTGAATATCGTTCCCACGAGATAGTTATAAACTTAATAATTTATTCTATTTGTGACAATTAAATTGCAAGATAAATTCGGGGGGTTTTTGGAAGGATAATTAATTAAAATAAATATAACTAAAATTAAATAATTAAACTAAGTATAAAATAAAATAAATCACGCAAGAGAATACGATTTAAAAGTCAAGAATGAAGAATTAGTAATACTCGAGCAAACAGCTTAACTATGTGACTAATTTATCTAGACCCAAATTAATTACATGCAGACGTTTATAAGAGGATCACTAAGCCTAATTAAATCACCTTGATCGGGTAGGACCTAACACTTATAATTAGCTAAAAATTCTAGGATCAATAAGAAATTCTCTTTCTCTCTCCCTCTATAAGTATTTCATGCTAAATTTCATTATAGGCTAGAGCATTAGACTTTCCTTTCTAGGTACGCAATTATTAACCCATTTTGTCTCCTTACCAATTACCTAATAATGATGTTTTACCAAGTAATTAATATTCCAAATTGATTATCTATCACTCTTAGGAATTATAGGCCAATTGCAGAAATAGAGAATCCTATTAACTATCAATCAGTGATACCGTCAAGAATAATTAAAGGAATCAAAACCCAAAACACAATAGTATGAAGTCTCAAAATATCCTCTTCAATAAGGAAATAAACAATCTGCAGAGTAATAAATCTAAGTCTAGGGCAATCAAATCACATAGTCAAAACTGTATAAATGCCCTAACATTACCAACAAATAAGCTTAGTCCATTAATTTACAAGGGCAAATCACAAAGATGTAATAAAACCTAACCATTGTGTTAATTTAACAAAGATAAATAACTGAAAAATAAAGAACCCTTTTGGAGGACTCCATCTCTTCAATTACTATCTCGGTCGGGATCTCCGTCTTCAACGATGAATGTATGGTGATGAGTTAAGGTGGGAGTGGAAGGCGTCGAAACTGTGCTGCGTGTATTATTCCCCTCGGCGAGAGAGAACCCTTCCTCTTTTTATACTGAAGACGTCGTGGGAACTGTTGGGCTTTGAATGTAAAATAAATTAGGCACACCGTTATCGCATGGACTCCATCTCTCCTCATCATGAAATCACCGCAATTAAATAGCCTCTTTGCAGAATTTGTAAGATCCAAAGTCAATACTGAATTCTCATGTTGGGCCCACCTATTAATTAGAGTTCACGGTAACAACCCACAATTGCATGATGACGTGGCATCAAATTGTTGTTAATGGCCAACTTTCGAAAAGTTTTGAAAATCTCATCGGCTGTCGCGCGACGTCACTGTTTTGATCACAACTTCTTCATCCGACCTCCAATTAAGGTGATTCTTGAGGCCACGCGTTCCTCTCTTTTGTGGTTTTCTAACCATTTCTCACACGACCAGTTTCGACTCCCACATGAGTACAGAAAAATTATGAAAAGTATGCGTCTGTTTGCTTGCATGCTTGTACAAATTCACCCTTCATTCCAACTTGCATTTTTTACCCTTTTCCTATCAAAACACAATAAAATACCTTTCAAGAACCTTTTCATCAATAATCATTCAAAGTATTAATATTCATGCAAATAATAACAAATATACACTCAAAAAGGTATCAAATTCGACCCGAAAAATACATGAATTTCCACTCTCATCAAACCCCCCAAACTTAAGGTGTTGTTCGTCCTCGAACAACGAAACGACAAACCAAGAGAATACTAAGATGGAAAGTCATGTTCTAAGGGACAATCAAAATATTAATTAAGCTGTCAAAAGATGTAATCAATCTCAACATGGTTCACATGACTTCAAATTCAAAAGTATAAATTTATTCAAAACATGCAAGTTAAGATAATTACTTTGCCAATTCAAGTGCTCAATTCACCTATGCTCACAGGATATATATAGTGTAACTCTTACGCTCAAGGTGTATAAAGTGTACACCGTATAGGTTATATATATGTGCTCTTAAATTCAATTCAAGTGCATGTGTAACCATAAACTTGCCTATTGTCTCAACTCTCCTTTTACTTGTAGCTAACAAATCATGAAACAAAAAGGTATTTTTATTAGGTTATAACGTAGGCTCTTTAGAAAATGTAGGAAATATATGGATAAGTGACTCAAAATTCGGATCAATCAATCTGCAGTCCATCTTGATCTTTCATTTTTTCCTCATCACTTTCATTATAGTACAACTCCTACTCAACTCCAAAATATTTATTTCTTTTCTTCAACCACAATAATGAGATATTGTTTTTCTTCTTTTCTTTCAGCATCAAGGGGTATTAATTTTGTGCACTACCCCACTAATATTTTTCTTTCTCTCATTTATCTTTTTTCTTTTCACTTCCTTTCTTTTTCCATTTTTTCTCTTTTTCAACTCATTGGGATCTTTATATCCTTTTTCTTCTCCTTTCTTCATCATCCTTTTCAACTCTAACATTATTCACATTCTTCTACTAACCTATTCATCAATTACTCAATTGATCCAAGTAACACAAGGAAAATCAAATACTGATTAAGCTCAACGGGCTATTCAAAGAATGAATTTTTTAAGGCTCAAAGGGTTAACTAAGGATTTAATGAATTCAGGTAAAGTTTATGGAAAATATGGGCTAAAAGTCAAAGATAGCCTAATATCATTTTCATAATCCACTAGACTATTCTCAAATATTCAAGGAGACTCAAGGTAAGTTCTAGAATACACGTACAAGAACGATACACTCAAGAATAAAAATATCATGCATCATGCAACATGATCTAGAGGCTCAAATCTCTCTTGGCTTTTTCATAGAATGAACGAGCACTCTTCAAGGCTACGCATACATCATAACAACCATGTCAAGAACTTTAAGCACTTAAGAATTAAAGTATGTTCCCCTTATCAATCATAATCAACATCTTAGGCAGAAAAATAAAAGCTCATAGATCCCCATGAAGTTCAGGTTATAGAATTTAAACTCATACTCCTTACTTATAAGAATTCAAAACTCATAGAAAAATTTAGAATAAGGAACGAAGTAACCTGATTTAAATATCCTTCACATCTTGTAAGTTTCTCGAGTTATCCAACTCGGTCAGGCGTAAGCCTCAGCTAAAACTCACTTTGCCACTCCAATAGCCTTCTTAATCAATAAAGCTCAAACACAAAACTCATCATCACAGGAGAGATAAAAGTATTGGAACGACGAAAATTAATGACAGAGCACCAAAGGACACACAAAAATGAACAAAAACACACAAGACACTTGGATAGTCGTAAAAAAATTCAAAAGATTGAATAAAATTAAAAAATTCTAAAAAAATCGACCTCCAAGCCCACATACACTAAAACAATGCAGAGTAAACATACCTGGGTGCGGATGCAACAAGGGAAGAACATCAAACCCCCCAAACTTAGATGAAAACGTGAGTTGAATCTAAGTATAAAAGGATGTTATTACCTTAAGTGTAAGCACGCACCTTGAGTATAATTCACCTAGCACAAGACACAACAAACAAAACAAAATAAAAGAAATAAAACGGTGGGTTGCCTCCCACCAAGCGTTCTTGTTTAATGTCGAGGAGCTTGATCGACGGAATGCAGACTCAGAGATGTTCGGACTCATGCATCAATACTTCTTCTTCATCTTTCATCTTCACTTTGAAGTGTTGTTTCGTCCTCTTTCGATCCATCCAAACCATCTCTCCCTTCTTACTCTCAATGATCAACTTATCTGGATCTCTATCTTTATATGTTTCCTTCCTATCAACATCAAGATCAGACAAATAAGAGCCATATATATTCGGAGGGACTGGTGGAATTTGTTTCCATGTTCATCCTTCAATCCATGACACCTCTCTTTTCTCCTTCCTGCAAGCATTCATAGCACTCAAACAATTTGTTAGTTCATTAGATAAAATATCATATGAAAAATCAGATTAAACATTTGTAGCAAGAGTAGATAAAGAAGGAATGTTGCTGATGCAAGATTTCATTTGATCCTTAGACGGAATCAATGGCAACTTCTCCTCTACACTCTCATCAACAACATCAATGGACTTGCAATTGGCCTTTTCAAAATGACTTTTCAAACCATCAAGTGAGAACATGATCTCCTCATCTCCCACTCTAAGCTTCAGTTTTCCATCTTCAACATCAATCAAAGCTCTAGCCGTGGCTAAAAATGGTCTATCCAAAATTAGAGACACATTGCTGTCCTCTTCCATATCAAGCACCAGGAAATCAACAGGGAAGAAGAACTTATCCACCTTCACAAGTACATCCTCAACAACTCCTCTAGAATGCGTAATAGACTTGTCAGCTAATTGCAGTATAATCGAAGTAGGCTTCAACTTCCCAAAACCAAGACTCTTGAACATATTTAGGGGCATAAGATTTATGCTAGCTCCCAAGTCACACAAAGCTCCACATGTGGCATTCTTTCCAATTTGAATAGGGATGGTGAACCTACCCGAATCTTTCACCTTGGCTGGTAACTTTCTCTAAATGATGGCATTGCACACTTTAGTCAAACTCACTGTCTTCTTATCCACTAAACTCCTTTTCTTGGACATGATCTCTTAAGAAACTTCATATAGTGTGGCATCTGCTCAAGTGCTTCAGCAAAGGGCATGTTGATCTGGATCTGCTTAAAGATGTTTACAAACTTCTGAAACTTTTCATCAAGACCCTTCTTCAACTACCTAGAAGGAAAAGGAATAGGATATTTCGTCTTCAGAATCCCCAAACTGTTTCTCTCAAGTTCTTCCCTTTTGTTCCTTTCCCTCTTAGCTTTTTCCCACTTCTTCTCTGTAATAATCGGATGATTAATTTCACTCTGAAAACCCACTGTATCATCCTGAAAAGAAGATTTAATTTGACTGAAATCAGGATCAACACTGCTACGGATAACCGGGCTTGGTGACGGGTGGAAATCCACATCGTCGGGCGACGTACCGGGTGAAGTGCTCGGCTTCACGCCCGATTAGGACGTAACCGTGCCTGATGGAATGGTGTGCATGCCACCGTATATCTTATTGGGCGGCATGCCCGGTTCAATGCACGGTTCAGCGCCCGGATTCTGCACCAGTGTGCTTATTTTTTGCTCGGTTGCTCATTCCAGTCACCCATTTATTGATTCATCGTGCCCAGTAGTATCTGCCAGGTGACGTGCATGTATGCTTGATTGCTGTTGTTCGTTCCTGACCAGTTTTCTGCATACTGTTCATCATACAACTTCCTGGGTCCTTCATACTGTGTACCACTCCTCAAAGTAAAAACATAACATTGATGTTCTTTCAGATTCAACTCAGTCTGAGTAGGAAATTTTCCTTCTTGTTGCAACTTACCAACTGTAGCATTCAACTGACTGATAGCAAGTTCTGTTTCTTTCTGCTTCCTTTCTGCTGTCTCTTGGTTTGTAACCATCTTTTTAAGCATCAAATCCATCTTATCTTTCAACGATGCTCTTCTGTCACTAGTTTTTTGAGCTGGATTTATTTTCGAAGGTGGTGCAACTGCATTGTTAGGATTAGAATAAAAAAATTCATTTCTTTTCTGATTGTCGAAATTTGAATTTCCTTGGTTCCAACCCTGCTGATACTGACGGTTGTTCCCTTGGTCATTCCTTTCCCCAATCTGATTATTCGATCTGAAATTCTATATGTTTCTATTATCTCCTTGAAACATAGCTTAATATGCCTCCTCAAATTCTTCCTCATCTCCAGCTTTTGTTATCTCCTCTCTATTTCTTTTAGCAATGCGCTCCATCTTATTATTTAATTCATCTAGTCGATCATGGAGAGCTGACACTTCACTATTTTCGGCTTGTATCTCTACCTTCGCTACTTTGTCAAAAGAAGCATCTCCATTAGCTCTTTCTGCCGGTCAATCATATGTGTTTGCAGCCATCTCCTCGAAAATCTTTTCAGCTACCTCTACAGCCTGCTTAAATATAGATCCACCTACTGTTGCGTCCACCAACACTCTCGAATCTCTTCTTAGGCCTTGATAGAATAAGCCTAAATAAGTATCCTTTAAAAATCCATGTTTGGAACAGCTGCGCAATAGCTCTTTGAACCTCTCCCACGCCTCATAGAAACTCTCCAAGGATCCTTGTTTGAATTTTGTGATCCTCTTCTTTATCAAGAAACTCTTGGATGGAGGAAAATATTTATTCAGAAACTAATCTGCAAGCTGCTCCCAAGTTGTACAACATCCTCGAGGAAGATTGTTGTACCACTCCTTGGCTTTCCCCGTAAGTGAGAATGGAAAAAGCCGCATCTTGATAGCATCCTCTGGAACATTCATGTGCTTCTATGTTCGTGTATACTCATAAAAAATCTACAGATGCTCACTAGGATTCTCCAAAGAATTCCCACTAAACTGCTGTCTCTCTACCATTCGGATCAATCCGAAAGGTAACTCAAAACTCTCTGCGGTGATCGCAGGTCCATTCAACCCAGTATTAGTAGTGTGCTTCAATTTATACTGGTCCCACATAGGGGTCGGGGCCAGTTCTTCAACCATCTCTCTAGTCTCAGTTTCCTCCGTTAAGTTAACTTCGTCAAATATCTGTGAATGATGTTCAACCTCTTCTTTTGACGAATGGAAACTATCTGAATCCAAACTAGGAATAGGTGTAGCTGGCTGCTCTCTATTCCTTCTGTTTTCTCTGACAAGTGCTTCAAACTCTAGATTTAACGGTTCTATTGCTCGTCCACTCGACCTAGTGATCATACATCTGTTCTCACTCAAAAGATCAGAATTGTTTAGATCACAAATAAAATAAAATAAAGCAAGTAAAATTTAATGTCCTACAAGTAAAAAAATCACAATAGAATTAAATTTAAATTTATAAACTATCCCCGACAGGTGGCGCCAAGAACTTGATTGCTATTTTCTTTCACCCTCAAGTGTAAGAGATCAATTGTAGTGCGCGTAACCAAGTTAATATCGTTCCTACAAGATAGTTATAAACTTAATAATTTATTCTATTTGTGACAATTAAATTGCAAGACAAATCCGGGGGTTTTTGGAAGGGTAATTAATTAAAATAAATATAACTGAAATTAAATAATTAAACTAAGTATAAAATAAAATAAATCACGCAAGACAATACGATTTAAAAGTTAAGAATGGAGAATTGGTAATGCTGGGGCAAACAGCTTAACTATGTGACTAATTTATATAGACCCAAATTAATTACCTGCACACGTTTATAAGAGGATCACTAAGCCTAGTTAAATCACCTTGATCGGGTAGGACCTAACACTTATAATTAGCTGAAAATTATAGGATCAATAAGGAATTAACTCTCTCTCTCCCTCTATAGGTACTTCATGCTGAATTTCATTATAGGTGAGAGCGCTAGACTTATCTTTCTAGGTACGTAATTATTAACCCCTTTTGTCTCCTTACCAATTACCTAATAATGATGTTTTACCAAGTAATTAATATTCCAAATTGATTGTCTAACACTCTTAGGAATTATAGGTCAATCCCCTAAGATTGTAACAGAAAACAATAATTTATGCAGAAATAGAGAATCCTATTAATTATCAATCAGTGATACCGTCAAGAATAATTAAAGGAATCAAAACCCAAAAACACAATAATATGAAGTCTCAAAATATCCTCTTCAATAAGGAAATAAACAATCTGCAGGGTGACAAATCTAAGTCTAGGGCAATCAAATCACATAGTCAAAACTGTATTAACGCCATAATATTACCAACAAAGAAGCTTAGTCCATGAATTTACAAGGGACAAATCACAAAGATGTAATAAACTCTAACAATTGTGCAAATTTAACAAAGATAAATAACTGAAAAATAAAGAACCCTTTTGGAGGACTCCGTCTCTTCAATTACTATCTCCGTCGGGATCTTCATCTCCAACGACAAATGGATGGTGATGAGTTAAGGTGGGAGTGGAAGGCATCGAAACTGTGTTGCGTGTATTATTCCCCTCGGCGAGAGAGAACCCTTCCTCTTTTTATACTGAAGACGTCGGGGGAACTGTTGGACTTTCAATGATAGAATAAATTAGGCCCACCGTCGAGAGAATTCTTTGACATGAATTTGGCCCCTTGCAAGCACAAGTTTAACAGTGAGTTCTCTCTATAAGCCACTTGAGGCACATCCTGCGATTTACCTCCTCCACCAATCCCCAGGGCAGGGGCGGTGGGGGCCCCTAATGGTGGGTACACCATCATGAAATCACCGCAGTTAAATATGCCCCTTACCACTTTGAAGAATTTGTAAGATTCAAAGTCAATGCTGAATTCTCATGTTGAGCCCACCTATTAATTAGAGTTCACGGTAACAACCCACAATTGCATGATGACATGGCATCAGATTGGGTGTGAACTCCATGCATTCGATGGTATTATTACACTTGGCATCAAATTGTTGTTAATGGCCAATTTTCGAAAAGTTTCGAAAATCCCATCGGCAGCATCATGACGTCACTGTTTTGATCACAACTTCTTCATCTAACCTCCAATTAAGGTGATTCTTATGGCCATGCTTTCCTCTCTTTAGTGTCTTTCCAACCATATCTCACACGACCAGTTTTGACTCCCACACAAACATAGAAAAGTTATGGAAAGTAGGCGTCTGTTTACTTGCATGCTTGTACAAATTCACCATTCATTCCAACTTGCATTTTTTATCCCTTTTTCTATCAAAATACAACAAAATAACTCTCAATCACCTTTTAGTCAATAATCATTCAAAGTATTAATATTCGTGTAAATAATAATAAATATACACCCAAAAAAGTATCAAATTCGACCCGAAAAATACATGAATTTCCACTCTCATCAGTAGCCTTGATCACGTTCAAGGACCGAGTTAACACTTCAGTCTCTTCATTCTCTGGGCTCAGGCCCATCTTGTATGCATGTTTTATAGTTTCACTGTACCTACAATAGAAGTATTAGAACATCTCAAATAATTTGTTTCATAATCTCAATTGCATGAGTAACTTCCTCTCAATCCAATAGGTGTAAACTACATATCAATTTCCATGTATATTCAGCTCTGTAAATATTACAAAGCTTTTTGCAGATCAAAAATCACAAGATTGATAAAAACATTAAGGTTTAAGTTATAGAATTAATACAAGATAGGATAATACCTCACAAGTATTCAAATTAACCATGTGTCTTGTCACAAACCTCAACAGTGTGCGAAGCATGAATTCTGAAATTTGAGACTGTACGTTTATCACTTTCTTGTGTGTATATATAGCAATATCAGTACATACCCCTCCTAAAACTCAAATTTCAGAATGAGAATTTAGAGTTCTCTCTATTGTTCAAATGTTGAATGATTAATATGACAAAGGTAAAAGTTTAAAACATAATGCCTCACATGCAGGAGCAATGATTTTAATATTATAAGGAGAAATATAATCCACGTAAAATGCTTATCGCATCATTAAAACTCTAAGGTAAAACCTCAAGTATATTCCACTGAGAGCACAAACTAGCTAGGTGATTAAATTGATATGCATACTTCAAAATAAATTCAATTCTGATTTCGCTGGTACAACACAAATATGCCTGGAGTTCATTTGTATATAATCATACCACGAATAATGTCTTTAAAGCATCATTTTCCTTGCAAAGTGCTGCAATAAGCTGATTATTAATGAACTCAAATCGAGTGAACTGAAAGGAGTTTCAAATAAAACAATTCTATATGAGATTCAAGTTATAAGTCGGGGATTAATTTTAAAATAATCCCGATAGTTAACTCATGTCATGCACTTGCTACACCAAGTTGGGGTAAATGTTCTCAAATATCAAGGCCCCCTTCTTCCTCTTTATCATGATATATTATTTGTAAGCTTTTTTATCTTCGAATCTGAGCTACTATAATAGTTTCTCAAAATAGAAAACTCACTTGTGGGACTAACGCTATTATCCACAGCCCCATCATAAACCATTTAGTTCAAACAGATTGTGTTCTCTACAAGTCCTAAAAGTAGACAAACACTCATTATATCTATGGTCCTTCATTTATCAAAACCAATATCAATCTACTCGTTCCAGATATACTATAATTGTTCGCCTCTTACTCTCTGAATATATTTCAAAAATTATCAAACCATTAAGATTTGCAAATAATTATCCCTCTGAAAAATAGGCAACGCAATTCCACGATTTAAGCCAAAATTATAATCATTTCAAAGTCTGATGAAGTGTATATATTATTCCGTTCTACATAGAATCCATAATCTGAATTGTATTCCAAACACGCTTGAATGCTATGGCGGTTTCAAATAAATGTTAGATAGTGACTAAACAGAACTGGCAAGGAGCTGAAACTCCGGTACACATGAAGCACGACAAAAACCAAAAAGATGTAATTTTAGCGAAGGCAAAAGCTCCTGCACCCCCGAGGACACGGAGAATATTTCGTGTACCCATGTGAACACAACCCTTTCCCCTCCAATCCTATTTAAACCTATGTATTGCTGGGGTCCTAAATTACAAAGGGGCATGGAAATTGCAAAGGCGCATGGAATGTGCTCCGTGCGCCCGGGTGCAGGAGCCTCACTCTTTAGTGAATCAACCAGTATCGCAAGAAATATTTTGTTTTCTCACTATCAGATTAAATATGAGATGATTTGTTTTACCAAAATCATCAAGACCGACTCATATGAATAATATGATAAATATCAAAGATGAAAATAGAAGTGCAAACCAGTATTCGACTGATTTGACTGTGATTCTTTCGTCAAGAGCATGACTTCCTTTAGCTTTCGATTTTCATTAGAACAACGCGTCCAATTCAATAAGTTTCTTGGCCCTCTGGAGCTGTTTGTGGGAGGCATGATCCCTATGGATTAAAATCTTATGAAATCAAAACTAATTGAACTTAAGAAATGAAAATAATCCATCAATTCATTCGGGCATTCTCGAACACCTCATGTGCACTTTCATGGGTTCCAGAATATATGAGTTGTTTTCTTCTTCATAGGAGAAGAAATCAGAAGGAAGAACAGAAAGAAGAAACATTAATTCACGTAAAAGATAAGGTGGAGACTACCTCAGATTACAGTAATGAAAAAACTCGGTAATGATCTAACCAAATTTTGGAAACAAGTCTCTCTCTGTTCCCACTTTTGTCTTTCTTGGGACACTTCCATATATTGTTGACAGTGGTAAGTGGTATCTTACCAGAATGGTAAGCAAGTAAGATTGCAGGTTCCTACCCCAATAAAAAACAGTATAATAGAGGCACACCCTAATTACGGTTATGAAATGAATATAGTTCAAACATGAGGCTAATTTAATTCTTCGACATCTAACTCTTCATTTGTGTTTTAATCTACTCAAATCTTAAAGAAAATATGGGGTGAAAACATCTCACGCCTCAACTCAAATTTCCCACGGACGGCGCCAATTTGATGAGGTTAAATCATCAAATAATAAATTAATTAATTAAATAATGATATAAAAGATTAAGAGGATACAAAACTAATTCGATTATTCAGTTATTCTTCGATCCTCAGCGATCAAGTCAGTTTCTCTTGAAGATAAACAGAATACCAAGAGTACTTAACTTGCAAAAGTACGTCGGAGAGAATCTCCGGCATAGACCCTCCGACGTTCAAGTCAGTTTTTCATCATAAAAAATCTCCATCATCATTATCTCAAAGATATTAAAGATAAACTGATCAGAATACTTCCCTTTCTCTCGAAGATAAACGGTAATAATATAGCATACCTCGTCGCTGGGATTACATCTCACGTTCTCCATGTTAATAATAACCGTAAATCCACATTATAATATTATAATAAATTAACAATATATTTATCCACATCAACTACTCCCCATACTCCTCGAGTTTGATTACGTGGAGCTCGTTTCACTTCCAAGCAAACCTATCTGGCTTTTGATTCTTTCTTAATTGGAGGAGATGAGCTTCTATGAATGTCGGGTCGGATATGACAACAGCCCATTCCTTAGAAACGGATCTATATCTGAGGAGAGACTTCACGGGTAATCGGGTCAGGATATGAGTTGCAATTATGTGTGATGTGGATAAATATATTAATTATATTTATTAATTAGTTTAAAGAGCTTATGTGTGCTCGGGCACACGGGAGCACATTCTGTGTACCTTTAGAATTTTGTGCTAAATTGTGTACTTTTAAGTATAAAGATGTGTACCATTTATTTTACAAGGTAAAAACTTGTGTGCGCCCGGGCGTACGGAAGCACACCCCGTGTGCCTTTAGAATTTTATGTTATATTGTATATCATTTAGTATAAAGATGTGTACCCTTTATTTTCTGAAGAAAAATAAAAAATATAATAAAAAGTGTATACCCTTTAGAACAAAATGGTGTACCCTTATTAATTAAAGTGTATACCCTTTAAAACAAAATAATGTACCCTTATCCATAATACTAAATTCTAAAGGCGCAAACAAGCCTCACTCTTACGGTTAATGCATGATAGGCTGTCGCCGGCCTACCAAAATATAATTTAATTTCGACTCACACTGATACTTAGTATATCTACGAGTACGGGTCGAACCCAAGAGGATATAATGAATTTTTAATTAAATTTAAGTGTTGAAAATGATTAAAATAAATAAGGAGGGTTTGATTTGGTGACAATATGAAAATAACACAAATATTAAATCAACTCAATTTTTAAATAGTAAAGTAGATTGAAAATTAATTATAAAATTAACCAAGTGATGAAAACCTAGTTTAGAATGACGATCCCCTCCCGTTTACTAACTTAATTAATTATACGAATTAAACATCTAGCCTAGTGTGCAAACTCAAATCCCTAGATTGATGGTACAACCAATCAACCCGAATGTTCTTAGGTTTATCAACTAGGGTACGACCACTAAATTGAACTATTTACGAGTGACCCCATGGATTCGAACTCGTAAACGCATTAAAACTCTAAACATAGAATTACTAGGCTACGAAAACTGACTAGGAATCATACAACCTAAATCCTATTACACCTAGAGGGAATAATCTCTATTTGCTACTTAATACAATTCCTACAACAATTATGGATTATAGTTCATGGAATAACATTCAGCAGTTTAAATAATTAAATAGTTGATCAGGCTAAATTAACTACCAAACTACTATTAAGAACATCAAAACATGTAATAGAATAAACATGCACAAAAGATTCAACATAAAAATCCTTAATAATTAATCTACGGTTCAACGGGAGGTTCACGAAATCCTAAACTAGAAAAGGTGATTAGCCCCGCATGTTCATAATGAAAAACTAATTAAAAATAATATAAAAACCAATGATGTCCGATGTTGATCTCCAACTTCACGCCAATTCTGCCCAGAATGATCATGTTCTGCCCAACAATCTCATGTTCTGATCTAATGAAGAATCATGTATATTCTGCCTCCAAAAATAAATAAATATCTCCTATATATATCTGTGTCTCGATGCCTAAGTAATCTGCTTGATCTCTTTCCTTATTTCTCTCTTCCAAAAATATCTCGGATCTCTTCTTTTTTTACCGTGTCTTCCACCAGATATAGGTCTTCAATTATGTGAAAAATATGATGACCGATTTGTTTCCAAATTTAGCATGTTTCCACATCAATTCATATAATTAAAGTAATTATCTCTTAAAGATAAAATAAGTCAATATTAGCACCCAATTAGCACATAAGTCAATCAAATAAACATGAATTACAACCAAATAATTGTGCTAAAATATGACTTATCAATGCACGATATAAAACGTGGGTTACCTGATGGATATTATAATTTCATAAATGAGACAGAAGGTGAGGGCAATCACATTTATTTTATAGTTTATCTTTAATATCTTTGAGATAATGATGATGGAAATTTTTAATGATAAGAAATTGACTTAAGCGTAGGAGGGTCTACGTCGGATATCCTCTCTGGTGTACATCTTCATCGTACTTTTGCAGGTTACATACGAAGATTATTGAAGAGTGCTTAAGATTAAAGAAAGATCGTTGAAAATTGAAGAATAACTGAATAATCAAATTAGATTTGTATTCTCTTAAACTTTTATATATCATTATTTAATTTATTATTTATTATTTGATGATTTAACCTCATCATAAATTAACAATATAATTATCCACATCACTCGTATAATTAATTTTATTCTCCTATCTGGTCTTCTACGCGGTCTAAAAAGTCAAGTTTTTTGTTTTTTTTTTCGGTTTTTTCACCACCCATCGCATACTTAATTTTTTCATCGCCTAGCACATAATTTTTTCATCCTATACACTCTTCCTAGTTGTCCACGCTTTCCACAAACATCCTATACACTCTTCCTAGTTTCTGATTCTTTGCTAGTTATGTCCTACTATATCTACTTGCATCGGGTTCAGTTTTTTTTCTCCCGCCAACTAGGTCCTGCTATCCACAAACAAACATAAGTAACAATTACTTATTTTGTTCGTTCTAAATTTTCTTAATTCCTACCATCCCCACATATAATTCATTAAAGAATATATTTTTATTTTAATATAAGTTTTCCTCGAAAAATGTTCCTGCTGGTTCATTTTGTTCTAAAATTTGGTTATTTGATATGTTTAATATTTTTATATGTAATGTTTTTCGATTATGTTTGATTGAAAAAGTGAAAATATTTTTTCTGCATCCAATTTGTTCTATTGATCATTTTTCGATGGAATTGATTGAATTTCACTTTTTCAATATCATGTTTTTTTTCTTCAATTATATATATCAAGTATTTATTTATTTCTTTTCCTACTATTCAACATCAATTATTTTTTTACTTTTGCATAATTTTACTATTCCCTCCGTCCCGAAGAGAAATTCACAGTTATATGATTGTAATTTTGAAATTAAAGTATGTTGTAAGATTATTAATTTATGTGTATTTTCTTATTTGGAGGTGTAAACTTGTTTATGAGACTGTCACAAATAGAAAGTGTGAATTTAATTATGGGTCGGATGGAGTATTATATATATTATTTTCTAAATAAACCTTTAATTAAACTACGAATCCAACTGATAACCTTTTTTTTTTTGGTTTAATTTTAAGGTTATACCCTCGACTCTAATTTGAATAGGATGATATTTTGTAGTTGTAACGATTTTTTTGTTTACTTATTAACGTTTTTAAATTTTAGATTTAAGGTAATAAAATAAAAAAGAGTTTTCCTCTTGTGTCCCAAATGCACAAAGTGTGTAAGGATACAATATTTTTTTTAAAGGATATATATACTTTAATTAAAAGGGTATAACATTTTATTTTAAAGATATAGACTTTCATTAAAATTTATTTTTTTAGAAAATAAAAAATATACGACCTTATATTAAAGAGTATATTATTTAACACTAAATAATATTTCAGCATACAATATCTCAAGGGCACTCAAGATTTAACCAATAAAATATATAATTATCTTTTCTATTCATAAATAATAAATTGTAGTTCAGCATATTTATATCTCAGACTCACTCACTCATCGATTACAACTAAAATGTGGAAGGGAGTCTCATATAAATTCTGCATCATGAAAAACCTCTCTAATTAAAAATTGTTTCTAAAAATAATTATATTCTTAAATATTTTAAATTTTAATTTTAAATTAGTGTTTAGTTCACATTAAATAAACATTTTTCGATGGGTCTTATAAAATTATTAAAAATAAGGAAGTTCCTCAATAATTGAGATCATATAAGTTTATCTGATCCAATATTAATATTAATATTAATATTAAAAGTAAAAGTATAAAATTTTGGTGTAGTGGGTTGTCATATTCCTTAAGAGCGAGACTTTTGTGCCTCCGAGAATACCGTGCCCCTTTATAATTTAAACTCTAGTAATACATAAGATATAATAGATAAAAATAGGGTTGTGTTAACATGAGACACGGTGGGTCCAGTGACAAAGGAGCTTTTGCCATTCCTTAAAACTAATAACAAATTGGATGAATGTTCATTCTCATATTACATATACTCAATCATGTATTCAAACTCAATAATAATTAAAAACATAAATCATAAAAGTTCACGTGATGTGTGATGTGAATGTTAGGTTAACTTCACACGTAAACATATGTGCAATACGTTTAATACACGCAGCTGCTTAATTGCTAGTACACCCTTTCCCTCTCTGCAACTCTACCCTTAACCACCTCAAGTTGTTTTGTTCTTACATGGATGAATAAAACAATAAATCGATGAACTTATATGTTTCTTTCTAAAATATATAATTATTTCCTCCTCATTCAATGCTAATAAATCTCGTATATCAATTTAGAAAAATTTACATTGGAACAATAACCATTTAATGAGTCTAAGGCAATGCAAGCGAGATAATTCTGATATGTTGATTAATTCGGTTCTTGTTCGTTAAATTATACTCCCTCGTTACTTGGTAAGAGTCTCATTTGTTTTTGGGCACGTGAATTAAGTATTATTATTTAATGTATAGTGAGTAGTTGTATTAGTGGGTGTGTGGGCCCCATGTTTTAATTGTATTAGTGGGTGTGGGTGGGTCTCATATGTCCAAAAAAAGGAAATGAGATCATTTGAGTGAGATAACCAAAATAGTAAAATGAGACTCTTACATAGGGACGGAGGGAGTATATATATATATATATATCATTTTAAAAAAATGACATTATATATTAAAAATAATAGAGTTAATTGAAGAAAAAAATTATGAATTTTATTTTTATTGCAAATTAATACTCACATTTGAGAAATTACAAAAAAGAACATCATCTTTAATTATTGATAAAGAACACATCCAATTTCTAGAAAAAAATTCCACTTTTAATCAGTAATTGAATTTGTTTTGCAACAATACTTAAGAGTGATACTCCCTTCGTCTCATTTAAATTTTTACATTTTTTTTATTTTGAGCATTCCATTTTAATCTTTACGTTTCCCTTTTGGAAGATGAAATCCACCTTAAATAATTAATATATCACCATTGGACCCACATCGAATACTAATACACCTCCCCTTTACATTAGATGATTAAATATTATTTATTTTTATATACACACTATTCATTAAAATATCATATTCCTTAATCACGTGCAAAAAGCAAAAATAAGCATTGAAACGGAATGAAGTATTCTTTTTTGCAATTTCTCAAAAGTTAAGATTAATTTATAATAATATTACTTTTCATGATTTTCCTTGCAATTAAACCAAAATAATAATATTAGATTTATGTATCTATTAGTTTTAAACTATTAAATAATATACTCCCTCCGATCCACAATGACGTTTACACATTTTTATTTTGGGCGTCTCATAAAAAATATTTATATTTTCTTTTTATAATAAATAGGACCAACATAAAACATATAAGGGTAAATATCAAAATTGGTCCTGTAAGTATGACGTTTTCCAATTTTAGTTTTTTTCTTTTGCAATTCTCAATTTTGGTCCATTTTGTCCACTTTTAGTCCTTTTAGTCCAAATTTAGTCCTTTATCTTAAAAAAGTTAAAAAATGGTCCGAAAGTGTATACATAAAAGATAAAAGTGGACCAAAGAAGGACCAAATTTTGAGAAAAGGACCAAAACTGAACAAAAAGGACTAAAAGTGGACAAAAAATGACCAACATTGAGAATTGCAAAAGAAAAAGGACTAAAGTTGGAAAACGTCATACTTACAGGACTAATTTTGATATTTACCCAACATTTAAATATTTACATGGCCCAAAACACTTTACTAATACAACTATTTATGATACATTAAAATATTATGTGTCTCACATTAATACAATTAAAAAACTGTTATATATTCTTTAATTCCTGTATACTCAAATATAAAAATACTTGCTAACAAAAAATATATTTTTATTCATTAATACTATACTTTTATGTATTATTTTAGAGTGCATCAGGTGCACCGGTGCACCTAAGGGTTTAAAAGGTAAATGTGAGGGTGTAGTGGGTAGTTATTGTATTTATTTTTAATTATTTTATTTTATTTAGTGGTTAGAATTAAAAAAGAATCTAATCTAACAGTTCAGATTATCCAGGTACACCGGTGCACCCGGTGCACTGCAGTTGGACTCTACTTTTATTTATAAGTAATCATGTAAATTTATCTAAACAGTTGAAGGACCTTACCTTTATAATGGGTCAGATGACCGCAAATGTGAATTAATTGGCACAAACGTTGGAGAATAATATCATCACATTGAGGGCCAGGACTCAGTACGAAGGTCCGATGAAGCCCGTGGATGAAAATGATGAGAGCAGGGCGCCCATTCGACCAGCCACACTCAGTTCGACCAGACCTGATGGTCGAACTGTGGTCGAACAGTTTTTGAAAAAATAGAGAAATGATACTCTGTTTTTTGGCTCACTGTTTAACCAAGACACTCCCGTTCGACCAAACCACTCTGGTCGAACCATGGTTGAACTGATACCTGTGGAGAAGAAGGATCGAGTTCAGTTTACAGAGCCTCCATTCAACCAGAATCAAGTACCCAGTTCGACCAGCCTCATTCTATTCGACCAGATCATTCTGGTCGAACCATGGTCGAACTGCAACAGTCGAATCCCGTTTCCGTTCTGAATGCTACACATGTTGTTCAGAACACTCCAGTACCATTATAAGAGCAGAATACTAAGCTAATAGTGGAGAAGAAGTGGAAAAGAGCAAAGAGGTTGAGAGCCGAAAAGCTTAGACAGAAAATGGATAATGAAGATGTGGTTTTTTCTCTTGATCAAGCAATGAAGATGCCCATGAAGACTCAATCATGCAAGAGCATAGATGTGGTTTCTAACTTGTTTAATCTTGATTTTAATAGGATAGATGATTCTGAATCTAAGTGGAAGATTGACAAGGAAGAGTCTAGACAGCCATATGAGGAAGGTAATTCCATGGATCATATTTTTGGGACCAAGAAAGGTGAGGTGTTGAGTGTAGACAAAAAGAGAGAAAGAAAGTACTTGAAGGTAAGGATGCGAGAAGACCGCCATCCGATCCAATAGTCTACAAAGAAGGTATTCCGTCATGACTTTCCGACGTTAAACATGAGCACATGTTGGGGGCTTGCCCTTCCGTTTTATTGCTTTATTATTTCTTTCATGTGAGTGAGGAATTATTATATTTGAGGTGCTCACATTTCAGCAATTACATCTCTTTTCAAATTTAGTTTCGACTTATATTTTTACTAAGTTTGGGGGTGTGATGTACTTACCTTATCTTATGAGTACTAAGGGTATAATTTTTCCTTTCGTTGATTTTTTTGTTAGGAGGTTGATTTTTTGCAGCATATTGATACTTTAACGGGTATTGATATGTCGATTTTTTTACAACTTACCCAATATTTAGTGTGTTGTGTTGGTGTGTCTAGTGTGTGGAGTCGATTAGATAGTTAATTGAGTCTTTCTCATAGTTATCCTATTTTATTATTGATGAATTTGTGATAACAAGATGTGCTTGAGCTTTGATGATAGAAAAGGTACTAGAGTGGCAAGACGAGTTCTACAATGAGGCTTTGACCTGATCGAGTTGAACAACTTGAGGAGCTCGTACATACTTCGAATGAGGAAAATCAGGTGCTCTCATTTCTTTATTCTAATTTTTATTTGTGTTTTTAATTCATGGAGTGAAGGGTTGAGTTTATGGTGGTGACCCATGTGAGCTTATATTTTTAAATTATTCCTGAAATTCATATGCTCTTGGAATTGATGAAGGAAGTGTACTTTGTGATATGAAGTTCTATGTGTACTTGTGGAATATTGCTTACCATGAAAAGTGCTCTATTACTTGTTAAAAATCCATGTGAGATTTTGAGCCTCATTGATCATATACATAATCACATGATATTTCTTTTCTGGTGAGTATCGTTCTTGTGTGTGTATTCTAGAACTTGCCTATTGTCTTACTCAAAATTACATGTGTGTTAGATGATGGGAGATGATTTAAGACCATCTTTGAATTTATAAGTCACGTAGCCAAATAATTTCCTACCAAATAATGTTTATCCGTAGTTAGCCCAGTTGAGCCTTAAAACTGCATTTTTTGGCAGCCTACAAGAAATAACCACTTTGAGCATCTTAATTTTTTAGCCTTGATTGTCTTTCTAGAAGAGAATTAATGACTTTTCAAAGTGTATTGATGGAGTTCTATAACAGATTGGGAAGGAATGAAATTGGTGTTGAAACAGTGATTGAGCTTGAAAATGCACCAAGGAGAATCATGGAGTAGTGCTTAAATCTAGTACTTCACTAAAATAAAGACCTAGGGTAGTGCTTAAATATAGTACCCTATTGAGAATACGCGAGGTAGTGCCCGAAACTGGTACCTCGAGAAAAAAAGGAGAAAAAAAAAAGAAGAAAGAAAAAAGTTGTGCTTGAAGGTGAAGAAGGAATGAAAATCGTTTGCATTGAAAGGAAAGAGAAGATGAAAGTTGAAGTGATCAATCATCTGTAATTCTCCACTATTTGAGTCACGTATCCAAATATTTCCTACCTTAACCAAAGAGCCAACATTACTTTTAAAAGAAAAGTCCTTTTTGATCCCATTATTGAATCATACTTTTAGTAAAGGAGAGTTGAGACAATAGGCAAACTTATGATTACGCATGCACTTGAATTGAATCTGAGCATAAACACCTTAATCCATAAGTGTACATCTTTTACACTTGAGTACGAGTGATATATATTTCCCATGAGAACATGTCAATGGAGCAGCTAAATTGGTAGTAATTTTCTTATCTTGTATGCTATGAATTGATTATTACATGTAATGAGAGTTGCATAACCTAAGTTAAGGACAATTGTATTGTGAATGGGGTATTGGTCATAGTCCTTGTGTTCCCTGCTAATTTTCTTACATTCTCTTTATATTTATTTTGTTGCCTCGGGATGAGCAACATGTAAGTTTGGGGGATTGATGAGAGTGAAAATAAGTGTATTTTAGTGTCTAATTTAACACCTTTTTAATAGATTTTATCATATATAGCACAAGTGTATAATTCAATATATTTGAGAAAAATGTGCATTTGAGGTGCTTTATTGTGTTTTAGGGGAAAAAATGATCAAAAGTGTCAAGTTGGAGAAAAGGTGCAACTTGTGTATGAATACTGAAAAATGCACGTCCAATTTGTGTAATTTTTTGTGTTCGTGTGGATCTCTGAATTGGAAGTGTGATACATGGTTGGAAAGCCACATAATAGAGGGTTGTTTTTGGCGTAAAGAACACCCCAACTGAAGTTCAAACCAGAAAGTTATGATCAAAATGATAACGTCGCGCAAGCTATGCTGAACAGAACGGATGTGCCACTTTGCATGACTTGTTACATATTCAAAGCCAAGGAAGAGAGGATCACGTGAGCACAAGAATCATCAAATCGGAGGTCGGATGTGGAAGTTATGTGCGAAACTGTGAGACTGCACATGCAGCTCGACTAGTAGTTCGACCAAGGCCTTCCCGTTCGACCAGAACCACTTTGATCGAATGGGGATGCGAAATTCTGATTTCGACGGGTTTTACACTCCCTGTGCGTGTATTTTTGTATTTTTTGAGAAAAATCTCATCAAAGATCCATAAGGAGAGCTTACAAGTATAAAAGGGGATGTAGATCACATCATTATTCATTGTAGAGCACCGCAACACAATCATCCTACACCCCACAAGGGGGATCACCCCCAACTATCATCAATAACCTTTCCTACATTCATCCATCACTGAGAAGATTCGTTTGTGGAATCAAGAGGAGAACCAAGAGGAGGATTCAAGACGGAGAAGGACACAACTCTTCGCATCTAGGGTTCTATTCCTTTCCTAATTTATCTTGTATTTTCCAGACATATGGGTAAGATTTATCCAATCCCATAATTGTTCTTCGTAATATCATAGACTAGAACCGTTTTGGTAGATCTAGGGTCTTGAAGGTTTTATAAATTAATTAAACTCTTTTGTGTGTCCTCCGTACAACACTATTTGTAAATTTATTTTATATATGATTATGCTTTCTTAATCCGTATTCACGGTTGTTTTGTGCATCTTCAATTGGTATATAGAGTATGAATATATTATCTTGGTTGAATATTGAATGCATTCATCGCTGAACAGGATTCCATGTTATGATTCTAAGTGAGGGGACTCCGAAACTTCATTAGAACTGTCATATATGAATGTTTATTGATTGAATTGAATTCGGGTTAATAAACAGGATAAAGAGGATAATTTTATAGTACCTATGATCATATCGAGTTAGGTTCCAGACGTGGGAAATAATTGATACTGATAATACCTGGAAAGGGGGGTGAAATTACGTCTCTTGCTTCAAGGTTATTCACACGTATTATATGCATATTTACTTTTGTCTATAGAGTAGATTTGCATAGTTTAGTGATGCGTCTATAGTCCACAAAGCAGGGTCGGCCTGCACTTGAGAGGGAAGTTAAGTAGTAAAACTGGATTACCCTATAGCTACCTATTCTCCTACTTGATTCACTTTCATATTCTTCTAGTGCTATTTTATTTTATATGTTATTTTAATTAATTATTTAGTAGTTAATAATTCTATACCTCAACTTTATTACCATAATTCGTCTTAATTAATTTAGTAAATAATTAAATTGATAATACGCCGTCCTTTGGGTTCGACATTTAACTTGGTCTCTTGCTTAAGCTGCAATTGATATCCTTAATACTTGGGGATTAACTTTGCGTGCAAAGAAAACGCGCATTAAGTTTTTGACGCCATTGTCGGGGACGGCTGTTATTATTGATTTTATTATTTCTAGTTGATTAAGACTTTTAACATCACGACACTCCGACATTAAACATGAGCTCCTTTTGGGGGCTTGTCCTTCCGTTTTATTGTTTTATTATTTCTTTTGTGTGAGTGAGAAGTTATTATATTTGAAGTGCTCATGTTTCAGCAATTATATCTCTTTTTAAAGTTAGTTTCGACTTACGTTTTTACTAAGTTTGGGAGGTGTGATGTACTTACCTCGTCTAATGAGCACCAATGGTATAATTTTTCCTTTCGTTGGTTGTTTGTTTGTTAGGGGGTTGATTTTTTTGCGGCATATTAATATTTTAACCGGTGTTGATATGTCAATTTTTTGTAACTTACCTAATGTTTAGTGTGTTATGTTGGTGTGTCTAGTGTGTGGAGTCAATTAGATAGTCAATTGAGTCTTTCTTATAATTCTCTTATATTATTATTTATGAATTCTGTAATGATGTGTATTTGAGTTTTGATGATAGAAAAGGTAAAAGAATGGTAAGATGAGTTCTACACTGAGGCTTTGAACAGACCGAGTTGAACAACTTGAGGATCTCATGCATAATTTGAAGGAAAAATCAGGTGCCCTCGTTTCCTTTTTCTAATTTTTATATGTGCTTTAAATTCATAGAGTGGATGGATTGAGTTTACGGTTGTGATCCATGTGAGCTTATATGTTTAAAATGTGCCTAAAATTCATATGCTTTTAAAATTGATGAAGGAAGTGTACTTGACTTATATTGTGGTATGAAGTTCTATGTAACTTGTGAGATATTGCTTACCATGAAAAGTGCTCTATTACTTGATAAAAATCCATGTGAGATTTTGAGCCTTATTCATGTACATAATCATATGATATTTCTTTTTGGTGAGTTTCGTTCTTGTGTGTGTATTCTAGAACTTGCTTCTTGTCTTACTTAAAACTATAAGTGCGTTAGATGATGGGAGATGATCTAAAGCCATCCTTGAATTTATAAGTCACTTAACCAAATAATTCCCTACCAAATTATGTTTATCCATAGTTAGCCTCGTTGAGCCTAAAAACCTCATTCTTTGGCAGTCTACAAGAAATAACCACTTTGAGTTTCTGAATTTTTTTAGCCTTGATTCTATCATGACGAGAATTAATGGCTTTTCAAAGTGTGTTGATAGAGTTTTATAATAGCTTGGGAGGAATGAAATTGGTGTTGAAATAGTGATTGAGCTTGAAAATGCATCTAAGGAAAATCATGGAGTAGTACTTAAATCTAGTACTCCATTGAATCAAATACCCTAGGGCAGTGCTTAAATCTAGTACCCTATGGAGGATGTGCGAGGTAGTGCCCGAAACTGGTACCTCGAGAGAAAAAAAAACTAAGGGAAAAAGAAAAAGAAAAGTAAAAGAGTTGAGGAGGATGTTGTTCTTAATTGAAGTGAGTAAGAAGAATGAAAGATCATTATGTAATGCGTACTTGATTGATCCGAGTTTTGAGTCACTTATTCATATATATTTTCTACCTTAACCAAAGTGCCATCATTACATCCAAAAGAAAAGTCTTTTTTGATCCTACTGTCGAATCATACTTTTAGTGGTGGAGAGTTTGAGACTTTTGGCAAGCTTATGGTTACGCATGCACTTGAATTGAATTTGAGCGGAAACACCTTAACCCATAATTGTACATCTTTTACACTTGAGTGCGAGTGATATATACTTCCCATGAGAACATGTCAATGGAGCATTTGAATTGGTGGTGATTGTCTTATCTTGTATGCTTTGAATTGATTATTACATATAATGAGAGTTGCATGACCTGAGTTGAGGACAATTGTATTTTGAATGGGGTATTTGTCATAGTCCTTATTTTCCCGCTAATTTTCCTACTCTCTTTCTCTTTTTTTTTATTTTGTTACCTCGGGACAAGCAACTGATAAGTTTGGGGGATCCATGGAGTCTGACAATCTCTTGAATATATAGATGTGCATAGCGATCCATAGAATACGTAGAACAAATAGGAAGAAAATGAGCTGACTTAATCAATCAATCCACAATAACCCAAATGGCATCATGACCTTTCACTGTCTTCAGTAGCCCAAGAACAAAATCCATAGTGATATTCTCCCATTTCCACTCTGGAATAAATAGAGGCTGCAAAGTTCCTGCTGGTCTCTGATACTCAGCTATGACTCAGCTATGACTTGCTGACAAGTCAAACATTGCTCCACATATTGAGCGACATCTCTCTTCATCTCTGGCCATCAATAATGTGACTTTAAATCTCTATATATCTTAGTATCTCCTGGATGTACAGAGTACGGTATTGAATGAGCTTTTGTCATCACTTCTTTTCGAATGTCATCCACTTCAGGTAGACATAATCGACCTCTATAACGAATCACGCAATCGTCTCTTAATTGGAAGTCAAAAGATTTTCCAGAGCTGATATCATTCCTTATCTTGTCAAACAATCTATCCACCTCTTGTCCCTATCGAATCTTATCCATCAAAGTTGGTCGAAGTGTCAGAGCTGCCATCTTTACTTCCAACGAACCTTCCTGAATGATCTCCACACCCATCCTTTGTAAATCAAACAACTCTGATTTCTGATTTAGGGTCATAACAACTACATTTTGTATTGCCTTTCGGCTCAATGGCTCAGCAACCACATTAGCTCTGCCTGGATGATAATTGATAACATAGTCATAATTCTTCACCAATTCCAACCATCTTCTCTGCCTCATGTTCAATTCTTCCTGAGTGAAGAAGTACTTCAAACTCTTATAATCAATATAGATCTCACAATGTTCCTCATATAGATAATGTCTCCAAATCTTGAGAGCAAACACTACTGCGGCTAACTCCAAATCATGTGTTGGGTAGTTCTTCTCGTATTCCCTTAACTGTCTGGATGCGTATGCTATCACTTTTCCATTTTGCATCAGTACACATCCAAGACCATTTTACGAAGCATCACTATAAACCTTGAAGTTTCCTGTCTCCGTAGGAATAATTAAGATAGATGCTGATGTCAACCGTCTCTTTAATTTCTGAAAACTCTGTTCACATGTCTCCGTACATATGAACCTTACATTCTTTCTGGTCACCTGTATTAATGGTGAAGTGATCTTAGAAAATCCTTCAACAAATCTTCGATAATATCCCGCCAATCTAAAAAAGCTACGAACCTCAGTGGGATTTGAGGGTTGTGTCCAATCATGGATTGCTTTAACTTTTCTTGGATCCACTGAAATTCCTTCTCCCGATACCACGTGTCCCAAGAAAACAACTTGGTCTAACCAGAATTCACACTTCTTGAACTTCGCATACAACTGCTTCTCCTTCAGAATCTCTAACATCTTTTTTAAGTGCAGAGCATGATCCTCCTTATTCTTAGAGTAAATCAAAATATCATCGATAAACACAATCACAAATTTATCGAGAAGATCCTGAAATACTCTATTCATCAAATCCATAAATACTGCCGGTGCATTCGTCAAACTGAACAGCATCACCAAAAACTCATAATGTCCATACCTAGTACTGAATGCGGTCTTCAGAATATCCTCCTCCTTTATTTTCAACTGATGATACCCTGATCACAAATCAATCTTTGAAAAGATAGTTGCACCATGTAGTTGATCGAATAGATCATCAATGCGAGACAATGGATACTTATTCTTGATTTTAACTTTGTTGAGCTCTCGGTAATCAATGCACATCCTCAATGTGCCATCTTTCTTTCGAACGAAAAGAATGAGTGTTCCCCAAGGTGAGAAACTATGTTGGATGAATCCTTTGTCTAGCAACTCTTGCAACTGAATCTTCAATTCTTTCAGTTCAATTGGTGTCATTCTGTATGGCGCTTTAGATATAGGAGCAGTTCCTGGTTGCAACTCAATAACAAACTCGATTTCCCGATCTGGTGGCAACCCTGGAAGATCATCTCGGAATACCTCCAGGTATTACTGGTACATTACTGAGAACTGGACACTGCTGTCCCTCAATATTCATCACACTCACCAAATAACCCTCACAACCACTTTCCAACAACCGCTATACTTTGCTGCTGATATCACAAGAAATCTAAAGTTCTTTTTAATCCCTAACGAAAGTGAATGGTTCTCTTTCCAATAGCTGAAAAGTGATAATCTTCTCTATGGTAGCACCGTACTTTTAAAACCATTCCATTCCCAATGACATCTCATTCATACTTAATACAATCAAATCAGCAAGTAGTTTTACTTCTTTACTTCTCTCCTCTATAGCCCTTACCATGATTGTCAATTTATCTATGAGATTTCCACTACATGGCAAATATAATTTATAAAACACGTAACATCACATAATGAAAATAACTCTTACACGCAAGGCTGTGCTCCCAAGGAATGAGCTCATGTACATAGACAGTTTGCAGGACCCAAACCGTGCTCTGATATCACTCTAACACGACCCACCTTACATAACTCATAATTTAACTACTAATTAATATAAATATCATCATTATGAAAACCTGTATTTTTTTAACATAATATATTTATAACCAAAACCATTACACCAGTTCAACATACGTAACTGGTTTCTGACAACACTTCAGACAACCCAAACTTGTAACAATAAATTTTATATTACAAAACAAAATATCAGCGGAAACAAAATAAATCCACGGCCTACCCCAATAGGTCGTCATCTATGTACATCCGCTCAAAATCCTATAGGAGTTCCACAGCTTGCACAGTCACATCACAAAACTCAATCATCAACAGGCTCACCTACAATGAATAAACTAGTGAGACAAAAATCTCAGTAAGTAGAAATCATGCATGCCAGTGCATGAAAATGCATTTATTTTTCTATCACCTATTTCCTAATCTTTCTAGTTGGTCTCTTTTATTTTGAAAACTGTTCACGTTGTGGGATTCCCATGACACACTTATGATATGCACCCCAATAAGCTTAATAGACACATAGTGTCGGATCGATTTTTCTGATCCCTGAATATAGTGCCGAGAATGATTTTTTCAAATCCTGGCAGAGTGTTGGGGATGATTTTTTCAAACCCCAAATAAAGTGTCGGGAATGATTTTTTCGAACCTTAACAGAGATGCATATATAGTGGCCACACACACCATTGGTATCTTATTAATTTTTGGAAAAATACTTTCATGATTATGCATGGTATGCAACCAGGACAGTTAAATATGCATCATAAACCATTTACGATATCAATATCAATATTTAATCATAATAAAGTAACAACTTAACTTCAATTCACACAGATCCACTTCTGAAATAACAACTTCACTCAGTCACATAGATCCATTTATAGAATAACCATTTCACCTTGGATCACACGGATCCCTTTTTGGAATAACAACTTCATCTCGGATCACACAGATCCTTATAACCAATATCTTCTCAAATCATACAGATATATTTTCAATAGTTTCTAATCACACAGATCTATATAGGACAATAATATTATTTCAAATCACATAAATCCACAACTTGTATCACCAATTAACCCCAAATAATTTATAACGTAATTAAACTAATCACAAATAATTCATGGTATAATTATCACTTATTAATCACAAATAATTCACTCACAACCTGTTTATACATTGTAGTTGGATTTCTACTTACCTCAACTCCAACAGTAATAATACTACAGACCTTGTGAAGAACTTTAACTACTTATCTCCCGTTCCGGCACGCTCCTTCTCTCTGCCCCCCTCTCTCTTCTCTCTCTTTTTTTTTAATCGCAGGCTTTGCTGTTTTTTCCTCCTTACTCAAAATGGGTTAATAACCTATATATATAAGTGAGCTAAGTCAGTAATACACCTTATCCTTCCTTCTCTTATTATTATTTTTAGAAAAAAGCCACGTTACTATCTAATGACCAACTAAAATATCTGGGTGTAAATTAACCCATGTAACATTTGCATATGATAAATATTTTACATGAGACACGTGTATGTATGGTAATGGCTTACCATCTATTACCTAATAATTTTATTAGTACTAAATATGTAATACTTACTTAGTTATTAAGTAACTAAAGTATAATATATGTATAAATTAATAAGTAATTGTACACATTTTCTTATTACTATTATTACGAAAACACGTGTGATACTTAATAATTAAGAAATGATGTATTTATATATATGAGAAAATTTAATTATATATTCAAATTAATGCACGTAAATATTTATACACATATATATTCACATATTGTCAACATTTTATCACGTATGTCTCAAATAAAATTGTAAAGACAGATAAAATGTATAAACAATTGTCACATAATTGCCAAATAATTATCATATAATTACCACATAATTGTCACACAATTTTAATAATGCACATAACAAAAATTAATTATATTGGCACATGAGTAGTGAGAAGCTCGGGTATCATAATTATGCTTTGGTGATTACTTGCTTTATTGTGTATTATATTTTTAGTATCGTTTTCTACTAGATTCACACAAAAAAGGATATTGATCATTCCACTACGTAGAAGAATAATTTATTGTTTGATTATTCAAGTGTTTATCCCAACAAAAGTGTGGAATGGATGATTGGATCAACAAGGTTTTAGGTGAAGAATTATGAGGGTTGTGTAAATCCTTGCTCCAATGAATAGATGACACATCAGATTAAGTGTTTAGATATCTGATGAAGTCATTTAACGTGATGCATGAATGAAAGAAACTAATAAGACCAGTTAGTTGGCTAGAAGCAGTTAGAAGTCTGTTTTTTTGCCAAGGCATTAAGCTGACAGGTGGCTGATTTTAGAGTGACTTCTTGAAGATCAAATGAGATATTTATGAACGGTCTTTTAGCTGCATCTACCCATTGCCACGTGGACTGTCAATTGGAACTATTTGAACATATTGTTCATTATATAAACGGGAATTAATTCAGCTCACAATACAACATCTTGAAGTTACTTTTCTGAGAGGGTTTTGACCGCAAATTGAGTGAGAGTTCATTAGTGGTTTTTCATAGACTTAGTGAGTTGTATTCAATTTGTAGCTTTCAGAATCATTAAAAAGAGTTCTTCATTTGCCTCAGTGGATGTAGATCAACAAGATTGGACCATTTAAAAGATTATGTTCATAGTTTTTTCATTCTTTACTTCCACTTTTGTTATTTTATGTGTTTTTAACTTCTTGTTTTCTTATTTCTTGTTTGATTTTTCGACTGAATCATGAAACCAATTTAACAATGATATTAGGCTGAAAAAACAAAACATAAAACAAAAATTATGTTTCTAAGCAAAGTATAGTTTAGGAATAAGTGGTAGATTTTGGGTGTATATTACATGTATAAAATTTGTCTTTTCTTAAGCTTTTAAAAGAATATTTGGTGACTTCACACACACACACACATATATATATATATATATATATATATATATATATATAAACAGCAAATTTGCAGTTATGGTAAGTTTTGAGTTTTCCCGTCTAAATAATCCCATTCTTATATCTCCTCAATTTCTCATTTTATCTTCAATTTATCACATGTTATCATTTATCTCCTCAATTTCTCATTTTATCTTCAATTTATCACATGTTATCATTTATCGCGTTCTGATATCTCCCCAATTTCTCATATTTTTTTCAATTTACATGTTATCACATATTTTCGCATCGTTCTCATCTAACATATTTAATCTAATTATAATTAAAGATCCCAAATTAATAGAAAATTGCTTATATTGTGTTAAATTAACAAACCAGATCAATTATTTTGTAAATTACGGAGTTGCTTTAATTGAGGAGTTTGCACTTTTATGTTCATAATACAAGCTTTTAACGTGAAAAAAAAAATACTAAAATGATAAAATAAACTAAATACATGGGAGAAGGAGTATTAAATTTTATACAATTAAGTATGTTTTTGTATAATAAACAAAATTAAAAATTACAGAATGCTTAATTTAAAATGTGAATTCATTGTTGTCAGCTAAAAAAAATAATGCAACATTCATCATCAATTAAATCATAAAACTGGCATCAATTAGAATATTGTAACTATTTGGATCATTTTTATTAATATCCCAATTTCTAACATATGTAACGAAATGAATTCAAAATTGTTCAGATGTATATGTTCATACTTTATACAAAAAATAATTGTATAATTTTGAACTATTTTTTAATCTATTATTTTTGTGTGGGAGATGAGTCGGTTTATTATTAAAGTATAATTGTTATATTGATAAAATATGCTTATTAGTTTCACTTTAAAATTACATGAGGCTTAAATATTAATCTATGTGCCCATTTAAATTGGAATAAATATTCGATATGGAGAAATTATTCAATCTTGAAAAGTTATATCCGTGCAACACACGAGTAACGGTAGAGTAGGGTAAATTCCAGCCATTTGTAACATGTTAAATCAGAAATAATTGGCGTGTTTAAGAATAGATTGCATGTTAGCAAAAAATAATCAATACATCAAATTGGAATTTTTTTTATCAAATATAATTAAATAATAAAACTAAAAAATAATGAGAACTTGGAATTTTATTTTTTAAATTTATGATGCTTACATATAATGATTACCCGTAAAAAAGAATATACTTCCTCCGTCCCATTTCAAATGACACACTTTTCATTTTGTCTTATAAAAGTTTACACATTCTTATAAAAGTAAAAAAGTTAAACACAATCACTCTTCCCCCATACACTTTATTTAAAAAAAATATCACCCCTATTTAACAGACCTAACATATTTTATCATTTATATTTCTTAATGTCCGTGCCAAAGAAGGGGTGCAAATATTTGTGGGACGGAAAGAATATATAAAAGATGCCTATATAAAAAAAATTAGAAATTTCAGAAAGTAATATATACTACTCCCTCTGTCCCATAGAAGTTGACACACTTTTCTTTTTGGGTTGTCTCACTAAAGTTGACACATTTCCTTTTTAATACATGGGACCCACACAAAAACAATTAATCTATTCTCATGGACCCCACATATCACGTCTAACCGTTCCAAAGAAAAAATATATCAACTTCTCCGGGACGGGAGTATATATTTCACAAAATTAAGTCCATGACCTGCTACTCCAGAAATCGCCCGTCATAGAGCTAATATAGTTCATACTTTCCTCTCTTTGAATCACGAAGATCATCAGATGAGGCGAAAGGCAGCAATCGAGCTTATTGGAAGAGGGATTGTGGGTAAGTTTACTCATCCATTCTCTTTCTTCTCTTCGAATTTGCATAATTTGGTTGGGAGACAGAAGGGGTCTTCATGTAGGCCCACAATTGATTTCAGTAGCATTAATGATGTTGATAGTGCTGTGTCCTTGTTTCGTGAAATGCTGAGAATGCGACCACAACCTTCTCTTCCTTTGTACACCGCATTTTTGGGTCACGCTGCCAAGATGAAGCACCACACTGTTGCCCTCTCCATGTTCGACGTAATGCGTCAAAGAGGTGTTCCTGTGGATGAGTTAATTAATTGCTATTGCCTATTGAATCGGGTGGACTTTGGGTTTGCTACGTTGGGTACTATCTTCAAGAGCGGTTACGAACCCAATGTCACGACATTCACCACACTCATTAAAGGCTTCTTTCTGGATAATAAGGTAGTGGAAGCAGCAACATTGTTTCAGAAGCTTTTGGTTTTAAGAATCTGTGAGCCTGATGATGTTATGATTCTCACTTTTATTAATGGACTCTGCAAAGCTTGCCAACCTAATCCTGCATTTGAATTGCTCTCTACTATGGAAAAAACTAGATGGAAACCCAATGTCAAGGCTTACAGCCTACTGATGGGTGGATTTTGCAAAGTTGGTATGGTGGATGATGCTGTAAAACTATTCACTCGAATGATTGACAGTGGCATTTCACCCGATGTTGTCACGTATAATTCAATGATCCAGGGGTTATGTGATGCCGATCGATTTGAAGATGCTATAGACCTTTTAAATGAAATGTCCAAACGAAAAATATTCTATAATTTGGTAACTTTCAATATATTGGTGGATGCATACTGCAAGCACGGAAGGATGAAAGAGGCGGAGGGTGTTGTGGAAGATATCACGCAGCAAAATGTATGTCAAAATGTAGTCACTTACAATGCACTGATGCAAGGGTACTGTCTGAAAGGGAATATGCATAAAGCTAAACAAGTATTTAACTCCATTGCAGAGAAGGGCCTCAAGCCATGTATCATCAGCTATGGCACTTCGATGGAAGGGTATTGCAAGAAGGGAGAAATAGATAATGATTGGAATCTTTTTCTCGAAGTCCCACATAAAGGTTTAAAGCCTAATGCACGTACCTATTGCATACTGATTCATGGTTTATTTAGCAAAGGTAGATATGCTGATGGCTAGAAACTTTTCAATAATATGAAAGATCTACAAATAGCTCTTGATATGCATACTTACAATATATTGTTGAATGGCTTGTGCAAGACTGGGGAGATTAGTAAAGCAGTTTCATTTCTCCACAAAATGGAAGAAGAAGGCATGATTCCTAATCTAATTACGTATGGTACTATCATTAACGGATTGTGCAAAGATGGAAAACTTAAAGCCGCAACTGATCTGTTGAACAAACTACCTTCTAGAGGCCTTCAACCTAATGTTCAAATGTATACCGTGATTATTGGGTCTCTCTGTGAAGAAGGATCCTTGGAGGAGGCAAAACTGTTGCTCGTAAAAATGGAGGGAAGTGGTTGTGCACCCGATAGTTGTGTTTATAATGTTATTGTTCGGAGCTTGTTGAGGAGGAACGAGCTATCGAAAGCAAAACCACTGTTGGAGGAAATGCATGAAAAAGCATTGTGGGCAGATACAAATACCATATCAATGTTGCTTGATCAGGTGCAAATGCAAGGAGAAGCTGAAAGTGACGTGCTTATGAGAATGATTTACAAAGTTTGTGCCTAAATATATTTATTTTGTAGGCTTATGTATTTTGGAGGGAGTATTTTATTATGCAAGTGAAGCATGATTTTGGTGTTTCTGTTTTGTGTCGAATTGTCTTGTAATCAAAACAAACTCAAAGTTTACTGTCTGAGTTTTTTTAAGTGTATGGAATACTTTAAAGAAACAGAGAGTCATTCCATGCGGTTTAATAAAAGGATCAATATCATTACACTTGCCCAATTTCATGAATCAGCTGGGGAAACCATAATACCAAGGACTTGTCACTCTGTACTTGCCAGTTTAATCGATCCAAATGATTGAACCAATGTTGAGTCGAAATATCATCCATGTAATGTAAAGTATGTACAAGTCAATTGTCTAGAAACATCTTGCAGAATGCAGTTTAACAAACAACATCAAAAACTAGAGAAAGAATGCAGTTTAACAATCAACGTCAAAAACTAGAGAAAGCTAGAGTGGCTCCTTATGAAAATCTAGTGACACGATCACAGAAACAAAAGTTTATCTACAGAGACCACCACGAACTTGACACGAGAAGAGAGGTTGTCAGGTTATGAACTTGAGAGTAGCACCTCTCTATCATATATCCAGCTGAATGGAATGGAATCCTAGATTCCTTTTTTGCCCTTGCTTGGGCTCTCTCCTCTTAACTTTCTAATTCTCTGAGGCAATCCATAGACGTAGTCCTGAGCTTTCTGCCCTTGTGCAGATAATCCGGTCAAATTAACGGCCAATCAAGTGTTGAAGAATATCGGCATAGTCTCTTTCTGTGTAGACACCAAGGCGTTGAGCCATAGCTGAAAAGTGATCGAAGAGGCTGTCATCATACATCAAGTGAAATTACTTCAACAACAGAGGATAGAAATTCGAAAGGAATCAACGTAAATACAAAATACAAAATACAAAGTCAGCTGACCCAATAAGATACTGTATAGTCTTCTCAATTTGCCTCTTGTCTACTCGGCCAGAAAGATAAAGATACTTATTCAGAAGGTCCCCTTGCTGATTCTCCTCAGCTGTCCATGCCGTCCTCCAAAGAGTCCCATTCGATCATCGCGGACTCCATCTAAGGTGTTGAGCATGGTCTGGTATGTTGGAAGGGCTGGTCATATCTCCAACAAAACGATAAATTAAGTAATCATCCGGTATCTCCCTTGCTGTCTCTCTTATTTCCTTCACCTCGTCCTGAATCTGAAATCCATAGATGCAGGATCATATCTCCCTTGCCACCTTTTTTCTACTGGCTTAAGGTGAATGATCAGTATATTATCGTTGGCAAAAACTTGTCTGCCCGGGACACACCGCGCCCCCATAGGAACACAACCATCCCCTCCATATTCTATTTAAACTATTGCTAGGGGTTTAAATTGCAAAGGGGGCACGGTGTCCCCGGACACAAGAGTCTCACCCATTATCTTCAACCCACTTCTCCATAGATTTGAAGATCTTGATTTTTTGTGGAGATCTTGATTTTCTGTGGAGGACATGAAAGTGGCTTGGCGTTGTTTGCAGTTTGAATAAGTTTTGTTTTGTGTAGATATTGAAAGATATTTTGTTTTCTTTTTTTTTTTATCGTTGATTTTGTGTAGCATGTCGTGCTGGTGAAGTGGTATGTGTAAATAATTATGCATTCTAAGTGAATTAATAGCTCTGCATCAATTGTTTGGAATCTGCATAAATTTGAATCTTACTTAAAAGATATAAATATTCATTTTCTTCTTTTTTATATTAAATATTATATATTTTTTTTATTATATCATTAATTATTTTTAAGACAATCAAATCGTCACGTCACCTTAAATTAATTAAAGAAATTAAAAAAATAAATTCCAACACACATCTACGTGATAACGATATGAGATACTAAGATTGGGATGAAAACGTACACAGCAATATAAATGTACTATCGTGCAGCAAACTAATTATATTCTTAAATATACAGAAATCTAATTATAATGATGCACAGATTTATAAGAAATGAATTATCATGACTTAATATTAAATTATGCAATATTGTCGTGCAATAATATAATTATATTTTATGCAACAATTTAACTTTATTGTGCAAATTTATATATTTATTGTGCAGATATAATTAATATACATTTAGGTAAAAACTCCTGTGCACCCGGGCGCACGGACCACGTTCCGTACGCCTTTAGAATTTTGTGTTAAATTGTATACCCTTTAGTATACAGATGTGTACCCTTTATTTTCTAAAGAAAATTATTGTGTGTATCTGGGCGCATGAACAACACTTCGTGCGCCTTTAGAATTTTGTGTTAAATTGTATACCCTTTAGCATAAAAATGTGTAGCCTTTATTTTCTAAAGAAAATAAAATATTAATGAAAAGTGTATACTCTTTAGAACAAAATAATGTACCTTTTATTAATTAAAGTGTATACCCTTTAGAACAAAGCAATGTACCCTTACCCATAATACTAAATTTCTAAAGGTGCACGAAATGTGTTCCTGTACTCCTGGGCACACGCAAGTCTCACTCATACATTTAAATACTATCATTTTCTAATTATTTAATTTAATAACTTAATACTATTAAGTTTAGGATAAATACGTGAGTTTAGGATAAATACGTTAATTAATTTAATATGAAGCAAAATTGATTTTTTATAAAAATACCTTGGATAAGGGAACAAATCCCACCAATTAAGGAATTTATAAATTTAATTTTGATAAACACGTATGCAATTGGGGGCAAGAAGACATTATATTATGTAATTTTGTATCTCATAATAATTAAATTATGGATTTGCACCTAACAGTAAATACGTATTTTGTACTTGATAGTAAACATACCCCCAATAAGCTCCTCACCCTATCGAGGATTTAGCCGTTTTGTCCCACTGGACAAGTTTGACCACTATTTGCTCTTTTAATATCAAAAAATTTTCTCTTTACAAATTTGGTCCGAAAATTATAAAAACTTGTAGATTTGGTCTCACTCAGGTTAAATAAAATTTTATAAACTTTCAATATTTCTAAAAAGTAGACATACAGTAGAACCTCTATAAATTAATACTCGATAAATTAATAACCTCGATAAAATTAATAATTTATCTGGTCCCAACTTGGGATCAGTTCAAATTTGGGTACCAATCAATTAAATAATAAAATATAAAATACTTTTTAGGAAATTCTAAAGAATACTTAAGGTTCCAATAAAACTATAAATTAATAATTATTAAAAAAATTTATATATATATATATATATATATATATATATATATATATATATATATATATATATATATATATATATTATCAACATTCTAAGACAATTTAATAAAATATAAATCTACTATTATTTGCTTTTTGTTGAACTTCAAATCTACATTTATCCCATCTTTAAATCTCCTGATTGCACACAAGTTTGAAAACAAATAAGATAGATCAATATTTTATATTGACATAATTCTATAAAATATAAATAAATATTATATAATTGTTTAACTATATTCACATAACTGATTTGATTTACAAGAAATATTGTATAATTGTGAATCCCTTAAAGTTTCAATCATATATTCTAATGAATATATTTCTAATATGTATAAATAAGTTATGAAAACTATATTTTTTTATAACCTCTTTAATTTAATAAATTATTAATTTATCGATTATATAATACCTCTCTAAATCAACAAAATGTTCTGTCCCAAGTATATTAATTTATAGAGGTTTTACTGTATATTTTAGTACAACCATGATGATTTTGACATGATATAGGATACTCTTGATGAATATATAATTTGAAATTTTATGGGATTAAAAGTACACCTAAGTGGATTATTGTTTGTTTGCAAACAAAAATTTGAGTAAACTTGTGAGAAATATTCAAGCAGTTTTTGATGGAAAATGATAATCGTGTTTGAATTATTTTATAAACAATTAAATTACAAATAAAAAGTGATAATATTTTAATGAAAAATAATAATATTTTAATTAAAATTGATAATTAATTACAAAACCATAAAATAATCTCAGTATTAAACTGTCTCACACAAGTCTGCCTAATAAAATAATGGGTAAATTACCAAAATCCCCCTCTAGGCTTGTCTAAATTACCAAATAAACTCAGTGGTTTGAAAAATTACCAATTACCCCCTTTATAAATACATTTAAAAAAATAGTGAAATTTAAAAATACAATGCTAAATATATGGCTCTTAATGTCATTTACATCCTTCTTTATTTTAAGAAAAGTGTATTTTTATTAATGTTCAAATAAAAAATAAGTTAAAGGGGGTAATTGGTAATTTTTCAAACCACGAGGTTTAATAGTTTAGACAAATCTCGAGGGGTTTTTTAGTAATTTACACTAAAATAATTGAATTGAATTTGTTTTAAATAAAATTGTGGGAAATAGTGTTTGTGTTATATTTCTTGGGAGAGACCTCTGAAGTTATTTATGCATTCGCAGTAGGTTAAGAGTAATCGAGTACATTCTCATATGGTAAGTCGTATATTATTTTTTATTTTTATTTTTTAACCATGTTTCTTTTAGAAGAACAACTTTTTATTAACTATTGAGTTTTGATGATAATGTAAATGATAAATTAGTAAGTTATGAGAATAAAGTTGGGTGACATTTTTTTTAATAAATTATATTTCCTCCGTCCATTGTTAATCTATCTATTTGTTTTTTTACATGAATTAACAAGTATTATTATTTTATGTGTGGTAGGTAGTTGTATTAGTAGAAGATGTGAGTTATATATTTTATTTGTATTAGTAAAGGGTGTGGGTCCCATAACCTAAAAAGAAAATTTGATAGATTAAGAGTGGACGACCCAAAATAATAAAATAGATAAATTAAGGACGGATAAAGAGAGTATTAAAGATTATTAGTATTGAAATTTTTAGTATATTTAGTAAAGAGTAACATTTGTGTAACATCATTTTACTTTTTCATAATTGTTAATTTTTTTTAAGTAAAAATGTTGTTACTTTTAATTTGTATTACAATACAAATTGTTAATGAAATTGTTCTCATCTAAACGTTATTAATTTTCTTCAATTATGTTTTTCTTTTTTAAACTAGATTTTTACTTCTAACTAAATTTTTTTATTAAAATATTATCACTTTTTATCCATCTAAATAATGTTACTTTTAACTTTTTATTGTAAAACCGAAAAAACAAAAAGCTAATGGAATTTGTGTACGTGTGTGCATATGTGATTTATACATGAACTACTAATAAAAAGTAACAAATCTTTTATTTGTAAAACTCCCAGTAGGTTTTAAATGTAAACTTTTTCAAAATTATAAAAAGTTTTGCCCACATGGTGGCAAATCATCATAGTAATAAAAGCTTACGATATTCTCATGCAAAAATTAAAATGTGTTAAAATGTGAATGAAAAAAGGTGGGATAATTTAATGTGTTAAAAAAGAATATGTAGAAGAAAATGTGCAATAAAAATGTGAAAAAAAAATGTGCGAAAAAAATGTGCAAATATATAGTGACAACTATGGCATATTGCATTATAATTATGTAGTCGAAATTATTTTATGTATTAGATAGTAACTATCCCTTTATTATTACATAATTTCTAGTGGATAAATCCTAATTTGAAGTAAATATAGGCATGTGGAGTGAAGGACCAAATCAACCACGCCAATAACCCTTCCAATTCCAACTGCCCAGTTACAGAGCTCACACAATTCTCGCCATCGAAGTCTTCCAACTATGGTGAACTCATCGGCTGTGCTTCTTTCTAATTTATTTCTTTTTAATCTATTTTGGAGAGGAATCCTTTACTCTAATTTGATACCGCAATGTGTTGTTTCATCACTTTCCTCAAGAATTTGCTAATCTTTGCTCTTTGAACATTGCAGATCCGATTCATACTGTTACAGAACAGGCAGGGGAAAACTCGATTGGCAAAATATTACATTCCTCTTGAGGAATCCGAGAAACATAAGGTTGAATACGAGGTAATTTTTCTTAATTAACGTTTTGGATTGGCTGCTCGATCTCAAGTTTTTCCTTAAATTTTGCGTGAAACTTGAATTTTTTGGTCAATTTTGTTGTTTCAGGTTCATCGATTGGTTGTGAATAGGGATCCTAAATTTACCAACTTTGTGGAGGTGATGATTCTTATATATAATAGATTATTAGATTTAATTCAATCATTTTGCTGTAGTCTTGGGATGAACTGTTAGATTCTAAATGGTGTTCCATGCCATGTGTAGACTGTAGATTAATGATTTACATTACTGGGTAATTGGCTTTTTGTATGCATAAATTATGTATGAGATAGAGGATTGATATCTAAGGAAGAACCAGAATGTGATTTTTTGTTTCTGGTTTAGACTAAAAATTGCATATTTTGTTTAGACCTATAGATTTTAAAATCTCATTCTCAGCCATAAGTTTGTCATTTTTGTTTCCTTCTTCGTTCTTTAGAAATGGCGCGTAATTGTTCAGGCTCTGTTGGCATGTAGTTGTTTACTTCTTCGCTTTGGCTTTTCATTTTTATAATTATTTGGTTTACACTTTCTTGTATCTGGGTCAGAGCAATCATGAAAATATTTCTTGCAGTTCCGGACACACAAGGTTATCTACAGGCGATATGCTGGTTTATTTTTCTCCCTCTGTGTTGACATAACAGACAATGAGTTAGCGTATTTGGAGAGCATTCACTTGTTTGTGGAGATCCTTGATCACTTTTTCAGTAATGTGTGTGAGCTAGATTTAGTATTTAATTTCCACAAGGTATGTTGCTATCCTTTTTTGTTGCCGTTGATTCGCTGAATTGAAAGCCAAACAGTAGCTAACCCAAGAGCGAATCTTTGCTTGATTAAGAATATGCAATCTGACCATTCTTTTGTAATTGATGCAATGTGTTTAAATAATTTGAATATCAGTTTTGTAATTTCAGTCAAATTGTTGTGTTGCGTGGGGAATTTTATATTTTTTGCCTGTTAACACCCACTGTAGTTAAATGCAAATGTTTCTCTTAAAGTTATTTAGAAGGTTAAATAATGATTCTACTTCTTGTTGCATATGCTGGAAAATTGTTTTCTAGAGCTAGATTTCAAAGCTCTGTAGTCTTATCTCTCAATATCATTGTGTTTCCACATTATGTCCATTTTACTGGACGTATTATGGTGCTAACTTATTGCAATCCCACACAGATTGCTTTGTAATTCTTTTAATACATATATGTACTTGTTATCCTTTCAATTGACAGAATTTTGATGTTAAAAGTTTTCATGTATAATCTTATGATCTCACAACTTTTTTTAGTACATTATTATCCTGGTCTTATGTCATGTAATTTTTTCAATTTACTGCTAACAGCATCACCTAATAAACTCTTTTTTAGATGCTTGAATTGAATGTATAAAATTCTATAAACTGATGAGTTTTTGTTTTCGTCATTTAAGGTATATCTCATACTAGATGAGTTCATACTTGCTGGCGAACTGCAAGAAACAAGCAAAAAGGTAAATTTAATTTATCTTCTAGTTCGTTATATTGAAACCTTTAACCCCGCAACAACCTATCACATCAATTGGTGACAAAGCCATTTTTTGGTTCCCTGTTTGTAGAAAAATGAAAATACGGCATTCGAACTTCTTTGCTGTGTGATCATATTTCACCTCCCCCCCTTCCCCAAATAATTATTGGTGGAGTGGTGGAGTTAAATTTTTATGTGAAAATATATAATGTGGAGAACAATTTTGGTGTTCTTCAATTCTAACGTGTCGAATCAAATCCACCTATGAAAAATTTCATTCATTTCCCATTTTCATTTTATGCGACAGGCAATCATTGAGAGAATGGGAGAATTGGAAAAACAGGATTAAAGACTTGGTTAGCATTGTTGAAGTTACTACAAAGACGAGCTACTCTGCAATCATTTTCAACTAGAACTTCAAGTCACTCCTATTTCTCTCTCGACTTGCCTTGAAGCAAGTTCTTATGCCTCACCGGGTATTGTCTGAGATTTTGAAAATATGTTCTTTAAAGGAAGTTTGTGTCCCAAAATGCTCCTTGATTTGGTGATTTAAATTTGGATGTTTGCAAACTCAAATTTCTAGTGCTGGTTATTTACAGTTGAGAGTTAATGTCATGTTCAGGGTTTTGCGTAGATTACTTTTATTAATCCATATTGTCATAAACTTTGAACCGAAGAGATCTTCGTGGTTTGTTTGTGGGAGAAGTTTTCAGTTTTGCTTTGATTAACGTTGAATTTTAGACTTCGTGATCTGAGGAGGGATTAAGGGTCCGATTGGGTGGGGTAATGTAGTGAGTAATGAGAATGGATATATATTGATTCTCATTAATCATGATTTTTTTATTTTTTTATTAAGGTAATTAGAATTAGCATTTTCTATCATTCACATTTCTCATTATTTTGTTAACTAATCCCTGCATTTCTAATGGTTGATTTTCTAAAGAAAATGAAGTAGGAAATAATAAAATGTTTATTTGGGATTGATTGTTACATATTGCTTAATAATGATAATAAATCAACAATTATGGGTATATGTTTAATGAATTTAGGAAATGGTTGATATAAATTCTACTGGTAACAGCCATAACAATCATTGAATGTTATTTGATTTGATTGATGAATGTCATTGATGAGGGTGGAATAGTTAATGAAAGTAAGGAATAATTAACTAATTAAAAATTATTTTTTATTAACCAAAAAATGATGTGAATATTTCTTAATTCCCACAATCCTCTTCTACTGCATTCAATCAAATGGCATTGATTGATGAAGGCCCTAGGGGGAATAGTTAATGAATGGAGAGAGAGAGAAAATTTACCAATCGACCTCTTATTTCCATTCTCGTCTTTTATTTTAGTTGGTATTTATATAATTTAGGGCTAACATTTGTGTGAGAGTGAGACAATTTTATATTTTATTAAACAATTATTAATTTTTATTTAAAATATTAATCACTCCACCCATAACTTATCTTCACACTTTGTCTTTTATGAATATTAAAAAGAATTGCCTACTTTTAGGGATAGTTTGATTTTTTTTTTAATAATAAATACTCTCTCCGTCCCTGAAAGTATTTCACACTTTCCTTTTTTATTCGTCCCTCATAGTATTTCACACTTTACTTTTATTAAAATTGGTAAAAAATACATTATAATAATACCTACTTTTTACACACATTCCAATATAATACCTACTTTTTCACATATTCCAATAACTTTACACAACTTTTTCATTAAATTAACTCAAATATTTCTTCTCTTTCTTATTTTATACATAAAAAAGTAAAATTTTCTTAAACTCCGCGCACCACAATACATGAAATACTTGCCGGGACGGAGATATTATATTGTAAAGTATTTATATATATAAGATGTTGATGGCAAATTTAAAATTATATTGTAAGATAAGGTTATTGTGTTAGTTGTTGTTTCATTTTATAGGGTGTAAAGATGAATTGAAAACGGATAAAAATAGAAAAGTGAAGTTGAGTTTAGTATATGAAAAGTATCACTTTTCGTTCAAATGTTAATACATTTTATTTATAATACTTATTGTCTATTAAATAATTCATTATATCACAATCAATTTTTATCAGTTTTGATACTGTATTACTTTTTATTGAAATTTATCACTTATCCGTCTCAGGAAGCTTTTGCCCATGTTCAAGGTATCATTATAAGATAAAAAATAATAAGTACCATCCATTTATATATATATTCCCTCTGTCCCATTGAAATGTGCATATTTTTCTCTTTTAATCTGTTCTAATACAAACTGTGCTTTTTCTTTTTGGTAAAAGATATCACACAAATTAATTACTTCTCATATGATACTAATACACTTACCCACTTTACATTAAATATTATTTCTCTCACCTCACTACATATTAAAATATTATATACCTATATACATGCAAAAAATCAAATGCACATATATCATTGAGACGGATGAAGTATCACATTGACATTATATATTCTAGTACTCCCTCTGTCCCGCCTAAACATCACCAATTGCTTTTTGTTCGTAGATTAAAAGAGTATTATTATTTTATGTGTAATGGGTAGTTGCATTAGTAGTGAGTGGTGGACCATATGTGATACAATTTTACTAAAGTGGAAAATTGAGACATTTGGATGAGACACCCAATAAAGTAAAATGAGAACTTTTTTGTGGGACGAGAGGAGTAGCAAATTCCTCATAATTTAGTTCAAACACCAAGTACTTATAACATAATTCTTATAGCAAAGAAAACTTAATACTACCTCCGTCCGTTCTAAAGGGATTCATTTACTTTTTGCACGTGGACTAAGGAGTATTACTTCTTTCGTCCCACCGAAAGGTCTCCATTTACTATATTGGGTCCTATTTAAAGTCTCAATTTTTCACTTTTAGTAAAAGGACCCCACATATGGTCCACCACTCACTACTGATACAACTACATACTAAACATAAAATAATAATATTCCTTAATTTACAGACAAAAAGTACGTAAATGGTGACTTTTCGGTGGGATCAAATGAGTATTATTTAATATGTAGTGGTAGTTATATCAATGAGTGTATGGGCCTCATTTTTTAATTATATCAGTGGGTGGGTGTAAGTCCTATGTGTGTCAAAAGAGAAATGAGATGCTTGGGGGCGGACCCCCAAAATGAAAAAATGACTTTTAGGGGCGGATGAAAGAAGTAATAAAATAACATCCAATAAAGTTTCCATATTAAAGTGCCCTGAAATTGTGGGTCATGATAATTGCGGCCTTTCGACTTTTCAATGAAGAAGCATTCCTTACCTTTCTGCTGGTTCCCTTGGATGGTTCCTACTCTATCATCTGCGATGGTGAATTTTAAACATCGGTGTAAGATATATGGAATCGACTTAAACCCATGGATGAACGGTCTTCCCAGGATGCAATTATAGGGTGATGGAATGTCCACCACTTTAAAGCTCAAGGTCTGTTGTGCTCTCATAGTTTCTTTTGAGTCGACAATTGGACAGACAAGTCCACCTCTAGCGACGGAGTAGTGATAGCATTCCGAAATCCTCGGATCTCTTCCAAACAAGGGGAAACTTTGTGGTGGGAGGTTCTTCCAATAGCCTCGAAAGCATTCTTAAAGATGATATTAGCATGCGCTCCTGTGTCTACCAAGCATATGTGGACTTTAGTCCCCGACAAGGTGGTCGTGATAACTAAGAGGTCGGTGTGTGGGGCTCTAATTCCCTGGAAGTCCTCTTCGGAGAACACTATATTGGCCTCCTAAGGTCCTCCCGTGGAGTCCACACCCAAGATGTATTCTGGTCTGTTTAGGCTTTGCAATTCGCATTTCATTTTTCTCCAAGACAGAACAATAATTGCTTGAGACGGGCCTATAAAATTATCCTTTTGCATGGAAACTTCGCGAGGAGGCAAGGAGAGACGTTCATCTGTGTCACCATCTCTTTAGGCTCTTCTGCCCGCGCGGGGAGTGTTTTCTTTTGCGCTTGGGGCCTGATAGGAGCCTGTCAAGCTTTCCATCTTCATACAGTTTTCACAACTCGGATAAAATATCTCGGCACTTATTGGTGTCATTTCCCATAGACTTGTGATACTGATTACAAAACTTTTCTTGTTGAGTCTAGCCGGATCAACTCTTATCCTGGGCGGAGGGCTCAGTAGATTGGCGTCCTGAATCTTATTGAAGATTTCTTCAGGTGATAAGCTCATTACCTCCGTCAACTCTTGAATTTTCTCTTCATTCGGAAAAGCTTAGAAAGAGAAATGAGTTTTGTAATCTTTATCTCCTATTTTCTTCTTTTTGTCGCCATATTTGCCCTCATCTTAAATTTTTTTCAATTCTTCCAGAATCTCCTCGTTGTGGATAAAAGCTTGTGCCATGGCCATGAATGCTACATAATTGACGGGCAACTTCTGCTATAGCTGGTCTATATTGAAGATCCTGGGAGAAGCACTGCCACGACCAATATGGCGGATGTCTCGTCTGACATCTCCTCCGTGTTGGCTCATTGTTCGTTAAACCTCTTTATAAAATCTTTCAGTGATTCTTTGGTTCCCTGATGCATGCAGGCTAATTTCTGTTTTGGTTCCTTTCCTTCACCGAGATGTGCAAAATAGGACAAAAAAGATGTTGCTTGCGGTGACTAGGAATAAATAGGGTTGAACGATAGAGATCAAACTAGGAGTGGGCCTTGTCCCCCAAGGTCAGCAGGAACATTTTGCATCGGTCTTCTTCCGAACTGCCTTGCGCTACCATCCAACCAACATACTTGTTCAAGTGTGTAATTGGGTTAGATTCTGATGAGAGTGAAAATAAGCGTGTTTTAGTGTCCAATTTAATACCTTTTTGATAGATATTGTTGTCATATATTAGAACAAGTATCTTATATTCAATATATTTGAGAAAAAGGTGCTTTTGAGGTATTTTATTGTGTTTTAGGTGAAAAAATGATCAAAAGTGCAAAGTTGGAGAAAAGGTGCAACTGGTGCAAGAATGCAGAAAAACGCACGTCCAAATTTTATAATTTTTCAGTATTCATGTGGAGCTCTAAATTGGGAGTATGATACATGGTTGGAAAGCCACCAAAGATAGTATTGTTTTGGCATAAAGAAGACCACAATTGGATTCCAAACGAGAAAGTTATGATCAAAGTGGTGATGTCACGCAAGCTGTTCCGAACAGAACAGCTGTGCCACTTTACATGACTTGTTACACATTATAATATAGAGTTCTTTTCATAGATAGAAAGCCAAGAAAGAAAGGATCACGTGAGCACAAGAATCACTTAGATCGGAGCTTTGATGTGGAAGTTATGCACAAAACGGTAAGACTGTGCATGCAGTTTTAGTTTACAGACATGCAGTTCTACCAGTAGTTTGACCAGGCCTTCCAGTTCGACCAAAATTACTTTGGTCGAACTGGGACACATAATTCTGATTTCGATGGATTTTACATCCCTTGTGCGTGTATTTTCGTATTTTCCAAGAAAAAACTCATTCAAGGTCCATAAGGAGAGCTTACAAGTATAAAATGGGATGTAGATCACACCAAGGATGAGACCGCAACACAATCATCCTACACCCCACAAGGGGGGATCACCTTCCAACCATCATCCACATCATTTCCTCCATCCATCCATTACTTTGAAGATTCGTATGTGGAATCAAAATGAGAACCAAGATGAGGATTCAAGACGGAGAAAGACGCGAGGACTCCCACATCTAGAGTTTTATTCGTTTCCTAATTTATCTTGTATTTTTCGGACATAAGATTAAGATCTATCCAACACCCATGATTGTTCTTTGCAACATCATGGGCTAGAACCGTTTTGGTAGATGTAGGATTTTGAAAATTTCTATGAATTAATTGAACTTCCGTGTGTATACTTCGTACAACACATATTTGTGGATTTATTTTATATATGATTATATGTTTTTAATTCATACTTTATATGTTTTTAATTCATACTCATAGTTATTTTATGCATCATTAACTTTTATGTAGAGTCTGAATACATATCTTGGTTATTGATTGAGTGCGTTCACTGCTGAGCAGGATTCTATGTTATGATTCTAAGTAAGGGGACTGCGAAGCTTCATTAGAACTATAATATATAAAAATTTATTAATTGAATTAAATTCGGGTTAATAAGTAGGATAAAGAGAATAGTTTTATAGTACCTATAAAGGAAGATCATATCAGGTTAGAGTACCAATTGGCCAGGGAAATAATTGATACTGATAGTACTTAGAAAGGGGGAGTGAAATTATATCTCTAGCTCCAAGGTTATTCATACGTGTTACACACATATTTACTTGTGTCTATCGAGTAAATTTTCATGGCTTAGTGATGCGCCCATATTCCACAAGGCAGAGTCGGACATTGATACACGAAAGGAAAATTAATGATTAAAACTGGATTATTCTAAAGCTACCTATTCTCCTACTTGATTCACTTTCGTATTCTTATAGTGTTTACTTCATTTTATTTGTTATTTAATTTTAGTATTTTAGTTAAATATTAAATCCCAACTTAATTGTCTTTTGTCTTAATTAATTTAATAAATAATTAAGTTGATAATACACCGTACTTTTGAGTTTGATATTTAACTTAGTTGCTTGCTTAAGCTGCAACTGATATCCTTAATACTTGGGGATTAATATTACGTGCAAAAAAAATGCGCATCAGAGTCTCCGGCGTATTGCGGAATTTGGGGAATTTTAACCTTTATAAGCAGTGCATCTTGAATGATTTCCTGACTCAGGTATTCGTTGATCTATTTTTTTTCCATTTCATCCATTCGCTTTCTCATGGCCTTTATTTTTCGATCTTGAATGCACTTGTATTTCGCAAATGTGTCCTCGACGACACTCTACAGTCTGCTCTCGTTGAGGTCCCACAGGAAGAGGTCTAAGACATTCTTTTACACATACACTTCCGGATATGCACATGGTGACTGCACTAGTTACAGATCTGGCCTGACTGATAGCTTGCCATTTTACTCAACCATTATCAACGACGTCTTGAGCCCTTCGGGAATCCTTGTTTGCACTAGATTATCCTATTCTGTCATGGACTGATCGTCTGGTGATGGGTGTTTTCTCAACACACAATTAATCCCCAAGTATGAAGAATATCAATTGCATCTTAAGCAAGCGACCAAGTTAAATATCATACCCAAAGGACGGCGTATTATTGATGAAAGTGAAAATATACGTGTTTTAGTGTCTAATTTAACACATTTTTTTATGGGAATTATTATTATATATTAGCACAAGTGTCTTATATTTGATATATGTGAGAAAAAGGTGCGTTGATGTAGTTTTATAACAGCTTGGAAAGGAATGAAATTGTTGTTGAAGCAGTTATTGAGCTTGAAAATACATCAAAAGAAAATCATGGAGTAGTGCTTAAATCTAGTACCCTATGGAGGATGCATGAGGTAGTGCCCGAAACTGGTAACTCAAGAAAAAAATAAAGGAAAAAAAGAAAAGGATAAAAAGAAGGAAAAAAAAAGTGATGTTTGAAGAAAAAAGTGAAAAAGTTGAGGAGGATGTGCTTAATTGAAGTGAAGAGAAAGAATGAAAGATCATGATGGAGTGCACACTTGATTGATCTGTGTTTTGAGTCACTTATCCATATATTTCCTACCTTAACCAAAGAGCCAACATTACATCCAAAAGAAAAGTCCTTTTTGATCCTATTGTCAACTCATACTTTTAGTGGTGGAGACTTTGAGACTTTTGGCAAGCATATGGTTACGCATACACTTGAATTGAATTTGAGCGTAAACACCTTAACCCATAAGTGTAAATCTTTTACACTTAAGTGTGAGTGATATATACTTCCCGTGAGAACATGTGAATGGAACATTTGAATTGATAGTGATTGTCTTAACTTATATGCTATGAATTAATTATTACGTGTAATAAAAGATGCATGACCTAAATTGAGGACAATTGTAATTTGAATGGGGTATTGGTCATAGTCCTTGTTTCCCCGTTAATTTTCTTACTTTTTTTTCTCTTTATTTTTATTTTGTTGCCTCGGGACGAGCAACTGGTAAGTTTGGGGGATTGATGAGAGTGAAAATATAAGTTTTTAGTGTCCAATTTAACACATTTTTGATGGAAATTATTGTTATATATTAGCACAAGTGTATTATATTTGATATATGTGAGAAAAATGTGCGTTTGAGGTGTTATTGTATTTTAGGTGGAAAAAGGATCAAAAGTGCAAAATTGGAGAAAATGTGCAACTTGTATATGAATGTTGAAAAACGCATGTCCAACTTGTGTAATTTTTCTGTATTTTTATGGATCTCTGAACTAGAATTATGATACATGGTTGGAAAGCCACAGAAGTGAGGATCATTTTGGTGTAAAGAACACCTAATCGGAATCCAAACGAGAAAGTTATGATCGAAATGGTGACATCGCGCAAGCTGTTCCTACTCAGCACGACTGTTCCAATCTGCATGACTTGTTACATATTCAAATGATAGAGTTTCAAAGAGTTCTTTATATGGATAGAAAGCCAAGGAAGAGAGGATTACGTGAACATAAGAATCACTAAAATCGGAGTTTGGACGAGGAAGTTATGCTCAAAATCATCAAGTCACGCAGATGGCAGCGAAAATTTCCGAGAATTTCCGAAAATTTCCAAAAATTGCCTTGGAGCACAATTAATCTTCTTATCATATAATTCTTCATGATTTATCCATATCTTTTATTTACTTATTTAAGTCCCTTCTTACACCTATATATATTTACATCATTATTCATTGTGAGGGAGAGCCATATCCATCCTACACCACCACAAGGGAGGATCACCCCAACCATCATCCACATCCTTTCCTCCATTCATCCATCACTTTGAAGATTCATCTGCTGAATCAAGAGGAGGATGCAAGACGGAAAAGGACGCGACGACGTCCCAATTTAGGATTTTTATCGTTGTCTAATTTATCTTGTATTATTCAGACATCCGGGTAAGATTTATCCAACACTCATGATTGTTCTTCGCAACATCATGGGCTATATATATTTTACATCACTTTGAAAATATCCCAATATCTTTTACATCCGGGTATGATTTACCAATATCTTTTATTTCCTTTTTTAAGTCCCTTCTCACCAATATCTTTTATTTCCTTATTTAAGTCCCTTCTCACACCTATACATCATTATTCATTGTGAGGGAGAGCCACATCCATCCTACACCCGACATGGGGGGACCACCCTCAACCATCATCCTCCATCCATCCATCACTTTGAAGATTCGTCTGTGGAATTAAAAGGAGAACCAAGAGGAGGATTCAAGACGAAGAAGGATGAGACGACTCCCGCATCTAGGGTTTTATTCGTTTCCTAATTTATCTTGTATTTTCCAGATATATGGGTAAGATCTATCCAACACCCATTATTGTTCTTTGCAGCATCATGGGCTAGAACCGTTTTGGTAGATCTAGGGTTTTGAAAGTTTTATGAATTAATTAAACTCTCTTGTGTGTCCTCCGTACAATACAACTTGTGGATTGATTTTATATATGATTATGCTTTCTTAATCTATATTCACGGTCGTTTGTGAATCTTCAACTGTTATATAGAGTATGAATATATATCTTGGTTGTTGATTGAGTGTGTTCACCACTGAACAGGATTCCATGTTATGATTCTAAGTGAAGGAACTCCGAAGCTTCATTAGAACTGTCATATATGAATGTTTATTAATTGAATTGAATTCGGGTTAATAAGCAGGATAAAAAGGGTAATTTTATAGTACCTATAAAGGGAGATCATATCGGGTTAGGTTCCAGACGTGGGAATAATTTATACTGATATTACTTAGAAAGGGGGTGAAATTATGTCTCTTGCTCCTAGGTTATTCACACGTGTTACACGCATATTTACTTGTGTCTATAGAGTAGATTTGCATGGTTTAGTGATGCGTCCATAGTCCACAAGGCAGAGTCAGCCTGCACTTGAGAGGGAAGTTAAGTAGTAAAACTGGATTACCCTAGAGCTACCTATTCTCCATTCTTGAGCCACACTTTCGTATTCTTCTACTGCATATTTTATTTATTATTTTAATTAATTATCTATTAGTTAATAATTCAATCCATAAACATTATTGCCTTTCGTCTTAATTAATTTAGTAAATAATTAAATTGATAATATACCGTCTTTTGGGTTCTATATTAACTTGGTCGCTTGCTTAAGCTGCAACAGATATCATTCATACTTGTGGATTAATTTTGCATGCAAAGAAAACGCGCATCAAGTTTTTGGTGCCGCTGTCGAGGATGTTGCGAAGAACAATCATGGGTGTTGGATAGATCTTACCCGGATATCTGAAAAATACAAGATAAAATAGAAAAAAATAAAACCTAAATTAGGGCGTCGTCATGTCATTTTCCGTCTTGAATCCTCCTAATTTCCTAAAATTCTCACTGCCATCTGCGCGACTTCACCATTTCGAGCATAACTTCCTCGTCCGAACTCTGATTTTAGTAATTCTTGCAATCACGTGATCCTCTCTTCCTTGACTTTCTGTTCATATAAAGAACTCTCAAAAACTCCAACATTTTTATATGTAACAAGTCATGCAAAGTAGAACAGCCGTGCTGAGTAGGAACAACTTGCGTGACGTCACCATTTCGATCATAACTTTCTCGTTTGGATTCCGATTGAGGTGTTCTTTACGCCATAACGATCCTCTCTTCTGTGGCTTTCCAACCATGTATCACACTTTCAGTTCAGAGCTCCATAGAGATACAAAAAAATTACACAAGTTGGACATGCGTTTTTCAGCATTCATACACAAGTTGCACATTTTCTCCAACTTTGCACTTTTGATCCCTTTTCCACCTAAAACACAATAAAACACCTCAAACGCACATTTTTCTCACATATATCAAATATAAGACACTTGTGCTAATATATAAAAATAATTCCTATAAAAAAGGTGTTAAATTGGACACTAAAACACACATATTTTCACTCTCATCAATTATCAATTTAATTATTTACTAAATTAATTAAGACGAATACAATAAAGTTTTAGGATTTAATTATCAACTGCTAAAAATTAATTAAAATAATAAATAAAATAAATTAGGAACTAGGAAAATAGAAAGTGAATCAAGTAGGAGAATAGGTAGCTCTTCGGGCAATTCAGTTTCACTCATTAATTTCCTTTTCGTGTATCAATGTCCGACTCTGACTTGTGGATTATGGATGCATCACTAAGCCATGCATATTTACTTTATAGACACAAGCAAACATGCGTATAACACGTGTGAATAACCTTGGAGCTAGAGATATAATTTCACATCCCTTTCTAGGTACTATCAGTATCAATTATTTTCCCACTCGTTTGGTACTCTAACTCGATATGATCTCCCTTTATAGTTACTATAAAATTATCCTACTTAATAACATGACTTAGATTCAATTAACTATATGATAGTTCTAACGAAACTTCGAAGTCCCCTCACTTAGAATCATAACATGAAATCATGTTCAGTAGTGAACGCACTCAACCAATAACCAAGATATGTATTCAGACTCTACATAACAGTTAATGATGCATAAAACAACTCTGAGTATGAATTAAAAACGCATAGTCTTATATAAAATAAATCTACAAGTAGTATTGTACGGAGTATACACACAAAAGTTCACTTAACTCATAAAAACCTTCAAAGCCCTAGACCTACCAAAACGGTTCTAGCCCATGATGTTGTGAAGAACAATCATGGGGTTTGGATAGATCTTACCCATAATTTGGAAAATATAAGATAAATTAGGAAACAAATAAAACCCTAGATGTGGGCATCATCACGTCCTTCTTCGTCTTGAATCCTCCTCTTGGTTCTCTTCTTGATTCAGTAGACGAATTTTCAAAGTGATGGACAGATGAAGGAAAGGATGTGGATCATGGTTGGGGGGTGACCCCCCCTTGTGGGATGTAGGATGATTGTGTTGCATGTCCTCTCACATGAATAATGATGTAAAATATATATAGGTGTGAGAAGGAAATTAAATAAGAAAATAAAAAATATAGGTGAATCATGGATGATTATGAGATAAGGGGATTAATTGTGCTCTAAGAAATATGTAATTTTCAGAAATTTTCGGAAATTCTCGCAGGCAGCTGCGCGATTTTACGATTTTGAGTATAACTTTCTCGTCCAAATTCCGATTTTATTGATTCTTGCACTCACACGATCCTATTTTCCTTGGCTTTCTATCCATATAAAGATCTCACCAAAAGTCCAAAATTTAAAGATGTGACAATTCATGTAAAGTAGAACAGGCGTGCTGAGTAGAAATAGCTTGCGCGACGTCACCATTTCTATCATAACTTTCTCGTTTGGACTCCTATTGAGGTGTTTCTTATGCCAAAACGATCCTCTCTTCTGTGAATTTCTAATCATATATGACACTTCAAGTTTTGAGTTCCATATGAATACAGAAAAATTACACAAGTTGGACGTACATTTTTCAGCATTCTTGCACAAGTTGCACATTTTCTCCAACTTTGCACTTTTGATCATTTTTTCATCTAAAACACAATAAAACATCTCAAATGCACATTTTTCTCAAATATATTGAATATAAGATACTTGTGCTAATATATGAAAACAATTTCTATAAAAAATGTGTTAAATTGAATACTAAAACACGCTTATTTTCACTCTCATCATCTGGCAGAGGTGTTCTTGGGGTGCAGTTCTTCAAACAGTTCGTCCATCAAAGTTCAACCTACGACTTGCGTTCGTGGGTCATACTTTCTGTTTTCCCTTCATGCTTTTAAGGAAATCATAATCCTTATGCCGGAAGTCAACGCCTTCTTCATCTTCTCCCATGCTCACTGCTTGAGATGGCACCCCCTTCTCAACCATTTGGGGCAAATCTGGAGCGGCGTGATGCAGTCTTGACCGATCGCCTACGCGGCCAAGGGTACCTTCGACCTATCCGTTCACCATAAACGATGCTTGAGAAATCAGGTGCCCTCCCTCTAGCGCCAAATATAGATAGCGAGTTTTGCAATTCCCGTATTAGAGTTTAATTTGGCTGTATCAGTAATCAACTTAACTAATCATAATTGATACCAGTTGCGATGGGATGAAAGACACAAGATTTCCTCCGGCTCTCCCCCTTTGGGAGGGTAATATTTTTATTCTTATTGCTTGAGTTTTCATACAATGTATATTAAAATTATCCTCCTCTAATTTTGGTCAGATTTAAATACACTCTCTCTTTCCATTAATGCATTATCAAGCATTAATGGCAGGTCATATCAGGCATTTATGGCTTATATTGTGGATCATTAAATGCTCCTCCATCATGTGGTAATAGCAACCCCTTGAGTGCAAAGATCTTTGTTTTCTCGAAGAGGCACCGCATTGTAAGTGGGCCTTAAGATTTAGGGAGTTATTGGGCTTTTGACTGGATAAGGCCTACTCAACATCAGCCCTATAACATATAGAATAGATAAAATTATTTAAATTTTAAGTAAATTTAAATCTTATTAATTAATTAATTTAGGTTAGGATTTAAAAAAAAATTAATTATTGATAATTAAGATTATATATATAATAAATTAAAATTTCAGTTCTGTATCGATTAATCGATTTTTCAAACTCCAAAATAAAAAAAAAACAGGACTTAAGGTAAAAATTGGGCAAGACCATCTCACGAATCCTACTATATAAGACGTATTATCCATTAATTCAATTAAAAAATTTTAAAGGGTCTTGTTTGATTGTAATCAAATTAGAAAATTGAGAAATTAATAATGCCTCACATGTATATATATTAATTTTTAAATTTTTTTCTTATTTAATTTTTATTTATTATTATTGAAAAATGTAACAATTCAATCATTTAATATATTTTTAATTTAAATATTATAAATTTATAAAATATGATAATATGTGATAATTTTTACTTCATCCATCCCACCCAAATAGTTTCTTTTTTCCATTTTGGGTGTCCCACCAAAAAAATCTTATTTTTTTACACACATGGGACCCACACACACTCATTAGTACAATTGAAATATGTGGCCCACACTCTCACTAATACAACTGCCCACTATACATTAAATACATGAAGTGCTCCTTAATTCACGTGTAAAAAGAAAAAACAAACCCTTTGGGTGGGACGGAGGGAGTATATTGAAAAGTAATACACAATTGATGAAAAGTGATAACACTGTTGTGAACTATCTCATGAACTATTTATGATAAAAAGAAAAGTGATAACATCTTTAATAAAAAATTATGACTATTTATGAAAGTTTGTTTCAAGAATAATTTAAAGATTGGATGAAACGTGATAATATTTTTAATAAAAAGTTATTCATAATCACAGAAAAGTGATATCCGTCTAATTGAATTATTTAACAAACAGTTTACTCGAATAATAAAAAGTGATAATATTTTTAATAAAAAGTGATAAACATGATAAAAAAAAGTGATAACTGTTTAGTAAGATTATTTATGAACGATTCATATCATGAATAAAAAGTGATAATATTTTAAATAAAAATTATATTCAATTAAAATAAAGTGATAAGAAAATAATTGAACTATCTAATTAACTAATAATAATAACAATAATAATAGATAATATATTTTTTAATATAAATGATTACATGAAAATTATAATAATAATATAATAAAATGAAAACTAATTTAAATTTAATTGTTAATCATTGTCGGGTCGCACAGATGTTGCCGACAAATTGAGTTATTTGTTTAATAAAAGACGACTATTTACACCCCAAAATTGTTATTCATACTCAAAAAAGTGTAAATTTAAAATTTTATTTAATTAATATAATAAAAGTATCCTTATTTACTTAAATATACTCCTTCTCTCTTTCTCTTCGCAAATTATTGAAACTATTCTCCTTCCTTTTTTCTCATTCCTAACCACTTAAATTCAAGGAGAAAGAGAAGGTGTTTATCAAAATGATCATACAATGATCAAATCTTTCATCACTTCATTTCAAGAAAATTAGTATGTAGTGTTCGGCTCCTACATGATCAGTCATGAGAAATCAGCTACAACATTTAAAAAGTCACATAATAATACTCCTTCCGTTTCGGTCATAGGTCCCCATTTGCTTTTCGCACGTGGGTTCAATAGTATTATTATTTTATGTGTAGTGAGTATTATTATTTTATGTGTAATGGGTAGTTGTATTAGTAGTGAGTGGTGGGCCATATATGGATTCCTTTTACTAAAAGGGGAAAATTGAGACGTTCGAATGGGACGCACAGTACAATAAAATAGAGACATTTTGGTAGGAAGAGCGAGTACATCTTTGGTCAATTGCACTTATTTGGAAATTCTTGATGTTCGTACCATCTTAATATTTTCAAGGGTGACTCGATACAATGGGTAAATATTTTTGTAAATTTTTTTACTGCTCACTTTTTATAAACATGTTTAAAAATGTCCAAAATGACAAAAAAGACATTAACTCGATAATGACACGATTGTGATTTTTGAAAAAAATCATTATCGAGTTAACTTTTTCAAAAGTTAAAAGTTGACTCGATAATAACTTTTTTCAAAGATTATAATCGTGTCATTATCAAGTCAAGGTCTTTTTTGTCATTTCGGGCATTTTTAAACACGTTCTTAAAGAGTGTGCACTAAAGAAAAACATTTAAAGTGGGGTGGGCACTGTGCTTCATTACTTCTACTTTCAAATGGCGCTTTGTAATTGAAACTTCTCTATTTTTACGTGTATGGGCACGAGACTTGAACCACATGCTGTCAATCGACTTTCCTCCCTTCCCTATTGTAGACACTTGAATTTTATTGCTTATTAATGGAAAATGTGGCAATTTAATGCAATAATTATCAATTAATTATTTATTTATTATGGAATTTAAATAAATAAATTCCTAAAATAGATTAATAAATAATTAAAAATTAATTTAAAACCCAACGAATTAAATGAGGATTAAATTAAATAAGACAAGTCCAAGACAAAAAAGTCTGACTTGAGGCCTAAGCAAGTGGAAGGCCCAAGCCCATAGGATTAGGTCAAATTAGCTCTGGACCAATCAAACTGCTAGTTATTTATAAGGCATCCTCACCCTCCACCCATATATAGGGTCCTCCTTCATTCATTCCACATACATTAAAACATTTGAAGACGCAGACGTTTCTGAAGAGATCAAGAATACGAGCATTGTTCCCTTGAAATCTTCAAGCATCTTCAAGTCAAGAACTGTCTCCGATCAGAGATCAAGGTGTCAAGCTCCTCTGATCTGGCGTTCTTCCAGCCAACCACCTCCGATCAGAGATAAAGGTGTCAAACCCCTCCGATCCGGCGTTCTTCCAGCCAACCGCCTTCGATCAAAGATAAAAGTGCTAAGCCCCTTCGATCCGGCGTTCTTCCAGTCATCCCCCTCCAATCAGAGATAAAGGTGTCAAACCCCTCCGATCCGGCGATCTTCTAGCCAACCGCCTCCCGATTAGAGATCAAGGTGTCAAGCCCCTCATATCCGACGATCTTCCAGCCACCCGCCTCTGATCAGAGATTAAGGTGTCAAGCCCCTCTGATCGATGTTCTTTCAACTATCCGCCTCCGATCAGAGATTAAGGTGTCAAGCCCCTCCGATCCGGCATTCTTCTAATAAACAACCTCCGATTAGAGATAAAGGTCTCAAGCTCCTCGATCTGGCATTCTTCTAGCCAACCACTCCGATCAGAGATAAAGGTGCCAAGCTCATCTGATCCGACGTTCTTCCAGTCAAGACTTTCTCCTCAGAAAGCTCTCTAGTCAATGTTCAATCCGAACAAAGGTTCAACGCCTCCGTATCAACGTCACAAGACTACACATCTGAGCTCGAACAAGCTACATCTGAAGATCTGGTTCAACACACACGCTGTCAACACAGTCAGCATACACTCCAGTCAAAGAAGTCAAAGTCAACACACACAAGTCAAGTCAAAGTGGAATCAAGGCCAAATTGGTTCGAGAGAAGAAGCAGAAGATTGATTGAGATTGTTTCCTAAATTCTCAGGTTTAATTCGTCTGGATTATTATTATAATTCTCTTGTATTTATTTCATTATAAATATAAAATTTGTTGTTACAAATTTTGGCAAGTCCAGTGGGACAAATTGATGCTAGTACTTATGGAGATCAAATGGTGAGACAATTCATTCGATCTCTAAAAAGAAATGCCTTCGATTGGTATATCGACTTGGAAGCTAACTCCATTGATAGCTGGGGGTAAATGAAAAAAGTATTACTCAATCGTTTCTATAGCACGCGAAGAATTCTTAGCATGATGGAGCTAATAAATACTCATCAAAGTAATGAAGAATATGACATTGATTACATCAATAGATGGAGAAGCCTAAGCCTCAATTGCAAAGAAAAGCTGTTAGAAACTTCAGCTCTGGAAATGTGCATTCAAGGGATGAAGTGGGATCTTCGGTACATACTACAAGAAATTCGTCCTAAAACTTTTTAAGGGTTGGCTACAAGAGCTCACAACATGGAGTTAAGCCTGACATCAAATGACATCGAATGGCCTTTTATTTAGGACTCTTACGAGTTTGAAGCCATGCCTTCTGATGAGCTTGTGGAAGAGGAATCGCAAACAAAGTCTGCAGATTTTATAAGGATTCATAGAAATGAAGTTGAAGAGAAAATTGTGAATCCCAAGATTGGGGGCAGTGAAATGTCGATAAATCAATGTCAAAGCTCCTTGACACGAGCTAAAACTTTCTGCATTACGCTTCTTGATATGAGCTTAAACTATCTAAAATGCATCAAGCATAAAGCTCTTTGACATGAGCTAAACCTGTCTGCATTACGCTCCTTGATATGAGCTTAAACTATCTGAAATCTCCCAAGTCCATACTATACTCCTTGATACGAGTTTAAACTATCCAAAATCCTCAAGTTATGCTCCTTGATACGAGCTTAAACTATCTACATATTATGCTCCTTGATATGAGCTAAAACTGACACGACTCACCTTACACAACTTATAATTCAAATACTATTTAACATAAACATCATCATTATAAAAAACTGCATATAATTTTTTTTTTCACATAATATGCTTATAACCAACACCATCACACCAGTTCAACATACGTAACTGGTTTCTGATACCACTTCAAACCACCCAAACATGTGATAATACTTATTATATTACACAACCAAAACATCAGCGAAAACAAAATAAACCCACGGTCTAGCCTAACAGGTCGTCATCTATGTACATCCGCTCAAAACCTTGAAGGAGCTCCACAACTTGCACAGTCACATCACAAACTCAATCATCAACAGACTCATCTACAATGCATAAACTAGTGAGACAAAAATCTCAGTAAGTAGAAATCATACATGTTAGTGCATGATAATGCATTTAGTTCTCTATCGTCTATTTCCTAATCTTTCTAGTTGATCTCTTTTATTTTGAAAAATGTTCACGTTACGGGATCCCCACGACACACTTATAATATGCACCCCAAATGAGCTCAATGGGGACGATTTTTCCGAACCCAGAAAATAGTGGCGAGAACAATTTTTCCGAACTCTGGCAAAGTGGTGGGGACAATTTTTCCGAACCCCTAAAAAAATGTCGGGAATGATTTTTTCGAACCCTGACAGAGATGTATATATAGTGGCCGCACACACCATTAGTATTTTATTAATTTTGAGGAAAACACTTTTCATGTTTATGCATGGTATGCAACCAGAACAACTAAATGTGCATTATAAACCATTTACAATATCAATTTCAACAATTAATAACAATAAAGTAACAACTTAATTTCAATTTACACAAATCCACTTCTGAAATAACAATTTCACCTCAATCACATAGATCAATTTATAGAATAACCATTTAACCATGGATCACACAGATCTCTTTTTGGAATAACAACTTAATCTTGAATCCCACAGATCCTTATAACCAATATCTTCTCAAGTCATAAAAATATATTTTCAACAGTTTCCTATCACACAGATTTATATAGGATAATGATATTATTTAAAATAAAATAAATCCACAACTTGTATTGCAAATTTATCACAAATAATTTATAAATAATATTGTTGAATATGAACCCTACTTTCCCCAAATCACATAAATCCACAGCTTGTATCACGAATTAATCTCCAAATAATTCATAACGTAATTAAACTAATAAAAAATAACACATAACATAATTATCACATATTAATCACAAATAATTCACAAACAGCATGTTTATGCATTGTAGTTGGACTTCTACTTACCTGGATTCCGACAGTAATATAAACCCCGTAAAGAACTGTAACTAATTCACTCCGACACGCACGTTCTGGCACGCTCCCTCTTCTCTCTTCTCCCTCTCTCTCTCCTCTCTCTCCCTTTCTTCTCTCTCACTTCTTTTTTTTTTCTTTTTTTTTTCTTTCTACTGCTTATGCTTTCCAATTACAGGGTTAGCATATATATAGAGGGGTGGGGTGGAAGTCGTACGCGACTATCCCACCGCCCCAACTTTATTATTATTTTTTTATTATTTTATTTTATTATTATCCATTTTTAATTTACGTGCAATACTTAATAGTTAAGATATAATACATTTACAAATTAATACAAACGTGTACATTTTCTTACCACTATTATTATTACGAGAACACGTGTGATACTTAATAATTAAGAAAAGTGTATTTATACATATAAAATAATTTAATTGCACGTAAATATTTATGCACACATATATTCACATACTGTCATAATTTTTATCATTAATGTCTCAAATAAAATGTAACGATAAATAAAATGTAAAAACCATTATCACATAATTATAAAATGCACATAACACAAATTAAATTATATTGACACATGAGTAGTGAGAAGCTCGGGTATCACATCCTCCCTACCTTATAAAAATTTCGTCCTCGAAATTTACTTACCTGAAAAGGTCTGGATATTTAGCCATCATCTTATCTTCTCTTTCCCAAGTAGTCTCCTCAACTAGTTGGTTCCTCCATAATACCTTTACTAATGATATTTCTTTATTTCTGAGCTTCTTCACTTCTCGCCACAATATCTCAACTGATACTTCCTCATAACTCAAATCTTCTTTCAACTCAACTGGTTCCTGTCTGAGAACATGAGATGGATTTGGAACATATTTCCTCAATATAGACACATGAAACACGTCATGTACTCTAGACATTGATGCTGGTAATTCCAACTTATAGGCAACGCTGCCAACTCTCTCAATGATAGTGAACGGACCAACATATCTTGGACTGAGTTTCCCTTTCCTTCCAAATCGTATTATCCCCTTCATTGGAGATACTTTCAGAAATACCTGATCACCCACTTCAAATTCCAATTCTCTCCTCCTTTCTCTGCATAACTTTTCTGCCGATCTTGAGCAACTTTCATCTTCTCTCATATATGGGTAACAGCTTCTGACATTTCACGAATCAAATCTGGACCCAAAAGTTTCCTCTCTTCAACTTCATCCCAATAAACTGGAGATCTACACTTCCTCCCGTATAATGCTTCATATGGAGCCATCCCGATAGTAGACTGATAACTATTGTTGTATGAGAACTCTATCAAAGGCAAAAATTTACTCCACTGACCTTGAAAATCCAACACACACGCTCTAAGCATATCCTCCAAAATTTGTATTATACGCTCTGATTGACCATCTGTCTGTGGATGGAATGCTGTGCTAAAAGGTAACTGTGCTCCCCAATGCCTTATGTAAACTCTTCCAGAAAGCAGACAAGAATCTCGTATCTCTGTCTGAGACAATGGTAAGTGGTACTCCATGGAGTCTGACAGTCCCTTGTATATATAGTTGGGCATAACGATCCATGGAATACGTAGAGCTAATAGGAAGAAAATGAGCTGACTTAGTCAATCGATCCACAATAACCCAAATGGCATCGTGACCTTTCTCTGTCTTCGGTAGCCTGATAAAAAAATCCATCGTGATATTCTCCCACTTCCACTCTAGAATAAATAAGGCTGCAAAGTTCCTGCTGGTCTCTGATGTTCGGCTTTGACTTGCTGACAAGTCAAACATTGCTCCACATATCGAGCAATATCTCTCTTCATCCCTGGCCACCAATAATGTGCCTTCAAATCTCTATACATCTTAGTAGCTCTTGGATGTACAGAGTACGGTGTTGAATGAGCTTCCGCCATCACTTCTTTTCGAATGTCATCCTATTTAGGTAGACATAATCGACCTCCATAACGAATCACGCCATCATTTCTTAATTGGAAGTCAGAAGACTTTCCAGAGCTGATATCATTCTTTATCTTGTCAAACAACTTATCCTCCTGTTGGCCCTGTCGAATCTTATCCATCAAAGTTAGTCGAAGTGTCAGAACTGCCATCCTTGCTTCCAACGATCCTTCCTGAATGATCTCTACACCCATCCTTTGCAAATCAAGCAACTCTGATTTTTTATTTATGGTCATAGCAGCTACACTCTGTATTGCCTTTCGGCTCAATGCATCAGAAACCACATTGGCTTTTCCCGGATGATAATTGATAACAAAGTCGTAATCCTTCACCAATTCCAACCATCTTCTTTGCCTCATATTCAACTCTTTCTGAGTGAAAAAGTACTTCAAACTCTTATGATCAATATAGATTTCACAACGTTCCCCATACAGATAATGCCTCCAAATCTTGAGTGCAAACACCACTGCGGCTAACTCTAAATCATGAGTTGGGTAATTCTTCTCATACTCCCTTAACTGTCTGGTTGCATACTCTATCACTTTCCCATTCTGCATGAATACACAGCCAAGACCATTCTTTGAAGCATCACTGTAAACCTTGAAGTTTCCTGTCTCCGTAGGTATAGTTAAGATAGGTGCTGATGTCAATCGTCTCTGCAATTCTTGGAAACTTTGTTCACATGCCTCCGTCCATGTGAACTTCACATTCTTCCTGGTCAACTGTGTTAATGGTGAAGCAATCTTAAAAAATCATTCAACAAACCTTCGATAATATCCCTCCAATCCAAGAAAGCTACGAACCTCAGTGGGATTTGAGGGTTGTGGCCAATCATGGATTTCTTTTAATTTACCTTGATCCACTGAAATTCCTTCTCCCGATACCACGTGTCCCAAGAAAACAACTCGGTCTAACCAAAACTCACACTTCTTGAACTTTGCATACAACTGCTTCTCCTTCAGAATCTCTAACACCTTTCTCAAGTGCAGTGCATGATCCTCCTTATTCTTTGAGTAAATCAGAATATCATCAATAAACACAATCACAAATTTATCGAGAAATTCCTAAAATACTCTATTCATCAAATCCATAAATGCTACAAGAGCATTTGTTAATCCAAACGGCATCACTAAGAACTGATAATGCCTGTACCTTGTACTGAATGCAGTCTTTAGAATATCCTCCGTCTTTATTTTCAACTGATGATACCCCGACCGCAAATCAATCTTCGAAAAGATAGCTGCACCCTGTAGCTGATCAAACAGATCATCAATACGAGGCAATGGATATTTATTCTTCACCGTAACTTTATTGAGATCCCGATAATCGATGCACATCTTCAACGTGCCATCCTTCTTTCTAACAAACAGAACTGGTGCTCCCCAAGGTGAGAAACAAGGTTGGATGAATCCTTTGTCTAGCAACTCTTGTAACTGTATCTTCAATTCCTTCAGTTCAGCTGGTGCCATTCTGTATGACGCTTTAGATATAGGAGCAGTTCCTGGTTGTAGCTCAATAACAAACTCTATTTCTCGGTCTGGTGGCAAACCTGGAAGATCATCTGGAAATACCTCCAGGTATTCCCGAACAACTGGTACATCACCGAGAATTGGACATTGTTGTCCCTCAACATTCATTACACTCACCAGATACCCCTCACAACCACTTTCCAACAACCGATGTGCTTTTGCTGCTGATTTCACCGAAAATCTAAAGCTTTTCTTGATTCCAACAAAAGTGAACGGTTCTCCTTTCACTGGTTGAAAAGTGATACTCATCTTCTGACAATCTATTGTAGCACCGTATTTTGACAGCAAATCCATGCCCAATATGATATCATAATCATTCATAATTAACATAATCAAATTAGCGAGGAGTTGTCTTCATTCAATAGGAATAACACAACCTCGAAGAAGTTGATTAGTTTGCTTTGACTCACCAGAAGGTATCATCACCTCATAATTAGATTCTATCAAGTTAGGTGTTCCACCCAGCTTTCTCACATACTCAGTGGATAGAAATGAATGTGTTGCTCCAGAATAAAATAGCACATATGTAGAATTGCCAAAAATAGAAAACTTACTCGTGACAATTGAGGGATTCGCATCAGCCTCCTCTTGCGTCAAAGTGTACACCCTTACTGGAGCTCTTCCTTGCTATCCCTGCTTTCCTTTCTTAGGACAAGTAGTAGTCACATGTCCTTTCTCCTCGCATGTGTAACACGTTCTCGGAGGAATTTGACACTCTCCATTATGTGATCTAAGACAATTAGGGCATATAGGTAGTGGCGACGCCGGTGGCACCTTACCCTGATCGAATTTAGGACTCTTGTTGGGTTCTCCTCGTCTCTGTCCTTGCTCCACTTGAACATTTGAATTCGTCCTCTGAAATGGAATTGGCCTATTATCAACTCTCCCAAACTGCTGCACTGGTTTCTGCTGAAATTGACGTCTGATAGCATGCGCTTGTCTGATCCTCATCTCAGCTTGCTCAGCAATTTGAGCCCTTTCTGCAACTTGTGAGTATGTTGCTCTATACAGTCCCGCCATACTCACATCTCTGTAAAGTTCAGGCCTTAAGCCTTCCACAAATCTCTCCACTTTCAGTGCCTCCGTACTAACCATATGTTCAGCAAACCTCAACAACTGCTCAAACTTACGAAGGTAATCTGTGACTGACATGCCACCTTGCCTCAACTGTATGAACTCGTTCATCTTCCTGGCTCTCACTGGTGCCGTAAAGTACTTATTTTTGAAAAGTTCCTTGAACCTTTCCCATGTCATAGTCGTGACATCCTCGATACTTTTAATCGTATCCCACCAGTGGCCTGCACTTCCTCGTAACATGAAAGAAGCACACAACACTCTATCCCCATCTGGAATTCTACTGTATTGAAACATATTTTCCACCGTACGTAACCAATCCTTGCATCTGTGGGGTCTGTTGCATCCTCAAATATTGGAGGGCACAGCTTTCGAAACCACTCACAAACCATTTCCACACGTTCTACTTGACGTCTATCTTGATTTGCATTACCCGCTGGTTGTCCACCCATATCTCTCTACTGAGTCAGTTGTTGTATCTGTTGGGACTGGCGCTCAACCAGTTCCATTAGTCGAGTAATCACCGCATCACGATTATTCCCTTCAGGAGGTGCTGCTTGCTCAGCAGTCCTATCCCCTTCAGAACTTTCACCTGTAGCCCTTGCCATATTGTCTACTAACTACGCTTCCTACACCCCATGACCAATATAATTTATAAGACACATAACAACACAGAATGAAAATAACACTTACATGCAAAATTGTGCTCCCAAAGAATGAGTTCATGTACCTAGACAGTCTGCAGGACCTAAGCTGTGCTCTAATACCACTCTGACACGACCCACCTTACACAACTTATAATTCAAATACTATTTAACATAAACATCATCATTATAAAAAACTGCATATAATTTTTTTTTCACATAATATGCTTAAACCTCGCATTCCTTCAATGCTCAAAAGAGAATAGACAAGTGTGGCTCTGAGTGTAGTAACTCTTGAACCAACATACAAGAAACACCTTTAATGTGTGGATATGTATCAGACGTTTTGTGCTCTGGAATGAAGGCTTTTGACTTTATATATCGGCGAAAGATCATGTCTACTTCCATTTCAGAGATGTGCCTTCTTCAGTTTATTTATCTTGAGCCCCAATATCTCAAAGGCAATCCCATCACTTCCTTAAAAATAGGAAACTTATAACTTCCCTTTTCTACGTGCTTATCACGATCTCTCTTCAAACATCCTGAAACTCATTCTCTCACGTTCTATTAGTATTCTGAAAAATCAACACAATAACCAGGACAACATAATACATTAATTGAACACGAGGCAATGTGGCATGGAGAAGTGAAATTCAGAGTGTGACTTCAAGTGTAGCAACATCGTCCAGTCACACTAACAATCTCCTGCAATTTCACGTATCCACAGCCACAACAATCTGATGCACACTTAAGCAGCTCAAACCAATTATCATGGCCTAATAAGTATATAACATCAAATCATGTTCACTTATATTTCATCAGCGTGCATCTCCCCCGCACATGAATTTCCCCCTATCTTAATGATCAGCTCCCCCATACAAGAATTTTCACAACCTGACAGCATCAAGTGCCGCACCAAAGGTTGTGACATCAGTAACAACACTTCAGTAGCAACTGCAATGGTTCTTCCTGCAAAACCTGACAACATCAAGTGCGGCACCAAATGTTGTGACATCAGTAACAGCACTTCAGTAGCAACTGCAATGGTTTTTCCTGCAAAACCTAACAGCATTCAAGTGTTGCACTAAAGATTGTGACATCAGTAACAACACCTCATTAGCAGCTGCAATGGTTCTGCCTGCATCAGAATTTTCTCCCCCTGTGGGTGTGGATACAAGATATTTAAGGCTTAAGAAAATCAGCAGGGTAAGTGTGGGTAGAAAGGAGGCAACATAAGCAACAGCACCAGAGATAATACTAAGGAGAGGCTGATTTATGAGGTATTGATAGTCAGGGGTTGGCTTGAAGCTTCAGGAAGAAAGAAGATGTTTAATGACCTGTGCTTGAATCTAATTTCAAAGAAAGTGAACAGTGTGTGCACTTGAATTTGCAAACCAATAAAAACAAGCAAGCAAGTGACAATCATTCAAATGAAAATTAAGAGAGAAACATAATAGCACAATTAGAGAAAAATCCACCTTGAGAATTAACTTGCAGATCATGAGAGTAATAAAGGTTGCAAAGCAAAAAGGAACAATATGCATAAAAAGAAAATCGAATTTAACTTCTATCAGAATTAAAATTACTCAAAAATCCATCAAAGAAAATGCTAATAAAAATCTGGGAAATTCAAAGAGAGGTTTTTTTCTATGCAGGCACACATACACATTTTCTGTTTGCACTTCTTGATACCCCAAAAAATTCAACTCACCTTTTGAAAAGAACACATCGTAGTTGTCAGCTCCGTGTGCCTGGTTACTCAGTGAGAAGTTTAAGGGATCTTTCTTTTTACTTTTTTGAAACTAAATAGCCATTTGAAGAGAGTGCATCGTGGTTGTCAGCCCCGTGCATCTAGTTACTCAGCATATTTAGACTTTTGATTTTTTTAAAGAACTTGTGCTTTTATTCGTGTACGTCCAGAATTGCACCTCAGAAACATCCAGATGTAAATTAGCAAAAACCAAAATGAATAATCAAACAACTTAAAGACTGAAGAGAAAGAATTTCGATGAAGATTATTCCATGTATTGTCGCACTCAAAATAACCTTAATGCATGCAGATTAGAATATGCAACCAGAAGATTCTCCAAGGCTGGAAAACCTCCCCAAGTCAAAAGATTTAATAAGATGGTCTGCAATTTTCTTCTCAATAGGTAAATCCTCTAACTTCTCAATTTGTTTCTCAGCAAAATATCTCAGAAAATGATGCCTAATATTGACTTGCTTGGTGAGTGGGTGCTGAATTGAATTTTTGAAAATATTTGAAGCACAAGAGTTATCATATAAAACTCTTAAAAAACCAGATTCAAGCACAAAATTACCAAACAACTTTTTAAGCCAAGGTAAAAGTGAACAACAGTAGATGAGCAGGAGTTTTAAGCATAGTGTGATTGTGCAGTGTGACAGCATTTCGGGCGATACTGTAATCTGCCTCATTTCTTGATCTGCTATTCTGATCGTAAATTCTGCAACACCTGCATCAACTTGAGCAACATGATTATAGGCAGTGTTTCTATCAACATGATAACAGTTGTGAGAGGACCTAGTTCCAGTCATGACACACAAATTGCAATCATTAAATACATGACATGAACTTTTATCAAACTCAATGTGCAAGTCGTCATCACAAAGTTGACTTATGCTAATCAAATTTTCAAGTAAACCATTCACATGCAGGACATTTCTGAGTTTTGGAAAACCACTTATATTAAGAGTTCCTCTTCCTATGATCTTACCTTTTGAACCACCTCCAAATATGAATTTTCCTCCATCAAACACTTCATAATCAGTGAGATATTCAGCCCTACCAGTCATGTGTCTAGAAGACCTGCTATCAAAGTACCAACAACAATGAGCACATACTTTTGAAAGAGTTCAAGCAAGATTGCACGTGATACTCTGTTTTTGTACCCATGATGTTTTGGTTTTGTGCTGGTGTGAGTGTGAAGACATTGGGACTGACACTTGGTTTGACAGAGTGTCTTTCTTAAGTTTATGACAAAAGGGTCGGATATGGTCTTTAGTAAAACAGTAATGACATATAAATTTTCTTTTTTTTTTCCTTTTGTCTTTAGAGACTGGTTTATTAGGCTTCACACCACATGAAGAAGGTTTAATAAAATTGATGGGTTTCTTAAAACACATAGAAGTTGACTCTTTAGGAGGAGAGTAACTGAGACCATACCTGTCAGATTTTCCAATGGAAAGAGCCTCGTTTAGAGTAGAGGTATCTTGGGTGAACTTCTTAAAACTCAAGGTTGATTCAGCAAGCTTTTCATGAAGTTTGGAAATTTCAGCATCTCTTCTTGTAAGGATTACTTCCAATCTTGTCACTGTTTCAATCAATTCTTCGTTTTCTCGAGACATTGAATTTAATTTCTTTTGAAGTTCATCAATCTTTGTCTCTTCTTTGGTTTTGACAGTAGCCACTGCACTTTGATCGTTAAGACAAGAAAACAGGGGATCAAAAAAGAATTCTGACCTTTCATATGTTCGATCAAGTGCAGCAGCATCTGGACTAGCATCTGTATATAACAGTACTTCTGATTCATGATCCGTGAATTCACTATCTTCAATGATTGAGAGAAAAGCACAATCTATTCCCTCTAAACTTGAAGGTTCACTTTCCAATTCATCATCACTAAGGGAAGAATACAGATTCATCTGAAGTTTCAACATGGTATTGGCACATTCCTTGCAAAATGGCCAAACCCCGTGCAAGCATCACACTTGAGATTTTTACGATATTCGGCATCTTAGATGAATTTCCTTCATTGATGACTTTCCTCAAATTTTTCTTTCAAATTCAGAAAAGCGTTGAACTCCGTAAGAAGGGGATAAACATTATCCATTTTATCCAGAAGGTGTTCTTCATCCTTAACATGTTGCGCATCAGTGGTGGTGGAAGATTGACCAAAACTTTGACTTGATGAAACTTCACTCTTGAAAAGCACGACATTTTCTTTGCCATCAACAGCATCTTGTTGAGCAAGATTCAACTCATAGGTCTTAAGAATACTCACAAGCTTATTATAATTCATCAAATCTGTATCCTTTGATTCTTCAATGGCGCAGATTTTTGAATTAAATCTTTTGGGAAGAGTACGGAGTATTTTATTGATTAACCTCAAATTTGACACAGGATCACCAAGAGGTTCCAATTCATTAACGATGGAGAGCAACTTTGTAGAATACGAACTTTTGGATTCATCTTCACTCATCCGTAGATTTTCAAACTTAGTGCTCCACATGTTTGCTTTTATTCTTTTGACGCTGTTAGACCCTTCACAATGCTCTTAAAGTATCTCCCATGCATCTTTTGCAGAATTGCAATGTTGAATGAGGTCGTACATGGAATTATCAACATAAGTGTTGATTGCATAGAATGCTTTAGCATCAGCCCTTGAGAGTGCAGTTTCTTCAGAAGTCAATTGAGATTCATCTTGCGACGTGGGAGGAGTCCAACATGTCATAATACTTTTTCAAGCATTTATATTGAGAGCCTTGATGTAAGTTCGAATTCAATTCTTCCACACCTAATAATTTGCACCATCAAGAATAGGAGGCCGAGAACAATCTCCACTACAGTAGTCCATGATATCACAACACATTTTAACCGTAGGATCAAAACTTAGTAGAGTTAAGTTTTGGCTCTGGTACCACTTGTAAGTGTGCGTGGGTGAAAACAAGTATATCAGACAAGTGTCGTTCCAAGTGCTGCAACACTTCGAAGAACACTAGAAGTAGAGAAAGCAGAATACAGAAACAGCAGCGAGAAATAAAAAGATAGGAGATGTAACTCTTCCACAAACTTACGTTTGTGGTGGCCTCATGACAAAACGTTCACTAAACTTGGAAAAATAGTGAATACAAAAGTCATCAAGGATACAATCTAACTCTAGAATATACCCTATCTAACTCACAAAAGTAGACCTATTACAAGATCTAAAAACGTGATATGGAACCACAAAACTACTCTCAAAATAAAAATAGTAAATAGATAATTACAATCTCTAGCATATAAGAAGAAACATCGAATTCCTTCAACACTCAAAAGAGAATAGACAACTGTGGCTCTGAGTGTAGTAACACTTGAACCAGCATACAAGAAACACTTTAATGTGTGGATATGTATCAGACGTTCTGTGCTCTGGAATGAAGGCTTTTGACTTTATATATCAGTGAAAGATCATGCCTGCTTCCATTTTCAAAGACGTGCCTTCTTCAGTTTATTTATCTTGAGCACCAATATCTCAAAGGCAATCTCCATCACTTCCTTAAATATAGGAAACTTATAACTTCCTTGTTCTATTTGCTTATCACAATCTCCCTTCAAACATCCTGGAACTCATTCTCTCATGTTCTATTAGTTGTCTGAAAAATCAACACAATAACCAGGACAACATAACACATTAATTGAACACGAGGCAAGGTGGCATGGAGAAGTGAAATTCAGAGTGTGACTTCAAATGTAGCAACATCGTCCAGTCACACTAACAAAGGGTCCTCCTTCATTCATTCCACATACACTAAAACATCTGAAGACGCAGACGCTTCTGAAGAGATCAAGAATACGAGCAATGCTCCCTTGAGATCTTCAAGCATTTTCAAGTCAAGAATCGCCTTCGATCAGAGAGCAAGGTGTCAAGCCCTTCCGATCCGGCGTTCTTCCAACCAACCGCCTCTGATCATAGATAAAGGTGTCAAGCCCCTCTGATCCGATGTTCTTCCAGCCAACTACCTCCGATCAGAGATAAAAGTGCTAAGCCCCTCTGATCTAGCGTTCTTTCAGCCATCTGCCTCTGATCAGAGATAAAGGTGTCAAATCCCTTCGATCCGGCGATCTTCCAGCCATCCGCCTTCGATCAGAGATAAAGGTGTTAAGTCCCTCCGATCCAGCGTTCTTCCAACCATCCGCCTCCGATCAGAGATTAAGATGTTAAGCCCCTTCGATTCGGTGTTCTTCCATCCTTCCAGAGTCCCCTATGCTATGACGCTCAATTCCTTCACACCCACTGTAGATTGATCATCTTATACAATGACTATTCATTTGATGATAATGACTATTCATTTTGATGATTAATAAATTCTTGAAAAAAAATTCTGATAAGATTTTTTCTGTCTTCTTGAATTTGAAGCATCAAGAAGAAGAGTTTCAACCGGAGAGAATGAGAAAAGGGGATATCGTATATTTAGTAAATGGGTAATGATTGTGGCCGAATCTGGCTGGCCAGAAACTTAATAGTAGTCATTAGATAATTACTGTAGTGCCCTTAATGAATTTTTATCGGTATTTTATGATTTAGGATTTGAAGAATTAATGTTATTAATGTTACTACCTTAATTTCACCCATCTGAACTCATTAATATTATCTCAATTAATTACTTTGATTATTCTTTTGCTCCATAATAAATTACCGTATTCTAGTCTATATATTTTTATTGTTCTTTTATTTTATTATTAGAAATAGTTATACAATAATATTAATTTTTTTAAAAAAATATTTATACTTATTGAAAGTTTAATAGAATTCAAATTGAACTAATATAATTCTCAAATAACTCGACTTTTTCAAATTAATTTAGTATATATATATATATATATATATATATATATATATATATATATATATATATATATATATATATATATATATATATATATATATATATGAAATGTAAAAAAAAATCATGAAAAAATCATTTTAAATAAGACAAAGTCACTTGTGAGACGGATTATTTGTGAGACGGGTGTGAAACGGATCGACCCATAACTAAAGTATGCTTATTGTATAGATAAAGTATGTTTAATGGTTATTTAAATATGTATTCTAAAGTGTGTTGGATTTATGCATTAAAGTATGATTTTAGTGTGTTATAAACTTATAATATGATTTATTATTAACATACTTTAACAACAAATAAGCATATTTTAACTATACAATAAATATATTTTATTGATGGGTCGATCCATTTCACAAGAGAGTATCTCTTTAAATAAAATTGATTTTATTTTTTTATTAAAAAATAAAATGCCAAAATAAAGTAAGTTCTATAAATTGATTATATATTGTTAAAGTAATTTATTTACATTAAATTTTAATTAATAATATAGTTATACTTAAAAAAATAAATAAATAAAGACAAGAGTGAGGCTTGCGTGGCGTGCGCACCTTTAGAATTTAATATTATGGATAAGGGTACATTATTTTGTTCTAAAGTATACACTTTAATTAATAAGGGTACACCATTTTGTTCTAAAATGTATACACTTTTCATTATATTTTTTATTTTTTTAGAAAATAAAGAGTACTCATCTTTATACTAAAAGATATACAATTTAACACAAAATTCTAAAGACACACGGAGTGTGCTTCCGTGCATACGCACATAAGTTTTTACCTTGTAAAATAAAGGGTACACATCTTTATACTAAAGGGTATACAATTTAGCACAATATTCTAAAGGCACACAGAATGTGTTCCCTTGTGCCCAGCCACACACAAGCTTTTGCCTAAAGAGAAACACTTGTATAAACATACTTTAAATAATAATAATAATAATAATAATAATAATAATAATAATAATAATAATAATAAAAAAGAAGACAAATACTTGTGTCAACCTACTTAAAAAATTTGATTATGGAATGAATGATCGAATGACTCTGTTTATAGTCATAGATAGAGATTTCTTTTAAATAAATATATGAAGTATATTAAATATTCACCAATTAGAATAAGATAATATAATGAAATATTTATATTTATTTTTAGATAAACATCAGATTACTATATTAAAATTTAAAATTTGGCTAAAATTTACGTGTTACAGGATCATCGTGCACACAAATTTTATGATTTTTTTTAAATTATACCATTTAATAGTTATTAAATACCTTTTAGTATAAGAACACCCTCAAATCTCATTATTGTTTAAAGTTGTATCATTTAATAGTAAACGATATATCATTTAATATAAGAACATATACTTTTGATTTTCTAGAAAAAAATAACATTTCTTTAATCAAACATTTATACCATTCATATTTCATCTTTTCAAAGAAAAATTATACCCTTAATTGATAAGGTGTAAACCTTTTAGAGCAAAATATAATACCTTTATATAATTTAGGGCGGGGAAAAATACCGAAATTTTGGTATATCGCCCTTATCATATCAAAAAAATACCGATTTCACTGAAGTTTTAAGTATACCGAAATTTTTGGTAAGATATGACTGTATTGAAAATTTTGATATGATAAGGTATATAAATTATTAATACCGCGATATTTTGGTACATACCGAAATACCATAAAATATTCAATTTTATGTAATACGGTAGGATATACCATACCCACATAATATATGCAATTATAATTATTATTTATATACTATAATTCATTTGGATTTTGAGCATCCTGCATTTCTTCAGATGCTACTGAGTCTTCTTTATCCCTTTTAAATTGGGACATTAAGCTCTTCTTCATTTCCTTGACATATGCAGCTATCATCTGCTCAGGTGTCAAATTTTCAGATCTCATTTTTGCCTTGTTTATGATGTAATCAAAAGGCGAAGATGTTTGAGTATTTTCCAGTTGCTCTTCATATGAACAAACCTGTTTCTCTATCAGAGAGAATGTTTCATCTCCATTCATTTTTCCAGTAAGGGGATCAATTTCCACCATTTTTTCCCAGAACTTTACATGATAAGTTCTGTATAAACATGGGATACCTGTTTTGGTATAACCAAATTCTGGTTTCCATTTCAATATCCATGGTAGGGAAAATTCTATAAAAAAGTAACAAGAAGCCATTCCTTCTATTACCATTTTTGAATTTTGTCTTTCAATCATTTTGGGAGATACATCTACCCATTTCATGAAACAATCCCGGATATCTCCTGGCAATATTTCTGGTATAGGGCCGTAGCAATTACACTAGTGGATAAACCAATTTGGAATCTCAAAGTTATAAACTTTAGAACATATTTTTATAAACCATGTATGATGTTTTTTATCATTTTCATAGTTTAAAAATTTTTCAAAAGCATCGCAGTAATCCCAATAATTGTATTTGATAACTGCTTTTGTAGTATCATGTTACATTGATTTCTCTCTTAAGGGAGAAATACCCCATTCTTCCAAAGATATAATCTTTTTTATTAAAACCTTGCTGAAGTTATAAACTTCCTCATTATTACCAGAAGTGAAATGTTTAACCTCACAACTTCCACTTTTTATTAATATTTGCTCATAATAAGTTCGAGACTTATAAGTCCTCATTTCATTTGAACCATTGTCCAAATATCTATTCATAAGAAACCATGGATCTTCACTCCATTTAAGATCCTTTTCTTCCAATTTGAAGATTATTTCTTCATGATTTATTCTGAAATATTTTTCATTAAAATTAACATTTGCTACTGTATTAGCAAAAGTAGTATTACTAGGAGTATCACTCCTCTCAGTATCCATATCATCGAATTCTTGTGACAAATTTTTGTTTACAAGTTTTCTTTTCCCATGCTGAGCTATTATCTCAGGGGATTTTCCTTTGTCTCTGGGAGTATTAGGGGTATAACCCCCACTCCTGCCACCTCTTCCTCTCCATGGGGAGGAAGATCCGCTGCCCTGCTTCATTCCTGAAAATATTCACGGGTTAGAAAATCTGGAAGATTATTATCTTCTCATTTTTTATACATAATATTAAAATCAAAAGGGGCTAAATGAGCCTGCCATCTAGCAAACAATTGCTTAGAAACATCATGTTTAAAATCTTTATCAAACATAAATTTAGCTGCGTTACAATCAGTAACAATAGTAAATTTCTGATTATATAAATCATCTTGAAATTTTAATACACATTTTACGATAGCAAGAATCTCTTTAGCAATCGTAGCATAATTCTTTTGTGCATTATTCCACTTTCCTGAATGGAATCTAATTAAATGCTTTTGTTTATTATCTGGATTTTTCTGGGTAAGAATCCCTCCAAATCCTATATCAGAAGCATCAGTTTCTATAAACTTCTCCCAATTAGGGTTACTAATCATTAAACATGATAATGACTTAACATTCTTTTTAATATTCTTGACTGCATTAGTATGACTATCAGACCAAGGTTTCGGATTTTTCTTTAGTCTATCATATAAGATAGCTGTATCTTTCACCAAATTATGATAATAAGGAGCAATATAATTGAGGCTTCCTAAAAATCTTTGTAACTGAGTTTTTTCAGTTATCATATCTGGAAACTTTTCAGCAAAATCTATGCTTCTATTTATAGGAATTATATTTCCTTTCTCAATAAAATGTCCTAGAAATTTTATTCTAGTCTGAAAAAGATCCATTTTTAGTTTAGATATAACTAGATCATTTTGTTTTATTAAACGTCTAAAGATATGTAAATGCTTGAAATGCATTTCAATAGTCTTTGAATAAATCAAAATATCATCAATATAGACAATTATGAATTCACTGTATGGAGTAAATATATCATTCATTATCTTCTGGAATTCAGAAGGAGCATTTTTAAGTCCAAATGACATAACATTCCATTCATAATGTCCAATTGGAACATTGAATGCTGTTTTATATCTATTAGATTTATTAATCTGGATTTGCCAATATCCTGACTTTAAATCAAATTTTGAAAATACTAGACCATTATAAAGTCTATTTAATAAATCCTTTTTATTAGGAATTGGATGTCTAATCCATTTTAATACTTTATTTAAAGGTTTGTAATTGATTACCAATCTTGGAATTCCTCTTTCAATTTCAGAATGTTTATTAACATAAAATGCAGTACATGACCACGGCGATTGAGAGTGACTTATTAGTCTTTTTTGTAATAAGGATTCAATTTCCTTTTTACATAATTCTAAATACTCTGGATTCATTTGACAAGGTCTAGCCTTTGTCGGAATATTTCTTTCATTAAAATCTTCCTCATAAGGAAGAGAAATAATATGTTTTTTTTCTATCCTAGAAGGCATTGGGATGATCATTACATATTTCTAATGAAAGTTCATTTTTCAAAATACTAATTTTATCCTGTAATTTAGGATTTTTTAATTGTTCATCAATAGTAACAAGATTAATTTCTTGTTTCAAGAATCCTATCTGATTTTGTTTAGCCATAACACTATCATATAGGCTATGCAATTTTTTCGTAATTGGTTCTACAATAAATTCAAGGAAAATATCTTTACCTTGGAAAGTGCCTATGATCCCTTTATTATGAATAATTTTTATGGGATAAATATTATTTAAAAATGGCGTACCAAGTATAATTTGGTTAGAAATATTTTTTGCAAGTATAAAACTTTGCGGAATGCATTTATTATTAATGCATACATATGCTTTAGGAATTTTATAATCTATTTGGAGTTTATCTCCCCCAGCATGCCATAATGAATGACTTGTTTTATGAAAATATCTAGTAGGGATTAACCCTTCTTGAATAACATTTAAATCTGCTCCACTATCAACAAGAGCAATGAATGATTTGGTATAATGGTTATCAATTAATAATGATATTTTTATATACCATTTCTGAGATATTACCGTTTCAATGGTAGATAGAAAATTACCCTTTTCTATTATAGGTAAATTTTGTTGAATATCTGGTAGAGTATTATTCTCTTCCTTAATATTTCTTTCTAATCTAGATATTCTAGATTCTTGAATGAAATTTTTATTTTTCAAAAATTTTATTTCTTCTTTTAAATTATTAATCTCTTTATAAATATCTGGTTGAGATATATCTCTTTGACTTTGATATTTCATTCTTAATTGATTCATGACTTCTGCCATATTATAAGATTTATTCTTATTAAGAATATCATTTATTTTTTCTTCTTCTTTATTAGAAGTAGATGTCGAAGCACCATTATCATTTCCTAATTCATCAATTATTTTAGTCCTTAATAAAGGATCTTTTATTAATTTTAATAACTCAAAAATATTTTGAGAATCCAAAACATTAATGCTCATATTAGAGAATTGTGACATTATTTTATAAAATTCAGATTGATTATTATCAATGTTATTTATCTCTTTAGGACATATTAATCCTTCTTTACAGGGTTCACATTCCTCTGTTTCATAGAATTCTTCATCTTCTAAATTTCTTACAATCTCATCTTCTGATTCAGAAGTAGTAGAAATTTCTGATTCTGATTCCTCAGATTCAAATTTTTCTATCAAAGATTGTATTATGATATTTTTTATATCATCAGGAATTTCTAAATTAGAAATTCTTTTCTTTGTCCAACAAAATTCATTGGTATGTCCTTTCCTTTTACATATTGTACAATATCTTTTTTGATTCTTATTGAATCTTTTCATATATGATTTCTTTTGGAATTCATTTTTCCTTTGGAAATTTTCTTCTTTCCTTTTCTTTTTCCTTTCAATATGTTTCGAAGAATACTTCTTCTGTTTAGATTTATAAATCTTTTCCTTTTTCTTTTTACTGGATGAAGCATTGTCCAGTCCAAATTGTTGACAAAATTCTCCCAATTGTTTCTTTTCTAAGAAACTTTGTCTTTTCAATTGTTGATTTAGCTTTATTTCATTACATAAAGCTAATCCCTCTTGTATACATGTGTCTATTAGAGCACCATATGTAAATTTTTCATAAGGAATGGTAATATTATTACCATTTATTGTTTTTCTTATTCTTTCAGCGAATAAGCTTGGCAATCCATCCACAAATTTGGATTTCCAATGAGTATTATTACACTCTGGTAATTCCATTACTCTGCTTAGGAAGGTCTCTTTATACCACCTAAAGTCAGAAAGTGTTCTACATCGTAGATTTTGTAATAATGTTCTAATAGTATCACTATTATCACTAAATCTTCCTGTAAAATGTTCAATTACATTTACTGCTAATGTATAAACTGCAGTTTCAACAACTCTATCTTCTTCTTGTTTATTAGCATTGAGAATATTATCTCTATCTTGTGAATTTAAATAATTATCCCACCAACCTTTAAGTTGGCATGTAAAACCAGCTATTATCATTGCTGCTATCGTTTTATCATTATTTTGACTATTCTTACATATTGTAGAATACATCAACATTCTATGAACAATATTATAAATCTGTTTATTAGAATATCCATCAATATTCCATTCATAAATTTTATTACCAGAATAACTGATATCTATTGTATCAGTATATTCTTCATGTAATACATCCATATGAGTAGGTGTATTATAATAGAACTTACTCTGAATGAGTTTATCTGCCCATTTATTATGGAGTTTATTAATCTGATTTTGAACAACCTCTTTATAATCTGGGTTTTCCAATAAATTATAATCCAACTCTTTATCTAGAGTTTTTATACTCAGTTTATTAAACCTTTCTTCCAAATATTTTTCCAACTCATATATTGGTTGGGTTTTGAAATTAGAAATTATCGGAGGAGGTTGAAAACTAGGCAATATCTCCTTTTTTATAGGAGTATTGGAAACTTCTGATGTAGAAGCTTCTTCCTTATTTTCAATAACCTCTTTTCCCTTATCAAGAGATTTATCATTAATTTTTCAATTATCAAATTCAATTTATCATTGATAGATTGAATTTGTTCATTCATTATTACTAATGATAAATTAGTATAATTTAAACACTACTTTAGATTTCAGAATCATTAATGGTGTTCAAGTTGGATTGATTGCCATGATATCTTGTACTCCTTCCTTAATTATATTGTTCTATCTTATATGAACATTTAAAGTTGATTATAATATAAGTTCTATATAATTCTTGTGTAGATATCTTTGTATTATTATTTAATGTGGTTATTTAAGAATTATCGTATGTTTTTCTTATTATGAATTTATTATTTATTAAAATTTATTTTATAGTTATTTTTCACTTTTCTAGTACAATTTTTAATTAGGTATACCGAATTTTAGATGCATAAAAGTATATTAAACTATCTAAATAGTACGGTATCTTTATACTACGAAATGAAGGTTTTCTTTTGGCAGGTGTCTAACCCACATGAATCATATGATGATTTGTCATTTTCTCATATTTTTTGAATTTTTGAAAAATTTCTTTTTATTCTAAGTTCTCCTTGCATTTTACGTTAAGAAAATTTATAACAATTTATTATTGGAGTTATATTCACATAAACACCTCCTGTCTTGCGTTAATATTTATTCAAATTCTTAAAAATTCATTAGTGGAGTAATGTTCACATAATCGCACCTTTCTGTATCTCTCAACAAAAGAGCCGCACTTCCTGATCATCTCTCGCTGATCTCCACCCGCCGCCATTTGAACAAGGTTTTTTATCCTCCTCAACACTTCCATGTAAGATGCCCAAATGTGTATATAATCTTACGATCTGGATGGTTTTGCTTACATCAATTTCAAATCCAATGATTCTGCCCAAAATGCTGCTCAAGATTATAGTTTTCAATTACCCCTACACTCCGATCAGTAAGGTTCCATCCTCTCTCCTTTCTCTTTCTTATCGTGAAAATTTTTGGGAAGGTTCTTAATAATTCCTTTACGCAGTATAAGGAGGCAGTGAGACTAATGCAGATAGAAATCTTCGGAAGAAGGAATTTTTTTGGTGGTTCTGCTATAGAGGGTATTGCTTGGAGTGGCGATTATTTTAATTGGCTTCTTAGAGGGCATAGCTAAGTATGGCTTTCTGGCTCTTTCATCCGCAATTGTCGCTTTTACTGTGAGTAGTTTCTTGAATATTTAGTTGTTATCAACAAAGTGATTTATTATTATTTTGAATCTATGTTATAATTTGTCTTTTCTGTGGAGTAGCAGAATGATGCCCCTCTACTCCCAATGAGATTGTACTATTAGTTCTATTCAAGTTTCAGTTTTGAAATCTTAATTTTGGGAACAGGATTAAATTCGGTGAGTTAAAGATGGTGAGCAATTATTATTTGAACTAATGCATTAAGATGTAGATCATCCTCGAATTTATAATTCTTCATGTTGTGTTTCCATGATTTAAAAGACGGGTGATTGCACGTGTATTGTTGTTAGACAAGATTCAAGGATAATTAACATCCACAATAGATATTTATGTAAAATCTCTATTTAATTTAATGTAAATATAGTTTGCATCACATTTCTTTATTATATGCTTTTATATGATAATTAGAATCTATATCTAAAAAATTATAAAGAAAAATCTCTCTTCATCTCGAGTTGCTAATTTAGCATACTCATTAGATGAAGCAATTTGTTAATTTAAGCTAGATTGAGAACTACAGCTCATGTACTTAAGACTAAATTTCTTGGCTCTGCAGATTTGATTAATCTCTCAGAATATTGAGGATGATATGACCTTGTATTATTTGTGCATATTGTTTGATATATCATCTATAATTTACTTACAGAGACATGGTGTTTTGTTTCAATTGATGTATTGTTGGTTGATATATGTTAATAAATTGTGTAGGATGACCAAGAAGGTGTTAGAACTTTTGAAAAATTCATACGCGGGATGGCGACATGGCGTGGATCCTTCTAATTGTTAAGAAGTGACAATGATCATTGTGAAATTTTTGCACGTCAGGTTTAAATCTAATCTGTTTGGATCAAATTAAGTGATTGGGCATTGTCAAGGGCCTAAACTTCCTTTTATAATAATACAACTGCATATTTCTAGAAGATGTGGAGGTTAAATATTCTTCAGAAAGGTGCGGGCTCCTCACAAAGGTTAGTGATCCATGTTCGATTCCCTTTGGGAACGAATGGGTGTGGAGTAATAAGGAGCCTTGGAGATAGGAGGGTGTATGGATGCTTGGTGAACTAACTATACTAACAACTAACTTTGTCCGATAAAAAAAAATTCTTCAGAAAGAAAGTATTGTATCGATGAATCCTATCTATTTATGATGATTTATAATAATGATTTACCATTTTATGATGATTTATAGAATTGCACCCCATAATCTCCAACCCCTTCCTCCTTTCTCTTTCATGTCTTGAAAAAATTTAGCAAGGTTCTTAATAATTCATCCGCACTGTATAAGAAGGCTATGAGATTGCATATTTTAGCCTTCTGGGAGGAACATCTGGTGGTTTTGGGTGTAGGTGGGTTTTTGGTGTGCATTCGGCTATGGAGAGTATTTTTTGGAGTGATGACTACTTTTATTGGCTTCTCATTGAGCATGGCTAACTGGCTCTTTCATTCGTAATTGTTACTTTCACTGTGAGTTGTTCCTCGATTATTTTTAGTTGTTGGCTACTATCAATGAACTGTTTGGTTATTATTATTTTGATTCTATGTTGCAATTTGTCTGTTTGGTTATTATTATTTTGATTCTATGTTGCAATTTGTCTTTTCCTGTGAAAAGTAGCAGAACTGATGGATTGTTATTGTTTTGAATTTTAGAACTCTATATTTCTATTTTCTATTCGCTATTTAAATTGGAAATCTATTGCAGGTCAGTAAACAATTGCAAAATACTGTGGTGGGGTGATTACATTCATACAAACTATTTAATGGAAGCTCTAATCAATAAGCACAGATGAAACATTATACGTTCTACTTCTTTCACGATTTTCTGCTCTTACATGATGCAGAAATTATAGCACTGCCACAACTTCTATTTTTACAGGTTTATAGTGATGCCTAAGAATGACAATTTCATCATGTTATTGATACGGTTATATCATTTTATAGAATTGAAGACATTAAGGCCATTACTTCAAATTCAAAGTAGTGTTAATAGGGGTTAATTCTTTGAACTTTTTGATGATTATAATTCTCCTTAATTATATAATTATTCTAATATATGTTCGTTATCTTATATATTTGGTAGTAAAATAGTATCATGCTACAGTACATAAAAAATTAATTTTTTATGTAGGACATGAAAATAATATTAATTTTTTAATAATTTTTAATATTATCATTATTTTAATAAGTAAAAATTTAACGAACCGCGTAGCACGCGGGATACATGCTAGTATACCAATATTTTAGGTATGATACGGTTTATCGAAATATTAGTAAGCAAAATTTATATTATTTTTTTATACCGAAATATCGTTATACCGAACTCTGGTATACTGAAAGTTTAGATAAGGTAATCATATGATTTTTTGTATACCGAAAATTTCGGTACGGTATTTGATATGACAATAAATATTTGGTATACCATACCGCCCACCCCTAGTTTTGGAGAGATGATATTTCGAAATATTAAAATCAAATTAAATAAGAGATATCTTATTTTTAAATAGTAAAATCAAATCAAATAAATAGTGAATATTCTTTGTAGTAGGGCCTCAGAGTTGGGCTCTTATTCCCCCAGTTCATCCATTGGGCTTGATGGTCCCAAAGCCCAGTAAGGGCCCAAAGGCCCCCAAATTGCGAGGAGCGTCCTCCTCATTTAAGCTACTAGGCCACTTGCCCCAATTGCTTAAGATACGCAGATATTCCCTAAGATATTTGCATATGGGATATCCTAGATCAAATTCTAAAGATAGTCACGAGAGGCTAAATGCATTTAATGCTCGCACTATACGCATATATTGCACAGTGACCTGACGATTCATCCAGATTCGGATGACGTCAGGTTACCTAATATAAATAATGGGACAACCCACATCAATAGACATCACTAATTTACCCCCTCAAAAAAGTCACAAGACTGCCTAGGGGGCAAACGACTCTCCACATTTTATGTTAGCTTAGTATAGATAATCCTTTTGTTATCCACTAACAGCCACATTAACCCACCATTAAGAAGGGATAAAATCTGACGAGCAACATTTGGCGCTAGAGGAATGGCGGCACTCGCAGCTTTACCGACTGCAACCCTCAATTTATCCCAACCTAAATGAACAGGATGAAGCCACCCCAAGCAGGGTTGATGCGGTTACCAGTCGTCATCGGCAAGAAGACTTGAACCCCCCTTGAACTGTAGAGAAAGAGATTCCGCCGCGTGCTACAAATTTAGAAGCAGACGATCCGCAAACCAATTTCCATCAGAAGTACTTCGACCTTCTCAAGCAAATGAAGGGAAAGCAAGCGGCGGGACCAAAGACCGCAAGTCGGAGGCTGAGTTTCAGCCTCGAGAAGAGCTCGACGGAATAGATGAATGAGCAACAATGAGAACGGACTCCGCCTAGGAGGTTAGTGCACGAGCGAGTGGACAAAAGGACATACGAAAGGAACCGAGAAAGGCCCAGAAAGTGGTAGACGAAGGACGCAAGCAGAGGAAGATGGCATCCCACGCTAACATGGTCACCAGTCAATCCCCCGCATGCACTACCGGAGGCATAAGCGCCAAAGATCGACTAGGACCAGATCTGGTGAAGTCTCGACACGAGCAAATGGGAGAAAGTACTGGAGACGATCCTGTAACTCGACTTAAATGACAGCATGATGCGAAAATAAATGCGCTAAGGAGATGACTCGATCAAATGGAGAGAAAAAACGAGGTCAGACTCCATAGTATTCCCGACTCGGAGCCTAGGAGGACCCCGTTCACTCATAGGGTCATTGCGACTACTAGCATGAAAAAAATACGAATCCCTCAGATCCCCCAATACGCCGGCGATTCTAGTCCAATCTCGTACCTCAATAAATATGTCGGATGGATGCTGGCACAAGGGCGTTTGAAAGAGGATCGATGTAAGATGTTCCCCTTGACGTTGGGAGATAAGGCACACTCGTGGTTCAAATCTCTTCCCGCTAACTCCATCGACTCATGGGCACAACTCGCTACAGTCTTCTTGTCCCACTTTGCATATTTAGGGCAGGGAAAGGAGTCGAAGTAGAAGTTGGCTTGCCTACGGCAAGGACCGAAGGAGTCCCTGAAGGATTTCATGAAGAGATTCAATGAACAGCGCGCCAACATGGAAGAAGTCTCGGATGAGACATCAACCATTTTGGCAATTGCCACCTTGCTCCCAGGGTCACCCATGTGGACTAGCTGCCAATAAAAATTACCGGGCAGTTACGCAGCCTTCATGGCCTCGGCTCAAGCATTTATCCATAGCGAAGAAATCCTCAAAGAATACAAAAAGTCTAAAGGCAATCTTAAGGAAGACGATAAGAAAAAGAAAAAAGGAGAAAAAGGCTATAGAGCTCCGTCTTCTTTCAAATCTTTCTCGGATGACGACCAAATTCAGGAAATGACCGAGGTACTCGAGCTCACTCCCGAAGAGATATTTGGCAAGATATGAGACACCAACCTGTTGAGTCCCCCGCCCAAGATACGTACAGATCCAGCAAAGCTGAATAAGAAGAAATTTTGTAAATACCACAAATCCATCAGGCATGACACCAACAAGTGTCGAGACCTGTTGGCCAAACTACTAAGATTATTCGAAGATGGGAAACTAGACGGGCTGGTGTCTGGCCCAAAGCGGAGAGGAGAGCAACCCATTGTGACGGGCGAACGGCTTAAAGGACCAGCCAACCCACAATGACAAATTGGACCTGGAGACCATTTGCCCACACCGCCTCGGGAGGTATACATGATGGGCGAAAGCTACGTGGGAACTTCACAAGCCCTAACTACTCAGTCGCAAAGGAAACAGAAAGCCGAGCTGCGAGAACTCGACAGGTACCAATATGTATTCAGGCTAGTCCTCGACCGCCTCTGCACGAAACTGACATATTCTTCTCTGAAGAAGATCTCGTCGAGGTGCGAACCCCCCCACAACGATCCGTTTATGATCTCAGGTATAAAGGTGTACCGGTGTCTGGTCGATACAAGTGCATACACAAACATTATATTCAAAAAGGCGTTCGAAGCCTTAGGAGGGCTCTCTCACCATAAGACATCTTCGTGTAATGATGAGATTCGAGATTTCGGTAATACCGTTACTAACCCTTGATGCAAATGGATCTATCAATACAGATGTTGGACGAAGGACAAGCGGTGAAAGCCCAACACACTCTCGAATTCAAGGTAGTAGATCTCCCGTCACCGTACAATTGCATCTTCAGACAGATATTTATTCACTAGTTCAACTCTGTTCCATCCACGCTTCACTAATACCTGAAGTTTGTGACCACTGACAGCCGAGTTGGCAACGTTAGAGGCAGCCAAAGGAAGGCTAGGGAGTGTTCGTTTATTGAAAAAGGAGACAGACTCAACTACCACGATCCAAGTTTTCAGTTAATGATGATGGAGCAGTTGAATCAAGAGGAGGAAGCGAATCGGGAAGAAGCCCCGCCACTGGATGACCTGATGACATTAGACCCAAAGCAAAGGAATGACCAGAAGCTCTGACCCTTCGACAATAAGGAAGTCAACCTACTCCCAATAATCGATGAAGATCTGAGATCGAAAAAGAAAAGGAAGAGAGGGGAACCAGCCGAAGAAGTCGAGGCAATAAGGATGGAGCCAAGCAACTCGGACCTAGAATTTTATGTCGGGTCGCAGCTAAAAGAGTCGTACCGGCCCTGATCGAATTCCTAAGGTCCAATCTGGACGTGTTCGCCTGGGCACCCAGCGACATTCAAGGGATAGACCCAAAACACACGTGCCACCGGCTCAACACAAACCCATCTTATCGCCTCGTGGAATAAAAGAAAAGAAAGTACAGCCTCGAAAATATGAAATCATTGAAATGGAAGCCAGGAAACTGTTGGCGAACAATCTAGTAAAGGAAGCTTTATTTCCCTCATGGGTGGCTAACCCGGTCTTAGTGCAAAAGGCAAACAAGTCCTAGAGATTATGCATCACTTTCACAGATCTCAACAAAGCATGCTCGAAGGATAGTTTCCACTACCGCACGTCGATCAAATGGTGGACGCCACGGCCGGCCACGAACTAATGAGCTTTATGGATGCGTATTCAGGCTATCACCAAATCTCTATGCATCCAGACGACATAGAAAAAATAGTTTTCTATACCAAAAAGAACTTACTGTGCTGGGTAATGATGTCATTTGGGTTGAAAACACAGGCGCCACATATCAAAGGTTAGTGAACAAGATGTTCCAAGAAAAGCTGGGAAAAACTATGGAAGTATACGTAGACGATATGCTGGTGAAAAGTGTGGCCACAAATGACCATGTACGCCACCTGAGCAAAGCATTTGACATCCTACGGCAATACGAGATGAAACTTAACCCTAAGAAGTGCACGTTCGGAGTATCCACAGGAAAATTCCTCGGATACATGGTGAGTAAAAGAGGAATAGAAGTCATCCCGGACAAAGTGAAGGTCATACAAGACATGGAGCCTCCCAGGCACTCCAAGGGTGTACAAAGACTAGCTGGCAAGATTGCATCCCTCAGTCGCTTCCTGCCCAGAGCATCCGATAAATGCAAACCCCTCATGGACGTGATCCGAAAAGAAAAATTCAATTGGATGCCTACGGCCTAAAAGGCCTTTGAAGAATTAAAGGACATATTGGCTAACACACAAACTCTGTTAAAACCACAGCCGGGAGAACCTCTCAGCCTGTACCTAGCAACTTCAGAATCGGCATTAAGCGCGGTGTTGGTCAGAACCGAGAAGAAGTAATAGGAACCAGTGTATTATGTGAGTCAGATGCTTCGTGATGCTGAACTCAGGTATCCAGTAGTCGAGAAGCTCGCTTACACCCTGGTAATGAATGCGCAAAAATTGAGACCCTACTTCCTGGGACATCCAATTGAGGTGGTAACATCCTTCCCGTTGAGATAAGTGCTCTTAAAACCAGACATAGCAAGAAGACTGATGAAGTGGGCCGTAGAGTTAAGCCAATTCGATATCAAGTACGTGCCCCGATTGGCAATCAAGGCGCAAGCCCTAGCCGATTTCATAGTAGAACTCACCATCCCCATTTTACCGGAAGAAGTGATCAACAAACCTTGACACATGTTGGTAGATGGATCGTCTACAACTTATGCCTCCGGAGCGGGCGTGATGCTCACAAGCCCCACGGGAGAGACGTTCTGTTCGACAATCAGGTTTGGATTCCCGGCGACCAACAACGAAGCCGAATATGAAGCTTTACTCTCCGGCATGAGAATGGCACTGACAATGGCGATCAAAAGAGTAATGATCTTCAGCGACTCGAAACTAATGGTCAATCAAATAAAGGGAGATTACGAGGTCAAAGATTAGCAACTAGTCGGCTACCACAAGCTAGTAGCAGACATGATCCAAAAATTTGATCATATCTATATCAGGCAATTTGGAAGATCAACGAATAAGAGACATGGATGACTCCCATTAAGGCTTTCTTGAGAGAAGGAAAGGAGCCGGAAGACAAAGCGGAAGCTAGACGACTGCGACTCCGAGCCACCAGGTACACTTGGATAAACGATGTGTTGTATAAAAAAGGATATTTAATGCCGCTTCTGAGATGTTTAGACAAAAATGAAGCCACCAAAGTGTTGATAGAGGTTCACGAAGGAGTATGTGCGAACCATTCGGAAGGTCAAGCGCTGGCATTAAAAATAATCAAACAGGGATATTTCTGGCCTACTCTTAGGAGGGACTTCATTGAATACGCCAGAGCATGCAAAAGCTGTCAAATCTACTATTCCATAATCAGAGCTCCCTCCATTGAGTTAGTTACGTCAGCGGCACCTTGGCCTTTCGTCAAATGGGGAATTGATCTGATAGGCTCATTCCTACCCGGCAGATGAGGTGTCAAATACGTTGTGGTCGCAGTGGATTACTTCTCAAAATGGGCAGAAGTAGAAGCGCTAGCTACCATTAATGAAGTCAATATGATAACCTTCATATGAAAAAATATCGTTTGTCGTTTCGAGATACTGAATGCTATTGTAACAGATAATGGGAAACAATTTCAAGGCAGGCAGCTCTAAAGATTTTGTGACAGATAATGGGAAACAATTTCAAGGCAGGCAGCTCTAAAGATTTCGAGATACCGAATGATACCATTAATCTGGACCTATTGGAATAACTTCGACGACAGGCGACGGAAAGGCATGCGATATACAAATCAAGGCTAGAATCCCAATACAATAAAATGGTACGTAGTAGGGATTTTACAGTAATAAATTTGGTAATGAGGAAAGTCTGTCAATAAGGCGGTGGAGTGTTCGGTGCAAATTGGGAAGGCCAATACATAGTAAAAAGAAACTTGGGTAACGGAGCATATGAGCTCAGCGAACTCAATGGTAAGAGTATCAAACATTCATGGAACGCTCAGAACTTAAAGCACTTCTATGCTTGAATATACTTAACCAAATCACCATGTGCACAAGTTGTAAAGAAAGTGGTAAGGCCACGAGATTGTAAGGCCATAATAAGCAAAAGTGCAAGAAATAAAATGCACATTGTACCACAAAAAAACCTATTGCAACATCATAACCAAAGAGACAAGTTCAACAGAAAAATATAAAGAAACATAAAAGGGGCCTCCCGTCAAGCACCACTGGGACCGACACCGCTAGGCCCAGCTCCACCAGTGCCACCCGCGCCACTAGGACCCGCACCATCGTCAGCTCCAGAAAAGTTGCGAAAACTCCTCATCCATGCCACTTCCGTCTTCAGTTAGGCAACGCGTTCCCTCTCCCGTTCTAATTCATGTTTGGGTAGATAGCGAGCAACCTCCAACTGATGAACTTGGCTCTCAGCCAAACGTGCTCTCTCCCTGTAAGTTGTGGCCTGAGTATTAGCAGTGGTGATAAGCTGTTCTGCCACCATAGCCTGTCGGGTCTCAGTCATCAAAGAAAGTCCTTCAGCACGAGTAGAAGCTCCCGCACTAAGGCCGACTCCCAAAGGGATGGACTGCCCAGATTCCGTCATAAGAAGAAAGCGGCACAGGAAAGTCAGTGCATGTCCAACACTCACAAAAGCAGTGTTTCCGATCTCATGAGGCTCGACACTTTGCAACCAGCGAGACAGCATGGGGTTCCATGAACGAGCGGGAATGGAGCCGGCTTCCGAGACACTCAGCTCCAATTCAATGGCTGACCGAGCATCACCCATACTCCTCAGTCGTAATAATTCCTCCAAGGCAACTAGAAGAACACCCCCATCAATGTCGCTTCCCGTGGGCAGCGCTATCAAGCCCTCCCCCTCTAAGGGTGGGTCGCTGTCGGGGCAAAGAACCTGAGGTTGACTAGTGCTTAGCGGGTCTTCAATCGGATTAATTCGAATGACGACGCCCCAACAAGCACGATGTAGCCTCCAGAATGTTTGCCTCTAGGATGTCACTTTCTTGTATTTCGGTTTCCTCGATAGGGGCTTTTCCCTTGTCAGACGGGCGAGCGCGTATTTTTAGCCGATGTCCACAGAAACCCTAACCTGAGTCGCCCCCATCACAGCTTCCTCAGTTCCGTCAACGTTGACGGTTACTACACCATGGAGCGTAGTCCTCCCACTCACTGCCGCGAAAGTATCTTCGGCCACAACCAGACTTGGGCCGGCTTCTTGACGGGGTCTTCGAGGCAGGGGATACGCAACCTGATCGGAAAAATATTTGTCAAGGGTGGCGTCCCAAGATGAGAAATTATCACTTACCCTCCCCTCGAAGCTTACCGGCAGAGCCCGAGTTAGATCTTGATAAAGGTTTGCCCCGGAGAGCCTCTCGTCAGTTAGAAGTGATAAGATATCACGGGAAAGAGTCATCCAGTTAATCGTGTCGAAAGCTCGATGAAATTCTAGAGACAGCTCTTCCTCAGTCGGACGAAGCGGAGCTATCGAAAGGTACAATACAGAAAAAGAAAAACACACTAGTAAGAACTAGTAAGGGCACAGGAAAAAGAGGCAGTAATAAAACTTACGAGACTCGGGAGTCCGGAAGGCACACGGGATGGGCAAATAATTTCCAAGTGGGTCTCGACATTCGAACCCTCGCACCCAAAACCATTGGCGCATCCAATGCTGCCCACCAATGGAGTTCCTATTGAATATAGGACGAACGCCTCGCTGCACCTTCAGATAGTAATGGCCGTGGCATCCCAAATCACGAACATAGCAATAGACATAATCAATATCCCGGGCGGAAGGAGAGGGGCATCCATTCTCATGAAGTAATACCAGCAGACCGGTCAAATTAGCCCAGGCTGAAGGGATTATCTGCATTGGGGCCAGACACCAGTTGATCAACACCCGGCCAATGACGTGAGCCAGAGGCAGCCTAACACCAGCAGCAAACACCAAACTTGCCAAGTATTATATGACATCTTATTGTTCAAGCTAGCAATAATATCAGTATTTTAGGCATTTTCATGTGTACATTTTCATGTATACAGTTACATGTTCTAAAGATTTTCATCAAGTGATATGGAGCTTCAAGATAAAGGGATGCAGGAGTTATTGGAAAGGATAGCACAACTACTGAAGAACTCAACTGAAGCTGTGTTGCGTATGATTTGATCTACAGTAATGCCCATGAAGGAGAAAAAGCTAATTAGCAGATTTCTTTCTTTTCTTGTTTAATAATTTCAGTTTGTTAACTGGGTAGGCAAACGAAAAGTATGAAAGTTCCAGCAAAAATCAAACTCCGATTGTATGTAGGTCGCTGTAGATTAAAACAAAGACAAGTTCTGATGGAAGTAGGATGTCATGAGTATCAAACATCTTATCTTATGCATGAAATAAATTCAAACAGTTTATAGTAGAGAAGGCAACCTTGCAACTCCTTGTTGCAAACAGAGAAGCTGGTCGAATATGGTTAAAAAGGAGGACAATTATGTTGGCAAGGTGTCTCTAATGTAGATTTATGGTTGGTCATGCAATTCTTAATTTAGACTCTGCTTATATCTCTTGTATTCTTAATTGGCTTAGTGATAGTGAAGAAATCATTACCACTGGTCCAAATGGAGATAGGGACAGTTGAATTGCATCTGTTGTAGTTTGTGTGGTTCACCCTCACCACATTGTGGAATACTTTGTTGTATTCGAACACTACAATTTTGTTATCAAGTTCTTATAATGACATTATAAATTATGTATCGACAAGATTAATAAAAACGAAACATCTTACCTATGATGTCACCGAGACGAAAAACCTTAGAAGCAGCCCAAGAATTGTGGAGTAGTAGTATTAGTGTTGGTCCAACCTGAAGAACCACCAACTTTATAAACTTTTGCATAACAGCAAGCACTGCAAATTGTCACAGTAAAAATGTAAAAAACAACACATTTTCAACCATTTTCACTCTTCATGTATTTAATTTATAAGAAATCACAGAGTAACATATGAAGACATAAGTAATCCCACTTAATCTAGGCAACAAAATTAAGTTGATTGCCACTGAATCTTGAAAATGATCCAAATCAAAACTGCAGACCGTGCTCCCAGGCGGCATCTGTAAGGGCTCGATCTGGCCATGATACGGATAGCCTCCTCGGTCGAAGGCCACCTGCGTTATCCCGTTCTCGAGACAAGCTTTTGCAATAAACTCACCTACTCTTTTGGCAACATCCTATCATAAGTTTGAAAAAGAAAAAGACCTTAATTCCTCATCAAACGAAATTATGTAAAAATAAAAGCATCACTTCAAATGCTGAAAAGTGTTTCCTTTTGTTAGGTTTTACTAGTCCATATTACCCCAAGTACACCTAATGCAATTTAAAGCTGAGAAGAGATCAACAAGTTTATAACAAGATACTAAAATAGAAATAATCCAGGATTTAAAAATGTCCATTTGATCTCCAGTAATGCAAAAAAAAAATAGGAACTCATCAATTCTGAAGAAATTTATGACATTTTGTAAATCAATCACAAAAGGCAACAAGGGATGTTTGACAAGATTTGCAAATATCGTCTGCCACATAAACAACTGAATATTCACCCCAAATTAAAATGAGATTCATCCAAAGCCATATATGACTAGAATGAAATACGATAGCAGAATAACTATTCAAACTGTCATCACCCAAATGCTGGAATAGCAAAATCCACCCGCTAACAACACCAATGTTTACACATTCATAAATTTCTAGAATATGTGTTCTTAAATACACTTGTATGTCATATATCTTTCAACAAATTCTTATTTAGAAACATAAAATAAAAATATCAAAAGCGATACAGTATAAATGAAGCAGTTTCACTCACTATAGCAGAAGGGTGACAATATTTTGGACATTATTCATGAAATAATGGTGCTGGATCAGGGCACTTGATGATTGGTTCATTCGACTGGAGCCCAGATATGAACTTGAACCCAAAAACTTCTCTTCTGCTAGGGCTGTGGCTTAGCCTTGAGGATTAACTTGGGACAACCATAAACATCGACGTTTTCTTCAGATAGATACAGACCATTTCCAAGGCTGACCAAGTCAGGTAAGTAATGCAGTACGAGTTTTCTTAATCTTGGAAGAATCACATCATTGTAGCACACCTCCTTCTTTTCATCTTTGATTATTTTCTCTACCTTTTCACAGTCTTCAACAACTGCTTCTTCCAGATTGGACAGATAATGAAGCATCGATTCCCACAGTATAAATTGTAGCTTAGGGCAGGTGTTTACTACAAGACATTTCAGAGCTCTGAAGTTTCCAGATGGCACAGGCGTCTTCAAGATTCTCTTCAGTCTTTCCAGGGGTGCAGGTGGCTTCCAGATGTGCTTTAGCTCCCACAAATAATAAACTCCCAAATATTCCAGACATGGAAATGCCCCTTCAGATGTTTTCTCATCCACAATTGCTTGTATTTTTGGGCTCTCTCTCACCACACAGAATTTTAGGGCCATGAAATTAGAAATGCCAAACTCTGACAAGCTTTTGATTTCAGTATGATGATCCAAGTAGAATGCTGTGACCTGAATAAGTGCAGTATTGATCAGCTGATTTACCTTATCACCGTTCACAAATTTCAAGCACTTTTCTTGTTGATCAAACAATGATTCCACTTCATCAGGGACTCGAGAGACAACTCGCTTCACATTATGGCCAAGAATAAAATGAAACTTATGCAATACGTTGTTATTCCACGAAGGGCTCATTTGAATGAAACTCTCAAACATTTCTACTTCTGGAAAGTAGAACTGAGTGCTTGTAGCTCCTTGAGCTCAGATAAAATACTGGGAGAAACCAATTGAGATGGCAAGTGGTCAAAGTCACTTTCATCATCAGGTCCATAGAAAGACAGATGCATGTGCCTAAGATGCGCAAGTTGACCAATGTCATCAGGGATGTAATAGAGTTCGGTGCCAGTAAGATCCAACACTTTAATCTCGTTGAGTTTTCCAATTCCAGATGGAACATTTTCAAGTCCATCACAGTTCCTCAACATCAACACTCCAAGTTGCGAAAGGTTGAAGAGTGAACTAGGCAAGATCCTGATTCTAGTATCTGATAAGTCTAGAAAACGCAGGCTGGGCATGTTGTCAAAAAATGAGGAATGGATAAGAGTTAAGTGGTAGTTTCTTTGGAGAAATAAAACAATAACATCTCCGTAATTTGGTTCCTCAGCCAGCTCACGCAAGTTCTTTTCAACCAGATTCAGCACAGGTGTCACCAGAGAGCTTTCAGGTTTTGTTACTGATAGAAACTTTTCAATCAAAGCAGTCTGGTGATCCAGTTCTAGCGTTATATCATCCTCCTTCACACTAACCAAATAGTGCTTCTCTTTTAGAACAAACTTAGATGCTTTATGGGTCAGTTCCTGGTGATGCTCACTTCTTTTCTGTTGTGTACCTATTAAAGTTGTTGTACCACGCACCATCTGAATTTCCCCATACGATGTTGATTCAACTATTTGCACAGATTCAGAGTAAGAAGTGGACAAAATACTCGTCTCCTCTCTAATTTCAGCTTCAGACTGCTGCTCACTTGGGACCTCTGAAATTGATTGAGGATTTGAATCTGCAGTGGCCGCACTCACATGAGAAGTAGTCAGCATATTTCTAGACAACTTTGTTTTGCTATCTTCCAGATTGGCACTCATTTCTTCAATTTCGGCTGCAGATGACCGTTCTCTCCAGTCTTCTGAAAGTGATCCAGAATAAGACTCTGCAGTGGCCTCAGGCACATAAGAAGCTGCTTCATCGCCCCTAATACCTACTGAAGTGGCCATTGGTTCACTTTCTGATGTTTCTACAGGAAAGGCAATATCATTTTTCTTTTGCAGCTCAACTCCTGCGGATCCTGTACCAACAGAAGACAACATCATCTCAGTTTCTTGGTCTAGTAGAACATGACTTAATACAGCATCCGAAATTTGTTCTGACTTCCTTTGTGTATGCTCCATCTTCTTTCCTTTTATGTGCGAGTATGATTTTTCTCCAGTCAAATACTTATAATCCTTTATATTTCTACTTGATTTAACTGAACCCGATTCTCGTCTCTGTATCATAACAGGAACTGGTTTGTCATACATCGTTTTGTCTTTACAGGGGCATTTCTTCAAGAGATTGAAAATCTTGATGCCCATTTCTACTAACTCCTCAGAAATTACCGAGTCGCCCTTCGTGTTTTGCTGCTTTTTCAAGAGATCACTGAATTGACACCTCAAAGCTCTTGCCTCCATTGCCCATTGGTTGATTTTCTTAGGTAAAAATCTCCCTTGGATAAGTACTTTATTTATCTGTTTTTCAGTATGAAAAAGCAGGACAGACAAACGGCCAAAAAGTTTCTCAACAATTTCTCCTACATTTTGAGAGTCTGTGATGTATTTATGTTGAGGAAAACTGGCATTGATCAAAGCATCTGCAAGAAGTTGCAGAAAGAGAAAAAGACTCAAATTGAATCTGGATACTTACGTTCTTGTGTGAAAAAAACATATTGAAACTACAGAAATTTTTGCCCATAGCCCACATAAAAGTACTTCTTATTACTCAAAACACGTTACAATACAAACTGCACAAGTTTTTCCTAATAGCACTATCAAGGTCTCGATCAACTATCAAAAGTTGAAAGTGGTTAGCCATGTAGCACCATCTAGACACTATGTGCTATTGTGCTTCCAATAAGATAGATTTAAAACATCATCATAATGCAACTAACATGAAAAATATGCAATACATACATACATATATATTGTAGTAATTTATTTAAAGCTACAAAATATCTTCTTTGATCAAAATTACTTTATGTTCAATTCAAGAAAATATGTATAAGCTTAAATACTATTTTTACCCCCTTGCACGTTGATTATGCATCAATAATCCTCTTTTACTTCTTTCAAATACCCCTTTGACAATTAAAAACTACACATATGAGTGAAATGTCCCTTAGTCCTCAGCACAAACTCATAAAGTTATAGTATTTTGCCCTATGACTAAATATCAATTGTTGTTGTTCTATAACATGATGTACTATTTCTATTAAGTATATTGATCTCTAAAAATTCAAAATACGAATCCAATGTTTCATATAAGGTGCATCTTACATATTACTTATTTTAGAAGTACAATTTTAGGAAAGACAGTTATCAATTAGGGAAATTTAGTTAACTAACACACTATTCTCTAGTTTTAATCAACACATTTATCTTTTAAATAAAAATTTTTTAAATAAATTTCAGGTCAATTAATTGATATTATATAACTTCACTTATGTCTGATATACAAGGTGTATTTTGTTTGTTATGTTAGTTTTTGACCTACACGTTCAAATTGTGTATACCAAATAATGTGAACAAATTTGGTCATGTTGGAAATAGTAAATTTTAATTTTTCATACTACAAAAACTAGAATAAGCTACTATTTTAAATTCAGAAGTTTTAAAATTTTCAGTAAATTAATTTTCAATGAAACCTAGATCCAATTCTTCTATATTCAAATAAATGAAGGAACACACTGAATATTTTATTCCTCATACACACACACCAAAAAAAAAGCACAAAATTTGAACTCAATGATACTTTTGTAAATCTTTTCTTTAATGAAAAGTAATTATTAAAATAAAAGAATCCACATGAACAAAAATATGAGTTAAATCCATCTGAATACATTTAAGATCATTAGTGGAAAGTAATAAAAGTACTCAGTGGGAGTTACTCCCCCATTCTACTTTAATTATCTTTTAGAGAGATTTTTCAACCATAATGTTTTATTTCGTAATTATCTAGAAATTATTACTTTCGATTACCCCTCTATTACTTTTGTGATATACATTAATTAAACAAACTGTATAAATAAAAGAAGAATCAGATCATTTTATACAACATAGAATATTGTAATCGAACAACTTCAATAATTCGTGTGTGATCAATGTCAATTAGAACAAAAGTGAGGTAGTGTAATGGAAGTAAAAGATCAAGGGCCTGATAACAAAATAAATGCAAAAGGATGTATTCAAATCTTTCATTTTTAGATAAATATAGTTTGTTATTCCAAAAGCAAGATCAATGGATATAGATTTGCATATGACATGTAAAGTTGCATTTATAATTTTTATCAGACCTCTTACAACTGAATTGATATCTGTTCTCCATGTCATTGCAAAATACAATGTTGCATTTGATCAAATTACTTCTCCGAGCAGTTCAAACTTGACACTTAGTTTATTGAGCATAACATCCAAAAGGGGATGAGATTTCTAAAATTTGATTCAGCTGGTATAATTTAAGCTGTATGGTTTTTCTGAGTTTCTTATACAAGAAATTCAAAAGAATAACTTTTCTAGAAAATATATAATGATTAAGGGAAGTAGGTCTTCACTACTGTTAAAATTCAACCCATTTACCCAAATAGAAGCTAAATCACACAATGAAAATGAAATTATTTATAAGATTGTAAAAGAAAGCAAGAGAATAAACTGAAAACGAGATTACAATCAGCGTAATTGTCATTTAAGATTAACTATGTGAAAGAAAAACTGACCGACAGAGCTGTAGCTTGGAAAAGGTACCGCCATTGCCAGATGACACCGGCCACGGCGCCGGAGGAGAGATGCGTCAAGTCCTGAGAGGGAGAAATAGATGGTTTAACGTTATGGATGAGAAAGAAGACATGTGGACGACTTGCTGAGTCATATGTTGAAATTTGGGTTTAACGTTATGAATCATGTTAAGTCTCAAACAAAACCACGTCGTTTTGGACAGGTAGAGGGTATAGAACGACACGTCAGCAGGCATGTTAAACGGGATCCACCTGACCCTGGGCCAGGCCTATAGGGCTATTATTTATAGGAACATAATTCTAACCTTAACGGGCCTTGGGTGGCTATTAACGAGTTAATGAATAAAAAATAAAAAAATATTAATATAATTTAAAATATAAATAAATACTCCCCCATCCAGTTCTAACTTCTAAGATGTCTATTTGCTTCTTGCACGTGAATTAAGGAGTATTATTTTTATATTAAAATTGATAGTTGTAGTTAAAGCGAATAGATGGAGTATTAAACATACATCTAATGTTGTCCTAATATTAATAATGAATTATAAATTTAAACGTAAAAAAAATAAAAAAGAATATTAGGATTCCAAATACATCAATATTATTTGTTAATTAAGATAGTTGATTTTCAATATTATCTTTTAAAATCTCTTTTATACTTTATTCTTATTTTTTTTATTTTAAATGACAAACCAACAAAAATGTAGTAAGTTAGAGGATATTAAATTACTACTCCCTCCATCCCGTCCAAAGGTGATCATTTGTTTTATGTGCGTAGATTAAGGAATATTATTATTTTATTTATGTGTAATGGGTAGTTGTATTAGTAGTGAGTGGTGGGCCACATGTGAGTCCTTTTTACTAAAAGTGAGAAATGAAGACATTTGGATGGGACGCCCAATAAAGTAAAATGAGGACCTTTCGGTAGGATGGAGGGTGTATTAAATATAATTATCAATAGAAATTATTTGTTAATGTATAAAATTATTATTAATATTAATAATTTATGTATATTATAAATTAATTTTTATAATAAAAAAATTTTATCGCGCTACCCGGGCCAGCTCTATTAACCTACCGGCTAGTCCTATAGGGCCGTGAGTTAACCGGTCCGGGTCAAAAAGGATCAGATTTAAACGGGCCACTACTTATATAAACCAAATCTTACATTTTTTGGGTTAAACGGGCCAACCCTACGTGCCCGGACTGTATTAACATCTCTACTCTTATTGTCCGGTGGTTCGATTGCAACTGGGGATTAAAATGAGGTATTTTTTTTTTACAAATTCTCATAAGTTTGAACTAATTCATAGTCAAAGTAAAGGTTGAGATTTTTCTAACAGTTAACCCTTATATAATATTCTATATCTCATATTAAATTTCACACTTTCCGTTTACGTCTGTCACGTATAGGGATGTCAACGGGTAAGATACCTTGTTATTTTAGGGTACTAATACATGTATCTGAGTAAAAAACAACTACATGAACCCATATCAGTCTCATTTTAATATTTTATTATGATACTCATACCCGTCTCATATCCATTCATCAATACTCGCGGATATCCATACCCGTTTAATATTCATTTATATTTACATAATTATATTTTTTTTACTGATTAAATTAATATAATAATAAAAATCACATTATTATTAATTAAATATAATATATATTTTACTATTCTAAATAAACATTTAATAATATGATTAAATAAAACTTATAATTATTAATTAAATATATAAAATATCTCAAAATATATAAATTTTATAATATATTTAATTTATATTTATATATATATATTTATTTATTTAAAATAATAAAATTTATATTATATTTATTTTTTTATTTAATTAATAATAATATAATTTTTATTATTATATTTATTTAAACAGTAAAAATTATATAAATATATAAAATAAATTAATATTAAACGGGGTACGAGTACCCATGAGTATTGATAAATGAATATGAGATGGATAAAGGTATCATAATAAACTTTTTAAACGAGAGGGGTATGGGTAATTTTTTAATCGGATACAAGTACGGGTGTCCCCAAATAAGCGAGTATCTTACACATTGTCATCCCTATGTGTAACAGACGAAAGTGAAAAGTGTGAAATTTAAGATGGGATTGGGGAGTATTTTATATGGGTTAATTGTTAGAAAAGTCTAAACCTTTATTTTGATTGCGAATTAGTTCAAACTTATGAGAATTCGTAAAAAAATACCTCACTTTAATCCCGAGTTGGAAATCGAACTACCTGACAGTAGGAGGCCTACACAGTTGTTCTATCATTCAAGTTACTTTTCACACGTCCATTTTGGGGCTTTAAATAATTTTAAGGTTAATTGCTGGAAAAGTTACAATCTTTACTTCGATTACGAATTAGTCCAAATTTTTGAAAATTTGTAAATATAATATCCATTTTAATTCAAAGTTGCAACTCGAATCATTGGGCCGCCAGAGGCCAGCCTGATCGTTATCTATTGTTCTATCATACATGTCACCATTTACCTATTCAAAACGACGTCGTTTTGTTTGAGACTTAACATGACTCATAACATTAAACCCTCTATTTCAACATGCTCAGAGAATGCAAGTCATTCACATGTTTTCTTTCTCACCAATAACTAGGGATGTTAAATGGGGTGGACCTGACCCTACAGGATCAGATTTATAGGGCTATTGGCTAAACAGGCCACGGGTTAAGCGGTCCATGTAGTTAACAAACTGTCATTTATGCGAACATAACCTTAACCTTAGTGGGCCTCGGGCTAAACGGACCACTAATGGATCGGCGAATAAAAAATAAAAAATATTAATATAATTTGAAACATAAATAAATATTTAAAATACATCAAATATTGTCCTAACATTAATAATCTTAATATATATATATATATATATATATATATATATATATATATTTGTAAAGTAGTTTCCTAATTTGAGTTTTTAGAAAACACACATATCACAATTTCGTTCTTCGCAAAAGAAATATTTATATGTGTTTTGTTTCTATTAGTGGAGCATTTATGACTATGTATATTAATTGTATTTTGGTTTTGATACAATTATTAATTATATTGTTATTAATTTATACATATATCTTTATTAGGATAATAGCTAGTATGGACTGTTCTTTTTTTTTCTTCTAATTTCGTGGAACCAGATCTGTTAACCCTGACACGTAACATTGGTTGACCCTTCTATTTCTTTCTCTCCCGCTGGTATAATCTTATCTCTCTCTCTTTTTTCTCTCCCTCTTTCCTCATTCTGTATTTTTTCTCTCTCCTCTTTCACAAATCTGCAATACCTATAGTAAAGCCATTGAGGCGTGCGGTGGAGCTTGGGAGGCGATGCGGAGAAGGCTCCGCCAATGGTTGTCGTAGGGAGTACCGATCCTCCAAGACAATGGGCCGATTCGAGAGGATTAGGTCATTTTGGGTGTAACACTCTTCCACCACAAAGGAGCACATTTGTTTGAGAATCACTCTGATTTTGTCATGGGGATACGCTCTTTCTGGGCAATTTTTAGGGTTTCGTCTTCTTCATCCATCATAAATTCGAGTTGTTTCATTCTTTTATTGTTCTCTTCCATTCTCTGTTCCCTTACAACCTCATACCTCATTTTTAAAAAATTTCTTATCAATTTTAATTTGAAAGTGTAAAGTATGATTCTGTTTTTGGATTCATTGTTTATTTATTTATATATTTCTCTGCATACATAACTTCTAAATAGTGTTTTGAAAATCGGACCGGAAATTGAATCGGTAGAGATAATGGTTCGAGGTCCAACTGGTCCAACTAGTTCAACCTAAAAAATTAAATAATTATTAAAAATAAATATTTAATAATACTATATTTAATTTATTATAGTTTGGTTAAAGCTCATCCCACAATATAAATTAATAAAATATTAAGCCCATTTTTAAAGCATACTCCCTCTGTCCCTCTCTAAGAGAGTCTTTTGCTTTATGGCACGTGAATTAATAAATATTATTATTTAATGTGTAGTGGGTAGTTGTATTAGTAGGAGTGTGGTTCTCATATTTTAATTGTATTAGTGGTGTGTGTGGGTCTCATGTGTGTAAAAAGGAAAGGGAACTCTTCAGGTAGGACACCCAAAATGAAAAAAAAGACACAATTTAAAGGGGACGGAGGGAGTATATATAGTGGTAATCAATTATGGTAATCAATTAGTTGCTCTCATCAAAATCATCTAGCAACTGCACCGCTTCCTGTCTTCTTCCTCTCTTCTATCTGTCTTCTCTTTCTCTTCTCACTCTATTTTCTCACTAACATTCAATTGCATCGGCCGTCTGTAGAAGATATTTACACTCAATATCGTTGGCCTTAATCTGCAGAAGTTCGTGGAGGCGACGGTTGTCGTTTAAGGGGTTTTCAATTTCTTCTTAGTATCTACTGGTAACAGATTCTTAATTTCTTGTAAATATGTTTCTATTCGGCTTCTGTAGGAGAGGATGATCAATGTATTCTATTTAAGATCTATGTAATTTCTTGTCTTTTTGTTAAACATTTCAATCATTTTAATTAATTGAACAAAATAAACATGAAATTATTTGTGTGCGATTCAGTTTTAAACATAAAATTGGCAATTTTCTGATTCCATCGATTTTACCAGTTTGGCTTTTTTATCCGATCCAAATTGGTTATTCCCGATTCAATCGGGAAAATAATTTTTTGGGTGATTTTGGATCGGCCCCGGTACTGATTTCCAGTTTAACTGGTTGAACCGGTCGGTCCGGTTCAGTTTTCAGAACACTGCTTCTAAAGCTTCAGATCTGAATTATTAGCAAAAAGGAAATAATCCATTGAAGCGGATGGGGGTTTTAGAGTGGTTTTATATTTATTTTTAAGTCGTTCAGTGCATAATCAAAAGAGGTGTCCTGTTATTTGTATAATAGTATAATACTCTGTGAATGAGACATGAGGTCTGTTTTTAATAGCTGTATTCTATTTTATGGGAACTAGTTTACGAGAGAATTTTGTCAACTTCTTGCTTAAATCAAGAATTCACTATATAGGCAACATTTACCTCGACTGTCTAGCCTTCGCCTAATTAAATGGATAATGCTCTTATTCATAGAGAAGGAATATGCAGTAAAATCAAATGAATAAAATCAACCTCAATAACATGGATACCTCGTATGATTCGGCCATGGAATGGTTGCATTTGATTGCTGCTCTGAGTTCCTCGAACTTTTCTGTATAGGTTATAACAGATCCAGTCTGTTTTAACTTGCTGAATTCCTAGATGATGTCATGCATCTGTTTGTCACCGAACCTTACACAGAAATCGTCCACGAACTTGGTCCAATTCAATTCTGGGTTAGATTCAACCCATTGATTGAACCAAAGCTCACTTCTATCATCGAGATAATTGGATAATATCTCGAAGTAGCCGTTTTGATGAATGTTGTAGTACTTACAGAACTTCTCGCACCGTCTGATCCACGATCTTGGGTTTTGGCCATCAAAGATCAAAACAACGATTTTTGGCGTTGGTACGTTGGTTTTCCATCTCTGTAGTACTTGTTCTGGAGGTGGCTCGTCCGCTCTTCCTTCTTCTATTTGCTACGATGCTGTTACGGTTCGATTTTCCTGCTACGAGAGCTTCCAAGGTTGTAGTCAGAGTTACCAGATGCTGTTGTATGGCTTCCATCTGGTTTTGTGTTGCTTTCATCATGCTTGTGCTTGCTGCTCCAGATCTGGTTGTAACCATATGTTTTGATGAGTCAGTCGGTTGAACGACTGCTCTGATACCAAGTTATTAGGAGGTGAATTCTGACATGATTGGATTTGTGATTTGATGGGAGGGTTATCAGACATTTCGGGTCTATAGATAATCAGGCACGATAAACCTCGTAACCTCATGTAGGTATGGGTAAAGGTTATCAGACTTTCGGGTGTATGGATAACCGACACGATAAACCTCGTAACCTCGTGAAGGTATGGGTAGGGGTTCTTAATTCTGCCTAAGATGAATCGAAGACAAATTAAGCTCAGTAATTCCAAAGACGAATCGATGAAATTGACTGAGGCTCTTAATCTTAATCAAGACGCATCAAAATTAAGAAGAAAAATTGGGTTTCTGAGAACAGAAGGGATTTTTGATATATTTTATTGAATGGTTACAAATGGGTAGAACCTTGGCATTATATAGGCAAGGATCTGGCTTCTCATATAAGCCTTACACACTTTAGTCAAAAGAAGTGAACAAAGCAAAAGCAAAGCATAGTCAAAAGTAAACAAAGTAAAAGAAAAAGTGGGTGGCATCTCTTTGGCATCTTGGACTACTTTGTCTGCCACCTTGACTTGCTTCTCGGGTAAGTTTAGTCGATGTCTTGCTGGATACTCAGAATGAAGTAGGTGTTGTTGCGGTCCCACCTTCCAGAGGTATCCGATGCTGTACTTCCTGGGCCTTCTCTCCCTTGGGCTTCTCCTTCCGGATCTTCCTCACTTGGGCTGTTCGATGGGCCTGAATGTGAGTTGGGCCTTCTGATCCATTTCCTCTTATCCCGGTAGTTTATGGGCTGATTGGTTCTTCGAGATGGTTGGGCTTGGCTTTTGGGTTTTTTATTTGGGCCAGTTTTCGTCCTCTGACAATATCAGTATATGTCACAATACTACAACACTTAGAAAAAAAAACTTAAATAATATAAATCAACCCAACTCATTTGAAAATAAGATTTTCTTTATTAAAATAAACATTGGTTTGAAGAGCTTCAATAGTGAGAGAAAGAGAAAATGTAGGAGAGAGAAATATTAAATTCCAACTCTCTCTTCATTGGGTGGTTGATTTCAAAAGACATTATTGACATACTTAGCTCAACTAATTCTAGCACCAAATGAGAGAGAGAAGGTTAGAACAAAAAGGAGGAATGTCAAGGATAGGTGTGAAAAAAAACTGGGTGTTTTAGGAAAGAGATGTGAGTGGGAGACATATGATGTTGAATAGTGGGGCAGATTTACTCAATTTTAGGAAATGAGAGGAGAGAGAATAAAGGGGAGCAAATTACATATTTTTAGGAGGAGGGAGGATAGATAATGAAGGGAGTAGTTCACGTGATTGGATCCGCGAGATTTATATGAATTTGGATTTAAGATCTGGTTCCATAAAATATTTATGGGACCGGTTCCACCCTAGTTCTCTCTTTATTAGTATAAACGTTTTAATATTATAAGTGTAGAAAAAATTATATAATTATGGGGATGTATCTTAATTCTAATAATATTTTTATTTTATTTTATAGTATTATTTAAAATTATTTAAAAAAATTAAAATCTTATTTTTTTTCTTTCTCTATGATATGTAATTTTATTAGACTTTTTTTTTGTATTTTTAATCAACTTATCTATTTATTTTTAAATTAATTTTATTTAATACTATTATAATTGATAATTTAATAAAATATACTTAGAGAAATATAAGATGCTGACTTAATATCCATTTTATGTTAATTATATTTTCTTATAAAATAAAAAATAGAAAAAATGCTTAATTCAAAAAAATAATATAATTTTTTTTAATAATATTAATATATATATATATTCCAATATTAATTTAATATTTTTTTATTCACTCACTCTATATAATGTATGGGTATATATTCAATTATAAAAATAAAAATATAATTTATATTATTAGATAAAATATTCAAATGTAAAATTTTATAATCTACGTAAGACACGGGTCATATACTAGTGAACTATAAATTTAAACGTAAAAAATAAAAAAAAATTAGAATTCTAAATACGTTAAGAGTGTGTTTGGATGGAAGGATTTGAGAATGAATTTATAAATCTCTTCCTCAAATCCCTCCCTCCCTCATACTCTCTCTGTCCGCTCGAATGAGGTCTTTTTTCCATTTTGGTCGTCCGCTTCGAAGAGGGTCATTTTCTTTTTTACACACATGAGACCCACATACACCCACTAATACAACTAAAATATGAGGTCCACACTCCTATTAATACAACTACCCACTACACAATAAATAATAATACTTCTTAATCAACGTGCACAAAAGTAAAAGACCTTCTTTCGGCCGGACGAAGGGAATATTTGGGTGGCACTCGAAATGAATAGATTTATAAATCCAAGATTTTAAATCTTATTAGATTTTTTTGGATTGAATCATTTCAAATCCAATATATTTGAAAATGAATGAATTTTAAATTCCTTAGATTTTAAATTAATTCATTTTAATTCCACTATTTGGATAAATTATGAGTTTTTGAAAGGATTTCAAATCCACAATTCAAAAATTATTTTTAAAATAGAATTTTATATATGATAAAAAAAATTATTATATTAAATATTAAAGGGTAGGTCTTGTGTGAAACTGTCTCACGTGAGACCATTTTACACTTTTTAAAATCGCTATCACTTTCGCTATAAAACAATATTACTTTCGCTATAAAATGTTATCATTTTAATTTATATTATAAATTGTTCATGAAATAACATTATCACTTTTTATTAATTTAGTATAAGTTTTTATTATAAAAGTTATCACTTTCTGACCGTCTCACGTAAACTCTTACGTAAAACGGTCTCACACAAGTTTTTGCCAATATAAAAATCTAAAATTTTATTAAAAAATTTTTTTTTTGGGAACTTTACCACCAACTTACCCCTACCAAACACCACCCCCCAAAAATTTTTATCTTATAAAATTTTAGATTTTAAAATTTAAATAATGAAAATATTATCACCCAACCCAACCCCCTACCCACCCCTCATCCACCCCACCCACGCCCACCCACCCCCTTCCATTTTTTTTTTAATTTAGATTTGCATATTTAAATAATAAAAATATTATCATCCAAACCCTACTCTTATCCACCCACCCCCACCCCACCCCACCACCTGTTTTTTAAGAAAATTATTTTAGATTTTAATATTTAAATAATAAAAAGATTAACATCCAGTCCTACCCCTACCCCCTACTCACCCCACTCACCCCCTGTCACTACCCCCACGATGGGGTAGGCTGGATGTTAATATTTTTATTATTTAAATATTAAAATCTAAAATTTCAAAAAAAAAATTAGGGGGGTGAGGGAGGGTGGTGGCGGGGGGTGGATGGGTGGGTGGATTGGAGGGAAGGATTGGGTTGTAATATTTTTATTATTTAAATAATAAAATCTAAAATTTTATTTAAAAAATTTTTGTTTGGGGGAGTGGGGGTGGTGTCAATGGGGGTGTGGATAGGGGATAGGGGCGGGTGGTAATATTTTTATTATTTAAATAGTAATATCTAATTTTTTTTAAAAAAAAATTGTGGGTAGTCGAGGGTGGGTGTGGGGGTTGGGGTTGGGGGTGGGTGGAAAAGAGGTAGGTTGAGTGGTAATATTTTTATTATTTTAATATTTAAATCTAAAGTTAAAAAAAATTATTGGGGAGATGGGGTGGGTGGGAGGTGGGTGGGGTGGCGAAGGGGTGGGTAGGGGTTAGGGGTAGGTTAAGTGGTAGAGTTTAAAATTATACTCTCTCCTTCCCGAAACAAAGTATACGTATACTTTTTGCATGTAAATTAAGGAGTATAATATTTTAATGTATAATGAAGTGGGAGAAATAATATTTTAATGTGTAGTTGATAGTTGTATTAGTGTAGTATGTGGGGGCCATATGGATATAATAATGGTTTTGTGTGGATCACATCAAACAAAAAAGGAAATGTATACTTTGTTTTGGGATGATCAAAATGCAAAAATATATACCTCCGTCCGCTCGAAGATGATCCTTTTTCCATTTTGGTCGTCCGCCCCAAAGAGGATCATTTCTTTTTTTACACACATGGGACCTACACATACCCACTAATACAATTAAAATATGGGGTCCATACTCCCACTAATATAACTACCTACTACACATTAAATAATAATACTCCTTAATCTGCGTGCACAAAAGTAAAAGACCCTCTTTCGGGCACGAAGAGAGTATATATATTAATATATCTAGTTGTTTTTATATAATATTTATAAATATTAATATATCAATCATACAACAACTGAAGAATTTCAAATGACACGGTTTTAGTGAAGATTTTAAATCCATTCAAAAACAACTAAAAAAAATTCAAAATCAAATTCATGATTTTGAAATCCATTGATTTAAAATCTTGGATTTATAAATCCATTGATTTCAAGCGATATCCAAACATGAAGGAGGGATTTGAGGGAGAGATTTATAAATCCATCCTCAAAATTTTCCATCCAAACACATCTTTATATTAATATATAAAAATAGTATATAAAATTAATAAATAAATTAAAAATATATATTTGTATATATTTCTTACTTTTAATTTTAAACTCTATCACCCACCCTGCCCTCTACCCAACCCCACCCAACCCCCCGCCACTCACCCCCAACCCCACCTCCCATCCACCAAAAAAAAGAAAAATTCTATCCACCCTCCACCCCCAACTCCCGAGGTGCCAAAATTTTTATTTTTTTAAAAATTTTAAATTTTAATATTTAAATAATAAAAATATTATCACACAGTCTTACCCTCTACCCACCCCATACCACCACCACCAACCCCCTCCCTCCCCAAATTTTTTTTATATAAAATTTTAAATTTTAATATTTAAATAATAAAAATATTTGGATTGATTAATTTCAAATCCAATGGATTTTAAATCAATTCATTTGAATTCCACTAGTTGGATAAATTATGGACTTTTGAAAGAATTTCAAATTCATAATTGAAAAATTATTTTTAAAATAGAATTTTATATATGATAAATAAAAATAATAAATTTTTATTATATTAAATAATAAAATCTAAAATTTTCTTAACAATAATTTTTTCTATTAATTTATATGTTGTAAAAATATTTTGTATGTATTAATCTTAATTCTCTCAAATTCTAATTCATTAGAGTTGATCTATCGTACCATTATTGTGTACTAAAAACATGCCCATATTTAGAAAATGGATCAGATATAAAAGCCCTACAACCAGGTTGATGATGTCATTTCTATTCTCCCTTTCCTTTCTCCCTCGCGCCTTCTCCCTCAATTTCACATTTCCACCCTCTTCAACCACAAGCGCTTTCTCTCTTCTCATCTCACCATCTCTCCCATCTTTGCTATATCGACCTCCGCCGTTCGACCTCTACCGTCTTTATCATGTTTGCACCGCCATTTCATCGACACTTTCAGAATTGCCTGAAATCTCCTCCAATCACTTCAAATCTACCTTCATATCTTATTGGCCTTTCGGATCTATCACATTTATCTCCATTGGTCACAAGGTTTGGGTCGGACATCGATGAAGTTCATATCTCAGCAACTATTCTGATCTCCATTGTTCGTGCTCAGATCTATTATGATGTTCAAGTTTCAGAAATTTAATTATTGTTGGAATTTGTCATTATTCAATTCTTTAATTGTCATACTGTATTAGATGTAGTTCAATAATGTATAAAATTTTTCTTAATAAATGTATTAGCTGGAAATTGTATATATAAGAACTTTTAATTTAAATTTATTTGGTTTGAGAGTTTAATATCTCTTAAATGAAAATTTATCTTTGAAATGAAGAATGATTATCATGATGAAGGCTTAAATGAATTTTGGGCAAGGAAAACTAAAGAAGTGTGAGTTATCTCCATAAATGACCAACTATATAAGTTTTAGTAATTCAATGTATATGCTTTTATGCTTATAGTGTTTTTTTAGTACTTGGAGTGTATGCTGTTTGTTGTACTTAATAAATTAAAAATATACATTTATTAATAATATCTTATACACTTTCCAATTGAAATGTATACACCGATTCTGTTCAACAGAGGATAAGCCACACACAATCATTTGTCTTATCATAGATTGTTCCCAACATTCCTAAATCTAACATAATACAATTTTATTTTAATAGGTAATGCTAGTTGTTAGTATAGTTAGTAGTTAGTTCACCAAGCACCCATACTTCCCCTTTATCCAAGTCTCCTTATAACTCCCCTCCTAATTCGTTCTCAATGGGAATCGAACCTGTGTCAAGCACTTTAGTGAGGAGTCTAGTAGCCAGGTGAGCTAGCGAGTCGTGACTCCCGACATGAGACTATGGTGACAATGGCATGCGGTTCTTGGCGAAAGATCTGGAGGGCGAAACTCCAGCGAGTGTGGCTGCCAAAACGTGATTTTCCGGCATTGGCGGTGAAAACATGGGTGCTTCGTGAGAATGGCGAAGAGAGGGAGCTAGAGAGAGAGCATATTTGAGAGTTGACAGATCTAGAGAAGGGGGTGGCACAAGAGAGGGTGAGAGAGAATGAGGAATGAAATGAAATTAGAGTTAAAATATCCTTATATATGCCCGAATAAAAAAAATTGAGTAGGGTTGACCCTGTTATTAACATACAATTGTTGCACACTAGAATTTTACATAATGTATGTACTTCCTCCGTCCCGTTTCAAAGTTTATGTTTGTTTTTTACACGTTGATTAAGGAGTATAATATTTTAATAGATAGTGAGTGTAAAGAGGTAATATTTAATATAAAATAGGTAGGTGTATTAGTGTTGGATGTGGGACCATGGTGATATATTAATTGTTTTAGGTGGGTCCCATATTTCATAAAAGGAAACGTAAACATTGAAATGAGACGCCCAAAATAGAAATATGTAAATAATAAAATGGGACGGAGGGAGTATTAGTTAATTTTAAATTTGTTACTCCTCAGTCCGCTCATAAGGTATCTATTTTGCCATTTTGATCGTCCACACTAAAAATATCCATTTTTCTTTTTTAGTAGAAGGGCCCACACATACCAACCACTCCCTACTAATACACTTACCAACTTTATATAAAATAATAATACTTCTTAATCCACGTGCAAAAAATAAATAAATACTTTACAGACGACGAAGGGAATATTATTTATAACAAATTAAAATTTATAATTTTTTAAATATTTTTTATCGTACAGCATACGAGCCCAACCGGTTTAGCCCGAATTCCATTAGGATTTGGATTAGGTTCACCTTTTAGTAGCCTGTTGATTAACCCGAATTTCGGTTAGCCGAAGCCCATTAGAGCTGACCTTAATAGGTTAGGGCCGATCCATTTAACATCTCTAAATTATAAACCTAACCCTATATTTTCCAAGTAAAACGGGCTGGCCCTATGGCCCGGATTGTATTAACCAGTGTTGTCAGAACCGAACCGGACCGGACCGGTCAGTTGAATCGAGAATCGGTCCGTCCATCCGCTAAAACCCAGATTTGAGGTATAATCGAGAAGAACCGGTTCGAACCGACCAAAACTGGCCGGATGGACTGACAGAATCGAAACAGGCTAGTTATTTTATTTTTTTTTGAAAATTTTTTTAATGCTCAGTTGACTGACTTTTGGGCTTTGACCATTTTCAAAGTGGCGTGAAAACTGATGAGTGAGGAGATTAGGGATTAGGCTTTTTCATTTCAAGTTGGCTCTTTCAATCTATGGTGCAGTCATACGCGGGCAACGATTAATCACTTGATTCTTCTTTTATTTATATAGTCTGTCTAATTCATTTATATCACAAAAGTAACAGAGGGGTAAATTAAATATGATAATTTCTAGATAATAATTACTACATAGTAAAACATTTTTGTTGAAAAATTATCTCTCTAAAAGATAATAATTAAAAAGAATGGGGAAGTAACTACCGCTGATTACTTTTCTTACTTTCCACTAATGATCTTAAATGTATTCGGATGGATTGAACTCATATTTTATTCATGTGTATTCTTTTAGGCCGCGGCTATTCACACACACCGTTTTACTTTCATACACCCATTTGAATTTTAAATTAATAAATATATATACTAAATTACTAAATTATCCCTTCGACATACACACACTTATTTACAATATTATTCCTAAAATAATAAATACAAACACACACACCAAACACTCTAACATGCTGCCCCACACTCAAACATACACACACCTAAAATATTATTCCATCTCCATGCTATTCGCCAGTCATTTTCTTCTCCGGCAGCCCCATCTTTCTCAGTGTCTACCAAAACACCATCTCAATCGAACAAAAAGGCCTTGGGAAGAATTGATGGAGCTGCAGATGACATGCATTTCACCACTCCAAATCCATTACCACTTCTTTTCTTGATCGTTAAACTACCAACAAGTGTTCTAGAACACGATGATGATGATGATGATGATGATGGTAAAAAAGAAGTCTTTAGGGGAAACAAGAGGTTCTTTGATGAAGATGTAGAAGTAGTGAGTGGAGGAGGAGAGATGGCGTTCACTGCCATTGCAATTGCAAGTTCTCCCATATTGTTTGGTAAGGTCTGATTTTTGTTTGCAACAACCATGAGGAAATGAACACGAGCCTTCCTTATGATGTCGAGAAGTTGTACGAGGACCATAGTTATTAAAGGCGCGCCTCCCCCAAGGCTATACCCTTGGCACCTGAACTTTGACTCAATTTTGGTTAAAATTGATTAAGGTAAGCGAACCTCTCCGGTGTTTGCCCCAATATAGATCCTCCCGATGAAGCATCAACAAGTATCCTCGAACCTCCATTCAATCCTGCGTAGAAGAATCTTACTTGCTGATCAAGGGGGAACCCATACTATGGACACATCCGAAGCACCTCCTTAAAGCGATCTCATGCCTCACTAAAGGTTTCAAGAGGCAACTGCTTGAACTGTATGATTAAACCCTTCAGATGCAATATTTTTTATGGTGGAAAGAACTTGTTCAAGAACCTCTGAGCTAACTCTCTCCATGTAGTGCAAGATCCCGGAGGTATAGTATTGTACCAAGCCATAGCTCGATCCCTTAGTAAGAAGGAAAAGAGCTTCATCTTGATAATATCTTCACTCACTCCGTTGATCTTAATGGTACTAGCCAACTCTGTCAAATGAGATAGGTGAGCATTAGGGTGTTCCATAGCACCACCCCCAAACAGATTTGCTTGCACCATGTTAATCAAAACCTTTTTGATCTCAAAATTGTTGACATTCAATGGCGGCCCCACAGCATAATTTCTCACTTGTGGTAGGAAATGATCTCTAACATTCACGCCAACTCCATTATGCCTTTAAACTTGAGGTTGTTGCACTATCGGAGGAGCTTGTGGAATATTTCTAGTCTCTTGTTGTGCTAGCAATTGTTGAATAATGGCTTGCAACTGTTGATTATGCAAGTGCACTTGGTGGAAATTTGTTTGTTGCATAAGCTCCGGATTCACTTGAACACCTTGAGCATTTTCCATACCATGCTGGAAATTTTGTCCAATCCCCTCTTCATTAACACCATTGTCATTAACTTCTTCCAATCCGTGATCCATTTCTTCCTCTGTTGGATATAACAACTCTCTCCTTCTTCTTCGTAAGGTAGCCTCTAACTCCAAATCCAAAGGCTCGATAGATTGAGACCTTGAATGAGTGTGCATACACCTACAAGATTTACCAAGTTAAATCACAAAGAACTAAAATAAAAGCAAATAAAAAGAAAGCAAGTAAAAGTACTCCTAGTAAATCTAATTAAACGCAAACTCATTACTCCCAAGATTTAATCTCTCCCGTCGCAACGGCGCCATGAACTTAGATTATATTTTGGTTAAAATTGATTAAGGTAAGCGAACCTTATCGTTTGTAGTGAGTGACCAAGTTTAAATATCAAACAAAGGGAGATTTAAATCAAGAGTGTATCCGTATTTGTGTTCAACCATGCTTTATAGGAGTGATCGGATTTTGAGTTTTGAAAATTGAAAAGAGCAATTAAACTACCAATTATCTAAGCAAGGACCAAATAAAAGCAATTAACAATTAAGATGATCAAATAAAGTATCAAGTAACCAAATTAAATGAGATGAATGAGTAACAATCTAAAGAAGAACAAGATTAACCACATTTAAGATCAAGGATACAACATGGCTTGTTAAACTCAAATGACGAATATCAATGATCATTGGAATAGAAGCAATCACAAATAATCCCCTAATCCCTAGGCCAAGGAAATTAGGTTCTAAACTCATTACGAGTTATAAGCGCATAAGATTGAATTTCACTTTCAATTCCCTTAAGGTAGTATGATGGCAAAATTAGTCTTCTCACTCAATTAATAGACCAAATATGATAAAACAATTAATTGTTCTCACATGAATGTTCTATGTATATAAAGATGCAACCACATACTTCATACACTAACACACAAAATCCACATTATAACATGATTCAATCAAACCCCTAATCATAATTTTGGATTGGCCTCCTAATACCATAAATAGGGAATTCAACCACACACATCATAATAAAAAAAAAGTAAATAAAAAATCATGTAAGAAATTCCAAAATCACATCAATTAAATTATTAAACATTCAACAAATCCATAGATCCATAATCAATCATGTGGCTAGCCTCACAAGAGGTCTAGCCAACAACAAACATCATGAAAACATCCTCAAAATGCTTACACAACTCCATTGTTGCAAATAAAACAAAGAAATTACAACTTAAAGGCAAAATTTATTCCCTTCTTGAGTTGGGTTGAATCTCTTCCTCCAAGATGTTCTCCTCCCTCCAAGTGCCTCTCTCCCCTTTAGATATGTGATGAATGAGTGAAAAACATGAAGATTGATGGTAAAAAATGTGAAAATGGTGGATAAATGGAGTGAAATTTGGGTGGAGATGGTAGTGTGTGTGGGAAATGGTGTAGAGTGTGCGCCTTTCACGAAAATGGAGGTTAGGGTTGATTCTCCAATCCAAACTTGGAGAAAAAGCAGTCAAAATGGGAATAAAACGGATTTTCTGGACAGGTGGCTATTTTCATAAAAATTCGACCGAATTTTTGTGTGGAACGTCGAATTTTTCTGCAATTCAGCAGAAAAATTCGACTGAATTTTCATGAGCATGGTCGAATTTTTCTGTCAATGTGCTCAGCCTCCGATGCTCTGTTTCACCCCTGATATTCCCTAAAAATTCATAAAAATTCGACTGAATTTTTGTGCAAGGTCGAATTTTTGTGACAGTTTCGCTCTGCTTCACTATTTTAGCTCGTTCTCCCTCGTTTCAACTCTGAATTGAGTTTCGCTTTTTCCTACATCTTCCTATTTACTTCTACAATCCATTTATGCCTGAAAATTATACAAAATAAATCGAAGTACCAATTCTCTAAATATTTACAAATATCGCGCAATTTAAGGTACTTTATCATGCAAATCACACATTTATCATTTCAAAACACAAATCTCCATATGAACACAAAACACCACCAAAAGATATACAAGAAGAATAAAAATAAAAGAAAATACATAATAAAAAGACACTAAAATTTAGGTGAAAATAACAGCAATCAACTCCCCAAACTTAAAGTGTTGCTCGTTCTCGATCAACGAAAATGAGAAAACGAGAGGGGGAATTTTCACCTTATGAAAAACCTAATGAACATAAGCAATAACACATCGATAGCAATAACAACCACAACTTATGCTAAGTCATCCTGCAACATTAAACTTATAACATGCAAAAAATATTAACAAGTTCAATCACAAGAGAATAAAGTGTAATATAGTCCCTTTTTGGTCCAAGCCTCACATTGGATATTAATTTCACTCAACACTCTATAATTTAGGTAAAACAACACTCATCAACCGATTAACTTGACTCACCATAAGCTTCCTCGTGGACTATATTTATAATCCTCCAAAGTTTCAACCAATGATCAAAAAGGTCTTTAATTAGGAATGTAATGATAGGCTCTTTGGTAGGGTAGGAAGAATATGGTTAATAGTGACTAATCACGTGTAAGTAATCGAAGAGGTAGCTACTTTCTTCAACTTCTTCACTTTTCCTTCTTCCTTTCTTATCTTTGCAAATCTCAAGCACTATTCATTAACTTTCCTTGGATTGAGCTTCTTTTGATGCATGCTTCCTTCTTTTGACTTTTGTTAGCCTTGAGCATCTTGATGTTGCTTTGCTCAATCTAGAGTTTTAAGGTTGTATGTGCATTCTTGTTTTTGCTCTTTTAATCTTTTTTCTTGCTTGTTTACCATTTCTTTTTCTTCTTTTTCTATCTTATCAATCTTTTCTAGCCACCATCTCCTCAATTACTCACACAAAAGGATAAATATATAAGGCTCATGTGGGTAATCAAGGCTTGTAATGTGCTAAACTCACAAGAAATAGGCTTATAGGCTCAAAGTGGTTGACTAGGGATGATGTACAAGGTAAGGAAATATATGACAATGGCTTCACATAACAAGGATGGCCTTAAATCATGTCATTAATCTCCACTAATCGGGCTTGTTTCTATAGTCCTTGAGCAAGTACTAGCTTATCTAACACAACCGATCCACTAATGAAAAAAATTACCATGTATGCACGGTTGAGGCTCAAATGCTACAAGCTTATGCTCGAACCTTAAGAAACTTATTACACCACATTCATCTCAAAATTGAACAAGTTAAGCAAAATATATCACAATTTAAAAGTGTAGATATTCTTGATCATAATTTGTTATCACTTATTACAACATGTCATTACTCACATTCAAAAACGACTCACAACATTCTAAAAACAAACCATCAAACATCCCAAGACAAAAATGAAAATACACACAAAACATATAAGAAAGATACACCAAACAAGAAACAACACAAAAAACATAACATACAAAAACAACAATCACCACCATCAATAGAAAATGAAGCACACAGTCATATCATCCATAATCAATTAAGCTCACAATCATCTCATCCTTGATTGAAAATGAAATCCTAGATTACGAAAGTAAACCTCCCTCAAACATAACACATAAAGTAGCATGCTAATCACATCAATCAAAATCAAAATCAAATCATGTCAAGCAATTAAAAGTAATAAGGTGTAGAGTACTCTCTCAAAAGGCATTTGGTAGTGGAAAGCGTTAGCTCCAAGCTCCATTCATGCTTCCAATACCCTTCATTCATGCTCAAAAACTCACCAAATATCATCACTCAACAATTTTATTAAAAATATGGATTATCATGCACTTCAACACAACCAATCATGCCAAAATCATACCCAAACTCATGTGAAAATTTTTAAATTTTAAAATTGACCCAATTTTACAAGATGATCTCTCAATCAACATAATAAGCGCACTCAAGTGGTGTGTCACACCACGCACTCTCCCCCCAAACTTAAATCGAAACAAGAATTAAGAATTAAGTTTGCAAAAAGTGGTGGGACTTACCCTTATAGTCTCCATCAATGATCTTCTTGTAGAGAACCATATGCATCCAAACAAATCAAGTTATGTCCACCACGCACTAGCACCCCCCAAACTTAACTCAAGACAAGAGTCGAGAATTAAGTTTGTAACAAGTGGTGAGACATGTCAACTTGAATCCATAAAGCACTTCTCTTTTCTTCAATGTGCATTTTCTCACAAGCACAATCAACTTACATACCAAAATTACAAAACAATATCAAATCAACAATCCTTATTGAAAGCACTAAATAAAGCAATAAAGAAAAACAATGGGTTGCCCCCCATCCAGCGCTCAATTTAATGTCGTCGAGCTAGACACATTTAGGCAATTTAGCAATCGGAGAAATCCAAGACCCCATCGGGCCTCATCATCACTTTAAACATCTCTTTAACAACCTTCTTATCCACACTTCTTGCTCTTCTACTACTGGAATTCAATTCATTGCCTCATTTTCTTACTTTTCAAATCCTTGGGGTCCTTTATCGATCTTCCAATCAACATGTCGATTTCCTCCAAACTTATTCTTCTTTGGAGAACAATTTCCTGCAAATTCAAGTAAAAAATTAATCAATTCTTCATCTTTTAGAATCTCACTTACCACACGATCTCGATCATCCGGAGGCTTAATTGGTGTCTTCAAATGAAGATCTCCTCCTTTTAAATTCTTGCTTGATAACACCAATTCTCTTTCATTTGATCGGAGAGTGAATTCCTTCTTATCCATATCAAGTTTTGCTCTTCCAGTTGCCAAAAAGGGTCTTCTAAGAATCAATGGAATTAAAGGATCCGCTTGCTTTTCAACCAATATAAAATCCACCGGAAAGACAAAATCTTCTATTTTCACAAGCATATCCTCCACAACTCCATGGAGCATTATCATTGAGTCATCCATTATTCCAATTTCCACAACCTCTCAATGCCAAGTTTTTCAAAAATCTCCAATGACATCACATTAATGCTTGAACAAAGATCACATATAGCATTAAAATATTCCCCGTTTCCAATTTTAAAGTAAGAACAAATTTTTCGAGGTCCTCGACCTTCAACGAAGCATCAACTTCAACAATTTCATGATCTTGTTTCAATACCACCTCATCCTCACAATTACTTTCAACATCACACGAAGACAAAAATTCACAAATAATCCTCTCCTCATCAAAAGACAAATCATCATCAATGGCAACTTCCTCCTCCACTTTGGACACGACTTCATCACAAGCTACTTCTTCAACCCTTGAAACATTATTTGATGTTTCCACCAACCCTTTTTTCACCTTACTTTCCATATTACACACGGTAACATACAAACATTGTTCCATAGGATTAGTGATGGTAGTAGAGGGAAACTTACCCTTACAATGCATTTCACCTTGTTCGGATTTCCATTTGACTCATTTGAGTTTCCAAGGACTTGAATCTCCTATCACTCAATTCTTTTTCTTGCCTTCTTTCCTCTTTTTCAAGCTTCCTCTATTCTTTTACTGTCAACCTCTCATCCCTTTCATGCTTCAAAAGCTCAAACATCTTTGTCATTTGATCCTCAACCGTAGGCTTCCCTTCATTATATTGGATTGGCCTCCTAATACCATAAATAGGGAATTCAACCACACACATCATAATAAAAATAAAGTAAATAAAAAATCATGTAAGAAATTCCAAAATCACATCAATTAAACCATTAAACATTTAACAAATCCATAGATCCATAATCAATCATGTGGCTAGCCTCACAAGAGGTCTAGCCAACAACAAACATCATGAAAACTTCATCAAAATGCTTACACAACTCCATTGTTGCAAATAAAACAAAGAAATTACAACTTAAAGGCAAAATTTCTTCCCTTCTTGAGTTGGGTTGAATCTCTTCCTTCAAGATGTTCTTCTCCCTCCAAGTGCCTCTCTCCCCTTTAGATATGTGATGAATGAGTGAAAAACATAAATATTGATGGGTGAAAATGTGAAAATGGTGGATAAATGGAGTGAAATTTGGTTGGAAATGGTAGTGTGTGTGGGAAATGGTGTAGAGTGTGTGTCTTTCACGAAAATGGAGGCTATGGTTGATTCTCCAATCCAAACTTGGAGAAAAAGCAGCCAAAATGGGAATAAAAACTAATTTTCTGGACAGGTGGCTATTTTCACAAAAATTCGACCGAATTTTTGTGAGGGACGTCGAATTTTTCTACAATTCAACAGAAAATTCGACCGAATTTTCGTAAGCATGGTCGAATTTTTCTGTCAGTGTGCTCAGCCTCCGATGCTCTATTTCGCCCCTGATTTTCCCTAAAAATTCACAAAAATTCAACTGAATTTTTGTGCAAGGTCGAATTTTTGTGACAGTTTCGCGCTGCTTCACTGTTTTGGCTCGTTTTCCCTCGTTTTAACTTCGAATTGAGTTTCGCTTTTTCCTACATCTTCCTCTTTACTTATACAAACCATTTATGCCTGAAAATTATACAAAATAAACCAAAGTACCAATTCGCTAAATATTTACAAATGTCGCGAAATTTAAAGCACTTATATAAATCACACATTTATCATTTCAAAGCACAAATCTCCATATGAACATAAAACACTACCAAAAGGATATACAAGAAGAATAAAAATAAAAGAAAATACATAATAAAAAGACACTAAAATCTAGGTGAAAATGACACCAATCAGCGCCTCAGTATAGATTTTTCAAGGCACGCAGTATCAAGGCGCGCGCCTTTGTACTCCTTTGTGCACCTCGGCGTGTACGCCTTGGGCGCGCCTTGAGTATTGTCTTTTTTTTTCATTTTTAATAGTTGAAGTAACACTTTTATAAGTGAAATAGCATTTTTTGTTATGTTAGCAACTTATCAAATAAATAAAATAAAATAAATAAACATATCATAAATATTAAATGAAGGATTTAAGAAGTTAGGGTTAGGGTTCATTTCACTCAAAGTCTCCACCTACGCAAACTACACCACCCTCCAGCCTCCAACTTCCAACTGCCGTCGTCTGGTCACCGTCGGCCGCGCTTCGGACCACCGCTGCCACGTTGCCACCGGTCAGTCTTCCACCACAGCCTACAGCTACTGGAGGAGCAAGAACAACAGGTTTGATTTGGGAAATCATTGGGGGCTACTACCACTAGTTCCAAAAAGAAAGGCAAAGAAGTAATGAAGGAAAAGAGAACTAATCTAATATTATTAGATGAAGAGGATGAAGAACAAGAGGAAGATAATGTTGGGTTTGAAGAAGAAGAAGATTTTAATGGGGAAGGAGAACAATTTGATGATCAAGACTTGGAGTTTGATGATGAAGAAGATGATAATTAAAATATATTTGTTGCTAGGATTGTGTTTGATGATTTGATTGACTTATTTTATTTCAAATATTAGGAATTTTCATATGTGCATGTTTAACTTTGGCTTAAATGCCTTAGTTTATATGTCATACTCATATAAAATGTTATATTATATACCTTTTAGACTTATTTTATTAGGTAAATGTGTTGTATAAATGTTATATTTAGTGTAGAATAAATAATGGTGTTATATTACAGATTTAATTCCGAGGCGCGCCTCAGGCGTGCGCCTTGCGCCTCTGGCACAGATATGCCTCGGTGCGCCTTGCGCCCTTAATAACAATGACGAGGACCCCCTGAGCCTGCAAGAATCCGCCACACCGACCAGTTCAGGTTGGTTATCACACAACCACAACACACCACACCCACAAATATGTATGTATATGAAATAATTAGTTTTGAAACTAATGGAGTCCAACTTGTAGATTCTTGGACAAGGCTACCATTGTCGGCGAAGGCGACATGGAGAGCCACTGCGGCGGGACTAATCCATGGAAGTTGTGCTCAAGATAACAAAGTCTTACCCCTAGAAGAATGCAGAAGAGTCCTCCAACCTACCCCTCATCCCGAATATTCGGGGCTGTGTAATCGGAAGCGAGATCATCGAAGGGATGTGCCACCAGATTCGCCATCCTGAAGGTGGCTACGATTATTCTAGATGCTGAAGTAGCTTCTGTTCGACAGCAAGTGGTCGAAATTCCCCCTTCCAGCCGACCGTGAATGGACGAACTGTTTCATAATCTGTCGACGGATTCTGGCCGATGAGCAACTCAAATTTCGACCATACGTGGTCGACCAGACCTTCAAATGCCGACAAACCAGGACGACATCGCTGGTCGATTTCCGACTTCATATATATATTTAATGATGATTTCCTCAAGTATTTGGTTAGTTTCATTACAAATCTCAGGGATTTCTTGTGAATATATAAAATTTAATATTAATTTGAGTGATTTACAGATTTTAATTAATGTCTAATTTCCCTAATATTTGAAACTCTTCCTCCCTTCCTCTTCCTACCTCTCATTTCTTCTCTTCTTTTCTCTTTTTTTTCTTTGTTTCAAACGTGAGAAGTGGAGTGGCCAATGGGTGCAAAGTGGAGTGGGTGCATGATTTAATGTTTAGATTAAATGTGGGATTGTGAGAGGGAGATATTGTGTAATGAGTGTATTTCATTAAGGGTAATATAGTATTTTTCAAGTGTTTGCATATATCATTTTTGTGTGTGTAGATATAATTGGGTTTATAAAGTAAAACGGTGTGTGCGAATATCCTCGGTCATTCTTTTCTTCTAATAATTACTTTTCATTAACGAAAAGATTTACAAAAGTATCATTGAGTTTAATTTTTCCGCCTTTTTTGTGTGTATTGAGGAATAAAATATTCTGTGTTTTCCTTCATTTAATTGAATATAGAAGATTTGGATCTGGGTTTCATTGAAAATTAATTTACTGAAATTTTTAAAACTTCCAAATTTTAAAAGAGTACTTCCTCCATCCTGGTGTAAGGTCAATGTTTGTTTCTTGTATGTGAATTAAGAAATATTATTCTTTTATGTGTAGTGGATAGTTATATTAATAGTTAATGATTGGCCATACGTGAGGTCTTTTTACTGGAAAATGAAGACATTTGAATAAAACACGCACTATAGTAAAATGGATAAAAGGTGTAGCTTATTCTAGTTTTTGTCATATGAAAAATGAAAATTTTACCATTTCCAACCGGACCAAATTTGTTCACATTATTTTGTATACACAACTTGTATGTGTAGGTCAAAAAATTAACATAACAAACAAAACACACCTTTTATATCAAACATTAGTGAAGTTCCATAATATCAATCAATTGACCTGAAATTTATTTAAAGAAATTTAATAAAACTTTATCTTGGGAGGATAGTCGACAAATCGACATGCTCTGATATCCCATGCGAGTTCTGCCTTGACAACTTCCACAATTTTGAAATAATTCTCTCAACTTTCAAGCTATTAGTACCTTCAATTTTGCGAGACTTTCTGAAAAAAAAAAGACCCTTTCCAAAGACATTTCAGCAACGGGAGATCAAATAAATGCAACTTCTCCAAACATTGAAGTATGCCACGAGCACTCTTTTCCATATTGTCCACCTGCTTATCATCGATTTTATAAGTGTCCACAATGCTCGACATTTTGTTGTAGCGTTCCAGAATACAAATCTTCAGAGTTCCAGTATTTTCCAGGTTAAATTCACTCAAGCTCTCCATATCACCATGATCAACTAATTCAAAAGAGCTAGCCTGTTTGAGTACTACTTCGACCAAAGAAATGTCCTTGTTATTGTAGAATCTCAATAGTCTTTCACCAATTATTCCAGATATATCTGTGTCATATGGATGTTGTGTCTCACAACAGCCAACAGAAACCATGAAGCACCTGAGAGCATTCCTATGCCAACGTATCTCGGTATCCTTCGAAGATTTGCTTTCAATAACAAACTTTTGAAGTCTTCTAACACTTAGGAAGTGAAAGCTAAGAGTATTAAGCTTTTCCGATGATGTTAGGTCTAACACTTGGAAGTGAAAGCTAAGAATATTAAGCTTTTCCGATGTTGTTAGGTCAACGGCAAATTTATCAGCAATATTATTCCATCCCTTACTGCAGCAACCTTCTTCAATGATAAGTTCTTCAAGCTTTTCAAGACAGGTGATTATATTAGAAGGAATCGTCATTTCTTCTGTTCTCCCTTCCTTATTGTGATGACATTCATTCTTAGAAAATGACAGTCTCAAACACCTCAACTGAACCATGAAACTGATTTTATGAGGTAATTATTGAATTGAATTTCCCCAAATATCAAGCACTTCAAGCTTCTTGAGTGCAACACTTTAGAGGAAATTTGATTCAGTTACCTGATGAAATCGGTTTCATGGTTCAAGTGAGGTGTTTGAAAGAAATGGAGAACAGAGGTAAGAAAGGGAGAACAGAGGGAACGACGATTCCTTCTAATAAAATCAACCGTCTTGAAAAGCTTGAAGAACTGATCGTTGAAGGAGGTTGCTGCAGTGAGAGATGGAATAATATTGCTGATAAATTAGTCGTTGACCTAATGTCATTGGAAAAGCTTAATACTCTTAGCTTCCAATTCCAAGTATCGAAAGGACTTCAAAAGTTTGTTAATGAAAGCAAAATTTTGAGGAATACAGAGACACATTGGCAATATACTCTTAGCTTCCACTTCCCAAGTATCAAAAGGACTTTAAAAGTTTGTTAATGAAAGCAAGATTTTGAGGAATACAAAGACACATTGGCAAAGGATTGCTCTCAGGTGTTTCATGATTTCTATAGGCTGTTGTGAGACACAGCATCCATATAAGCACATATATATTTGGAATAATTGGTGTTCTACAATACAAGGAAATTTCTTTGGTCAAGGTAATTATTGAATTGAATTTCCCCGAATATCAAGCACTTCAAGCTTCTTGAGTGCAACACTTTAGAGGAAATTTGATTCAGTTACCTGATGAAATCGATTTCATGGTTCAAGTGAGGTGTTTGAAAGAAAGGGAGAACAGAGGTAAGAAAGGGAGAACAGAGGGAACGACGATTCCTTCTAATAAAATCAACCGTCTTGAAAAGCTTGAAGAACTGATCATTGAAGGAGGTTGCTGCAGTGAGAGATGGAATAATATTGCTGATAAATTAGTCGTTGACCTAATGTCATTGGAAAAGCTTAATACTCTTAGCTTCCACTTCCCAAGTATCGAAAGGACTTCAAAAGTTTGTTAATGAAAGCAAAATTTTGAGGAATACAGAGACACATCGGCAATATACTCTTAGCTTCCACTTCCCAAGTATCAAAAGGACTTCAAAAGTTTGTTATTGAAAGCAAGATTTTGAGGAATACAAAGACACATTGGCAAAGGATTGCTCTCAGGTGTTTCATGATTTCTATTGGCTGTTGTGAGACACAGCATCCATATAAGCACAGATATATTTGGAATAATTGGTGTTCTACAATACAAGGAAATTTCTTTAGTCAAAGTTGTACTCAAACAGGCTTAGCTCTTTTGAATTAATTGATCAACGATGATGTGGAGAGCTTGAGTGAATTTAACCTGGAAAATACTTTAACTCTGAAGGATTGTATTCTGGAACGCAACAACAAAATGACGAGCATTGACACTTCGAAAATCGATGATAACAAGTGGACAATATGGGAAAGAGTGCTCGTGCATATTTCAATGTTGTTTGGAGAAGTTGCATTTATATAATCTCGTTGAAACGTCTTTGGAAGGAGCCATTTTTTCCAGAAAGTCTTGCAAGATTGAAGGTACTAACATTGTTTGGTTGCCCGGAGTTGACAGAAATTTCAATCCTAAATTTGCCAAAGCTCTTTCCAGCTTGAAACACTTGAAAGTTGAGAATTGTTCCAAAATAGTGGAAATTGTAAACGCAGAAACCTCTGAATGAGATATCAGAGCATGTTGATCTGTCGACTATCTTGCCCAAGATAAAGACTGCTGAACGGGTAAACTTGCCAAAGCTGCAAAGCATTTGCAACAATACTTCTATGAACTAGGAAAGATGTGCAAACAATCAAGTGTGAAAAAGTTTGGTGGACTGCACTTGATTTGTCAGAGGGACATGAGACAATATTTTACTGCACTTGATTTGTCAAAGGGACATGAGATAATATTTTTCTCCTCGCTGTGAATTCATTGCTGAACAACCATTGAGTCTTCGTGTTCTCCAGGTAAGTCATCTAACAATGGAAGACCAACCGATCATCAACCACCAAACAACACTATGATGCTAAGCAATGGCCAATAACTCCAAACATAAAAAAGAAAATTTATTTGATCATGCTGGCGAAGCAAGCCATATCTATCAAGATCAAGTTGATCGTAAGTCTCTTCAGTCAACACACACCAATGCTTAAGCCGAAGATAAATCATTGCCTCCTTATAAAGAAAGTCACTCAAAAGTGGATATGTCAATATCCCCTCTTAGAAACATGTTCCTCAATCAAGATGGTTGAGAAAATATTTTTAAAATAGTTAACTGTTTGAGCAATTTAAATATTATGTGGCAGTCACCAAAGCTAGACCAATCAAGTAAGCAATACCAGCCCTTTATATCAGCTATACATTTTCCACATAGGTGCATGCCTTCGTTAACGACCGGGAGGGTTCAGACTACAAGTACGGGTTAGATTTATTGATCTTGCCATAGTCTATTATTACGCATTGTACAGTTAAATCAATGTGTTACGTAAGGCAAAGCTTTTTGGCAGGTCTTTATGGTGTATGGATACAACAGGGTGCATTTCAAACCTTTGCTCTGATGGCTCATAAGTTTTCCCTGAGGGCTTTATCGTCTTTTCATGTCTATTCCTTTCAAACTGATCCGAAAGTATACATATACATGTTGCATGTACAAGAGGCAAACTTGCGGCTCAAAAACTTGAGTTATATATCTTGAAGCTCGCTATAGATACAACTATGATCCAACATTGACATCAACTTTTAACTGGTTAATTTTATTTTTTATTATTTCTAAACCTATATTCTAGAATTGTAAAAATTTGACATCATGCACTAATCTGCTTTTTTAGGTTTGCAACCAAACTTGCCAACTATTACATGACATCTTATTGTTCAAGCTAGCAATAATATTAGTATTTTAGGCATCTTCATGCATACAATTTCCTGTTCTAAAGATTTTGAACAAGTGATATGGAGCTTCAAGATAAAGGGATGCAGGAGTTATTGAAAAGGATAGCGCAACTACTGAAGTAATGCCCGTGAAGAAGAAAAAGCTAAGTAGCAGATTTCTTTCTTTTCTTGTTTGATAATTTCAGTTTGTTAACTGGGTAGGCAAGCAAGAAGTAAGAAAGTTCCAGCAAAAATTAAACTCCTATTGTATGTAGGTCGTTGTAGATTACAACAAAGACAAGTTCTAATAGAAGTAGGATATCATGAGTATCAAACATCTTATCTTATGCATGAAATAAATTCAAACCGTTTATAGATGAGAAGGCAACCTTGCAACTACTTGTTGCAAACAGAGAAGATGGTAGAATATGGTTAAATAGAAGGACAATTATGTTGGCAAGGTATCTCTAATGTAGATTTATTGTTGGTCAGGAAATTAATAATTTAGACTCTGCTAATATCTGTTGTATTCTTAATTGGCTCTAACTATCGTTACAGGTTCATCTTTCAACATATTAATAATATTTTTTATGCAGAATACCAATGGTTTCCTTTTGAGATTACCATGTAAAAAATCAAAGGAGCTTATACCAAGATTACGGCGAATAACTTGTGAAACCAGTATAAGCTTGATGCTAGTGATAAAACTATAAAGTCCCCATACTTATGAGGATACCTGATGAAGAATTTTATAGGCATTGTTTATGCTAAATGGGAATAAAAGCCTTTCAACAAGTTTTTCTCTCTCAAGCTGGGGAGATTGAGTTAAAAAGGGCAAGCAGCAACGAGACCAGACACGCATTAAAGATGTTGACAACAGTATAAATAATGGACTTCGAAATTTGAATATTGTAGACAGCAAGTGTTACCATTGTGATCGGGCTGTGGTCCTGGTGGTTTGTCAAGAATTGTCCTAGTTCTCGTGTCCCTCTCCATTCTCTACGATAAAACTTTTCCCCCATCCTTAAGTTTTTGCTGTTAACTCCCTTTAAATAGCATAATACACATCAATTTATAGGTTCAGTCCCTAGTTTTATGCACAAAGTAGGTGCTTGATTGTTCTATCTGATCAAGAATTTGCCTAGTCAATTTCACTCATTTATCCACAAACTTGTATCAATCCAGCTTCAAGCTGAGAAGAGATCAGCAAGTTTATTACAAGATGCTAAAATGGAAATAATCCAGGATTTAAAAATGTCCATTTGATCTCCAATAATGTATAAAACAAAATAGGAACTCCTCAATTTTGAAGAAATTTATGACACTGTAAATTAATCAGAAAAGACAACAATGGATGTTCGACAAGATTTGCAAATATCATCTGCCGTGTATACAACTGAAAATACACCCCAAATTAAACTGAGAATCATCCAAAGCCAAATGTAACTAGCATAGTTGTTAAAGGCGCACCTAAGGCGCTCAGGTGCTCAGGCTCAGAGGTCTGCGCCTAGATTGTTGATTTTTTGCTATTCCAGGCACATGTATCAAAGGCGCGCGCCTTGGTGCGCCTTTTAGTTGCGCCTAGATGCGCTTAAGGCTCGCCTCTTCAACATCTTTTTTTTTCTTTTTTTTTAAAGTTTTTTGAAATTGCTACTCAATTATTAAAGGGTTTACACATTTTTAAGATAAAAATGGACAGCTCACTTATAAAATGATATAAATAGAGAATTAGGGTTAGAGTTTTAGTACTTGAACTTTCAAAACAAAGACAAAAAGGTGGGCTGCCTTCACCTCCACCGCCTACCTCCACCATCTGCCGCCTAATAAACACTTTATCCAATTAACTAGTGGAGCACACCTCAATTCTTGAGGTGTTAACCCGGACGTAGTTGCAGATTTGAATTTTACATGTGGTCTATATTCTTATATTTAAAATTACATGAACATTTATATGCATGAATAGTGGCAGACTTAAATTTTAAGTAGTTATTAAAAAGTGCAAAACTAAGTTATACAATCCCTTACATACTATCGTTTAATTTGATTCAAGGTCTAGAGAAGGGTGCAACTAGAAAATACATTAGATACTGGTTACCTAGAAATGTAGGTGACCCCAGATTGTCCAATCCTGTTTACAGTCTCAAGAGTGACATTTCCAGATGCCTGCAAAAAAGAGATTCACAGAAAAGTATATGAAAGAATATAAGCTACATCATAGTCTCTGCATACGATTTGAAGCAAACACTAATAATAATAATAATAGATAAAGATAATAATGATGAAAATATAACAAACAATAATAATCTTTTCATTCAAGCTAGAACTCTTTAGCACGAGATTTTGAGTCTCGCGTGTTGGACAGAGATTGGCCCTCGAGTGCAAAGGCAGAAGGCCACTATCAGGATACAAACTACATTGACGCATTTAATATGAGCACAATTACCATAAAGAAAGAGCACTTGTAAGTCAGAAACTTTACTCAATATCTTATATCTAAATGATAGACCTGGAAACATATTTTCCAAATTATACAAGAGATTTTGTCAATTGTACAAATGAGATATGTATAGTACCTCAGTCTCAAACCTCCCATCAATCAATCTCACAGCATCTTTAAGCATGGATATATCAACGTCCCCATTAGACAAGGGGACAACCATATTGTCCAGCATTATTCTAGTTAAGGAGGTCTTGTAGTGGATGCATATTGTAGTGATGAGATTTCCAGCACTAATGAATGAAGAATTACAAAAATTTTCTACACTTTTTGTGGCCAAAGAACCAGAGAAATTATTGAATGAGATGTTCAAGAAATTTAGGTTGCCCAACAAATCTACAACCAGAAATGTTAAGAGATTCACGATTAAATAAGTAGGTGAAGCAAAAAGGAAACCCAACATTTTCAAAATGCTAAAGATTGAGAAAACCCAGATTCGGAAAATTCGAAAGATAGTAAAGTTTTTGAACCTAATGAAAGAAAGATCAATATTCCGAAGTTGTGAGGACTTCAAGAGGCCCGATTTAGGAAGCTCGACTACCCCACCGAGGCGGTTTCGGGCCAGGTTAATTTCATCGAGGCTGTCAAGAAACCATAGGACAGGAGAAACAGAGTCCGACAGGGAATTGTTGGAGAGATCTAAGCCTTGGAGAGAAGAGCTTGATGACTTGGTCGGAGGTGTTGCAGGTTGAGGAGGAGGGTTGATTGTGATAGAGAAGTGAGATGAGAAGCAAGAATTTGAAGATTTACCATTTACCCGTTCGCCTAAGCCCTGAAAGATGGCCGCCAGGACGGTAGCCACCGCGTGGGCCGGTAGAACTTGGAGGCGGCGTCGCAGCCCGACACGACGTTGGCGATAGTGACGATGTTGAAGAGGATGAGGGAGTCGATAAAGGAGGGGAATTTGGAAGATGCAACTGGAGATGTGGCAAATTAATGAGCAAAAAATGTTGATTGTTCGCCACATCAGCATTATGGCCGGAAAACTCAACCCAAATGCAAATTCCGCGGAAAATTAAAAGTTTAAAATCGGATTGGACTACACTTGAAACGAAAGGATTAAAATTGCATAGAAAATGACTAAAATCGAAATCTAAATAGTTAGTGGACCATTTATGGATTTTGGTATAGTTAGTGGACTAAATGTCATAATTTCTCAGGTAGATAGTCGATTTTTAATGGGTGAGGTGAGTAATTAATGTGGCTGTTATATGGTTTAATCGAACTAATCTAACCTAATATGTAGAAAGTATAGAAAAAAAACACAAGAATTCCTCACACGTTTGTGGGAGTTTAAAGTAGAGAGTTTATTTTTGTGTGTGTGCTTTTTTTTTTGTGGTAGATGGAGATAATTCTCCTTTACAATGGTGATGATGGTGAAGATGCAGGTGAGATTTGGCTTGGAATCCTGATTGAAGATGAAGGTGCGGCTTCCCTCTTATACAAGTGGGGTGAGCCTATCATTCTAGCAATAGATGCTATAGGCTAGTAGCAAGTGTGCATTAACTGCGGGACATACGAATCTTGCTCTTGACCTTTGGGGTTGTGAAAGGTTGCTTTGGGAGATGGAAAAGCCTGACAATGATGTGACAGATGACTTGATAAGTCATCCACTAGTCATCCTAAGGACTCCATCTCTGGAAGACATCGGCAAGACAGGACTCGGCTTTGGCAAGGAGAGCTCGAAAAGGCCGAGCGCGTGGAGAGCTTGGGGAAGCCGAGCTCACCTATGGTGGCATGGAGTGCTTGGAGAGGCCGAGCTCTCCTCTGTCGTGGAGAGCTTGGGAGGCCAACTCACCTCTGGCGTGGAAGGCTTAGATAAGAGTCCGACTCACCTCTGGCGTGCAGAGCATAGAGAGAAGTCCGACTCACCTCTGGCGTGGAAGGCTTGGAGAAGAGGCCGACTCACCTCTGGCGTGGAGAGCTTGGAGAGGAGGCCGACTTACCTCTGGCATGGAGAGCTTGGGAGGCCGACTCACCTCTGGCGTGGAGAGCTTGGAGAGGAGGCCGACTAACCTCTGGCATGAGAGCTTGGGAGGCTAACTCACCTTTGGCGTGGAAAGCTTGGAGAGGAGGCCGACCCACCTGTGGCGTGGAGAGCTTGGAGAGGAGGTCGACTCACCTCTCTGGCGTGTAGAGCTTGGGAGAGGGGACCGACTCACCTCTGGCGTGGAGAGTTTGGGAGGCAGAGCTCAGCATTAGTAAGGTAGACCTGAGGGACTTCAGCCTTGTCTTGTGTATTGTGTGGTGAGTTAGGTGTTGACCACCTATCACATTAGCCTCGTGGTTGCTGCTTATAATGGAATTGCAAGGAGTAATCTCGCATAGAAGTGATTAGTCTCTCGGCTACATATGACCTTCGTTAGCCTCGATAAAAAACCTCCCTACGGAAAAACCCGGTAGGAAAAACTGTAGGTAGAGAAAAAGAGTACCAACTCATTGACGGGTCGATCATCTTGGATGTAGCTCTACTGCTCACTTCAATCATGTGGTATCTCATCTAGAGGACTCAATTTCGGAAGTGTGAGCCCCCGGTCTTCTGTTTTGTGGACCATCTTTTCGGGATGTTTTATCTTGCTCTGGGCCCATGTTTTGGCTTGGCGGTCGATCGGCTATGTTGGTCGGATCCGACTTAGCTCATATTATGGCCTTCCAGAATTTAATTGCAGTCCAGACAGAGGAGGATGTGGCTACAAAGATAAGCATAGTGGTTAATACACTGTTATTGCCAAATAAAATATATGAAGGCTTAAATTATTTGAGATTTATCAAAAGGTCTATTGTCCCTTAACTTATCTTTAGCCATTTAGATTGTGGAGCTCTGGCACTAGGGCTCGCAGTCTCCTAGGGGCTCGATGACCTTTCTGCGAGTTGTGACTCATCTTTTGGTGAGCTCGCAAGGTGTGAACCTCATATAAGAGCCTTCTCGGACTTGCGCCTAGGCCTTCCTTTGGCATGAATCTCACAAGGTTCAAGCCTCACGTGGGAGCTTCCATGAGCTAGTGCTTTAGCTATCTGGGCTTATGCCTTAGCTATTGGAGTCTTTGCCTGGGGAATGGTACAATTTCTTAAGCTTACCTCTCGGCTATTGGGCCTTAACACCCGAGCTTAGCCTTCTAGGTACATGCCTTGGCTGTTCGGGAGCTTTTGGGCCTACACCTGGGGTTTGATAGGGCTCTCTGAGCGTACTCTCTCGGCTATCGGGCCTTAGCCCTCGAGCTTAGCCTTTGGGTCTATGCCTTGGCTGCTTGGGGGCTTCAATGCCTATGCTCGAGGTTGAGTAAGGCATCTTGAGCTTTCCCCTTGGCTATTGGGCCTTAGCCCCCGAACTCGGCCTCTTTGGGTCTACACCTCGGCTACTCGGGAGCTTCTGGCTTAGGATAATTTTCGAGTCTCCACTCTCTCAAATATCCTTATGGCGTCTTATTGTATGGGTCCATGTAGGACTGAGTATGTGGAGAATTTTTGTGTTTGAATAGGTCATATTTGCCTTCGGTAGGCCTGCTCTGCCTTTTGGATGTCGGATCTATCCATGAAATGGTCCACTAGGTCGGATCTGTCTGTGGATAGGTCAGATCTGCCTTTAGACATGTTGGATCTACCAACGGCTGGTCTGTTCTCCGTCGGATCTGTTGAGTGGATTGGATTTGCCTTCTAGTGGGTTGGATCTTCTTTATGTCAGATTTTAATTCATGGGTAGGCCAATTCTTTCTAACCCCTTACCAAGCTTGTTCAAGTCGGATGAAGGGGTGTGCCATTGACATGAATGCTTCATAAGTGATTGATCGTATATAGTCGAGATGACCAATTAAAGAATTTATCGAACCACAGGGAGAAAGGTACTAGAGTTTAAGCGATCTCAAGTTTATCGTGATTTTATAAGGACGATCGAAAAGAAGGATAGATAAGCATGCAAAGAAATGCAATGCAAGAAATAAAGATAAAATGAATGCAAAGATAAATGGATGGGTTTCAAATGATGCAAGGATGAGATTAACAACAATCATGACATAGATAATAAAGTAATTATACAATTAGTTCTAAACTCTCATGGACAAGGCATAGGAACGATCACTAATACCACCTAAGCTCTCTCTCGAGATGGATAGGATGTAGGCCCTCAATAAGGCTCCTAAACGCACATAGAATCGAGACCATAGCAAACACCTCCCACTAGGTACTAATTACTCTATGAATTCCCTAATTAGGTACTAAATCATACGCAATATTCCTTTTTTAGGTACTATGAATTTACTAATGATTTGTGTCTCTTCATTTAATCAACTAACCTCTCGATTAAGCTAATCAAATGTTCTATCAAATTGTTCTAAATCTAGAAGGATATATCTATCTCATTCTAAATTAATGTAATGAAGTGTATGATGAAATAATTTAATGAACTATCCTAAACACATAATTAATTTCTCAATCTAATCACATGCCCATGACAATTAATCATACAAATCATCATATACATCAAGCAATCAACAATTAATGATAGAAATAACACAAAGCTCATTCAAGATTAAAATCAATTTGCATAAAAACTAAATTATCCAACACCAATCATGGAGCTAATCTCACAACGGAGATTAGCCTCTCATAGTCACAAGAAATTCAACATAGACATTGAAATCCTTACAAACCATGATCAACTATAAAGAAAATCACAAAATTAGAATTAGATTCCCCATTTGAAGATCTTCAATGGAGATCTTCTTCTTCTTCTCATGATCTCACTCTCCCTTGCTTTCTTGATCACTTGGATGATGAATTTGATGGAGGGGGATCAAGTGTAGATGGATAGATGAAGAAAGGATGAAGATGATTGTGTAAAATGGAAGAAAATGTGTGTGATGTGTGTGTACAGGCCAAACCCATGAAAATCTGATGAAATATTGAAGTATTGAATATTTATACCCCTTGGGAAGCTTCTAGAAGGATTCTGATTTTTTTCTGATTTTTTGCACCTACACGGGCCGTGTACGGTATCCTGGCCGAGTACTGAACACGCTCGGCCGTGTGCGGTACTCGGCCACAGGGGTGGCCGTGTAGGTGTTTCGGATGACGAAATACGGCCAAAGCTTACAGGGTCATGGTCAGTACATTGGCCGTGTAGGTGTTGACCGTGTATGGAACATTGATCGTGTTCGTGCAGCCCCTGTTTTTCTTCATATTATTTTGGCCCGTTCTCCATCGTTTCAACTTTGAATTGAGATCCGCTTTTTCTTACATCTTTCTTTTTGTGTCTAGAATCTCTTTTTACCTGTAAATCATATATTTAAGCTCATTCTCACATATTTTCCTAAAAACACAAAACACAACAAAATAGTACACAAATACGGATAAAATAATACGAAAATACACATAAAAAGACACTAAAATCTAGGTGAAAATATCACTCATCACACCCCCAAACTTAAAGTGTTGTTCGTCCCCGAACAACGAAAATGATAAATCAAGAGGAGTGATTTTCTCCTAGAAAAAGAATAAACGAACATAAGTAATAACACATCAATAGCAACAAGAACCACAAATCATGCTAAGTCATACTACAGCGTTAAACTCATAACATGCAAAAAATATTAAAAAGTTCAATTTAAAGAGAATAATATGTAATATAGTCCCTTTTGGTCCAAGTCTCACATTGGATATCAATTTCACTCAACACTCTATGAAGTAGAGTTAATCAACACTCATCAACCGATTGGCTCGACTCACTATAAGCTTGCTCACGGACTACATTCACAAACCCCCAAAGTTTCAATTAATCATAAAAAAGGTCTTTATATTCGGTGTAATGATAGGTTCTTTGGTAGGGTAGGAAGGATTTGGGTAATAGTGACTAATCAAGTGTAAGTAATTGAAGAGATGATCAAATTCCTCAACTTCTTTCACATTTCTTTCTTCCTTTCTTGTCTTTGCAGATCTCATGCACTAATCATCAATATTCCTTTGACTTTTGAGCTTCTTTTGATTCATGGTTCATTTCTTTGACTTTCATGATTTTCTTGAGCATATTGTTATTGTTTTGCTCTTTCTCTTGTTTTAAGGTTGCATGTCCATTCTTGTTTTTGCTTTTTTCATCCTTTTTCTTGCTTGTTTACCATTTTCTTTTCTTCTTTTGCTATTCAATCAATCATTTCTAGCTACCATCTCCTCAATCACCCACACTAAGGTATGTATATAAGGCTTAAGTGGGTAATCATGGCTTGTAATGCGCTAAATTCACAAGAAATAGGCTTATAGGCTCAAAGTGATTGACTAGGGATGATGTTCATGGTAGGGAAATATATGGAAATGACTTCAAATAACAAGGATGGCCTTAGATCATGCCATTAACCTCCACTAATCGGGCTCGTTCCCATAGTCCTTGAGCAAGTTCTAGCTTCGATCCACTCATGAAGAAAAACCATGTATGCACGGTTGAGGCTCAAATGCTCACAAGCTTATGCATTGGACCTTAAAGAACTTATTACACCACATTCATCTCAAAATTGAACAAGTTAAGTAAAATATGTCACAATTCGAAAGTGTAAAGATTCTTAATCATAACTTGCCATCACTTATCACCATGAACATGTCATCACTCACATTCAAAAATAACTTACGACAACCCAAAACAAATCACCAATCAACCCTAGACAAGAATAAAAATACACACAAAATATAAAATATAGACTCAACAAATAAGAAACAACACAAAAACACATAACATGCAAAAATTAAAATAAACCACCATAAGAAAATGAAGCACACATTCATATCATCCATAATCAATTAGGCTCACAAACATCTCCATTTTTGATTGAAAAGGAAATCCTAGCTTACGAAAATAAACCTCCCAAAAACATAACACATGAAGTAGCATGCTAATCCAACAATTCAACTCCATATCAATTTATGCTAAACATATAGAAGTGATAAGGTGTAGAGTAAACTCCCTCAATAGGCATTTGGTAATGGAAGTTGTTAGCTTCAAGCTCTATTCATGCTTCCAATACCCTTCGTTCATGCTCAAAAACTCAACAAACACCATTAGCTCAATAATTTCATTAAAATATGGACTATCATGAAATTCAACACACCCAATCATACCAAACTCAAACTAATACTTATGAGAAAAAATTTTAAAATTAGCCCAAAAACACGAAAAGTATATGCTTTCAAAACAAAGTATGTCACACCATGCCATATCCCCCCAAACTTAAATTGAAACAAGAGTTTCGAGTTAAGTTTGAAAAAAGTAGTGTGACGTACCTACACACTTCAAATCAAGCACCCTTCGTATCTTCAACGCGCATCTTCCACACGAGCACAATCAACCTACATGCCAAAAATAACAAAATATAATCAAATCCACAATCCTTATTGAAAACAAGAAATAAAGCAATAAAGATAATGATGGGTTGTATCCCATCGAGCGCTAAGTTTAACGTCTTCAAGCCGGATGATATTTTCAAGCTCATGGTGGTCTTGAATAGTATTTAGGCACCGTCATAGGTTTCTTCTTGAAGTAGTGCCTTGTGCTCTCACATTTAACCACTAGAACATTTCCTTTCTTGTTAAATAATTCAAGCAATTGTTCTCCGAAGGTGTTTTTCACAAGGAATGACCCTTTCCACTTGTTCCACTTCTTCCATGGGGCTTTATATGAATTTTGAACTTCCACCACATCCCCTCGGTAAGAATTCGGGCATTGACAAGTGTTATTGTCCTCTTGCAACCTTTTTCCTACAATCACCAAACAAATTTTTATCAATAAAATCATGAAAGTTCTTAAGAGAATTTGAAATTTTAATTGAATGAGAAGGTTTTAGCTTGTGTAGGGCATCGTCAATGATCTTGGTTTTCGGAGGCTTCTTTTTCTTCCATAAGGGCATGAATCTCCTCTTGTTTTCGAAGCTTTACTTCTCAACCATCACTTCAAGAGACTCGACAAATCTATTGAATTCCCCCTTCAAATCTTCTTTCAACTCCTTAGCTTTCACCCACTTAGGCACCCTTTCTCTTCTTTCCTTCATAACCTCATCAATCCCCAAACTAGCCTCTTTTCTATCCCTAACGACTATGCATTCACTATTTGTTCCGGAGGTAGAAGACTTGTTGTTCTCTTCTTGAAGTCTTTCCACAGTGGACACGATTTGACTTACTTGGTGCTCCAATGAATTTAACTTAGCATTGAATGCTATCATCGTATTCGTCATCATTTCACACAAGTTTCCAATTCTATCAATCCACTTTGCTCTTCTAACTCATGCAAAACAAGCTCAGTCTCCTCATCCTCACTAGGCTCATAAATTATTACAAAGAGTTTTTTGCACTTATGGCCAATGTGGTAGGTTTCTTCACAATTAAAACATTGATTTTTCTTCCTCCTTATTTCTATTTCTTCTGGGGTTAGCTTCTTAAAGTTCTGTGCTCTACTACTTAAAGTGCTTTCAGTAGTTTTAAACAACTTGCTTGGCTCATTACCCACTTTTTTCCACTTATTATCCCCACCACCACTCATGTTCTTATTAAAGTTCTTAGGACCCCTTCCTAGAGAGTTTATAAGCAACTCTTGTTTCTTAGCTAATTGAATGGTTAAACTCAAAGTTTTTGGGTTAAACATTTCAACCATTCTACTTATTTCCTCTTTTAGCCCACTCAAGTAACTTTGAACAAAATATTCTTCACTCAAACTCTTATTAGAATTGACCATTAAAGCTTTAAGTTCTTCAAATTTTAAGGTATATTTAGACACATCATTATTTTGCTTGAGTTTATTAAACTGGGAAACAAGATTCTTACCATCCACATTAGTAAATCTTTCTAAAACAAGACAGGTGAACTCCTCCCATCCTAAGTCATTTCAACCCTTGACATATTCCAAGTATCACAAATCAGCATTTCCCTCCATGTACACAGCAGCATTTAAAATTTTGTCATGGTCATTCATGGGATTGAAAATGAATATTTGTTGCACTTACGAATCTATTGCCTAGGGGTTTCTCCAGAAAATTTTGGGAAATCAAGTTTTGGCACACGGAATGGTAAATGAATGGGCCGAGTTGAATTACCTTGACCATGTAAAATTTGCATCGGAGCTGAATCAGATTCTCCATCTTGTTCACTACTCGAGGCCCTGACTTCTTTTCCATTTCCAACTCCAGACATTTGCATTTCTTTCCTGAATTCTTCAAATTTTTGCTTTAACAATTCCATCATCGATCGATTAAAATTGAGTTGTTGCAGCTTCATTTGAGACATCTGAGCCTCTAAGTTTTCTACTCTAACATCCATTCTCATTCTTCTCGGCATGCACTACAGGTCAAACTGCTCTGATTACCAATTGTTACACAAGGTAGTAGCTCCAAATCATCCAAAACCTATTCCAATCTGCTCAGCGATAAACCACGAACTCCTTTGAACAATTACCTGCAGAATTCAATCAATTTGAGTGGCCGTGTGTGCGCGTGATCAACGAAAAGTGCAAGAAAGGCAAAAGAGAAAAGTTTGGAACTGAATTATGATTTCTTACTTGCGTTCTGTTACATTTCATCTGTTATTTATAATCTCAGCTTAAACTTCCCTAAACCCGTTTTACCCAACTAACTAAGGTATTAACAAAAGCGTGTTTCAAAGTTTGGAACTGAATTATGATTTCTTACTTGAGTTCTGTTACATTCCATCTGTTATTTATAATCGCAGCTTAAACTTCCGTAAACCCGTTTTACCCAACTAACTAAGGTATTAACAAAAGCGTGTTTCAATCATTAAAAATATAGGGCATGCTTTCTCAATACTATGATAGAGGGAATGCCCAAGAAAATGATGATTTCCTGTAAGTTATCTTGTTTTTCTTTTCTTATCAGTTTAATTTCTTGATTAGTAAATCGACTTATTTGTTTCCTTTATATATCCCCCACAAATTATCCTGTTTGTGATGATAGTGTGATAAATAATCGATCTCTGGGATTTATTTGTGTTCTATATTTCCTCAGTCTGGCTGAAGCTCGTCAACCACTGTGGAGAAAAGTCCCAATTGCATCGCGATTGATAAGCCCTTATCGCATTCATTGTTATTCGTTTCATCATTCTGTGTTTCTTCTTCCGTTTTAGAATCTTGACCCTAGCCTATGATGCTTTTCCCTTGTGGATTATCTCTGTGATATGTGAGATATGGTTTGATTTATCCTGGATTCTTGATTAGTCCCCCAAATGACTTCCTATTAACCGAGAAACCTATCTTGATCGTCTCTCTTTGAGATTTGAGCGTGAGGGTGAGCCTAATAGGCTTGCCCCAGTTGATTTCTTTGTGAGTTCAGTGGACCCTCTTAAGGAACCTCCCATTATTACTGCAAACACTGTGCTTTCGATCTTGTCAGTTGATTATCCGGTGGAGAAAGTGAGTTGCTATGTGTCGGGATGGTGCATCCATGCTTCTGTTTGATACGTTGTCTGAAACTGCTGAGTATGCGAGGAGGTGGGTCCGTTTTGCAAGAAGTACAGCATTGAGCCTAGGGCACCTGAGTTCTACTTCAATGAGAAAATTGACTACCTGAAAGATAAGGTCCATGCTACTTTTGTAAAGGATCGTAGGGCTATGAAGGTGAGTGATGCAACTTCTTATCTTCTGCTATACTTCGGCGAATTTGTTGAAATTAGACCATACTAATATAGTGTCTTAACCATTGCAGAGAGAATACGAAGAGTTCAAAGTAAGAATTAATGCTTTAGTGGCTAAGGCTATGAAGAAACCAGAAGAAAGTTGGGTTATGCAGGATAGTACTCCATGGCCAGGGAACAACACCCGCGATCACCCTGGCATGATCCAGGTATAAGAATCTCTATAAAAAAACAAAATGTATCCTGAATTTGATAATTTTCTTTATAAACTGATAGATTTGCTTACCAGTAATATAAATGTTCAGCAGGTGTAGTGTAACTGAGCAAGAAGCTTCTTTCTTTGCAAGTGTACCTGGGAAGTGAAGGTGCTCTTGATATTGAAGGTACGGAGCTACCACTACTAGTCTATGTCTCACGTGAGAAACGACCTGGCTATCAGCACCACAAGAAAGCTGGGGCAATGAATGCTCTGGTAAGTAGCTTTAAGTAAACAGCTGGTTACTTTCTTCACATCTCAGAGAAAGTTTTATTCAATGTTGCTGACACTTTGGACCTGCTATATGTGCAATAAACAGATCCGAGTTTTTGTAGTGCTTAGTAATGCACCATTCATGTTGAACTTGGATTGTGATCATTATTATGTTAACAACAGCAATCAGGGAAGCTATCTGCTATCTGATGGATCCTCAAGTTGGCAAGAAGCTGTGCTGTGTACAATTTCTGCAGAGGTTTGATGGTATTGATCGCCACGATAGATTTGCTAACCACAATGTTATGTTCTGTGATGCAAGTCATTCAACTTCCAATTTTCGTGTCAATATGATCTAATGTGCATTCACTGCCCTTTATAACAAATACTTAGTATGAAAACCTGTTTCGGATCGTCGAATCCAAATTTCTTGTATATTCCAAGATTTTGTGAATTGCATGATTGAAAGTTCATCCTTTTAAAATCATTTCTATTATTGGAAATTTCCATTTAACAGATCAACATGAAGGGCCTAGATGGCATCCAAGGGCCTGTATATGTTGGAACTGGATGTACTCTTTAACAGGCAGGCATTATATGGCTATGATCCACCAGCATCTGAGAAGCGGCCCAAGATGACTTGTGACTGCTGGCCAAAGTGGTGCTGCTGCTGTTGTGGTGGAACAAGGAAGACGAAATCTAAGAAGAAAGGACTTAAGGCTCTTTTTGGATTGGGAGGACTATATAGCAAGAAGAAGAAAATGATGGGTAATCTGGTCCCACTTTTGATCTTGAGGAAATTGAAGAAGGCCTGGAAGGATATGATGAGTTGGAAAAATCATCCCTCATGTCCCAAAAAATAAAATTGAAAAACGTTTTGGAATGTCACCAAATTTCATTGCTTCACTCTGATGGATGAAGGTGGTCTTCCTGAGAGGAGTAATCCGACGTCACTAATTAAAGAAGCCATCCATGTAATCAGCTGTGGATATGAAGAAAAATCTGAATGGGGCAACGAGGTAAGTGAAAACACTGTCAATTGCATGTTATCTCATTTCAGGAGTTGATTAAGTCTCTTCTTATCTACTGGTGTGAACTAATTTTTAAATATTTTATAATCTCAGATTGGATGGATTTATGGTTCGATTACATAAGACATCTTAACAGGCTTCAAAATGCACTGTAAAGGTAAAGGATGGAGGTCTGTGTACTATTGTCCCAAGAGAGCATGTTTTAAGGGATCAGCTCCAATCAATTTATCTGATAGGTTGCTTCAAGATCTGAGATGGGCTCTTGGTTCTGTTTAAATTTTCCTTAGTCGTCATTGTCCACTTTGGTATCGCTTTGGAGGAAAGATTAAATGGCTTGAGAGACTTGCTTATATTAACACCATTGTGTAGTGTGTACCCATTCACTTCTATTGCTCTTATTGCCTACTGTACACTCCCAGCTGTATGTCTCCCTACTGGAAAATTTATCCTTCCAACTGTAAGTATCATCCATCCTAATTTTATCTGATAAATGTGGAGAGTAATGTTCCATATCTTTCAACTTGAAACAGAATTGGTGATCAATCATGTAATCAGACATAATCAGGAATATAGCTTGTATAATTTATTATTAGACTTTTTACTGATCTCCTGAACTTGATCCTTTTTTTTATGTAGTTGAACTACCTAGCAAGCATGTGGTTCGTATCGTGCACTTTTCGTCTCCATCACTACAGGTGCACTTGAACTTCGATGGAGTGGAGTTAGTATTGAGGATTGGTGGTGCAATGAGCAATTTTGGGTCATTGGTGGTGTCTCAGCACACGTTTTTGCAGTTTTCCATGGTCTTCTTAAGGTAACTTCACAGTTACAGCAAAAGAAGCCGATGATTCTGAGTTTGGGGAGCTCTACCTCTTCAAATGGACAACTCTTCTCATTCCACCAACTACATCAATCATCCTTAATATGGTTGGAGTGGTGGCAGGAATTTCTGGTGCCATTAACAACGGCTATGGCTCGTGGTGTCCACTCTTTGGGAAACTATTCTTTGCTTTCTGGGTCATCGTTCATCTCCATCCATTCCTCAAGGGGTTGATGGGAAGGCAAAGCAGGACTCCTACAATAGTGGTTCTCTGGTCTATTCTTCTAGCTTCAATCTTTTCACTTGTTTGGGTTCAAATAGATCCTTTCTTGCCTAAACAAACTGTCCCGATACTCAAACAGTGTGGTGTGGAGTGCTAATCTCCTTCATACAGAAGAGCTATCCTGTTGGTCTAAACCTCTTTGCCCTTTCTACTATATAGTTTGTTGTGTAGTGAACTGTTTCACAAGCAGTGATGAAATTGAAGTGATGCCATCTGTGAATTTTGCAAACATAAGACTCAATGAAGGGCTCATTTTCTGCCCAATTTTTTTTAACTCCTTGGTTTAAAATGTCAACTTCATCTAGTTCAGTCTGTTATTTTATTATATTGCTACATTCTCATTGTACTTCCCTAAAGTATCCCTTGTCTAAATTTTATTGTGAAAGCAATTATTTCATTTATCATCTGTAGGAAATTAGACATGGTTTGGATGGGAGGCAATTGGGATTTACTGAACATCTAATGGTTTAGCATCTTAGGTGAGTGACACATGAGACAAGAAAGAGAAGAGCAACCTCTTGTTATTCATCTAGTGTATAATGCATGATATTAAAGGAGCTGAGATTGAAATATTTTTTGATCTCGAGGAAAATGAAGAAGGCCTGGAAGAATATGAAGAGTTGGAAAAATCATCCCTCATGTCCCAAAATAATTTTGAAAAACGTTTTGGAATGTCACCAAATTTCATTGCTTCCACTCTGATGGAAGAAGGTGGTCTTCCTGAGGGGAGTAATCCGATGTCACTAAAGAAGCCATCCATGTAATCAGCTGTGGATATGAAGAAAAACCTGAATGGGGCAACGAGATAAGTGAAAACACTGTCAATTTCATGGTCTCTTTTTTTTTTTTTTTTTTGTTATCTCATTTCAGGAGTCGATTGAGTCTCTTCTTATCTACTGGTGTGAACTAATTTTTAAATATTTTATTATCTCAGATTGGATGGATTTATGGTTCAATTACAGAAGACATCTTGACAAGCTTCAAAATGCACTGAAGAGGATGGAGGTCTGTGTACTGTTGTCCCAAGAGTATGTTTTAAGGGATCAGCTCCAATCAATTTATCTTATAGGTTGGCAGGTTGCATCAAGTTCTGAGATGGGCTCTTGGTTCTGTTGAAATTTTCCTTAGTCGTCATTGTCCACTTTGGTATGCTTTGGAGAAAGCTTAAATGGCATGAGAGACTTGCTTATATTAACACCATTGTGTACCCATTCACTTCCATTGCTCTTATTTCCTACTGTACACTCCCAGCTGTATATCTCCTTACTGGAAAATTTATCATTCCAACTGTATCATCCATCCTAATTTTATCTGATAAATGTGGAGAGTAATGTTCCATATCTTTCAACTTGGAACAGAATTGGTGATCAATCATGTAATTAGACATAATCAGGAATATTGCCTGTATAATTTATTATTAGACTTTTTGCTGATCTCCTGAACTTGATCCTACTTTTTATGCAGTTGAACAACCTAGCACACGTGGTTCGTTGCACTTTTCGTCTCCATCTTTGCTACAGGTGTGCTTGAACTTCGATGGAGTGGAGTTAGTAATGAGAATTGGTGGCGCAATTAGCAATTTTGGGTCATTCAGCACACTTTTTTACAGTTTTCCAAGGTCTTCTTAAGGTCCTTGCAGGAATTGACACGAACTTCATAGTTACAGCAAAAACAGCTGATGATTCCGAGTTTGGGGAGCTCTACCTCTTCAAATGGACAACTCTTCTCATTCCACCAACTACATAAATCATCCTTAATATGGATGGAGTGGTGGCAGGAATTTCTGGTGCCATTAACAACGGCTATGGCTCTTGGAGTCCACTCTTTGGGAAAATATTCTTTGCTTCTGGGTCATCGTTCATCTCTATCCATTCCTCAAGGGGTTTATGGGAAGGCAAAACAGGGCTCCTACAATAGTGGTTCTCTGGTCTATTCTTCTAGCTTCAATCTTTTCATTTGTTTGGGTTCGGATAGATCCTTTCTTGCCTAAACAAACTGAACCAATACTCAAAACAGTGTGGTGTGGAGTGCTAATCTCCATACAGATGAGCTATCCTGTTGGTCTAAACCTCTTTGCCCTTTCTACTACATAGTTTGTTGTGTAGTGTGCTGTTTCACAAGCAGTGATGAAATTGAAGTGATGCCATCTATAAATTTTGCAAACATAAGACACTTTGAAGGGCTCATTTTCTGCCCATTTTTACTCCTTGGATTAAAATGTAAACTTCATCTAGTTCAGTGTGTTATTTTATTATATAGCTACATTCTCATTGTACTCTGTTGTCCAATTCGAGGAATCAGCAGTCAGTAATTTTGCTGTGCCAAAATCCGATAGCTTCGCCTCAAATCCTGACTCCAGTAAAATGTTGTAGACTGTCATGATGCAGGTATGTAAGTGCATGTGCCACTCCTTGGATGATTTTCACCCTTGTAGCCCAGTTTAGTTCATCATCCAACACTTTTCCCAAGCTACCCCTGTCCACATACTCGTACACCAAGTACATGGACTCTTGCTTGGAGCAGTATCCAAAGAGCTTGATTATATTCCTGTGCCTCACCTGTGTCAACGTTCGAATCTCATTCTCAAAACTTTGGAGGTTTGACATTGGTATGTCACTTGATTCTGATACATTAAGCTTTTTTATTGCTACAATCTGTCCAGATGGCAAATCAGCTCTGTAGACATTACCATATCCTCCTTCGTAGTATGTTGTATACGTGTATTGCATGCAGTAATAGACAACTTTATAGTGCAGTGCACGTGTTCAAACACCGTAACTCAATCGCAACACGTACTTGGGGAAGGAGGTTGGGTATGTGTGTTTTTTTAAGATTACTCTTATTATTTTATTAAGTTAGTCACTTGTGGTTTTAGGGGCAAGTAAGGATATAATATTTTGTTATAAAGTGTATACACTTTAATTAATAAGGGCACAATATTTTTTTATAAAGGGTATACACTTTTATTACTTTTGATATTTTTAATTTTAGTCCTTTTAGTTTCAATTTTGGTCCTGTAATTTTTAAATTTTTAATTTTAGTCCTATAAGTTTCAAATTTAGTCATGTATCTTTTGAAATATGATATAATTTATAATATGACTAATTTTGAAAATTTCAAAAAGATACAGGACTAAATTTGAAACTTATAGGACTAAAATTGATATTTTAAAAGTTACAGGATCAAAATTGAAACTAAAAGAACTAAAATTGAAAATACTAAAAATTACAGGACTAAAATTAGATTTTGTAAAAGATATATGACCAAAATTGATATTTTCTCCTTAAATGAATAATCAATAAAATTATTAATTACTTGTAGTAGCACTTAAATTATACATTTATAAATAATACTTAATTTTAAAAAACTATATTTAAATCATAAATTATACATTAATAAATAGATTAAAATTGGTATCTTCTGGGACACTCTCATCTCAGATCCCTAAAAAAAAGTTTAAAAAATATTAATAAAAATATATACATTTAGAAAAAAATTTGTGTAAAGGTAGAATACGTAAAAAAAAAAGTTTAAGACCATACTTTCTCTTGCCTTTTGTCAGGTGGTTCGTTCCATAGCTAAACTCACCGTGTATTCGGTGTTCTTTTTTCTTTTTTTAATTTATGCTTTTGTTAATTATAACAAAATTTATTATTTGAGTTTAAGAGTACACTTTCATTCGCCTTCTCTCCGCTCCATAGGTGAACTCACCGTCTTCTCTCGCCTTCTCTCAGCCATGCGCTCCACACCGCCTTTTCTTCATACTCTTTTTTCTCGGCTATTGTACACCTCCTCCCTCAGGTCATGCGCTCTGAACTCACCACCTTTTCTTAGTACTCTTTTTGTTTTTCTTTTAATTTATCCTTCTATACTATTGTTAATTTTAACGAAGTCTATTATGTTTATTATTTAAGTTTAAGAGCACACTCTTAAACTCTCCTCTCGGCCCTGCGCTCCGTAGCTGAACTCACCACCGTCTTTTCATAGTACTCTTTTTTCTTCTTTTAATTTTTTTCTTTATTTTAATTTATATTTATGTACTATTGTTAATTTTAACGAAAATCATTATTTAAGTGTAAGAAGACTAAACCCTTCTCTCGGCCCGCGCTCCATAGCTAAACTCACCATCTTTTCTTCAGTACTCTTTTTTCTTCTTTTAATTTATGTTTCTCTCCTATTGTTAATTTTAACGAGGTTCATTATTTAAGTTTAAGAACATACATTCTCTCACCTTCACTACTCGGGCGATGCGCTTTGTAGCTGAACTCACTGTCTTTTCTTCGGTACTGTGAGTTCTCCATTTATTCTTCGGTATTCTTTCTTTTAATTTATTCAGTACTCTCTCTTTTAACTTATGCTTCTTTAATATTGTTCATTTTAATGAAGTTTATTATTTTTGTTGTATTTGCATGAAGCTACATACTTCTCCAATCATTTTAAAACTGGAGTTAGTTAGTCAGTGTAGAGTTTCATCGTAGTTGAATCATCTACTTTCTAATTTGAAGATTTTATACTTTCTAGCAATTTTGAAGTTAATTTAAGCAATTTGAGTCCTCTTATATAAATACAAAGAGACCTGTTCATATGTATAGTGGGCGTTATCACCATATATTTCAATTGTGTTTAGTGGGTATTAGCACCTGATATTTTTAAATTATATATAATATAATATTTTGTATATTATAACTTGAATTTAATTTTAGCACATATGAGTTTAGTATATATTATTTAATTCTATACTATATTAATAATTAAGACAACTTAATGATATGTTTACTATATAACCTATTTTTTTTTTTTAATATTTTAGGTTATATGAATCATCCTTTTTTATATATATATATATATATATATATATATATATATATATATATATATATATATATATATATATATATATATATATATGAAAGTTATTAAAAATATTTTACAAAATATCATACTGTATAAGATATCTAATATATTTTCTTTTATGCAACAACTAGATTATTTTTTTTATTAATTAAGTTTGCAGTCAAAGATTGCAGTCAAAGATTTACACAAAACATATTAGTCCTTAAGTTAATAATTAATTAGTTGATTATTTATTATTATATTTTCAGTTTTAAAAGTCATTTGACTAGAGTTGAAAGGTAACTCTAAGGTACAAAGATAGTAATTAGAAAAGGTCTTCCAAGCACAAGTTAATTAGAAAAAGGTGCCCTGTAGAGGAGAGGATTGAAAGACCTTCTAACTGAGCTTGGTTGCTGTAGGATGGGGGTTCAAATCCTGCCTTTGGCATGAATTTGGTCCCTTGCAAGCACAAGTTAAAACAGTGAGCCCTCTCTATAAGCCACTTGAGGCACATCCTGCGATTTACCTCCTCCACCAATCTCCAGGGCAGGGACGATGGGGCCCCTAATAGTGAGTACACCATTTTTTAGAAAAGGTAAGAGAAAAGACAAGAAGCTTGTGGAACACGTGACGTTAAGTTATTTTGCATGAGCATCCACCACCATCAGAAAAGACAAGAAGCCTATGGAACACTATCCACCACCATCAGAAAACATTATTGACAGCTAGCATATGATTTATTAACTGTGTTTCATGAACTCCAGGCACTTGCTCATAAAAACTCTAGGCACTTACTCTTATTATGGATTTAAGTTGAGAAATGTTTTCTTTTCTTAAGTTTTGAAGTAAAGGAGTGATTTCTTTTCAGGATAGAAACATTTTCTTTTCTTAAATGACAAATCCTGGTTTATTTTATGGCATAAGAGTTAACTGTGATATTGTTTGAACAGTAGTAAGTGAACTGTGATATTGTTTGAATAGTAAGTTGGTGAAAGACTCCTAAGGCGAACAGTTTCAGCGGAAATGCTCTGAGGCGAACAATTTTGAGGTAGAGAAGTGATTTCGAGAAGTTTTCTTTTCTTAAATGAGAAAATCATGGTTTATTTTACAGTACAGTAAGAGTTGAAGTGTGATATTATTTTAATAGCAGGTCGGTGAAAGACTCTTGAGACAAACAGTTTCAGCAGAATTGCTTAACTTTGGTAGATTGCTGGTGAAAGACTCAAGTGAATAGTTTTAACGGAATTTCTCAACGGTTGGAAACGGCTCTTGGGTTAGCAAATAATACTGATTCAAGGAATTTTAATTTTCAATTTTAACATTATTTTCATTTTCATATAATTTCTATTAATAATTATGCAACTAATATTGATAAAATTGATATTCTTCTATAGCCTGTAATTTAAAATATTATACTATAAAGTTTAATCATAATATTCAATCGCGTACAGGTTTAGAATGGACCAAAATCCAGAAGGGAATGACTCAAATGAGAGGGCTGAGAATGCAGAGTTTACAGACAGAGATGTGAATGGCTCTTAACTCTACAGAGGCAACAAGTAAGGTTGCACCAGTTTGTGTGGTTTCCATCGGTATGTGGCACCCAAGTTCAGGTTTTCCCAATTTAGGGCCGGCGTACAACACAGGTTGGTCGAACATGGCCGCCCCATTTGCGACAAACCCTTTTTTCTCCAGAAACCCCTATGGCTATAGCTATGGCTTTATGGTTCCACCAATCATGCCTTCAAATTACGCCTATCCTAGTGCTTATGCTGCCGGTGGCTCAACTTCTAACCAACCTAATTACGATCAAAGCTGGTTCAACTGGGAGGGCAGCAAGGTGGGATTCAAGGGAAGGGGTAGTGATTGGGAAAAATCTGGCTTCGAACATTCAGAATCCTGAAAGATTGTCAACCAGATCAGATTCACCTAAAGCATGTGATGATTTTAATATGGAAGGACCTGGCATTACGTTGAGAAAATAGGTGGAATCCAAGTGTTCGAATGCAGGGAAGAAGGAGAAGATGCGGTTGTTTAGAAACATTGTGATAGTGGTGGATGTTGAACACAGTAGAGGGAAAGCCTTATTAGAGTTGTGGCCTTCTTCCTTCATCATATTTGGAACGGGGAGAGTTAAATATGTTGGTTCATTGGAAACAGCTGAAGCCACAGGAAATTCAAGAAAGAGGGATTTCCAGGCTGAGTTTTCTTTACAGGATGATATCCGTGAAAAGATGCAAAAGCTTGATGCCGATAAACTGGAGATGCCTAGACCAAGCTCTGAAAACAAACACATTTGTTGGTGAAGACACATCTGCTGGGAACACATTAGTCAATGCTTGGTTGGAAAAGAAGTGGTATGCTTTTCCAGAGGGTGTTGATGTCACTGATTTACTCGGTTAAATGTTTACTCTCTGGGATTTCTGTTATTTGAGGTGAGAAATGATACACAATCCATTAATCTCCAATACTTGCTCTGTACAGTATTTTTCATTCATGAATTTTTTTCAGGTTCTATGTCATTTTGATACCATAGAAGAACGTTTTGTAGCAATGCTAGACTTGCATGAGCAAATACTCCCTCCAATTTTTCTTTGTAAAAGTTCAAAGGAATCTCAACTTTGTTTATGGCTGCTTAACCCTGACCCATCTTTGAGTCCCACAACAAGTTAATCCACTTCAACTTCCAATCATCTTCATTAGCCATTAGGTGATATGCATTTAGCCCCCTAATTGTTAAACAATCAATTTTTTATTATGATAGGGAAATCCTAGAATCTGAGTTGATATATGGAATTGACGGTACAGATGAGAACGATGAAGGAAGAGTGTCTGATGACATGGTGGATGATATGGGATTAGATGTATTGCATGATTTTCTTGTTTCGTCAGAGCAGCATATGCAGAGTGAGGCCGCCAACTTGTCAGAAAGTATAAAGACATCGGAAAGGGACATTAATGCCATTGAGAATAGACAAGCGTGTTCACAATCTTCAAACAACACTGGAGCATCAACTTTTGAGGTAAGTAATGGATGTGCAGACAAGATTAGAGACAAGTTATATTTGAACTTGGTGAGCTAGAAAATATCTACTTCTCTATGAAGTCTAATCCTATGTACGCTGAATCGACCAGTACGAGTCGTCCAGTCATAGATGTTCTGACGCAGTGCAATGAGTTGTCTTTGGCTTAAGATTTACAAAACTTGGCAGAAGAGAAAAGTGTAGATCCTGTTGGGATATTTTTTGATGGCATTTGTAAGTTTGCTCAGTACAACAAGTTTGAAGTATGTGGGATGTTGAGAAACAGGGGTGTTCCGAACTCGAACAACATCATTAGCTCTTTGGGTTTTGATCGTGATGAATAGCACATGGCTATAACAGGATCTGAGAAAATCAAAATATTTGAGCTTGATACATTTCTGGATAACACTGAAGATGTTCACTATCCAATTCTTGAAATGTCAGGCCTATCTAATTTCACATGTCTTTGCTGGAATCACTACATTAAAAGCTATGTGTCTTCTGCGGACTACAATGGATTAGTACAGACATGGTGACATGTTATAGCTATGTACTATGTTTTCATGTTTGAATCTCTAACAATTTTGTGATTATCAACTTTCAGATTAGTGATGTTGACACTAGAAGAATTGTCATCCAGTACGATGAGCATAAGAATAAAGCTTGGTCTGTCGACTTTTGTCGATTAGACCCAACAAAACTTGCGAGTGGAGGTGATGAGCGCACTGCTAAATTATGGAGCATCAATGAAGTAAGTCACCATTAGTCACAATTATGGCTTATCATGATACTTACTAACCATTAATTGTTAAATAAAACTTGCAGGAAACATCTATATGCACAATCCCGAATGATTATAGAGTCTGTTGTGTTCAGTTCTCTCCATACTCGTCCAGTATTCTCGCATTTGGGACTGTTAATAAAAAGATCCTTTGTTATGATCTTAGACACACAAGAATACCTTGGTGCACATTAACTGGTCATGAAAAAACTGTTAGCTATGTCAGGTTCTTGAATTCTGAAATGCTCGTGTCCACATTGGTCGACAGCACGTTGAAGCATTGGGACCTTAATAAAAGGACCATAGATGGACAATCCTCTCAATCCTGCACTGCCACTCTTAGAGGTCATGTTAATAAGAAGGTTGGTTTTATTACACTCTCATCTGTTTTCTCTATAATTCTCTTTAACTTAACAATCAATTTTTCATGCAGAACTTTGTTGGTCTCTCAGTGTTAGATGGATTCATGGCAATTGGTTCTGAAATAAATGAGGTAATGTGATTGTTGTTCTTTTACAACCATTTACGTTGGTATTTCACAACAATGTACTTGGTTCAGTCGATCCAATTTTGTTTCAGGTTTATGCTTATTATAAATCACTGCCACTACCAGTTGCTTCTCACGAATTCGGATTTATAGATCTGATAATCGAATATGAAATCACAAATACTATGGATGATGATGGCCCTTTCATTTCGAGCTTGTGCTGGATAAATAAGTTTCAAATGCTTGCTGCAGCTAACTCAACTGGACACATAAAGATACTTCGAATGGTTTGATGATCATACGAGCAACTTCGTAGTTTAGTTTGTAACACATGTAAAAATAAATAAAAAATACATGTATATATTTAATAAATATATCTCAATTTACTTATTTATCTCAATATTGTACATGTTTTAAAATCTAACCCTTTAGCCTTTAGGCATCAGTTTTCTTAAGAACTGAGAAAGTTAATTGACCATATTATATGAAAAAGAAAAATATACCCATAGCAAGCAAGAACGTATGTAACAAATTGACAGACAATTTTCAAGTTTCAAGATAAGTTCAATAGCAGACGATTTTTCAAGTGTCAAGAGAAGTCAAGATAAGTTGAGATTAAGGTCAGTTAAATTGGGTCACCGTTTATAACACAACAAACAATTTTCATTTTTCAAGATAAGTTCAGTAAATTGAGTAACCATTTATGACTTATATATTAAAAAATATGGTCCATTACTTATAGGTACAATTTATGTACCTATATTACTACTAGGTACAATATTGAAATTAACCCCATCAAATACTACTTTTAACCCTATTTTAAGTTTAATTGTATTCAAAAATTAATTTACCCATTAATTTTTCCATAAAAATAGGAAATACGTTGGAGACTGTCGTGTTCAAATTTCAATCATGAATCTTCACGCTCAAACTGTTTTTAATTTATTTCACTATTGAATACCCCCACCACTCTATCTTTAACAATAGGAAAAAAAATCGAGAAACATTCACCCATATTTTACCCCACTAACTCCACAACCACCTTAAGAATGATTTAATTTACGTGAATTTTGTGTTTCATGTGTAGAATATGTATTCAATTTGAATAGAGTACTAGAGTTCAGACCAATCTAAATACCATGTGAGATATGTGTATTCAATTATATCAGGGATTGAATACTAATTCTTTTGTCTTCAGAAATATTTTGAATACCAAGTACAATTTTTAAGTATTACACTGAATACTCATTCTGAATACTTGTACGGTTTGTGTATTCAACTTATTTCTTCTTCGGTATCAAGATTTAAAACTGCAAAATGATTCGTAAAATTATTTAAGTTCAATGATGTGTTGTGTGAAAAATATACAATTTAAGTTTTCTGAATACTATTCTTACATTTTTCTGAATACCATATGATATTGGACTCTGTTATGTATGAGTAGCGTTTTGCATATACCAATTTTTGAATTTTAATGTATGCGTTCTGTAACTATATGATTTAGGTTTTTTTCTGAATACTATGCTAATAATTTTCTGAATATCAATGTTTGCTTACTTTCTAATATTTCTGAATAAGGTAAATAAAATTCATAAAATTATCACATAATTCACTCCCTAAAAATTGAGGAAGGTTTATTGCATTTCTAAAATAATAATCGTGGTTTCTTACTTTCTAATATTTCTGAATAAGGTAAATAAAATCCACAAAATTATCCCATAATTCACTCCCTAAAAATCGGTGAAGGTTTACCACAATTCCAAAATAATAATCGTATTACTTGATTTATTAAAATAAGCATTAATTATGTTCTTAAGGTTTTTGTGTTCAATATTTTGGTAACCGATATATTATTTAATTTTCAAAGTTGGATGTTCAAATATATTGGTGTTCAATATTGAAGTTTGTAATAATATTGGTGTTCAATGTGAATGCCTTATGTGAGTAAAATTTTCATTTGTGTACAGAATTCGGTGTTCAGAAAATAATAGTCAACTTCATCGTATTTTTTGTAAGAAAAGTTGATGAACTATCCAATTTCATTAACCGCTAGATGATTTTTACGTCTGCAAATACATTACAGTCAACGATGTCGCAGTAAGAATGAAAAAATATTGAACTTTATAAAAAATGTGGCAAAGCTGCTGAACAATCAGACTGAGATGGAAGGCTTATGCTTCAATTAAAAGTTAATTTCATATCTAAACACTGAATTTGACAATAAATCAGAACTCAGACAATAACAAATCCCTAATTTAATAAATAAGCCCTTAAAAATAAAACCTAACCTTACGATTAACAATGAAGATAGAGCAATGTATGTAGATCATATCTCTACATAACAAGATTGATATAAGATAATGAAAACTATTCATATACGAAATGAGATCGTATCAAAACCACATGAGAAGGGAGGGGAACGAATATCGAGTGAAACTACCACGACTTATAGGAACAATGCCTCCGTGTCAATAAGTCAGTGAACTCGGTTGCGCCGAACTCAGTAGAAGAAAAGCGAGGCCACAATGGAAGTTGTAGTTCTATAATTTTCTTCCATGATTACGTCAGTCATCGATGGCAAGTAATTAGGATGTGATGAGAGAGGCCACTACGCTGGGAGAATAACAAACACCCGGGAAACACTCTCCCTTTCTGGCAGGAAGAAGGACATCGGAAAACCTATGGAATACTAAGAGTTTTTTTTAAGGAGAAACTAGAGAGAAGAAGATTGTTTGGTTTTCAGGATACTATTACAGCGATTGAGATTAGATTTCTTATATAGTTGTATAGGGATATATTGGGTATCTCAACTTAATCTATTGTATCTATTAGTAATATTTTTATCCTAATATATCTAATAGTAATATAATTGTATAATTTGTAGTGGGTAGTAATAAATCCTAAAAAAAACATATATCTTATGAATATTAATTTATAAATTTATGTCAGCAATGTACGTGTTTTCAAATTTAAACCATTAATTAATATAGGCAACATGAATCGAAAGCATTAAAGATTAAAGAAAACACATGACTGTTGTGTATTTTTTTTTTCGAATATTTTGAGTTGGTCATAATATATGAAAAAAACACATCTTATTTTTTAAAAATATTTTGAGGCGGTCGTAACACAGTTGGGCTTTTCTATTTAACACTTTCACTTCAATAATTTAATAGCAAAAACTTATTAAAAAATAATGATCTAACAATAATTAGTATGATAAAATTTATATATATTATTTCATCGCCTGTAATGTTCAATTTAACTTTAGGGATAGAATGGAGCAAAATCGAAAAGAGAACGGTCGAAAAAAAATAAAAGAAAAGAGGGTTGGTAGGGTTTGTGAGGCTTACACATATGTGGCTTCAACAAACGTGTCTTACTCCTGTGGACAATGGAATGCGGCTTCATTAAACGTGTCTTATTTGGTCGAATACAACCAACACACGTGTCTGATGAGTGATATTTTCACCTAAATTTTAGTGTCTTTTTATGTCCATTTTCATATTATTTTATCTGTATTTTAGACGTAATTAGGTTATGTTATGTGTTTTTATAGAAATGTGTGAAAATAATTTAAAACATATATAAAACAGGTGAAAATAGAGCAAAAATGGAGACAGGAACTAAAACGAGCAAGAAATGGGCCGAAATGACCCAACTCGAGTTGCATGACCCAACTCGAGTTAGGTTGAGGACCACAAAATGTCCAGAATTTGTCCAGAGAGCTTACTCGAGTTGCAAGGTCCAACTCGACTTGCAACTCGAATCGAGTTGAGGTCCAGAAATCGTACAGAGAGCTTACTCGAGTTGCAAGGTCCAACTCGACTTGCAACTCGAGTCGAGCTGAGAGTAGGGCAAGTGCCAAAAATTATACAGTGAGCTAGCTCGATTTGCAAGCTGCAACTCGAGTTGCTAGCTTGAGTCGAGCTGCCTTCCGAAGCCAGTCCAGTTTCAAAGCCTCGCAACACGACCAAACAAGCGGATGCACGAGTTGCCAACACGAGTCGAGTTAGGTCAGCTCGAGTTACACTACAAGCAACTCGACTCGTGTTGCAACTCGAGTTGGATAAGGTCAACTCGATTTGCATGTTTTTGGGCCAAAAATCTGAATTTTCACCTGGCAATGTGTGTAAGTGTGTGTAAAAAGCCCAACTAATGTTAAATTCATGGCCAACTTGGAGAGGGTATAAATAGCCACAAGGGTTTCATTCCTACACCTGGATCACAATCATTTCCTTCCATACACACCATCATCTTCATCCATTCACCATCCATATCATCTACCTTCATCCCACCATCAAAATCTTCATCCAATTGAGGAAAGAAGCAAGGAAGAGAGGAGAATTACAAGGGAAGGAATGAGATCACCATTGAAGCACTTCAAGGGAGTTTTCATCCATACTTTATAGTGAAACCTTATTGTTTATCATGATTTGTAAGGAATTTAATATCTATGTTGATTTCCTTTTGAATATGGTAGGCTAATCTCCCTTGTGAGATTAGCAACATGAGAGTTGTTGGATAATTTTGGGGATTTATGTATTTGAATTCATATGTTGATTGAGTTAATTGATTTTCTATCATTGATGCTTTAGATCTTGAAGTTTGTGATGATTTGTGTGGTTAGTTCTTTTAAACATGTGATTAGATTGAGAAGTCAATTGCATATTTAGGATAATTAATTGAATCATCTTGTCACACACTTCATATGAATTATAAGCCTTAAAGAGATAGAGATGTCCTTTAGGATTTAGAACCCTTTGATAGAACATCCGATTGGTTTGATCGAGAGGTTGATTAATCGTGTGAAGGGACTCTCATTTCAAGCTTAGTACCTAGTTGGAATTGTTTGAGTGAGAACCAATCCATTGAGCTTTATTCCATATCATATCCATCTTGAGAGGGAGTTTAGGTGAACTTAGTGTTGGCCCTTAGTCTTATACCCATGATTCATATGAATTTAATGCATTGATCCTAAGATTTCCACTTCTTAATTGTTACTAATTTCACTTTTACTTAATTTGGAAAACCACTTTCATTTATCTATTCTATTTGCTTGATCAATGCTTATTTGCTTGCATTGATTGATTTTAATTACTTGTTTGATCACCCAACCTTTGATGAATCGTGTCTATAAAATTACGAGAAACGTGATATCGCTTAAGCACTAGTGCCTTCCTCCCTGTGGTTCCATAAATTCTTGAATTGGTTAACCCAACTACAAGTTATGGCTAATCAAATGGCGCCGTTGTCGGGGAGGCAACGGTTGCTAGTAGCTTGAAGAAGGATAGTTTTAAGTGATCTTAATAGAGAAATTTTTATTTTTGTTATTTGTATTTGCTTTTGAAAATTTTGTTCTAACTTCTTTTACTTTTGAAAGTGTATGCAAACAAGGTATAAAGGGAAACAAGTTGGACCTATTGATCTAGAGATTGAACACACTTTTAGGAGAAGGAGAAAGGAGAACAAAATAAAAAATAGTGATCAAATGGACAACAATAACGAAGATGAACGTGTTGAGGTTGAGTATAATGGGGAAGGTGTGCAAGACTACGCACAAGCACCTCCATTTAATGTTAATCAACAACAAGGATACCCGAATTTCGGAATGCCAAACAACCAAGCTCTACTCCAACAAATGATACAACAAGCGCTTCTTCAACAAGGTTTGCATTAACATTATGCACCACCACAGCCACCTCCGGTGAATCGAGGGCCTCAAGTAGATCCAAGGGTGATCCGGGATTTCTTTATGCCAAGGGCAATGCCACAAATGATGAGTCTACCAATCAATGCCAACAACTTTGAATTTATAGCGGGCTTGATTTTTATGGTGAGAGAACAACAATTTAGTGGAACCCCGAATGAAGATCCTAATGCTCATCTAGCTCAATTTATTGAGATTGTCAATACTGTGAAGATGAATGGTGAGCGAGGATTGTATCAAGATGAGGTTGTTTCTGTTTTCGTTGAGGGATCATACACGAACGTGGTTATCTATCATTACTCCGGGTACGTGCAACACTTGGGATGAGCTTGCACAAATGTTCTTGAATAAGTATTTTCCTCCTTCCAAGACGCTTCAAATGAGGAGTTTTTTCACTCAATTCAAGTAAATGCCTCAACAAAGTTTCAACGAAGCGTGGGAAAAGTTTAAGGATATGCTTCGCAAGTGTCCACAACATGGTTTTCCAAAAAATTCAACAAGTGGGGTTTTTCTACCAAGGTTTGGTGAATGGTCAAAGAGTGCTTGTTGATGCTTCGGCGGGTAGATCCGCACTTGGAGTGACTCCGGAAAGAGCAATAAAAATATTTGATGGAATTTCTACAAATATTTATTAATGGCCATTGGAGAGAGTAAATGGATGCTATGGTTTTGAAAGTTTTGATCAAGGGCAATAATTTAGTGTCAAGAGTTCTAGTGCTAATCCGAGTATGCCAAGTGTTGAAATGATAGCGACGGAGGTCTTGAGACAAATGAGTTTGAACCAAGGTGTGAATAATCAAGAAGTTAATATGGTTGAAGGCCAAATTGATCAAGGTGTTCTTCCTTCGAATTGTGTAAGTGGGGAACAATGGGCTATGTTGATGCCATGTGTGGAAGATGTGCAATACATGCAAGGAAGGAATTATCAAGGGAATTTCAACCACAACCAAGGAAACTATCCACCAAGGCAAGGAGGCTTCAGTAATCAAGGTAGTGGAAGCTCGTACCCACAACAACAAAGGAGGTAAGAGAACTTTTCTTATTCATATCCAAGCAATGCGGTTGCTTATCTTCTGAGATACCAACCGAGAGCTAAGGCACCGAATAATAAGGGAAAAGCATCGATCGATGAGCTACTTGAACAATTGATGGCATCAAACCAAGCTCAAGATGAAGCTATGAAAAAGGCCGAAGAAGCAAATGAAAAGAGACTCAAGGCTATGGAGTATAAAGGAAAGTTTCCAGATACACCCGAGGTTAATCTGAAAGCTCAATGTTTGTTTGTTGACATGGACAAGGAAAGAAAGGATGAAGAAGGGTTGGTAGAACGCAAGGTTAGAGAAATGGAAGAGACAAGTAAGAAAGCAGAGAAGGGGTCTAAATGGATATCTAAGTGGAAAATGGTGCAAGAGGAAAAGAAAGTAGAGGAGAATGTCAAAGAAGAGGAGTACAAACGTGACTATTGGGGTATTCCGATTACTCCATTCTCTATTCCCTATCCACAAATGTTTATAAATGAGGAGAAGAAAAAAGAGTTTGATGAACATGTCAAATCTCTCAAAAATAAGTATGAGGAGAAAAAGAAAGAGGAGCTACCCGAAGCAAGTGAGTTGATGCGGCATAAAGAGAGGCCTACAAAAGTTGGTGATCCAGGAAAATTCATCATTCTTTGTGATTTTGAAAGAAAAGGCACTCTTGATGCATTGTGTGACTTGGGGGCGAGCGTCAATGTGATGTCTCATGCTACTTTCAAGGACCTTGAAATTGGAGAGTTAAAGCCTACGAGTATCCATCTTGAGGTTGTAAATGGAGAGGTTGTGAAGCCTCTAGGAGTTGTTGAAGACTTGGAGGTAAAAGTGAAGGGGCTAGCTTTCCCGGTTGATTTCATGGCGTTGGAAGTGAAGGTGGATCCTCGAGTTCCACTCATTTTGGGGAGGCCATTTCTAGCTACCAGAAGAGCAAAAATTGATGTTGGGAGAGAAGAGCTTTCTTTGAGCTCAAATGGAAAAAGCGTTATATTCTTGTGTAACAAAGACAAAGGGGCCAAATCTCACTTGAAGCCTCCGAATGAGCCTCCGAATAATCTTATAGATCATAACTCTCTTCTGTTCAACAACTTAAACTCATTTCTTCATGATTATATGAAATTGTCAAATTCTAACTTATCTTCGTGTGATGTTGATAGGAAGAAAGCTCCGGAGCTTGATTGGAAAATTGACAAATGAGAAAGAAGGAATCCACTTGAAGCTCTTCTCAATGACGATTTGATGCTCGTAAGCAAGAATGGTGAAGTTGAGCTTGTAGACAAAAAGAGGGCTAAACAAATTTTCAAAGTGAGGATGCAAGGAGAGAGTGTGATGGACCATCCTTTGGTCCAATGATCGTGAAATTTCGTCTGGCTTGAAGACATTAAATTTAGCGGTAAATAGGAGCAACCCATTCTTTTTATCTTTTGATGCTTGTTTTGTTGTTTGAATTTTGGTCTTGTAGGTGGATTATTCTTGTGAGAAAATACATATTGAAGAAAAGAGAAGTGCTTCATGGATTCGAGTAGGCATGTTTCACCACTTGTTGCAAACTTAATTCTCGACTCTTGTCTCGAGTTAAGTTTGGGGGGCTAGTGCGTGGTGGACATAACTCAATTCGTTGGATGCGTTTACTTCTCCACAAGAAGATCATCAATGGAAACTACAAGGGTAAGACCCACCACTTTTGCAAACTTAAGTCTCAACGTGTTTCGAGTTTGGGGGGAGAGTGTGTGGTGTGACTCACCACTTGGGTGTGAATCTTGTAAAATTGCCCAATTTTAAAAAATTTCTCATGAGTTTTGGTATGTTTTGGTCCGTTTGGTTGTGTTGAAGTACATGATAGTCCATATTTTTAATGATATTGTCGAGCTAATATTTTTGATGAGTTGTTGAGCATGAATGAAGTGTAGTGGAAGAACGAAATTAGGCCAAAGATCAAGTCGAGATTCGTTGAGTATTCAATCCGGAAGCTAGTGCCAACCATTTCCACTACCAAATGTTTATTGAGGAAGTTCACTATATACTCTACCACTTCTAGTTGCTTGACATGAATTTATGTTGATTTGGATTGATGTGATTAGCATGTTGCTTCATGTGTTATATTTTTGGGATGTTTACTTTCGTAATTTAGGATTTCATTTTCAATTAAGATGGGGATGATTGTGAGCTTACTTGATCATGAATGTTATGAATGTGTGCTTCATTGTTCTATGATGGGATTTTTATTCTTGCATGTTATGTGTTTTTTATTGTTTCTTGTTTGTTGAGTCCTTATTATTTGTTTTGTGTGTAGTTTTATTTTTTATTTTTGTTTAGGGATTGTGTTGGTGGTTTATTTTGGGATGTCATGAGTCATTTTTTAATGTGAGCGATGACATGTTGTTGTGATAAGTGATAACAAATTATGATTAAGAATCTCTACACTTTCGAATTGTGACATGTTCTATTTAACTTGTTCAAGTTTGAGATGAATGTGGTGTTATAAGTTTCTTAAGGTCCAATGCATAAGCTTGTGAGAATTCGAGCCTCAACCGTGCATGCATGGTATTTTTCTTCATGAGTAGATTGGTTGTGTTTGATAAGCTAGAACTTGTTCAAGGACTATAGGAATGAGCCCGATTAGTGGAGATTAGTGACATGGTCTAAGGCCATCCTTGTCATTATAGTCATTGCCAAATATTTTCCTACCATGAACATCATCCCTAGTTAACCATTTTGAGACATAAAGCCCATTTATTGTGATATAACCACATTACAAGCCTTGATTACCCATGTGAGCCTCATATATGTACCCTTTTGTGTGAGTGATTGAGGAGATGGTAGCTAAAAAGGTTTGATAAGAAAGAAAATGGTAAACAAGTAAGAAAAATGATGAAAAGAGCATAAGCTAGAATGAACATGCAACCTCAAAACAAGAAAATGAGCAAAGCAACAACAAAATGCTCAAGTATTTAAAAGTTCGAAGAAGGAAGCAGACATTGAAAGAAACTCAATTCAAGGAAAGTTGATAATTAGCGCTTGTGATTAGCAAAGATAATAAAGGAAGAAAGAAAAGTTAAGGAATGGAGGAAATTGGCCATCTTTTCGATTACTTACACTTGATTAGTCACTCTTACCCATATTCTTCCTACCTTACCAAATAGCCTATCATTACATCCTTAATGAAAGACATTTTTTATCACTAATGGAAACTTTGGAGGTTTGTGAATATAGGCCGCGAGCAAGCTTATAGCGAGTCGAGCCAATCGATTGATGAGTGTTGGTTTACCTTACTTTATAGAGTATTGAGAGAACTTGATAACCGTTGTGAGGCTTGGACCAAAAGGGACTATATTACATTGTATTCTCTTTGAATTGAACTTGTTAATATTTTTTGCATGTCATGAGTTTAATGTTGTAGGATAACTTAACATAAATTGTGATTTTTATTGCTATTGATGTGTTATTACTTATGTTCGTTTAGTCTTTTCCTAGGTGAAAATCTCACCCCTTGGTTTATCATTTTCATTGTTTGGGGACACACAACACTTTAAGTTTGGGGTGTGATGAGTGATATTTTCACCTAAATTTTAATATATTTTTATGTCCATTTTGTATTATTTTATCCGTATTTTATACGCGATTTGGTTGTGTTATGTGTTTTTATAGAAATGTGTGAACATGAGCATAAACGTATATAAAACAGGTAAAAACGGAGCAAAAATAGAGATGAGAGCTGAAACGAGCAAGAAATGGGCTGAAATGACCCAACTCGAGTTGGGTTGAGGACCACAAAATGTCCAGAATTTGTCCAGAGAGCTTACTCGAGTTGCAAGGTCCAACTCGACTTGCAACTCGAGTCGAGTTGAGGTCCAGAAATCGTCCAGAGAGCTTACTCAAGTTGCAAGGTCCAACTCGACTTGCAACTCGAGTCGAGCTAAGAACAGGGCAAGTGCCAAAAATTGTACAGTGAGCTAACTCGACTTGCAAGCTGCAACTCGAGTTGCTAGCTCGAGTCGAGCTGTCTTCCGAAGCCAGTACAGTTTCAGAGTCTCGCAACACGACCGAACAGGCAGATGCAAGAGTTGCCAATATGAGTCGAGCTAGGTCAGCTCGAGTTACACTACATGCAACTCGAGTTGGGTAAGGCCAACTTGAGTTGCATGTTTTTGGGCCAAAAATCTGAATTTTCACCTGTCAATGTGTGTAAGTATGTGTAAAAAGCCCAACTAATGTTAAATTCGTGGCCCAACTTGGAGAGGATATAAATAGCCTCAAGTTCAACATTTGAAGGGAGATTGGATATTCCTCACAAGGGTTTCATTCCTACACCTAGATCACAGACTATTTCCTTCCATACACACCATCATCTTCATCCACATCATCTTCATCCATTCACCATCCATATCATCTACCTTCATCCCACCATCAAAATCTTCATCCAATTGAGGAAAAGAAGCAAGGAAGAGAGGAGAATTGCAAGGAAAGGAAGGAGATCACCATTGAAGCACTTCAAGGGAGTTTTCATCCATATTTTGTAGTGAAACCTTATTGTTTATCATGATTTGTAAGGATTATAATGTCTATGTTGATTTCCTTTTGAATATGGTAGACTAATATCCCTTGTGAGATTAGCAACATGAGAGTTGTTGAATAATTTTGAGGATTTGTGTATTTGAATTCATATGTTGATTGGGTTAATTGATTTTCTATCATTGATACTTTAGATCTTGAAGTTTGTGATGATTTGTGTGGTTAGTTCTTTTAAACATGTGATTAGATTGAGAAGTCAATTGCATATTTAGGATAATTAATTGAATCATCTTGTCATACACTTCATATAAATTACTCCCTCCATCCCACAGAAGTTGACACACTTTCCTTTTTTGTTTGTCCCACTAAAGTTGACACATTTTCTTTTTAATACATGGGACCCACACCAAAACAATTAATCTATTCTCATGGACCCCACATATCACCTCTAATACAGCTATTCACTACACATTAAATATTATTTCTCGCATTTCACTTTACTTCACTTTTCATTAAATTATTATACTCCTTAATCTCTGTGCCCAAAAAAATTATATCAACTTCTCCGGGACGGAGGGAGTATGTCTTAAAGAGATAGAGATGTCTTTTAGGATTTAGAACCCTTTGATAGAACATCCGATTGGTTTGATCGAGAGGTTGATTAATCGTGTGAAGGGACTCTCATTTCAAGCTTAGTACCTAATTGGAATTGTTTCAGTGAGAACCAATCCATTGAACTTTATTCCATATCCTATCCATCTTGAGAGGGAGTTTAGGTGAACTTAATGTTGGCCCTTAGTCTTATACCCATGATTTATATGAATTTGATGCATTGATTTTAGGATTTCCACTTCTTAATTATTGTTAATCTCACTTTTACTTAATTTAGGAAATCACTTTCATTTATCTATTCTATTTTCTTGATCATTGCTTATTTGCTTGCATTAATTGATTTAATTACTTGTTTGATCACCCAACCTTTGATGAATCATCTCTATAAAATTACGAGAAACGTGATATTGCTTAAGCACTAGTGTCTTTCTCTCTGTGGTTCGATAAATTCTTGAATTGGTCAACCCGACTACAAGTTATGGCTAATCAGTGTCAAATAATGAACCTCTATGGCTTCATGGTTCCACTGCTAAAACGTATTCCCATGTTTCACGAAAAGTCTATATTGAGCGTCTTATTCAAATGTCCTAATTTTTTCCTTTTAGTAAAAGGGCCCCACATATGTCATATCACTCACTACTTATACAACTATTCACTACACATAAAGACGGTGGAAGTATTAAAAATAACATAAACTAGTATTTGTTAAATGACCACCTCATCTAAAAGTTTAAGCTTATAGAGAGGAGTGTCGTTTAATACTTAATCAAGACAATCTAATACGTTCCCTCACATGCAGGCGGAGTTAACTTTTGCCTCAAACCTTGCATATAAAATTATTTTCATAAATGGGTGGCGGTAAGGTTCGAACCCTGTAACTTTGTTAGGTCTAGGTAGGGGTGGGGAAAAAACCAAAAATTCGGTATGCCGCGCTCGTCGTATCGAAAAATATCAAAATTTAGTTATATCGAAATTTTTGGTACGGTATAGTCGCCGTACCGAAAAAATTGATTCGGTATCGATATTTGCCGATTAGAATTTTGGTATTTCGGTATACCGAAAAATTTTATATATTTTTTTAATTTAATATTTATATGTGATACTATGCCTAATCTACCTTTACAAATATATTAAGCCAAAAAATAATACCTATTAGTGTCTAGCCCATTTAAACCAACCAACCTTTCAAATCTAATCTTCATAATCCATTTAAGATTTCCCAAACAGTTCATGCCGCACCTTCAAACTCTAGCAGTAAGAATTCTCTTGTACATATCACCCGCTAAATCCTCTCCAGCACTCTCCAGTCACCCCACCACCACCACCATCATGCCGCATCCAATTCGAGATCATAAACTCAGTCCCATTCAAATCCTTCAACACCTCATCCTCATCAATATTCAACACTCCTTTTCAATTGAAATTTCTTACACTGTCAAGAAATCCAAGGGCCCCTTGTCTGAAGTGTTGGAGAAATTGAGGTTTCTCGATGAGTTCTTACAGGAGAATCGCGATCCGATGCAAGTTTGGCCGTTATGCTCTTCGTTTTTATTTCGCTCTTGCTGTTGAATTTATACTCTGTATCTTTCTTTTTGAGTAATATTTATTGGATTTTAATACTGCATTTATGCTGATTAGTTGGTCTGAAATTATTTGCAATACCGTAAGAAATTGTGAATTTCTTTCTCTCTTTTTTTTAGTTCCGAATGTGAATAGAAAACAAGATGTGATCACTAAACTAAGATATGGAGCGAGATTCACGTTTAAATGTAAGAAATAGTAACAAATCTCGTTTCTATGTTTACGTTGATTCTTTCCATTCACTTTACCTTATTATATTGAATTTTCACTATTTAATAAATTTCAGTATTTCGATATACAGTATAAATTACGATTTGGAAAAGGTATGCATTTTTATATATCAAAATTTCGGTACCGAAATTCCGGTATACCGAAAATTCGGTATTGATATCGATATGTAATTTTGCATACCTAAAATTTCAGTACGATATCGATATGATATCGGTATTTTTAATATGCCGTATTTTCCCACCCACCCCTAGGCCTAGGCTATGATACCATGTTAAATGACCACCTCATCATCTAAAAGTTTCAGTATTAATGTATTGTCAAAGACAAATTTATCCGAGACATTTTTCTTTTTTATAATATTAAAAGTTACTATATATAGTTAATGTGAACCTTATAATTGCTTTAGATAAGAATAAAATGTTAACTACCTCAGGTACTCACTTTGTCCCATCTAAAGAGTTTTTTTTCACCATTTTGAACGTCTTATCTAAAGGGTTCTGACATGACCCACCTTACACAACTTATAATTCAAATACTATTTAACATAAACATCATCATTATATAAAAAAAACAGCATATAAATTTTTTTTCACATAATATGCTTATAACCAACACCATCAAACCAGTTCTCCACAGCTTACACAATCACATCACAAACTCAATCATCAACAGGCTCACCTACAATGCATAAACTAGTGAGATAAAAATCTCAGTAAGTAGAAATCATGCATGTTCGTGCATGAAAATGCATTTAGTTCTCTATCACCTGTGTCCTAATATTTTCTAATTGATCTCTTTTATTTTTGAAAACTGTTCACGTTGCGAGATCCCCACGACACACTTATGATATGCACCCCAAATGAGCTCAATGGGGACGATTTTTCCGAACCCCAAAAATAGTGCCGAGAACGATTTTTCTGAACTCTGGCAAAGTGGTGGGGACGATTTTTTCGAACCCCTAATAAAAAAATATCGGGAAAGATTTTTCCGAACCCTGACAGAGATGCATATACGCACACACCATTAGTATCTTATTAATTTTTGAGGAAAATACTTTTCATGTTTATGCATGGTATGCACCCAAAACAATTAAATGTGCATCATAAACCATTTACAATATCAATATCAACATTTAATCACAATAAAGCAACAACTTAATTTCCTTTCACACAAATCCACTTCTAAAATAACAACTTCACCTCAATCACATAGATCCATTTATAAAATAACCACTTCACCATGGATCACACGGATCCCTTTTTGGAATAACAACTTAATCTTGGATCCCACAGATCCTTATAACTAATATTTTCTCAAACCATACAAATATATTTTCAACAGTTTCCAATTACACCGATCTATATAGGATGATGATATTATTTCAAATCACATAAATCCACAACTTGTATTGTAAATTTATCACAAATAATTTATAAATAATATTGTTGAATATGAACCCTACTTTCCCAAAATCACATAAATTCACAGCTTGTATAACAAATTAATCTCAAATAATTCATATCGTAATTAAACTAATTACAAATAATCCATAACATAATTATCACATATTAATTACAAATAATTCACAAACAACATGTTTATGCATTGTAGTTGGACTTCTACTTACCTGGATTCCGATAGTAATATAAACCCCGTAAAGAACTGTAACTAATTTGCTTCGACACGCACGTTCCGGCGCGCTCCTCCCTCTTCTCTCTTCTTCCTCTCTCTTTCCCTTCTCTCTCTCTCTCTCTTCTCTCTCTCCCTTTCTTCTCTCTCTCTCTATCTTTTTTTTACTTCGCAGCTACTACCGCTGCTTCTCACCACATTAACATATATAGAGGGGTGGGGTGGAAGTCGTACACGACTATCCCACCGCCTCAACCTTTTCTTTTTTTATTTTTATTTTATTATTATCCATTCTTAATTTACGTGCAATACTTAATAGCTAAGATATAATACATTTACAAATTAATACACATACGTGTATATTTTTTACCCACTATTATTATTACGAGAACACGTGTGATACTTAATAATTAAGAAAAGTGTATTTATACTTATAAAAAAATTTACTCATATATCCAAATTAATGCACGTAAATATTTATGCACCCATATATTCACACACCGTCCCAATTTTATCACGAATGTCTCAAATAAAATGTAACGATAAATAAAATATAGAAACAATTGTCACATAATAGCTGCTTCCCTTTCTTAGGACAAGTAGTAGTCACATGTCCTTTCTCCCCGCATGTGTAACACGTTCTCGGAGGAATTTGACACTCTCCACCATGTGATCTAAGACAATTAGGACATATAGGTAGTGGCGGCGCCGGTGGCACCTTACCCTGATCGAATTTAGGATGCTTGTTGGGTTCTCCTCGTCTCTGTCCTTGCTCCACTTGAACATTTGAATTCGGCCTCTGAAATGGCAACGGCCTCTTATCAATTCTCCCAAACTGCTGCATTGGTTTCTGTTGAAATTGACGTTTTGATAGCTTGCGCTTGTCTAATCCTCGTCTCCGCTTGCTCAGCAATTTGAGCCCTTTCTGCAACTTGTGAGTATGTTGCTCAATGCAGTCCCGCCATACTCACATCTCTGTAAAGTTCAGGTCTTAAGCCTTCCACAAATCTCTCCACTTTCAGTGCCTCCGTACTAACCATATGTTCAGCAAACCTCGACAACTGCTCAAACTTACGAAGGTAATCTGTGACTGACATGCCACCTTGCCTCAACTGTATGAACTCGTTCATCTTCATGGCTCTCACTGGTGCCGTAAAGTACTTGTTTCTGAAAAGCTCCTTGAATCTTTCCCATGTCATAGTCGTGACATCCTCGATACTTTTAATCGTATCCCACCAGTGGCCTGCACTTCCTCGAAACATGAAAGAAGCACATAACACTCTATCCCCATCTGGAATTCTACTGTATTGAAAAATGTTTTCCACCGTGCGTAACCAATCCTCTGCATCTGTGGGTAAGTGTTATTTTCATTCTGTGTTGTTATGTGTCTTATAAATTATATTGGCTATGTGGTATAGGAAGTGTAGTTTGTAGACAAAATGGTAAGGGCTACAGGTGAAAGTTCTGAAGGAGATAGGACTGTTGAGCAAGCAGCACCTCCTGAAGGGAATAATCGTGATGCGGTAATTACTCGACTAATGGAACTGGTTGAGTGCCAGTCCCAACAGATACAACAACTGATTTATCAGAGAGATATGGGTGGACAACCAGAGGGTAATGCAAACCAAGATAGACGTCAAGTAGAACGTGTGGAAATGGTTTGTGAGAGGTTTCGAAAGTTGAGCCCTCCAATATTTGAGGACGCAGCAGACCCCACAGATGCAGAGGATTGGTTACGCACGGTGGAAAACATGTTTCAATACAGTAGAATTCTAGATGGGGATAGAGTGCTATGTGCTTCTTTCATGTTACGAGGAAGTGCAGACCACTGGTGGGATACGATTAAAAGTATCGAGGATGTCACGACTATGACATGGGAAAGGTTCAAGGAGCTTTTCAGAAACAAGTACTTTATGGCACCAGTGAGAGCCATGAAGATGAACGAGTTCATACAGTTGAGGCAAGGTGGCATGTCAGTCACAGATTACCTTCGTAAGTTTGAGCAGTTGTCGAGGTTTGCTGAACATATGGTTAGTACGGAGGCACTGAAAGTGGAGAGATTTGTGGAAGGCTTAAGGCCTGAACTTTATAGAGATGTGAGTATGGCGGGACTACATGAAGCAACATACTCACAAGTTGCAGAAAGGGCTCAAATTGCTGAGCAAGCAGAGACGAGGATCAGACAAGCGCAAGCTATCAGACGTCAATTTCAACAGAAACCAATGCAGCAGTTTGGGAGAATTGATAAGAGGCCGATGCCATTTCAGAGGCCGAATTCAAATGTTCAAGTGGAGCAAGGACAGAGACGAGGAGAACCCAACAAGCATCCTAAATTCAATCAGGGTAAGGTGCCACCGGCGCCGCCACTACCTATATGTCCTAATTGTCTTAGATCACATGGTGGAGAGTGTCAAATTCCTTCGAGAACGTGTTACACATGCGGGGAGAAAGGACATGTGACTACTACTTGTCCTAAGAAAGGGAAGCAGGCACAGCAGGGAAGAGCTCCAGCTAGAGTGTATACTTTGACGCGAAAGGAAGCAGACGCGAATCCCTCAGTTGTCACGGGTAAGTTCTCTATTTTTGACACTTCTACATATGTGTTATTTGATTCTGGAGCAACACATTTATTTGTATCCACTGAGTATGTGAAAAAGTTGGGTGGAACACCTAACTTGATAGAAGCTAATTATGAGGTGATGATACCTTCTGGTGAGTCAAAGCAAACTAATCAACTTCTTCGAGGTTGTGTTATTCCTATTGAAGGAAGAAGACTCCTCGCTAATTTGATTGTGTTAAGTATGAATGATTATGATATCATATTGGGCATGGATTGGCTGTCAAAATACGGTGCTACAATAGATTGTCAGAAGAAGAGTATCACTTTTCAGCCAGTGAAAGGAGAACCGTTCACTTTTGTTGGAATTAAGAAAAGCTTTAGATTTCCGATGATATCAGCAGCAAAAGCACAGCGGTTGTTGGAAAGTGGTTGTGAGGGGTATCTGGTGAGTGTAATGAATGTTGAGGGGCAGCAATGTCCAGTTCTCAGTAATGTACCAGTAGTTCGGGAATATCTGGAGGTATTTCCAGATGATCTTCCAGGTTTGCCACCAGACCGAGAAATAGAGTTTGTTATTGAGTTGCAACCAGGAACTGCTCCTATATCTAAAGCGCCATACAGAATGACACCAGCTGAACTGAAGGAATTGAAGATACAGTTACAAGAGTTGCTAGACAAAGGATTCATCCAACCTAGTTTCTCTTCTTGGGGAGCACCAGTTCTGTTTGTTCGAAAGAAGGATGACACATTGAGGATGTACATTGATTATCGGGATCTCAACAAAGTTATGGTGAAGAATAAATATCCATTGCCTCGCATTGATGATCTGTTTAATCAGTTACAGGGTGCAGCTATCTTTTCGAAGATTGATTTGCGGTCGGGGTATCATCAGTTGAAGATAAAGAAGGAGGATATTCCAAAGACTGCATTCAGTTCAAGGTACGGGCACTATGAGTTCTTAGTGATGCCGTTTGGATTAACAAATGCTCCTGCAGCATTTATGGATTTGATGAATAGAGTATTTCAGGAATTTCTCGATAAATTTGTGATTGTGTTTATCGATGATATTCTAATTTACTCTAAGAATAAGAAGGATCATGCACTGCACTTGAGAAAGGTGTTAGAGATTCTGAAGGAGAGGCAGTTGTATGCGAAGTTCAAGAAGTGTGAATTTTGGTTAGACCGAGTTGTTTTCTTGGGACACGTGGTATCGGGAAAAGGAATTTCAGTGGATCCAGGTAAAGTTAAAGCAATCCATGATTGGCCACAACCCTCAAATCCCACTGAGGTTCATAGCTTTCTTGGATTGGCGGGATATTATCGAAGGTTTGTTGAAGGATTTTCTAAGATTGTTTCACCATTAACACAGTTGACCAGGAAGAATGTGAAGTTCACATGGACGGAGGAATGTGAACAAAGTTTCCAAGAATTGAAGAGACGATTGACATCAGCACCTATCTTAACTATTCCTACGGAGACAGGAAACTTCAAGGTTTACAGTGATGCTTCAAAGAATGGTCTTGGATGTGTATTGATGCAAAATGGGAAAGTGATAGCGTATGCATCCAGACAGTTAAGGGAGTATGAGAAGAATTATCCAACTCATGATTTAGAGTTAGCCGCAGTGGTGTTTGCACTCAAGATATGGAGGCATTATCTGTATGGGGAACGTTGTGAAATCTATACTGATCATAAGAGTTTGAAGTACTTTTTCACTCAGAAAGAGTTGAATATGAGGCAAAGAAGATGGTTGGAATTGGTGAAGGATTACGACTGTGTTATCAATTATCATCCGGGAAAAGCCAATGTGGTTGCTGATGCATTGAGCCGAAAGGCAATACAGAGTGTAGCTGCTATGACCGTAAATCAGAAACCAGAGTTGCTTGATTTGCAAAGGATGAGTGTGGAAATCATTCCGGAAGGATCGTTGGAAGCAAGGATGGCAACTCTTACACTTCGACCAACTTTGATGGATAAGATTCGACAGAGCCAACAGGAGGATAAGTCGTTTGACAAGATAAAGAATTATATCAGCTCTGGAAAGTCTTCTGACTTCCAATTAGGATATGATGGCGTAATTCGTTATGGAGGTCGATTATGTCTACCCGAAGTGAATGATATTCGAAAAGAAGTGATGATAGAAGCTCATTCAACACCCTACTCTGTACATCCAGGAGCTACTAAGATGTATAGAGATTTGAAGGCACAGGTGGCCAGGGATGAAGAGAGATGTTGCTCGATATGTGGAGCAATGTCTGACTTGTTAGCAAGTCAAAGCCGAGCATCAGAGACCAGCAGGAACTTTGCAGCCTTTATTTATTCCAGAATGAAAGTGGGAGAATATCACGATGGATTTTGTTATCGGGCTACCGAAGACAGTGAAAGGTCACGATGCCATTTGGGTTATTGTGGATCGATTGACTAAGTCAGCTCATTTTCTTCCTATTAGCTCTACGTATTCCATGGATCGTTATGCTCAACTATATATACAAGAGATTGTCAGACTCCATGGAGTAGCACTTACCATTGTGTCAGACAGAGATACGAGATTCTTGTCTGCTTTCTGGAAGAGTTTACATAAGGCGTTGGGGACACAGTTATCTTTCAGCACAGCATTCCATCCACAGACAGATGGTCAATCAGAGCGTACAATACAAATCTTGGAGGATATGCTCAGAGCGTGTGTGTTGGATTTTCAAGGTCAGTGGAGTAAATTTTTGCCTTTGATAGAGTTCTCGTACAATAACAATTATCAGTCTACTATCGGGATGGCTCCATATGAAGCATTGTATGGGAGGAAGTGTAGATCTCCAGTTCATTGGGATGAAGTTGGAGAGAGGAAATTTTTGGGTCCAGACTTGATTCGTGAAATGTCAGAAGCAGTTACCCGTATACGAGAGAAGATGAAAGTTGCTCTGACACGACCCACCTTACACAACTTATAATTCAAATACTATTTAACATAAACATCATCATTATAAAAAACTGCATATAATTTTTTTTTCACATAATATGCTTATAACCAACACCATCACACCAGTTTAACATACGTAACTGGTTTCTGATACCACTTCAAACCAGACAAACTTGCGACAATACTTATTATATTACATAATAAAATATTAGCGGAAACAAAATAAACTCAGCCTAGCCCAACAGGTCGTCATCTATGTACATCCGCTCAAAACCTTGAAGGAACTCCACAACTTGCACAGTCACATCACAAACTCAATCATCAACAGGCTCACCTACAATGCATAAACTAGTGAGACAAAAATCTCAGTAAGTAGAAATCATGCATGTTCGTGCATGAAAATGCATTTAGTTCTCTATCGCCTGTGTCCTAATATTTTCTAATTGATCTCTTTTATTTTTGAAAACTGTTCACGTTGCGGGATCCCCACGACACACTTATGATATGCACTCCAAATGAGCTCAATGTGGACGATTTTTCTGAACCCCAAATAAAGTACCGATAATGATTTTTTCGAACTCTGGCAAAGTGGTGGGGACGATTTTTCCGAACTCCTAATAAAGTGTCGGGAATGATTTTTCTGAACCCTGACAGAGTTGCATATATAGTGGCCGCACACACCATTAGTATCTTATTAATTTTGAGGAAAACACTTTTCATGTTTATGCATGGTATGCACCCAAAATAATTAAATGTGCATCACAAATCATTTACAATATCAATATCAATATTTAATCACAATAAAGCAATAATTTAACTTCAATTCGAACAGATCCACTTTTGAAATAACAACTTCACCTCGGATCTCACAGATCCTTATAACCAATATCTTCTCAAGCCATACAAATATATTTTCAACATTTTCCAATTACACAGAACTATGTAAGACAATTATATTATTTCAAGTCACATGGATCCACAGCTTGTATCGCAAAATTATCACAAATAATTTACAAATAATATTGTTGAATATGAACCCTACTTTCTCCAAATCACATAAATCCACAGTTTGTATAATAAATTAATCTCAAATAATTCATATCGAAATTAAACTAATAAAAAATAACACATAACATAATTATCACATATTAATCACAAATAATTCACAAACAACATATTTATGCATTGTAGTTGGACTTCTACTTACCTGGATTCCGATAGTAATAAAAACCCCGTAAAGAACTGTAACTAATTTGCTCCGACACGCACATTCCGGCGCGCTCCTCCCTCTTCTCTCTTCTTCCTCTCTCTCTCCCTTCTCTCTCTCTCATCTCTCTCCCTTTCTTCTCTCTCTCTCTCTTTTTTTTTACTTCGCAACTACTACCGCTGCTTCTCACCACATTAACATATATAGAGGGGTGGGGTGGAAGTCGTACACAACTATCCCACTGCCTCAACCTTTTCTCTTTTTTTATTTTTTTTTTATTTTTTATTTTATTATTATCCATTCTTAATTTACGTGCAATACTTAATAGCTAAGATATAATACATTTACAAATTAATACACATACGTGTACAATTTTTTACCCACTATTATTATTACGAGAACACGTGTGATACTTAATAATTAAGAAAAATGTATTTATACTTATAAAATAATTTACTCATATATCCAAATTAATGCACGTAAATATTTATGCACCCATATATTCACACACCGTCCTAATTTTATCACGAATGTCTCAAATAAAATGTAACGATAAATAAAATATAGAAACAATTGTCACATAATTGTCACATAATTATAAAATGCACATAACAAAAATTAAATTATATTGACACATGAGTAGTGAGAATCTCGGGTATCACATCCTCCACACCTTATAAAAATTTCGTCCTCGAAATTTACTTACCTGAAGAGGTCTGGGTATTTAGTCATCATCTCATCATCTCTTTCCCAAGTGGCTTCCTCAACTAACTGGTTCCTCCATAATACCTTTACTAATGATATTTCTTTATTTCTGAGTTTCTTCACTTCTCGCCACAAGATCTCAACTGATACCTCATCATAACTCAAATCTTCTTTCAACTCAACTGGTTCCTGCCTGAGAACATGAGATGGATTTGGAACATACTTCCTCAACACAGATACATGAAACACGTCATGTACTCTAGACATCGATGCTAGTAACTCCAATTTATAGGCAACACTGCCAACTCTCTCAATGATAGTGAACGGACCAACATATCTTGGACTGAGTTTTCCTTTCCTTCCAAACCGCATTATCCCCTTCATTGGAGATACTTTCAGAAATACCTGATCCCCCACTTCAAATTCTAATTCTCTCCTCCGTTTGTCTGCATAACTCTTCTGCCGAACTTGAGCAACTTTCATATTCTCTCGTATACGGGTAACAGCTTCTGACATTTCACGAATAATCGTGATGCGGTGATTACTCGACTAATGGAACTGGTTGAGCGCCAGTCCCAACAGATACAGCAACTGATTCATCAGAGAGATATGGGTGGACAACCAGAGGGTAATGCAAATCAAGATAGACGTCAAGTAGAACGTGTGGAAATGGTTTGTGAGAGGTTTCGAAAGTTGAGCCCTCCAATATTTGAGGACGCAGCAGACCCCACAGATGCAGAGGATTGGCACGACTATCCCACCGCCTTAACCTTTTCTCTTTTTTTTTATTTTTTTTATTTTATTATTATCCATTCTTAATTTACGTGCAATAGTTAATAGCTAAGATATAATACATTTACAAATTAATACACATACGTGTACATTTTTTTACCCACTATTATTATTACGAGAACACGTGTGATACTTAATAATTAAGAAAAGTGTATTTATACTTATAAAATAATTTACTCATATATCCAAATTAATGCACGTAAATATTTATGCACCCATATATTCACACACCGTCCCAATTTTATCACGAATGTCACAAATAAAATGTAACGATAAATAAAATATAGAAACAATTGTCACATAATTGTCACATAATTATAAAATGCACATAACAAAAATTAAATTATATTGGCACATGAGTAGTGAGAAGCTCGGGTATCACAGGTTCTCTTTCCTTTTTTACACACATGATATCCACATACCCCCACTAATATAATTAAAATATGGGCCTACACTCATACTAATACAACTACCCACTACACATTTAATAATAATACTCATTAATGCACGTGCAAAAAGAAAAAAACAATCCTTTAACAACCCTTTTCCCGGGACGGGGGGAATAATTATTTTTTACAATAATAAAACTCTTAACTAAGTGTACCATGTTTCATTCGTGTATTCACTTTTTAATAGTAAGTTATTACTCCCTCCGTCCGGATTCAAGGGTGTCATTTGCTTTTGGGTACGGAGATTAAGAAGTATTTTTATTTAATGTGTAGTGGGTAGTTGTATTAGTGGAGGTGTGTGTCCCATTTTTTAGTTGTATTAGTGGGTGTGTGTGAAAAAAAAGAAAATAAGACCCTTGGAGACGGACGCAAAAAATAAAAAAATGATACCCATGAAAGCGGACGGAGTGAGTATTTGTTAGAAACTAACAAACAAATAACTTTCAAGTTCCAAAGCGATAATTTGAGAGTAAAATTAGTAAAAATTGAATTATATTCATCGAGAAACAGTAATTAAAAAAATAATTTTCCTATTTTGTATAACTCTGCACTTATTCTTTTAAAACATACCCTTCTTTGAGAAAGTATTGTGGAGATAAATGTTTTCTTTTGGAGGAATTAAAATGTTTTCTAATTCTCAAAGTTTTAAGGTGGCGAAATATTTTCTTTTCAGGTGAGAATTGTTTTTTCTCAAGTTTGACATGGTTTTGATGTTAATTAGTATAAAAAAAGTTGAGGTGAGATTGTTTGAATTTGCAGGTAAGTTAAAAATTCCTAAGCCAAGCAATTGGAATTGCTTAACTTTTGGTTGATTGGAAACAAACTATTGGGTGAGTAATATTGGTTGAAATAATTTTTTTTCAATTTTATTTCCATATAATTTCTGATCATAGTCATGCCTCAGTGAATATGCACCTGACTTTAGGGGTGGACATCGAATTGAGTTTCGGGTATTTTGGGTTTTCAGATCGGGTACCCAAAGATTCGGGTTGAAAATTTCATTATTCTAACCCGATCCAAAATTTATTGATCCGACCCGAAAATACTTTTTTTTAAGTATTGTTATAATAAATTAATTAGGTGTGATTTAAATAAAATTTTTTTAATGTTTAATCTTTGAGGCAATATTTTATTTGATCTCTTTTACCATTTTTTTCTTCGTTTTTTAATGATTATAAAAGAATATAATAAATTCATATCACATCATAATAATATTAATTTTTATACTAATGTTAGGATTTAGATAGTATATTTTAATTATGTTGTGAGATATTTAAATTTATAAGTATATTTTTATATGTTATTTTTATCTAATTAATTAAAGTATTTATACAAGTATATGATAACTTAGATCATATTAAAATTAATAATATGAGTGAGGCTTGCGTGCGCCCAAACGCACGGGAACACATTCTGTGCGCCTTTAGAAATTTAGTACTATGGGTAAGAGTATATTGCTTTGGTCTAAAATGTATACATTTTAATTAATAAAAGGTACACCATTTTATTTTAAAGGGTATACACTTTTCATTAATAATTTTTTCTTTAGAAAATAAAGGGTACACATTTTTATACTAAATGGTATACAATTAACACAAAATTCTAAAAGCGCACGGAGCATTGTTCATGTGCCCAGATACACACAATAATTTTCTTTAGAAAATAAAGGGTACACATCTGTATACTAAAGGGTATACAATTTAACACAAAATTCTAAAGGCGCACGGAACGTGCGCTCGGGTGTACAGGAGTTTTTGCGAGAATTCAAATTTAAATTGATAAGATAAGGATGTAATGATACAAAATTGTGTATTTATTATGTAAAAATTATTGATAATTTTAAAAATAAATAAATTTAATTAAGTAATGTCTAAATGATAATAAATATATTTTAGGATTAAAAAATAAGAATGCATCAAAATTTTAATATTTTATGAATCAAATTATTTTTTATAATAACATAAAAGTGTAAAAAAAACTTCGGGTATCCGATCGGGTAATTCGGATACATTTTCAATACCCGAAACACGAATCGAAGTTATAGCTTCGGGTTCGGGTAAACCCGAAACCCAAAATTACCCGAAAAAATTAGATTTTTCGGGTAATTTTTTTCGGGTCGGATCGGGTACCCGAAACCCGAAAATAAATGCCCACCCCTACCTGACTCTGGTATTTAATAAGTACATAAAATTGATGATCTGTAATTTACAACAAGGTTAAATAAGATTTAATGATAATATTGACTCTACTCCAGTTCAGGTTAACTTGTGGTTTTGATATGGAGCAAAAGAAGGGTGCAGAGTTTGAGAGCAGTGTCCCTCTATAGAGGCAACAAGTAGGGTTGCACTTGTTTACGTGGCTTTCACTTGTGAGTTGGGTTTTACCAATTTAGGGCCGGTGGACTATGGTTTGAACACCCATTTGTCCTAACCCCTCATCTTTCCACAAACTCTTATGTTATGAGTAACCCTTATGTGATAGCTTGATGATTCCACCGCCCATGCCTGCAAATTTCGCCTATTCAGGACATTACGATCCAAGCTGGTTCAATTGGGGAATGGTGAAAACTGGGATTATAGTGGAAGGGGTGATGACTGCGGATGAAGGTGGTTTTAGGGAAGATCCTAAGGGAGCCCTTGAGAACCCTCAAAATTCATCTCCCTCCTCTTCTAGGGAAGATCCTAAGAGACTGTCTGAAAAAGTGACAACCAACACACCATCTAATTCACATGACATTAATATGGAAGGATGTGGCATTAAGTTGAGAGAATGGGTGGAAACCAATGTAGGGAAGAAGGTTCAGAAACATTGTGAGAATGGTGGATGTTGAACACAGTCGAGGGAAAGCCTTAGTAGAGCATATTCGAAACGGGGAGTGTTAAATACGTTGGTTCTTTGGCCACAGGAAATTCAAGAAAGAGGGATTTCTAGCCTGAGTTTTCTTTACAGGAACATATCCGTGAAAAGATGCAAAAGATTGGAACATCTTCAGGGAACACATCAGACAATGATCGGTTGTAAAAGAAGTGGTATGCTTTTCCACAGGGTTTCGATGTCACTGATTCCCTTTCGTTAAATGTCTACTCTCTGGGATTAATGTTATTCGAGGTAAGAATCATACACACTCAATTAAACTCCAATACTTGCTCAGTACAGTATTTTTCATTGATATTCAGCAGGTGTAGTGTAACTGAGCAAGAAGCTTCTTTCTTTGCAGGTGTATTTGGGAAGTGAAGGTGCTCTTGATATTGAAGGTAAGGAGCTACCACGACTAGTCTATATCTCACGTGAGAAACGACCAGGCTATCAGCACCACAATGAATGCTCTGGTAAGTAGGTTTAAGTAAACAGCTGGTTACTTTCTTCACATCTCAGAGAAAGTTTGATTCAATGTTGCTGACACTTGGGACCTGCTATATGTGCAATAAACAGATCCGAGTTTCTGCAGTGCTTAGTAATATGTTGAACTTGGATTGTGATCATTATTATGTCAACAACAGCAAGGCTGTCAGGGAAGCTATGTGCTTTCTGAGTTGGCAAGAAGCTGTGCTATGTACAGTTTCCGCAGAGGTTTGACCGTATTGATCGCCATGATAGATATGCTAGCCGCAATGTTGTGTTCTGTGATGTAAGTCATACGACTTCCAATTTTCGTGTCAATATGATCTAATGTGCATTCACTACTCTTTATAACAAATACTTAGTATGAAAACCTGTTTCAGATCATCGAATCCAAATTTCTTGTATATTCCAAGATTTTGTGAATTGCATGATTGAAAGTTCATCCTTTTAAATCATTTCTAATATTGGAAATTGCCATTTAACAGATCAACAGACAACATGAAGGGCCTAGATGGCATCCAAGGGCCTGTATATGTTGGAACTGGATGTGTCTTTAACAGGCAGGCATTATAGGCTATGATACACCAGCATCAGAGAAGCGGCCCAGGATGACGAAGTCTAAGAAGAAAGGACTTAAAGGCTCTTTTTGGATTGGGAGGACTATATAGCAAGAAGAAGAAAATGATGGGTAATCTGGTCCCACTTTTGATCTTGAGGAAATTGAAGAAGGCCTGGAAGGATATGATGAGTTGGAAAAATCATCCCTCATGTCCCAAAAAATAAAATTGAAAAACGTTTTGGAATGTCACCAAATTTCATTGCTTCACTCTGATGGATGAAGGTGGTCTTCCTGAGAGGAGTAATCCGACGTCACTAATTAAAGAAGCCATCCATGTAATCAGCTGTGGATATGAAGAAAAATCTGAATGGGGCAACGAGGTAAGTGAAAACACTGTCAATTGCATGTTATCTCATTTCAGGAGTTGATTAAGTCTCTTCTTATCTACTGGTGTGAACTGATTTTTAAATATTTTATAATCTCAGATTGGATGGATTTATGGTTCGATTACATATGACATCTTAACAGGCTTCAAAATGCACTGTAGAGGATGGAGGTCTGTGTACTATTGTCCCAACAGAGCATGTTTTAAGGGATCAGCTCCAATCAATATATCTGATAGGTTGCTTCAAGATCTGAGATGGGCTCTTGGTTCTGTTGAAATTTTCCTTAGTCTTCATTGTCCACTTTGGTATGGCTTTGGAGGAAAGATTAAATGGCTTGAGAAACTTGCTTATATTAACACCATTGTGTAGTGTGTACTCATTCACTTCTATTGCTCTTATTGCCTACTGTACACTCCCAGCTTATGTCTCCCTACTGGAAAATTTATCGTTCCAACTGTAAGTATCATCCATCCTAATTTTATCTGATAAATGTGGAGAGTAATGTTCCATATCTTTCAACTTGAAACAGAATTGGTGATCAATCATGTAATCAGACATAATCAGGAATATAGCTTGTATAATTTATTATTAGACTTTTTACTGATCTCCTGAACTTGATCCTTTTTTTTATGTAGTTGAACTACCTAGCAAGCATGTGGTTCGTATCGTGCACTTTTCATCTCCATCACTACAGGTGCACTTGAACTTCGATGGAGTGGAGTTAGTATTGAGGATTGGTGGTGCAATGAGCAATTTTGGGTCATTGGTGGTGTCTCAGCACATGTTTTTGCAGTTTTCCAAGGTCTTCTTAAGGTAACTTCACAGTTACAGCTTAAGAAGCCGATGATTCTGAGTTTGGGGAGCTCTACCTCTTCAAATGGACAACTCTTCTCATTCCACCAACTACATCAATCATCCTTAATATGGTTGGAGTGGTGGCAGGAATTTCTGGTGCCATTAACAACGGCTATGGCTCGTGGGGTCCACTCTTTGGGAAACTATTCTTTGCTTTCTGGGTCATCGTTCATCTCCATCCATTCCTCAAGGGGTTGATGGGAAGGCAAAGCAGGACTCCTACAATAGTGGTTCTCTGGTCTATTCTTCTAGCTTCAATCTTTTCACTTGTTTGGGTTCAAATAGATCCTTTCTTGCCTAAACAAACTGTCCCGATACTCAAACAGTGCGGTGTGGAGTGCTAATCTCCTTCATACAGAAGAGCTATCCTGTTGGTCTAAACCTCTTTGCCCTTTCTACTATGTAGTTTGTTGTGTAGTGAACTGTTTCACAAGCAGTGATGAAATTGAAGTGATGCCATCTGTGAATTTTGCAAACATAAGACTCAATGAAGGGCTCATTTTCTGCCCAATTTTTTTTAACTCCTTGGTTTAAAATGTCAACTTCATCTAGTTCAGTCTGTTATTTTATTATATTGCTACATTCTCATTGTACTTCCCTAAAGTATCCCTTGTCTAAATTTTATTGTGAAAGCAATTATTTCATTTATCATCTGTAGGAAATTAGACATGGTTTGGATGGGAGGCAATTGGGATTTACTGAACATCTAATGGTTTAGCATCTTAGGTGAATGACACATGAGACAAGAAAGAGAAGAGCAACCTCTTCTTATTCATCTAGTGTATAATGCCTGATATTAAAGGAGCTGAGATTGAAATATTTTTTGGTGAGATAAAACTGTGAAGGCTTGTGCCTCTAAATCATGGCAAAGATTATACTTATACACGTGCTGTACAGTGGTATAATACATTATTTCTACTAACATCAGCAAAATTTCTTTCTCCTACTTTGAGTAACTTGAGAGTTTGCTTATTCTTAATGATCCCAGAGGCTCTGGCTAGTACACTTGCGTATGAGCCGATAGCTCTTGTGCAACGAAACGCATGTCTGGACGTGACTCTGGGTGGGAGTGTATGCATGACAATGCAATGGTGACTACAAACACCACCTCCTATGCTATGTCGTCAGTAGGAGGTGAAAGCCGTTGATCTATCAGATCCTTCAGAAACATATCCAGGTCGCTTTCCGAGGCTACTTTTGCTGATAATGTTGATATGAGCTCTCCTGGATTCCTTCCCATCAAAATTTCCAAGGCCACCACTCCGAAGCTGAAAACATCCGATTTCTCTGTCACCTTCATGGTCAGTGCTAGCTCTGCATTCACACACGAAATAGCTTGTAATTGAAGCATTCTAATTTCTTAGTCAGTAAATGCATTTATACTATGGTTATAGCTGCAGGTGAATTCTTAATGCAGATAACTCCTATACCTGGGGCCATGTAGCCGTAAGAGCCTGCAGCTGTTGTCCAATTCGAGGAATCAGCAGTCAGTAATTTTGCTGTGCCAAAATCCGATAGCTTCGCCTCAAATCCTGACTCCAGTAAAATGTTGTAGACTGTCACATCACGATGCACGACAGGCGGGGCGCAATCATGATGCAGGTATGTAAGTGCATGTGCCACTCCTTGGATGATTTTCACCCTTGTAGCCCAGTTTAGTTCGATGGCTTTGTTATCATCATACAAAACTTTTCCCAAGCTACCCCTGTCCACATACTCGTACACCAAGTACATGGACTCTTGCTTGGAGCAGTATCCAAAGAGCTTGATTATATTCCTGTGCCTCACCTGTGTCAACGTTCGAATCTCTTTCTCAAAACTTTGGCGGTTTGCCATTGGGATGTCACTTGATTCTGATACATTAAGCTTTTTGATTGCTACAATCTGTCCATATGGCAAATCAGCTCTGTAGACATTACCAAATTCTCCTTTTCCAATGCAGTATATCTCATCAAAACCATTGGTTGCTTTCACAAGATCTCCAAATTTGAGTTTTCCTTCACTGTCCCAGATGAGTGTTTTAGAATTCCCAAATTTTCTTGTGCTCTTGGCTTCTTCATCAGAAATCTTGGTTCTCCTCCGATGAATGAGGCACACAGCAATAATGGTTGCCAGAAATGTGAGGCTGACAACAGCAACGAGGACGCTGATAAGGATGGTCACCACTTTCTTTTGGGACATGGAAGACGAAGATACCATATCACAAGGAGGTAGTCCTTCTGCAGCTCCACACAAACCAGAGTTATCTGTGTATGCATTTGCAGGTGCTTTTTTGAATGCATCACAACTGGGGATTGGACCAGACAGCTTGTTGTAGGAGAAATCGAAATTTGTCAGACTGATCATTCCACTCAATGCTGCAGGAATTACACATGTGAGAATGTTATGCGACAAGTTGAGATCTTCTAAACGGGTCAGCCTTCCCAATGATGATGGAATCCTCCCGGACAACGAATTGTTGCTGAGGTTCAACAAGGTTTGCAATCCCGTCAGTTCTCCAACCTCGGATGGGATGTTTCCTGACAAGAAGTTACTTCTCAAATTCAAGATTAGCAAGCTTTCACATTTACTAAGGACTTGTGGTATACTTCCTCTGATTTTATTTCCTGACAAATCGAGTCTCTGGAGCCTTGTCAGTTGGCCAATAGCTTGAGGAATTTCTCCACTCAACTGATTGTTACTCAGATTGAGTCTATTCAGTAGGGTTAGCTTTCCCAGTTCAGCAGGAACTTCACCTATGAATTCATTTGAATCCAAGGCAAGAACTTGAAGCTGAGTTAGATTACCTAGCTCAGCTGGAATCGCTCCAGAGATTCCGTTGTAATCTGCCTGGAGATTTGTAAGCAGTTCATATTGTCTCCACTTTGGTGTAAGTTTGCCAGTAAATAGATTTTCACTGAGTGAGAGGTACACGAGCTTCGGATGAAACCCGAATGCCTCTGAAATATCTCCGGAAAACCGGTTGCCTTCCAAACGAACTCGTCTCAGACTCGAGCAATTCTTGAGGCAGCTTGGTAATGGCCCAGAGAAGCTGTTGTAGCTCACTGTAAATTGATCAAAAGCAAAGCTGCTGCATAGTTCAGGTGGCAGCTCTCCTGTGAACATGTTGTTTGAAAAGCTAACATTGGCTAACTTGGGACTGTTTTTCCCCAGCTCTGGTGGGAGCTTTCCTGAAAGGTTATTAGAAAACACATACAGAGTGATCAGATTTCCGAGGCCGGACATGGACTCGGGAAGCTGCCCACTCAATTGATTAGTACTGAGATCAAGTTCCTCTAACAACGTTAAGTTTCCAAAATCAGGTGGAATGGTGCCAGTGAGATTGTTGGAGGAAAGATACAGGATTGAAAGATTTGTGAGGTTTCCAATTGTTTTGGGCATTTCACCAGTAAAATTGTTGCTTGAAATGTGCAGCTCCCACAAATTTCCTAGCTTCCCTATATCTGGTGGAATGGAGCTGGAAAATGAATTGTTAAACAGATACAGATAATTGAGATTTCCCAGCAGACCTATTTCAGATGGAACTTCCCCTGTGAATTGATTGTTTTGCAGCTGCAGAGATGTTAGTTTGGTCCAACTGCGGATAAAAACAGGGGTGATATCACCAGAGAGATTGTTGTCAGACAATCCCAATTCAGACAAGTTGGTCAAATTTGCAAAGGATAAAGGCAGAGGTCCAGTGAGTAAATTCTGTGCTAAGGCCAAGTATGTCAGGTTAGTGCACAGGCCGAGCTCCGGAGGAATCAAGGAATTGAAGCCGTTCCTCCGGAGATCTACAAACTGGAGGCCTGTGAGTTTACCTAAAGAGTGGGGGATAGCTCCTTGAATTGAGTTGTTGAAAAGGTCAAGAATTTGAAGGTTTGTAATCTGGTTGATGGAATATCCTTCAACTTCGATAGCTTGGTCAGGTTTCTCGGCAGGGGCCCTTGAAATGCATTAGTACTGAGATTAAGGTATTCAAGATTGACCAAATTGCTGAACAATGATTCAGGAACTTGGCCAGCGAATATGTTTTCTGACAAATCAAGATATGTTAGGTTCAGACAGTTGGCTATGAAATCCGGGAATCCTAAGGTAAGTCCATTGAAGTTAAAACTGAGACGAGTCAGCAGTGGGAAAGTTCGAAATCTAGACTAGTTACCAGGAGTTGTCAAGAGATTTGATCCAAAATCCAGGTACTCCACCTTCTGCAGATTGCTGATCTGATAAGGAATCTCTCCACTAATGTAGTTGTTGTAGAAATTGAGGTATCAAATCTGGATCAAGTTTCCAATCTCTGGTGGGATGGAGTCGTTCAACACGTTGTTGCTGAGGTCGAAGAAAGTGAGCCTGGAGAGTTTGCCGATACCAGATGGTATCGACCCGATGAGAGCATTCCAACTGAGGTTCAAACTCGTGACGTTTGGCAGCGCGTCAAAGTCGAGTCCATCGCGTGTGCCATCAAGATTGGAACCCGATAAATTGATCCCGGAGACGGACCCCCCGTCGTTGTATCGAACGCCGGTCCATCTACAGAGGTTAGTGATGTTGGTGAGGGACCATGAAAACAGAGAAGGAGGTGGTGATGAGAAGGTGTTCCTCCATCTCACTAGAGCTGTTGCTTCTGTAGTTGGTGAGGATATTGCTGTGAAGAAGAGCAGACAAGTGTGGAGTAGAAAGAGAAGGAAAGCTCTGGTAGTTATTGTCATGTCTGTTTGGATCATATCAACTGCTATTGCACTGGCTTATTTATCATTTTTTTTCTTGAATAACTTTCATAATACTGATGATTTATTAGAAAGTCGAAGGAATTTATGATGGGTATATGGGGGTAGTAGTATTTAAAACGATTTTATAAATAAATTATATTATGAGTATAGAGTTACCTTCTTTCTTCTTAAAATGCAATCGCTTCGTATTCAGGTGCTTACGGATTATATCTTTCAAGATACGACTCACATTTTATGATAATAGCACTACAAATCACAAGAAACAATAAACCAATTTGTATTATGAACTCTTTTAGAATAGCACGATTTAGAAATACACCATGACAATTCGACATAGCTCGACTTTATTGGGCATTCATGACGTGTGTTTTAGTGATATGAGTGGTGTTCGTGTGGTTCGAGTCGGTTTTAGTGATAAATTATGGAAATGAAAGGATCTATTAATAGATTTTAAGGTGTCTCTTCATTCACATTTAGATTGATTTTGTATTTAAATTCAAATACCATTTCATGTAAAGATATAATTTATCCAATAATCAAACCTTAATCACACCTAGACACTTTAATCGAATGGATACCACTCTAAGCCACTTTTCTTTCACCTCAATTTTCCAAACAATTTATTGCAAGAAACCAGTATATTTTTCACAACGGATTTGGATCTTTTCATTTCTACCGTTGGTGCATTTCGTCAATTTCTTGCCACATCATCTTTTGTATTAATTACTAATTTAACGACAGTTTTTCTCTTTTAATTCATTTCTTTTTTCTTTCTCATTAATTATTATTTATTATAACTTTAATAATTATATCTAATAATATTTTTTGTAAGGATTAATATTTTTTACTGTGAAATTTAATATTTTTTCTTAGTGTTAATTTAAAAGGTATTATTGAGATTTATGGTATATTTTATTTTAAGGGTTTAATATTTATTTTAAGGGTTTAATGTTAATTTTAAATGTATAATTATAATCCACCCCTATGGTTGATGACATATTTTGTGTTTAGGTTTTAATATTTACTTTTAGGGTTTATTGTTAATTTTATTAGTATTAATTAATTAATTAATGAATTAAAAAAGGATGAATATCATATTTAAGATTAATTAAAATTAAACAGTGATGTGTCAAATTATTAGGGATAATATTTTTTTAAAGGAAATTTAAGAAATTTAAAGAGGATTATAAATACAAAATTAATTAGTGGGTGAGGTGGCTTTATAAGAATCGTAGATTTTTATGAGTGACTTTGACTTGGAGAAATTTATGAAATTAACGGTTCTCTCAAATGGAGAGGATCCGCATCCGGATGCTCTCCATTTCAACCGTTGGGGAATTTCGTCAATTTCTTGCCACATCATCTTTTGTATTAATTACTAATTTAACGACAATTTTTTTCTTTTAATTCATTTCTTTTTTCTTTCTCATTAATTATTATTTATTACAACTTTAATAATTATATCTAATAGTATTTTTTGTAAGATTTAATATTTTTTACTGGTGAAGTTTAATATTTTTTCTTAAGATTTAGAGCATCTCCAAGAGGTTATTTATAATTTAGAGAGTATTTTTTATTATATAGAGAGTATGTAAATTATACATAATCATATTTTCAATCCTCTCGAACACACTCTTTATATTTTATTTAGTTTGTTCTCTTTCCAATGCTTATTTATTATAGTATTTATTTTTTCTTTAATTTTTTGTGTTTACTCCTAATTTATTTAATTAAATATATGAATTAATAAATATTTTAATGTTAGCTGCAAGAAAAAAAGTGTTGGAACTAATGAAATACTCAACACATTTAATTTTAAAGAGTTGTTGAGTTTAAATTTGAAGAGCCAAAATGGTTATGTAAAATTTTTTGTTAGTTTAAAGAGCTTGTTGGAGGTACTTTTTGTTATAAGATTCTTTAAATTATAGACAATTTCTCATTTGAAGAGGTTTTAGGAGATGCTCTTAGTGTTAATTTAAAAGGTATTATTGTGATTTATGGTATATTTTATTTTTAGGGTTTAATATTTATTTTTAGGGTTTAGTGTTAATAGCTCGTTTGGTAAACCGTATGGTATTAGGTATGATAGATGCAAAACGGGATGTGGTATGCCATATACTACATCAATCCTTTATTTGGTTTTTAATTAAAAACATAAAAGTAACTGTTAATAAGTGGTTATAATTAATTAATTACGTGGGCTATAAATTATGAAATATGTACATAAAATGCAGTGATTTGAAAATCGGACCGGAAATCAAACCGGTGACCCTAACGGTTCAAGGTCCGACCGGGCGGTTCAACCGAAAAAAATAAAAATCGTCTATTTTTAATTATATTTCATTATTTAAAATATCATTTTGTATTGACATGCAGTATAATTTATTTAATTTTTCCTAGCCCAATTCTATCAAAGTAATGGCCCATATTGTAACAAGAATATTTTAATTCTTAAGCACAAAAAAAAAACAAAACATATTATGTGAGGGCAATTTATAGTGTGCACCCGGGTGCACCTAAAGATAGGGTGCACTCATATACAAATATAAACAAAAACATATACAATTAAGAGTAAAAATGTATACAATTTAATTGTTAATTTTTTTAATGAAAATTTGTATATAATATTCAATAAAAAATTATACACATATGGATGTTAGTTTTTTTAATGAAAACTTAATGTGAAAAAAGTATACAATTATTACAAAACACGTATACAAAATAGAATAATATGTATACAAAATAGAATAAAGAAACATAAACATATGGGTGCACCCTTGCACCCGGGTGCATCCAATATACACTTATGTGAGAAAGTTGAAAAGTTGGAAATATACGTGCATAGTGGGTTAGGTTCTCTAAAATTCTACTCTCTCCGTCCCGGAGAGGTTGATATAATTTTTTTGGGTACGGAGATTAAGGGGTATAATAATTTAATGTAAAGTGAAGTGAGAGAAATAATTTTTAATGTGTAGTGGGTAGTTGTATTAGAGGTGATATGTGGGGCTCATGAGAATAGATTAATTGTTTTTGTGTGGGTCCCATATATTAAAAAGGAAATATGTCAACTTTAGTGAGACAAACAAAAAAGAAAAGTGTGTCTATTTCTCTCTCTAAGACTACCCTTCACAAAACAGATCTCAAAAGTTTTCAGACTTCTTTCTTCCTAAATAGATCTGGAAGAGTCATTCGTCGTCCGTCACGTGCTCGTCACCGGAGTCCCGCACTTCTCACCAAGTCCTCTATTCGCTGCACCGTGGGCGAGCTCGCACACTACTGCCGAACTCGCCGTCGCTCACATTGCGCTGTTGTCAAGTCAATCCGTCATCTAATCCATCTCATTAAATTTTAATTATTTTATAGACTCTAATGCTCTACTCCTCTCAATCTACCATTTTTTATGATATAAAAAAAGATAGGAGTTTTTGAATTTTTGATCTTTTACTGCTTCTACTCCGTCGTGAAACCCAAAGGCAGACAGACACAGTAATTATTTTATTTTAAATAAAAATAATAATAAAACCGCCCGTTTCCGGTTTGGACGGTTCAGTCGGTTTATCCTGTTCTGACCGGTCCAAACTGATTTTTTTTTGTTTAATAGATAAAACGATTACATATGCCATTTGGGATTGGTTCCGGCCCCGGTTGAACCGGTCAATCCGGTTTTATTTTCTAATTACTGATAAAATGTAAGTAAATTATAATAAAATGAGTAATTACAAAATTGTCCTTATATTAATAAAAGACACCTCAGCAATTAAACCAATGAAAATTATTAGGACCTTCTAATTGGATTTGTTAATTTTCTCTCCCCTCCATTAATCTTCACATTGCATCTGGATTCCTATAATAGAGCAGCAGCATTTCTAAAAGTCTGCTGGTTTGCTTATTCTTCTTCTTTTTAATCTTCGTCTCCCCTTCGCTGATGAACAAACAAAGTCAGCCACCGAATGATTTCAACTGGAAGAATATTTTATCACGATTTTTACAATTTGGCAAAGGCAGTCACTAGAAACTTTAATAATTGCAATCAAAACAAACAACTTGTCTCAATTCATGATCATCAAAGGCATCCATTACCAGCCAATAAATGGATCCATACACAGGACGCCACTATTATGGCAATAATCCCACAAGAATCCTTTCATATCCTTCACCTCACCCCATTTGTTGTCTCTGCCTCATATCACCACAATGGATTTCGGTACATCCTACGAGATAATAGTTCTCAAACGACGGAGCTCGGTGTTGAAGGCCAGTGACACAAGTGAAGGTCTACGTACCGAAATCAAAATTCGTGAGATCTGATCTAACAAGTATAGATCTGACACACACAAATTAAGATGAAAAGAAATACAATCTTATATTAAGTCTAAAAAGGAGAAAATAGTTTAGAAATGAAGAAGGGGTAGCACCCATCATCCAAGAAGGGGTAGCACCCATCATCCTCTGTTCGACATTTGGATTGCTTGGTTTGAATGTGGCTTCCCTACCACCATGAATACGCATTGCTTGCCGCTCTTTGCAACAAAGTATATTTATTGAAAAAAGATCTGAAAGTCCTCCATGAGAGAAAAGTAGAAAGAGAAAGAGAAGATGCAATGAATGAAAATGGATTTTTGGTTTCGCTCCAAAAATTACTGTCTGAATTCATTTAACTTGTTTCTACATATATTTTTAAATAACAGAGAGAGCGATTGAACGTGGGTTATATTGTTGGGGGAAATTGGAATTTCACCCATGGAGATACAAAGGCGGATGTCTCATCCCTAGGGATGTAATCGAACCGAGCCGAGTCGAACACTACTAGGTTTGAGGATCGTTTGTTAAGAAATTATCGAACTCGAGTCTGAGCTCGAACTCGTCAAGAAAAAAATATCGAACTCGAGCTCGAATTCAAACTATTTGTTAAGACTGGCGAACATGTTCACGAACACATAAAGTAACTTGTTTATGAATATATTTTCATGAACATTTAAATAATTTTGTGTCTGGATATTAAAAGAATGTTTCGTTTATAAACATTTAATGTTATTCATAATATTAAATAAACAAACTAATAAAATATAATTATAAACCGTAAAAAGTATTTAAATATTTAAATAATCACTTAAGTTATTATCATATTTGTGTGGTTTAATATAAAATATTTAATTATTCAATATTAATAAATAAACAATAATATATAATTCTAAAGAATAACTATAAAATTTACGAACGCGTTTGCGAGCCATTAGCGAGCCTACAAACGAATATGTTCGCGAGCTTTCGAGCCGAACACCCTTAGGCTTGAGTTTGATTTGATAAACTATTCGAACCTAAAATTCAAGTTTGGTTTGGCTCGTTAAGGTTAACGAACGAGTTCGAACGAATATTTAATCAAACCGAGACTCGAATAGTTCGCGAACAGTTTTGTTTGATTACATCCCTACTCATCCCAATTCAATTTCCCTGTGTCACCCGCCATGTAACATGTGATGAAACATGGGGTGACACAAGTGATCTCACGCTGTCTCATCCTACCCTCAACGTGGGATGCGTGGTACCTGAAATTGGGGTTTGCCCACAGCGGGCCTCACTTTTTCACAGGCTCAGTAGGTTTTCGTGTGTTTCTAACCAAACGTGGTATTACTAGGGTTTACCCATCAATCCCTCTATAATACCTTCTATCAAACAATCTGTAATGTATAATTATAATCGACCCCTATGATTTATGATATATTTTGTGTTTAGGGTTTAATATTTACTTTTAAGATTTAATGTTAATTTTATTAGTATTAATTAATTAATTAAAGAATTATAAAAGAGGATGATGAATATCATATAAATTAAAGATTAATTAAAATTAAACAGTGATGTAACAAATTATTAGGGATAATATTTTTTTAAAAGGAAATTTAAGAAATTTAAAGAGGAATATAAATATAAAATTAATTAGTGGGTGAGGTGGCTTTATAAGAATCATAGATTTTTATAAGTGATTTAGCTTTAGAGAAATTTATCAAGGTCCTCTTAAATGGAGAGGATCCGGATCCGAGTTGATGATGGTTCTAGCGTGAACACTTCCATTGAATTTTATAATAAAGAAAATAAGTGTGATTTGTCTGAATCAGACAGCTAAAATATGACCCTTTTATTCCCCAAGTCTTAGTAGGAAGCTGGTTTATGTGAAGTCAAGGTTGACCTCAAAGAAAAAAAAAAAAAAAAAAAAGAAAGAGTTACTCCTCAAGTTTATTAGCATATTAATTGGATGATGTTAACATTTTCATATAAAATTTTTTCATATAAAATTTAAAATACTATTATATCCCTAATTAATATATATTTTTAAAATTCTATAAATATATTTGAATTCATATGAACATCATTGATTCTAGCGTGACTTAGAAATAATCATAATAATATCAAATAATATTTTATGATTTTTTTTGGATTAGTTTAAGAAAAATCTATGGTATTTTTCATATTTAATATAGTTTTTTTCAACCTTGAAATTGTTAGACATTTAAATGTTTAGCAAAATACTACTCCGTCTCCGAGAAGTTGGTATATTTTTTTTGAGCACGGAGATTAAGGAGTATAATAATTTAATGTAAAGCGGAGTAAAGTGAAATGAGAGAAATAATATTTAATGTGCAGTAGGTAGTTGTATTAGAGGTGATATGTGGTGCCATGAGAATAGATTAATTGTTCTTGTGTGGGTCCCATATATTAAAAAGGAAATGTGTTAATTTTATTGGGACAAACCAAAAAAGAAAGTGTGTCGATTTTTATGGGATGGAGGGAGTACCACTTTCTAAATTTTAAAGTGATTAAATTATTATTTTGTCACATAATAATTATGAGTCAACTCAAACAGCGGGAGTCAACTTGTGAACCCCTAGAAATCAAATGAGATCACCTGTTACACAATGATGTTTCATCTCCTATTACACAAATTAAATAATTGTCACGTGTCATAATCAAAGGCCAAAATTCAATACATGCCCCAAGGGCTTATTAGTCATTTGTAGGGTATAATTTTTTTATATAGGGAAACACCAATGAAACATGAGATATGTAACAGGGAATTCAACTTGCCTAGAAATAGCTACGTACTACCAATTTATGATATGATATCCTTAACTAATTTAATGGAATTGTAGAATTTTTTGGTGCGATCTTTTTATTTCAAAAAACTTAAGTCAAACCCTAGGAAACTTGTAACACTCAAACAAATAGAGTGCTTTTAATTAGGATTGTTATTTATTAACAAATCTTGATTTTTAAATTATTGTCAATGTTTATTAATAAGAATTTTATTCTGAATTTAAAATTTATTGTTAAATAATACTCTCTCCGTCTCATAGTTAAGTTCACCAACACTATAGATACGAAGGTTAAGAAAATTTGCTTTTTGACCAACTTTATTGATTTTTTATGGGTATTGTGGTATTTTTAGGAAATAAATAAATTATAAAGTATGTTATGTGTGTTAGGTGGAAGTGTTATTTTTAAAATTAAGATAATTTTTGAGATTGTTGATTAATTTGAAGTTTCCTTTTTTGGGTGGTGGAGATAAGTATGGGACGGACGAAAACGAAAAATGTGAAAATAAGTATGGGACGGAGGGAGTAGTATTTATGAAAGGAGTATTAAATAAAACTGCAAAAATTAGTCCTAATTATTAAAATGGGATTCACACATTTAAAAGAGTATTAATTGATATAAAAAAGGGATAAGTGAAAAAAAAAACTATTAACTAATGAGAGTAAAGATACAGAGATTTGGGTTGAAATGAATGATTTTTGAAACAATATTACTTAAAGATAATTCTATGGGTTAAATAGGAATCACCCTCACTATCGGTGAATATACCCAAAAAATTTTAAAATTAAAACACTCCATACTCCCTCCTTCCCATCATAAGGTGATGTTTTTTTTTTAATATTTAATGTGTAGATGAAGAGAAAAATATTATTTTTAATATAGGGTGAATAAATGTATTAGTGTGTGTGTGGGCCCATTCAAATATATTAATTATTTTGTGTGTGTCCATTTACTAAAAAAAGGAAATACACCGCTTGTATTAAGACGAATAAAAATCACAAAATGCACTCTTTTAGTGGGACAAGTAGTGTATGACTTAAATACCCTTATAAGTATATTATTATAAGTATATTATTAGTAGATATAATACTGAATATTCTCAATAAAATATTGGGTGGCATTTCAAAATCAATTATTACTTGAGGCATTTTTCACTATTTAAAATAAATCATCAATTGAGATTAGTCTTGTTTTCAGCTGTTCTAATATGATCAATGTACAAGAACAATCATGGAGGATTTCTGGGAGACAATATATAAGTTTTTCCCTTTTTCCTTTGCTCCTTGATAGACCATCTGTCTTTTTTTCATCATTCAGCACCATATGGGAAAGCAGTATGCCATATCCTCCCCCCACAAATATTATTATTTTACAAATATTATTTATGGTTAATTGTGTTAGTTTATCAATCATGCTTTCCTGCTTCTCTTATCTCTAACAGCAATAAGCTCTGCTATGTTTTATTGACTATGCTATATTCTCATTGTACTTCCCAAAAGTATCCCTTGTCTACATTTTATTGTGAAAGCAAATATTATTTCATTTATCATCTGTAGTTTTCACATACATAGTAGGAAACTAGACATGGTGCAGCATCTTAGATGAATGACACATGAGACAAGAAAGAGAAGAACAACCTCTTGTTATTCATCTAGAGTGTAATGCATGATGTTAAAGGAGCTGAGATTTAACCAATATTTGCTGTACAGTGGTATAATACATTATTTCCAGCAATAATTTCTTACTTCTACTTTGAGTAACTGGAGAGTTTGCTTATTCTTATTGATCCCAGAGGCTCTAGTAGCAAGTACGCCTGCGTACGAATCACCATGACCAGCCGATCACAATGGTAACTCTTGCTGTCTACAACATTTAAAGTCCATTAATTAATTAATTTATTTATTTTTTGATCGGACAAAGTTAGTTGTTAGTATAATTAGTAGTTAGTTCACCAAGCACTCATACACTTTATTATCTCCAGGTATCCTTATTACTCCTCATTTAAAGTCCATTATTTATAATTTTTTCAACATCTTTAATGTGTGTCTGGTCTCGTTGCTGCTTGCCCTTTTTAAATCAAGCTCCCCAGCTTGAGAGGGCAAAACTTGTTGAAAGACTTTTGTTCCCATTTAGCATAAAACAATGCCTATAAAATTCTTCTTCAGATATCCTCATAGTTCTTTCACTGGCATCAGGCTTAAACTGGTTTCAAAAGTTATTCGCCGTAATCTTGGTGTAAGCTCCTCTGATTTTTTACATGGTAATCTCAGAAGGAAACCATTGGAATTCTACATAAACAATATAATTAATATGTTGAAAGATGAAACTTTAACAATAGTTAGAGCCAATTAAGAATACAAGAGATATGACATAGTTGGCAAATTTGGTTGCAAACTGAAAAGGCAGATTAGTACTAAATGTCAAATTTTTACAACTGGAATATAGGTTTAGAAAGAATAAAAAATAAAATTAACCAGCTAAAATCTAATGTCAATGTATGATCATATTTGAGCCACAACTTTGTCACTGGTACATGTATAAACATGAAAAGACGATAAAGCCCTCAGGAAAACTTATGAGCCATCAGAGCAAATGCACCCTGTTGCATACATACACCACAAAGACTGCCAAATAGCTTTCCCTTATATATGTAACACACGCACAATGCATGACAAGATCAATAAATCTAACCATTATGCATAGATTGTGGCAAGATCAATAAATATAACCCGTACTTGAAGTCTAAACCCTCCCGATCGTTAATGAAGGCATGCACCTACATGGAAAATGTTACAGCTGGTATAAAGGGCTGATATTGCTCAGCTTTGGTGACTACCCCACAATATTTAAATTGCTCAAATATTTCACTTTTTTTTTTAAATATTCGCTCAACAATCTTGATTGAGGAACATGTTTGTAATGAGTGGATATTGACATATATTGACCTATCCACTTTTGAGTGACTTTCTTTATAAAGAGGCAATGTCAGGAAGCATTGGTGTGCGAATTGCAAAACATGATCAACTAAATCTGTTTTTATGTTTGGAGTTCTTGTCCATTCCTTCGCATCATAGTGTTGTTTGGTGGTTGATGATCGGCTAGTCTTCCATTGATAGATGACTCACCTTCGTGTTCCAAGAAAAACGTTAGGATGCATACGGTTACAAGAAAAACCGTTGCATACTATTCCAAGAAAAACAGTTAGGATGCATATTTTGAATTATTTTGGATTATTTGATAAAAGAAAATAGGTTTATTTGAAGAAAGAATTATTTGATGGGAAAATATTAATTTTGGTCCTTTAGGATAGGCCAAATCTAATTTCAGCCCTAAGGATTGGTAATTTTACAAAGGTGGTCCTCCGGTGTCCGAAATTAGTCCTTTTAGTTCACTTTTTGTCCTTTTCATTTCACTTTTGGTCATTTTCTCGCCGGAACCGGTGATTTTCCGACGAGAAATAGTAAATTCCGCTACACGCTAACCACGTACAGTACTAATTAACCTTATTCTTGAATTTTCATATATATATATATATATATATATATATATATATATATATATATATATATATATATATATATATATATATACACTAACATGGAACTCGCGTACTACGCGGGATCATTAATTTTTTTAAAAATAAAATTAATACTATTATTAATGTCTCTAATTATATTATATTAGTTCATACTTTAATTTATCTTTATTGTTAAAATTAATTTTTTTTAGATGCTATTGTTGTTTTAATTATAAGTTCTATATGTATAATTTATTATTAAAAATTATTACACATTATTAAAAACTTATCGGTAAACCATGTTTTGTGTTTTGTTTGATACATTACTTTCTTCATCAAGACACAAAATTTTTAAAATTTATCGATCTTTTACTCTTGATACAACAACATATAACTGCCCATGTGTGAAAACAGGTTTTGGAAGATACATTCCAACTCTTTTAAGAGATTTTCCCTAACTTTTGTTTATCGTCATTGCGAAACACACCACCACAGTAAACTATCTTCTGTTGAATTTGACCATTGTGCTATCTCAGAAGGAGTAAGAGTCATCCTTGGTATGTAGAGAATGTTTCTAATGTTTCTCCCACGAGTTATTTTTGCTTGTATAACATGATTTCCCATCTTTGTCATAATTAATCTTGTATCACTGCACAATTCAGATCCTAATTTGATACAATGTTTCTGATAAACATTATCAGTACTCCATTCTTAAGCTTCAATATGTGGTTTGAAAGTCCTGAACACTTGAAAAAATTTAGAAACTCTACTAAGTAGAGATTCTCATTGTTACCTGTAAGCCCATCTAATTTGAACACACTGTCTGAACTCAAATATTCCCTCTGTACGCCTGGAACTCAAGAAAACACATTTTCATGTATGGACTTAACAACTTGATGTGTTGGTGCAAGAATAGCCATATCTTCAAAGTAGTGTAAATTTTATAATTGGAAGAAACAGATTGATAAATGTATTCAACAATAGAATCCAGAGGATCTTGTACATTTTCTAATAATAGATCATCTGGAATTTTTATATTCTCTCCAAAATAAGTTCTTTCTCTTAGATTTTCATCTCCTAAGCTCAAAGTCCATCTTGAAAATTCTTCAATCTCCTGTTTAGATTTTTTGATGGCGGAGCTTTGACTCTGCAAGCACCTCAAAATATTTTCAAAGATAAGAAGATGTTAGTGTGGTATATATAATTTATTCTCTTGCACCCTTAGTAATTACCGATAAGATTTGTCTAAAATCATCTCCAAAGACAATTGTCTTCCCATCAAATGGTAAATTCTGCACATCTCTTTTACATCTCAAAATGTCATTTAAGCTTCTATCAAGTACCTCGAAATAATTTTGATTGGTCATCAGAGCTTCATCCCAAATAATTAGTTTTGCCTGTTTAATTAATTCTGACAATACTGTTCCTGGCTTAATGATGGGTGTTTTCTCAACACACAAAATTAATCCTCAAGTATAAGGATATCAATTGTAGTTTCGATAGGTGACCAAGTGATTATCGTACCCAAGAGATGGATTATTATCAGTTTTACTATGTTCTACTATATTAAGATTATGTTTGGCAAATTGGTTTTGAATTGTTACGAAATTAAATAGAAGTTGACTTGAATAGCAAATCAAATAAATAAACAAGAAATAGAAAATACGGTTGTGATCAAGTAAGAGATTAGGTAGTTCTTCGGGCATCCGGTTTTACTTATTAATTTTCTTTCCATGCATTATTGTCCGACTCTGCCTTGTGGTTTATGGACGCATCATTAAACTATGCAAGTTCACTCTATAGACACAAGTAAACATGCGTTTGACATGTGCGAATATCCTCAAAGCAAGAGATATAATTCAACCCCCTTTCTAGGTACTATCATTATCAATTGTTTCTCGTGCACTTAGTACTCTAACCCGATATGATATCCCTTTTTAGGTACTATGACTTTATACTCTTAATCCTACTTATTAACCCGAATAATATTCAATTAACAAGTATCTATATAAGATAATTCTAATAAGACTTCAGAATCCCTTCACTTAGAATTATAACATGTAATCCTGCTCAGCGGTGAACGCACTTAATCAATAACCAAGATATGCATTTAGACTCTACATAACAGTTAATGATGTACAAAACGACCGTGAGTATGAATTGAAAAAGCACAATCTTATATAAAATAAACCACAAGTAGTGTTGTACAGAGTTTACACAAGGAAATTCAATTAACTTATAAAACTTTCATAACCCTAGAACTACCGGAGCGGTTCTAGCCCATGATTGATCTAGGAACAATCATGGTTGTTTGGTATGATCTTACTTGACGCGCCAGATGAACCTCTATTCACGACCCTTTCGGATGCTGGTAGAGTTTCGGTGGTGGATGGATGATGGATGATGTGTGTTCTCTCTTTTTCTTCTGCGAAAGCTCTTCTTTTATATTGGTCGAGCAAGTTCTCTTTAAGTTTTCGCACATTTTGTTCGGCTTCCCTCATCTGCTCGACCAAGATAATTCTGGTCGAGCAACCTCTCAAAGTCGAGCAAGCTCTCTGTAAGAATTTGCATATTCTGTTCGACGAGTAGAATATGTAAATTCTTACAAAGAGCTTGCTCGACTACAAGTCAATTATAGGTTCTATTTCCTAGTGCCTATCAATTATAGACTTCAAACAAGACTACAAGTCAAGTTCTAGAATACGAGTATACAAACGACTCTCAAGAATAAACTATCATGCGTATGGCACGATCAAAAGGCTCAAATCCTCACATGGGTAATAGAATCCTAAGACTCTTCAAAGCATGCAATCAATATCAATTTCCTATGAACTACAAGTAAAATAGAACATGCTCGTCATCAACAAATCAACATACATCAAAATAAGAGCACATGCATATTACGAATAATCCTCATCACTAACAATCCAAAGCAATTAACTTCCAACAATCAGTCAATCATCATCACTATCAAATACATGTCACTCACACATGAATCACAAACTACACCCACAACAATCAAACCTCCACCTGTAAAGTGTAAAAGAGAATGGGGATGAGAAGAATCAGAAAAGATAAACATGATGTTCTTTACTCCTCCGTAGCAGCATCATCATCCGCGCCCTCTTCATCATCATCATCACCCATCTCCAAGCGCAACCGGTCTATATCTCTATGAAGAGCATTGAGATTCCTATCCGTCAAACGCCCAAGATCATGCATCTGCCTCAACCGACCATCCATCGCATCATAACGCATGTTGAGTGCAGCATAGTTAGCATTCGCAAGCGCCAGCTGTCTGTTTATTTCTTGCTAGTTCGCATTGAGTGCGGCGAAGTGCTCATGCATAAATCGGAATTGCTCCCGATAAAACTGATCCTGAACTACCCAATAGACTTGATGTGGCTGCGGCTGCGGTGGTGGCTCGAAAACTCTTGCTCCATTGGCTGCTGAGGCTGCACCGGAGGCATATCTATTCCTGGATAATCGAAAGCGGGTGGTGGCTACACCTCCTCATCTACAAAGTCAGTTGGATCTCCTATCATAACCATATCCTCATCTAACTCAATCCCATGAGCTCGCATATCAGCAAGGAGTCTCCAATCTCCTCTTCCCAAGCACGTCTCCGAGATAACCATGTGCTTCGTGGTATTCATCAATAAGTTACTGTTCACCCTAACTGTAATGTGATCAATAATTACCAAAGTAAAACTGAACGTACTAGGATTCTTTCCTCGAACGAACATCCACGTATCATCTTGCCTCTCAAGCAGCCCCATCCTCACACATGATGTCAAGTTCAAATCTGGATCCCCTCGGATAAGCCTGTGCCTGCTCAAATCAACTCTATAGTACTCAGCGATCAAGGTGATAAGCCCTCCAATATTCATGCACTGAAATCCATGAGTCGTGAACTTGTGCAACTGATTGAAAAAATACGCTGCTACGTTGAAACGAACTCCGTGAAGCATGCACCACAACACATAAAGCTCCCCCCTCGGAATGCAACTTCCTTCGGACCTAGCAAACAATGTGTTGCTCAAAATTCTATCCATGTATGCAATCACGGGGTTATGAATGAAGGCAACCTTGGAAGTGTTCGAATTATAACTCTCTTGCCTCCTCGAGATAGCTCTCCAAAACTCATTCGGATTGAAGTCATCATGCTCCACATCCGACTCATTCTCACAGCCAATCAATTCATTAAACTCCTGGGCCCACATCGTCTGCTCATGCCCACCAATCTGCATCCGAATACCATAAGAAAGGTATCGATCTCAACGCTTAATCTTTAATGTGCACAAGACCTCCGTAGTTATGTGGAAATAGGTCTCTCTCTTCATCTCCATAAACTGGGTGATGCCCACCTGTTTGAACATCTAACGAATATCAGTGAGAATATTCATTTCTCTCATAGCATGATCATCTTAATACTGCGTCCTTGTTATCTTTTGCGCTATTGCAGTCCAAAGATTCTTCTTCTCCTCCCAATTTGGAATTTTCAACCCATAGTCGGATGCCCTCCTCTTCTCCATCATTAATTTCTTGACTATCTCTCTAAGCGAAGCGGCCTAGGTCCTTTCCTCTTCGATGATGAAGCAATCTATTTTCCTACAAGAACAATACTTCAACACGTATCCAAAAGAGATAAATATACTCTACCTAGACTAGCATGAATCCTACTCAAGACTTCAAATCCATGTGCTTCAACAACTTAATCTCAAGTGTTTATCAACCACAATTCGACTTCAAATCAACACTTCAATCAAGATTATTGAAGTTCAATTAGTCTTCATTACTCCACACAAACATAAATTCCACACATGCTTTCACCAAATCCCCACTTAAACATGTTCAACCTCTACCCTCAATTGCACCATAACAACACCTAAATCGATGAGCCCATAGGTAAACTTCGAAATTAAACCAAAGCCTATACTTCATGCATCATCAATTTCATAAGAATTCCACAAGTCGATGTAAAACAATTCATGAAAATTCAAGTGCAAATTCGAATAAGAACTTAAACACTTCAACAATTAAATCCAACCCAAACTAGCACGAATCCACTCACCCATTCTTCACTAAGTATTCACATTACAATTCAAGAGTAAAAAGTAAGAGAAACATACCTTTGCTTGTCATGGTGTGCGTGTGGTGATTGGCAACAAGAAACCCAAAAACTCAAGTGAAAAGCCCTAGATTGGACTTAGAATCCCTTGAATTTGGATGTGGAAGTATGTGGAATGGAGAATTTAGGTGTAGAAAAGAATTTGGAATGAAGGACTTACGGTTACGGATTGGTGCTAGAGAAAATGTGACGGTTGTATGTCGAACGGAATGAAAACTCACCTTTTAAAACTGACTCTGGCTTCGTTCGACTTGAGAGGACTTAGTCGAACAAATGTTTAAAGTCGAGCAACTTAAAATCCTCCTTTAAAATTAGTGTTGTTCGACTTCCGTTCGACCAAAATGTGTTGGTCGAACAGGTGCTGGAAGTCGAGCAAAGTGCCCAGTCGCGCCCCCTGTTCTCCTCTGTCCCTCTCGACCTTTATTCGACTACACACTTATGGTCAGCAATAACGGCGTGGTCGAACAAAATCTCTGGAAAAGTTTGCACATTTTGTTTGACTTCTGTTCGACTTACCGATATAGTCGAACAACCATGTCCAGGTCGAAGAACTCTACTGGAAGATTTACACATTTCGTTCAACCATTACTCGATCTAACAGCATGGTCGAACAATGCTCCTGAAAGTCGAATGACACCTCGAACTTCATAAACGTCATAACTTTCTCATATTTCCCTGCAACAATGAAGCTATAGGACAATATAAAGTATCAAGATCATAATTTCTAAGCTCGAGAACCACTTTCATACCAAATAACATCCGGTGTAACTCCGCAATGACACTAAAAACACAACAGCACTAAACACTAGGCAAATTGCAAAAAGTCGATGCATCAAAACCGACTAAAGCTTTAAAATACCGCAAAAAATCAACTCCCCTAGAAAACGTTACAAAGAAAAGATCATATTCTCCGTGCTATGTGAGGTAAGTACATCACACCCCCCCAAAATTAGTAGAAACTATAGTCTAAACTAAGTTTGAAAAGAGAAATAAAATGGGAGGGAAAGCCCTCAACAGGCGCTCATGTTTAACATTGAAGAGTCATGACGATACCAATTTAGTGTAAGGTATCTTCAAAGAAGACGCAAGCATCATCCAGCGACTTATAATGCTTCAATCGATGCCCATTCGCCGCTATAATGTCTCCATCTTTGTCCATCAACTCGAAACTCCCCCCTCCGTGATGAGCATTTTCTCAACACATAAAATTAATCCTCAAGTATGAAGGATATCAATTGTAGCTTAGATAAGCGACCAAATTATATATCGAACCTAAAGGACGGATTAGTATCAATTTAATTATAATCTAATTAACTAAGATTATGTTGGTAAATTTGAGTTGGTTTTATTAGGAAATTAAATAGCATATAATAAAATTAGCAAGATAAGAAAACAAGTAAGAGAAGAAAGTCGGTTGTGATCGAATAAGTAAGAGAGTAGTTCTTCCGGTAATCCAGTTTCATTCATTAATCTCCTTTCCATGCGTTAATGTCTGACTCTGCCTTGTGGTTTATGGACGCATCACTAAACCATGCGAGCGTACTCTATAGACACAAGTAAGCAAGCGTATGACACATGTGAATATCCGTGGAACAAGATGTATACTTTACCCCACTTTCTAGGTACTATCATAATCAATTATTTCCCGTGCACTAAGTACTCTAACCCGATTTGATCTCCCTTTTTAGGTACTACAAAGTAATACTCTTTATCCTACTTATTAACCTGAATACAATTCAATTAACAAGTATCTATATAAGATAGTTCTAATAAGATTTTGGAATCCCTTCACTTAGAATTATAACATGTGATTCTGCTCAGCGGTGAACGCACTCAATCAATAACCAAGAGATGTATTTAGACTCTACATAACAGTTAATGATGCACAAAACAACCGTGAGTATGAATTGAAAAAGCACAATCTTATATAAAATAAACCACAAGTAGTGTTGTACAGAGTTTACACATGGAAATTCAATTAACTCATAAAACTTTCATAACCCTAGGACTACTAAGGTGGTTCTAGCCCATTATTGATCTAGGAACAATCATGGCTAGTTGGTATGATCTTACTTGACTCGCCAGACGATCCTCTCTCTCTACCCCTTCGGATGATGGTAGGGTTTGGTGGATGAAGGAAGATGTGTTGTCTTGTGTTGTGTGTGTCGTCTCCTTTTCTCCTACGAAAGCCCTTCTTTTATACACATAGGATCTCCTTATGGGCTTAGGATAGGCCTTTGCTTGAAGCACACGTCAAGTTTGGTGAAAGACATCCGAAATTACCATAAATAACATTCAGCGACACCCCGTTCGACCTCAGCATCCAAGTCGAACAAGAAGCCCTTGGTCGAACAAGCATTCTGGACAACTTTGACAATTTGCTCGACTAAACCACTGCTGCTCGACCAGGTGATCCTGGTCGAACAACTCCTCCAAGTGGAACAAGCTCTCTGGAGTTTTCTCCACTTTGCTCGACTTCTGTTCATCTGTTCGACCAAGATAATGTTGGTCGAACAGATCCTCCAGGTCGAACTGGCTTACTGGACGGGCTCTGGCAATCTGCTCTACTTCTCACCTCCCATTCGACCACCTGTTGAAGGTTGAACACGCCGGTTTAGTCGAACAACAACTTGATTTTGCCTCCAAAATCTTGTCTTCTAAATCCGAGCCTTTTTCACTTGTTTTCCTATAGGAATATGCTCAAATAGCTCTTGTACCCTTTGATTCGTGAATTTTCCAAGAATGTAGCAATTTATCTCAGTATAAGACCAAATTATACTCCGTTTCCACACAAATCAAGGCCCAAAACATATGAATTTACACTCTCATCAAACCCCCAAACTTACATGTTGCTCGTCCCGAGGCAACGAAATCAAACAAAGCTAGAGAGTGTAATCACAGGGTGCAACATATAATTATATTAACTTAGAACATGCAACTATTATACCTTTCATCCACATAAAAACATCAATTAATCACAATACTTCTACGAGTACTAAGTCATCAAGCTCACGGGTAAGTATTTACTCTCCCATTCATGTGTAAAAATACACTTATGGGTTATATCAACACTCATTTTCAATTTATATACTCGCGTAACCATAAGCTTGACAAAAGTCTCAAAACTCCATCCATAATCGACTCAACACTAGGATCACAAAGGACTTGCTTCAAGGATGTAATGTTGGCTCTTTGGTTAAGGTGGAAGAATATAGGTAAGTGACTAACTTTACTAGTAAAGAGTTACCTTGGCATATTATTCTCAGTTGCTCCTTCTTCACTGTTTCATCAACAATTTCGATCATAGACCATCCCTCCATCTTTACTTGGCTCAACTTCTTTTCTGTAATTCCGCCAATTCCGGTGTTCTTCAAGTATAAGGGTATCAGTTTCAGGCACTACCCTCTCTAGCATTCGGGATACCGGTTTCAGGCATTATTCCTCACAAGATTTAACTTTTTGTCTCTCGAATTTTCTTTCACCAAATCTCTCCTCCCTTTTAAAACTTTCTGGAGCATTCGTCTACCTCCACTCTTACTAGTAATTGGTTTTCAAGGCTCAAAAGATAAATTGCTCGTTATCAAAGCTTGCCAAAGAAAAAGGTTCAAAGGCTCAACAGGGCTTGCAAAGATAATTATAAGAAGGTAAAATATATTTGGCTAAGTAACTCGATTAACAATAACGGCCTAAGATCACTTCCTAGCATCTATCAATTATAGATTTCACACAAGACTCCAAGTCAAGTTCTAGAATACGAGTACGTAAGCGTCTCTCAAGAATAAACAATCATGCATATAGCACGATCAAAAGGCTCAAATCCTCACCAGGTTAATAGAATCCTAGCACTCTTCAAAGCATGCAATCAACATCAATTTCTTATGAACTATAAGTACAATTAGAACATGCTTTCCATTAACAAATTATCATGCATCAATAAGAGTTTATATCATAACACGAATTCATCCCAAGCACATCATATCTATCAATCAATCATCATTATTATACAGACCACTCACACAAGAATAATCACCACACCTAACTCTCAAACCAGCACCTGTAAAGTAGAAAAGAGAATAGGGAATGAGAAGAATCAGAAAAGAAAACATGATGCTCATCACTCCTCCAGAGCATTATTATCATCTAAACTCCCCGTTTCCCCACCATTCATCTCCAGCCACATCCGGTCCACATCTCTATGCAAGGCACTGAGATTCATATCCATCATGCGCCCATGATCTTGCAACTGCCTCAACCGTCCATCCATCTCAACATAATGCGTGTTGAGTGCAGTATAGTTAGCATTCGCAAGTGCCAGCTATCTATTCGTTTCTTGCTGGTTCGCGTTAAGCGTGGCGAAGTGCTCATGCATTAGTCGGAATTGCTCCCGATAGAACTGATCTTGGGCCTTCCAGAAGTCCTGCTACAACTGTGGTTGTGGCTGTTGCGGTGGTTGTTCGAAAAATTCTTGCTCGATCGGCTGTTGAGGCTGCACCGGAGGCATGTCCTCCTGATAATTGAAAGCTTGTGGTGGTTGTGGCTCCTCCTCCTCTAAATCAGTTTGATCTCCAATAAGAACCATGTCCTCATCCAAGCTAATTCCTTGCTCACGCAAATCAGCCAACAATCTCCAATTCCCTCTTTCTAAGCACGTCCTAGAGATTACTGAGTGCTCCGTCGTATTCATCAACCAATTACGATTATCCCTTACAGTTGTAAAGTCGGTGATCACAAGCGGAAACTCAAGTGTTCGAGGCTCCCTTCCTCGGATGAACATCCAAGCACCATTCACTCTCTCAATCAGCCCCAACCTGACACAAGAAGTCAAGATCAAGTTCGGATCTCCTCGAACAGGCTCATGCCTACTCAAATCAACCCTGTAATACTCCACTATGATTGTGATCAACCCCCAATGTTTATTTTCTGAAAACCATGCGTGGTGAACTTGTGAAGCTGCTGGAAGAAGTAGGCTGCCACGTTGAAATGAACCTCGTTGAGCATGCACCACATGATGTATAGTTCTCCCATTGGGATACAACTTCCTTCAGACCTTGCAAACAGTGTATTCCCTAGGATCCGATCCATGTAAGCAATAACAGGGTTGCGAATGAAAGCAACCTTAGAAGTGTTGGAATTGTAGTCCTCTTGCCTCCCCGTTATAGTTCTCCAAAAATCATTCGCCCTGAAGTTATCACTCTCGTTTCCAACCTTATTCTCGCAGCCAATGATCTCGTTAAACTCACGAGCCCACATAGTCTGCTCTTGACCTCCTATCTGCATATGAATGTCATAGGGAAGATATCATTCACCACGCTCCACTTGCAGCGTGCACAATACTTCCGCAGTGATGTGAAAGTATGTCTCCCTTTTCATCTCCATGAATGTTGTGATGCCCACTTGGTTGAACATCTAACGAATGTCGTTGATAATGTACATGTTCACCATGGCCCGATCGTCTTGATACCTCGTCCTTCTTATCTTCAATAAGATTGCATTCCACAGCTTCTCCTTCTCCTCCCAATTGCCAATCTTGATTCCAAAATCCCTTGGTGTTTTCCTTTTATCCATTCTTATCTTCTTGACAATCTCCAACAATGGGGGTGACCTGTTTTCCTTCCTCTTCGAAGAGGAAGCAATCTCTTTTCCTACAAAAGTTGTACTTCAATATACCAACAAGAGATAAAACCAAATCTATATCTATCATGAATTCTACTCAAGACTTCAAACTCATGTATCCAATTCAACTCAATCTCAAGTGTTTCCAAAACAACAAACTCTAAACCAACACTATCAATCAAGAATGTCAAGATTCAAGTAATCCAACACTACTCCACACTAACATAATAGCAAATCAACACAAAGTTTCACCAAGTCAACACAAACATGCTCAAGTTCCATCACCAATTGCATCTCATCACTATCCAAATTCAATGAGCCCATATGTATAATTCGAAATTAAACCCAAGCCCATGCTCATACATAATCGAATTCTCAAAATTTCTACAATTCAACGAAGAATATAAATTTGTTCCATATTCACTTATCTTGGTGAACAAGAAATAAATTTGTTTCATATTTTCAAATCTTGGTGAACAAGAAACAAATCTGTTCCATATTCTCTTATCTTGTGGATAAGAAATAAATTTATTCTATATTCTCTATTGGATTTGGGCTTGAGAAAATAAATTGGGCCACACAAAAAATGAGGGGCCCAAATGTTGAAAAAAAAGAAAGTACTTTTTGCGATTCATTCACATCAAGACACACTATCCGTGAACAAATCGCAAGGGGATATTTGTAAGCAAATAAAAATTCATAGTCGAATCAAAGGGCGACACATGGATTCTCCTTATTAAAATATCAATTTAATTTATTATTTATTCTGGAATTTAAATAAATTGATTCCTAAAATAAAATAATAAATAGTTGATAATTAATTTAAGCCCAGCAAATTAAATGGGGTTTAAATTGAATAAGGTTTCACCCAAGTCAAACAGGCTCAAGTCAAAGTTGTCTTGACCCAAGTCAAATAAGGCTCAAACAAATTAAAGCAGGCCCAAAAAATAAATAAGTTTGACTTGAAGCTTAAGTAAGTGGAAGGCTCAAGCCAGCAGAATCAGGTCAAATCAGCCCTGAGCCAATCAGACTGAGAGTTATTTATGGGATATCCTCATTCTTCACCTATATAAGGAGCCCTTCTTCATTCATTCCAGACACACCAAAATATCTGAAGATAAAAGCTCTGAAGAGATCAAGAATACGAGCAGTGCTCCATTGAATACTTCAAGCATCTTCAAGCGAAAAACAGCCGCCAAATTGAAGAGTTAGGTTCTAAACCTCTTCGATCCGGCGTTCTTCAAAAGTAATAGCCGCCAAATCGAAGAGTTAGGTTCTAAACCCCTTCGATCCGACGTTCTTCAAAAGTAATAGCTGCCAAATCGAAGAGTTAGGTTCTAAACCCCTTCGATCCGGTGTTCTTAAAAAGTAATAGCCACCAAATCGAAGAGTAAGGTTTTAAACTCCTTCGATCCGGCGTTCTTCAAAAGTAATAGCTACCAAATCAAAGAGTAAGGTTCTAAACCCCTTCGATCCGGCGTTCTTCAAAAGTAATAGCCACCAATTGGAGATCAATGTGCCAAACCCCTCCGATCCGGCATTATTTAACTCAAGTTCTTCAGTGTTCTTTACGGAAAGCTTCAAGAATAACGTTTTAATCTGAACAAAGGCTCGACCCCTCCGGATTAACTTATAAAATTCAAGAATAGCGTTTTAATCCGAACAAAGGTTCTATCCCTCCGGATTAACGTTATACACTTTAAATTCGAGTCCGGATAAGTTTCATTTGAAGATCTGACTCAACATACACAGTCAGCATAGTCAGCGCAACACACTCAAGTCAAAGTCAAGTCCAAATTGGTTCGAGAGAAGAATCAGAGGATATATAGAGATTGTTTCCTAAATTATCAAGTTCAATCCATCTGGATTATCTTTTTAATTCTTTTGTATATATTTCATTATAAATATAAAATTTGTTGTTACAGATGGTTTTGTATTAATTTATGTAACCAAAAAAGATGAGAGGGGATAGACAAAGAGAAAAAATATATTAATTAAGGAGAGAGAATGTATATAGATATATATAGGGGTGATTTTTAAAATTTATGTGTGAATTTTGAATTCCAAATCCAGAGTTTCAAACCCGGAAACAAACATTCCCTTAGTGTAGCGCACTTTACTGACATCAGTCATTTGTCTAATAATATCTACAATTTAAAAAATAGTAAATAATCACAATTAAAATTTATGTATTTTTATATAGTAAAATATTTAAATAATGTGACGCAATATATCACTCTTAGAATCATCTATGTTTCGTAAGCTACAAATTTCAAAAGACATAATGGGTCTGGTATGCATGATGAGAGTGGAAATTAGCGTGTTTGAGTGTCCAATTTAACACATTTTGATGGAAATTCTTATTATATGTTAGCATAAGTGTCTTATATTCATTGTATGTGAGAAAAATGTGAATTTGAGGTGTTTTATTATATTTTAAGTGGAAAAAGGATGAAAAGTGCAAAGTTGGAGAAAAGGTGCAATTTGTGCAAGAATGCTGAAAATGCAAATCCAACTTTCATAATTTTTTATGTTGTTATGGAGATCAAAATGTTCGTGTGGAAAGCCACTGAAATGAGGGTTGATTTGCTGTAAAGAACACCTCAATCGGATTCCAAATGAGGAAGTTATGATCGAAATGGTGACGTCGCGCGAGCTGTGCCGAACAGAATTGCTGTGCTACTTTCCGTGTCTTGTTGCACATTTAAATCTTGGATTTTTCTTTTGTTCATTATATGGATAGAAAGCCAAGGAAGAGAGGATCGCGTGAGCGCAAGAATCACTCAAATTGGAGCTCGGATGTGGAAGTTATACGCGAAACGGTGATACTGCGCAAGATAATTCGACCACAATATTTGAATTCGACCTGACCATGTGGTCGAATCCTGGTCGAATTGGACGGAAAAAGAAGCAATTCGACCATGACACCTCAATTTGACCTGTTGTGCTGGTCGAATCCAGCACCTGAAGCTCGAATCCGGTGTCTGAAGCTTCCAGTAGGGTGATTCGACCTGCAATTCGACCAGGGGAGGTGAATTCGACCTAGCTTTGTGGTCGAATTGACGTCCAAAAACTTACCATATCTGTATTTTTACACCCTCAATGCATGTGATCACTCAAAAAGCGCATTCCAAGGCCTATAAAGAGAGTTTACAAGTATAAAAGGGGGTGTAGATCACAATTGGAGGAGAAAAAATAATAAGAGAGTCATAAGAGAGGCCACAACCATACCATACCCCACAAGGGGAGATCATCCCCCAACCATCATCCACTTCCTTTCCTCCTTCCATCCATCACTTTGAAGATTCGTTGTGGAATCAAGAGGAGAACCAAGAGGAGGATTCAAGACAGAGAAGGACGCGACGACTCCTATATCTAGGGTTTATTTCGTTTCCTAATTTATCTTGTAATTTTCTAGACATCCGGGTAAGATCTATCTAACACCCATGATTGTTCTTCGTAACATCATGGGCTAGAGCCTTTTTAGTAGAATTATGGTTGTGAAGGTTTTTACCAATTAATTGAACTTTCATGTGTATACTCCGTACAACACTACTTGTGGATTTATTTTATATATGATTGTGCTTTCTTAATTCATACACACAGTCGTTTTGTACATCATTAACTGTTATGTAGAGTCTGAATACATATCTTGATTATTGATTGAGTGCGTTCACTGCTGAGCAGGATTCCATGTTATGATTCTAAGTGAGGGGACTCTGAAGATTCATTAGAACTGTCATATATAAATACTTATTAATTGAATTGAATTCGGGTTATTAAGTAAGATAAAGAGGATAATTTTATAGTACCTATAAAGGGAGATCATATCGGGTTAGAGTACCAATTGGCCAGGAAAATAATTGATACTGATAATACCTAAAAAGAGGGGTGGAATTATATCTCTTGCTCTGAGGTTATTTACACGTGTTACACATATGTTTACTAGTGTCTGTAGAGTAGATATGCATGGTTTAGTGATGCATCCATATTCCACAAGGCAGAGTCGGATATCAACACACAAAAAGGAGATTAATGAGTGAAACTGGATTATCCTAGAGCTACCTATTCTCCTACTTGATCCACTTTCGTATTCTTCTAGTGATAATTATTTTATTTGTTATTTTAATTAATTGTTTAGTAGATTATAATTAAATTCCAAAAACTATATTGCCACACTTGTCTTAATTAATTAGTAAATAATTAAATTGATAATACGCCGTCCTTTGGGTTTGATATTCACTTGGTCGCTTGCTTAAGATGCAATTGATATCCTTAATACTTGGGGATTAATTTTGTGTGGAAAGAAAACGCGCATCAATGCAGGAAGTTCAAAACAACACACACACACCATGATATAAATTTAACTTACCAATCAAGTTTGATTCATTCACTCTGTTTTGTAATATTGCGTCAAATAGAATGAAATCAAACTCAAATTTAGGTATAATCACTGTAGTGCCTCATCTAAACGCTGTAAATCGATGAAATTCAATCATATAGTCATGGTGAGCTGTTAGAAAATCTTGTTGATTCGCCACAATTTTATAGTTTGAAATACTGACAATATCATCCTCTTTTAACCATTGCAAAGATTTATCCACGACAGTCTTATCTCTCGCAAATCCTTCAATTTTTTAGCCATATAATTTGAAAAAAAAATTAAAGATAATATTTATTTATTAATTAATTTATATGACGATAGATAGACCAATACCTGTTCATCCATAAGAATGACATAGAGATATGCAACCTCCTTTAAATTATTTGGAAGTGGTATAACCCATTATCGAATAACCCTCTCCGTATTTGTTCATAGTGTCCTCGCAGGAGTTAAATCAACAATAGAAATGTGATGTGTAGTCATTATAATATTGATTATAATGAATCACTCAATTTTTTTTAATCTCGATTGTTTTGTGTTGAAATTATAGTGGCGATGTATGTTTATATATAATAGGAGGAGATGTTTATTTATGATAATAATTTTAAAATAATGGAATATTAGAAATGAGGAATATGATATTCCAGAGAATTTAGATCTGCTTAAAAAGTGGACAATTCCTAAGATAGAACCTAGATTAATATATCAATTAGGTACTTTTGAAAAAATAGGTTTAAAACAAGTAGTTAAAACTACTGAAGAATCGATTTCATTAGATAGTAATGATATGATAATTAGATTATTATCTGAAAATGATATAGGTGCTTATAGCAACACTCATAAATTCCTTCATATAAGATTAGTGCAAATTACATTTAATCCTTTGACTTTAAAAAGATTACCAGAAAGTTTTATAGCAGCTTTAAGAGATGGTAGAAATTTAAATTGGAAGCAATCTTTAATGAGTATTATACAATCCAGCTTAACAAATGGACCAATTTATTTTAATGTCTATCCTAATTTACAATTGTCTTTATCTGATATCAATATACTTTATTCTTTAACATTAAATGTTAAAACACATGGTTATAATTATATTCCTGGAACAGAAGTGATATGTATCTGTTACAGAATATATTATAAACCATTGTATACACTGAATCCTCAGTGTAAACGTATTGATAAAATAAAGAATGAAACAATAATTATTGAAACCAATTTTAGTAGGTCTAATATTATGACCAGAAGACCTATTAAATGGGAAGAAATTGACTTTCCAGAAAATTGGATTCTTGAACAAGCAGTTCCTGTACAAACACAGGTACAAAATCAGAATAATATTTCTGATATTTTTCAGAATACTGATGGAACAATTAATATACGATTTGAGAATAATAAGTCTCTCCAAAGATATAATTCGATGAGAAATTATATTTCTCCAATAGATTACAAAGTGGAACTGCCACGATCTTCAACTTCTCAGATAAGAGAAGATAATAATTCTGAAATATTTACTCCTGTTACAGATAGATTATATATTAACAGGAATAATATTATCAGAGAAGCAAATACTCGTAATATAGATGAGTCAAAACCGACAATGTCGGAAATGGATTTTAAAATTTAATTTATGGATTTATATGAAAAATAATTTTAGTCCTGGTTCTTCAGCCAGAAAAATTATTTCTGAAGAATTTAAAAGTCAAGGTTATACACCTTTCAGAAAATGGTTTTTTGAGAATTTTACTCAAAATGAAATTATAAGTTTTCAAGATGAATTTTATAAAACTTGTGAAGAGAAAAATGTGTTAATACCTTTTGCAGCATGGTTTATGAATACATATGTAAAAAATTATATTTCTATTTTAGAAAGAAATTATAATTTGCAAAATAGTACAGTTGTGACATATATATATCCTCCACAACAATCTTTTCATATTGAAAAAAATGAAAAAATTTATAATTTTTTAGCTTTTGCTAAACTTATAGAAGATGATACAATACAAATTACTTGTAAATATATTAATACCATGTTTGAAAATCAAAATTATACAAATTTGTTTTTAAATGTATTAGGAGAATAAATCCAGTCTATTCATAATAAACTGGATATGATAATATCAGTTATTAATAAAAATAGTCAACCCACTGTAATAGTTACAGAAAAGGAGAAAAAAGATTTACAAAATCTCCAGCCTGTAATAATTACAGAAAAGGAAAAAGAAGCTTTGCCAAGCTTCCAACCACCTCCAGTAATATCTAATTTTAAAATCAAGCCATTAACTTAGTATAAAAACTCTTGATAAAGTGTTATATGATAATATCATAGAAAATCCTGATTATAGGCAGGTTTTTCAAAATCAGATCAATAAGATCAATACTAAATGGGCTGATAAGCCAATTCAGAATAAATTTTATTATAATAGACCAACACCCATGGATGTATTACATGAAGAATACACTGATATTATTGATATTAGTTATTCTGGTAATAAGATCTATGAGTGGAATATTGATGGTTATTCTAATAAACAGATTTATAATATAGTACATAGAATGCTTATGTACTCAACTATTTGTAAAAATAGTAATAATTCTGATAAGATTATTGCAGCAATGATAGTAGCTGGATTTACTGGACAGCTTAAAGGCTGGTGGGATAATTATTTATCTCAAAATGATAGAGATAATATTCTCAATATGGTTAATAAGAAGGTAATAATACTACCGAAAATGCAGTTTATACACTTGCAGTTAATATAATTGAACACTTCACTGGAAGGTTCAGTGATAATAGTGATACTATTAGAACACTGCTCCAAACATTAAGGTGCAGAACACTCTCTGATTTTAGGTGGTATAAGGATACTTTCCTAAACAGAGTAATGAAATTACCAGAATGTTATAACATTCATTGGAAGTCAAAATTTATTGAAGGATTACCCAACTTATTTGCAGAAAGTGTAAGAAAAAACTTAAAGCGTAATCATATTATGATTCCATATGAAAGTTATATTTATGGTGCTCTTATAGACACTTGTATTCAGGTAGGATTAGCTTTATGCAATGAAATAAAGCTAAATCAACAGATTAAAAGGCAAAATCTCAATGAGAAAAAACAATTGGGAGAATTTTGTCAACAATTTAGTTTGGATAATCCTACATCCAGTAAAACCAAAATTAATAGAGATAAAAAGGTTTGTAAACCTAAACATAGGAGATATTCTCCTAGGTAGATTGAGAAAAAGAATAAAAGAAAGGAAGAAAAGTTCCAAAAGAAGTCTTATAGTCAAAGATAATATAAGAAAAAAGAAAGATATTGCAAAATATATGATAGAAAATGTCATACCAAAGAATTTTGCTGGACAAAGAAAAAGATTAATAATCTTGAGATTCCTGATGATATCAAGGAAATTATAATACAGACTCTTGAAGAAAAATCTGAATTTGAGAAATCAGAATCAGAATTTTATCTACTTCTGAATCAGATGAAGAAATCATCAATAATTTAGTTGATGAATACATTTCTGAATCAGAAGAATGTGAGCCTTGTAAAGAAGGATTTATATGTCCTAAAGAGATTAATAATCTTGATAATAATCAATCTGAGTTTTATAAGATTATATCTCAATTCTCAGATATGTCAATTAATGTTCTAACTTCTGATAATATCTTTGAGGTGCTAAAAATGATTAAAGATCCTTTATTAAGGAATCAAATTATTAATGATTTTGGTAATGAAAATGGAACTTCCTCTTCTAATAAAGAAGAAGAATTGACTCAAGACATTCTTAATAAGAATAAATATTATTACATGATAAAAGTCATGAATCAGTTAAGAACCAAATATCAGGTTCAAAGAGATATATCTCTACAAGACCTTCATAAAGAGATTAATAATCTCAGAGAAGAAATAAAATTATTAAAGAATAAGAATCTTATTCAAGAATCTAGAATATCTAGATTGGAGGAATTTTATAAAGGAAAAAATATTTCACATGAGAATATTTCTCAAAATATTGAGGTTAATAAACCTAGTATGTTTAATGACACATTTCTTTCTACTATTGAGATGATTATATCCCAAAAATGGTATATAAAAATACCATTATTGATTGATAATCATTATACAAAAACATTTACTGCACTTGTGGATAGTGGTGCAAATTTAAATGTTATACAGGAAGGGTTAATACCTACTCGATATTTTCATAAAACTAGTCATGCATTATGGCATGCAGGAGGTGATAAACTCCAAATTAATTATAAGCTTCCTAAAGCTTATGTTTGTGTTAATAATAAATGTATTTCGCACAGTTTTATACTTGCAAAAAATATTTCAAACCAAGTTATACTTGGTACTCCATTTTTAAATAATATTTACGCTATAAAAAGATTGATAATAAAGGTATTATTGGTACTTTTAAAGGAAATGATATTTTTCTTGAATTTATTATTGAGTCTTTCACAAAAGTTTTGCATAGTCTTTATGATAATATCAAAGCAAAACAAAATCAAATTAGTTTTTTAAAACAAGAGATTAATATTATTACTCTTGATGATCAATTGAAAAATCTTAGATTACAGGATAAAATTAGTCTTTTGAAAAATCAATTTTCATTAGAAATTTGTAATGATCATCCTAATGCTTTTTGGGATAGGAAAACACATATTATTTCTTTTACCTTATGAGGATTCTTTCAATGAAAAGAATATTCCAACAAAGGCTAGACCTTGTCAAATGAATTCAGAGTATTTAGAATTGTGTAAAAAAAAATTGAATCTTTATTACAAAAAGAACTCATTAGTCATTCTCAATCTTCATTGTCATGTACTGCATTTTATGTTAATAAACATTCTGAGATTGAAAGAGGTATACCAAGATTGGTTATTAATTACAAACCTCTAAATAAAGTCCTGAAATGGATCAGACATCCAATTCCTAATAAAAAGGATTTATTGGATAGACTTTATAATAGTCTGATATTTTTGAAATTCGATCTTAAGTCAGGATACTAGCAAATTCAGATTAATGAATATGATAGATATAAGACAGCATTTAATGTTCCAATAGGACATTATGAATGGAATGTAATGTCATTTGGGTTAAAGAATTCTCCTTCTGAATTTCAGAAGATTATGAATGATATTTTTACTCCTTATAGTGAGTTTATAATTGTTTACATTGATGATATTCTGGTATATTCAAAAACCATTGAGATGCATTTTAAACATTTGCATATTTTTAAATCATTAATTATTCAAAATGGATTAGTTATTTCTAAACCAAAAATGGAATTATTCCAGACTAGAATTAGATTTCTAGGTCATATAATTGAAAAAGAAAATATTATTCCTATCAATAGAAGCATTGATTTTGCTGAAAATTTCCTGATGAGATAACTGATAAAACTCAGTTACAAAGATTTTTAGGAAGTCTTAATTATATTGCTCCTTATTATCATAATTTGGTTAAGGACACAACTATTTTATATGATAGACTTAAGAAGAATCCTAAACCATGGATTAATAGTCATACTGATGCTGTTAGAAAGATTAAATCCAGAGTTAAAACTCTATCATGCTTAATGATTAGCAATCCAAATTGGAAAAAATTATAGGGACAGATGCCTTTAATATAGGATTTTGTGGTATATTAACCCAGATTAATCCGGATAATAAACAAACATATCTTGTTAGATTTCATTCTGGGAAATGGAATGATTCTCAGAAAAATTATACTACTATTGCTAAAGAGATTCTTGCAATTGTTAAATGTGTTTTAAAATTTCAAGATGATTTATATAATTAGAAATTTACTGTTGTAATAGACTGTAATGTAGCTAAATTTATGTTTCAAAAAGATTTCAAACATGATGTTTCTAAGCAAATGTTTGCTAGATGGCAGGCTCATTTAGCTCCATTTGATTTTGATATTGTTTATAAAAAAGGAGAAGATAATAGTCTTCCAGATTTCTTAACTCGTGAATATTTTCAGGTATGAGTACACGAGGCAGAGGATCTTCCTCTTATAGAGGAAGAGGTGGCAGAGGAAAAATGCCTGAAATAATATCTTAACATGGCAATAAAAAGCTCGTAGCAATGAATAGAGTTGAAGAAGAAGCATATCAAAAATTTCTTAATAAAAGAAATAAACAACAAAAAACAAATGAAGAAAGTAATACTTCTTCATCATCATATGCTCAAATAGTTGAGAAAGAAGAATCTAATTATATTGGATTCATTCAAAATGAATATAAAGAAATAATATTTCTTTTAGAAGAAAGAGATTTAAAATGGATCAATGATCCTTGGACTTTAATGCAAAGATATATGGATAATAGCTCCATGCAAATGAGGACTTATAAGTCAAGATATCGGTATGAACAGATATTACTTCAAACTGGTTCTTGTGATATTACACATTTTACAGGAACTAGTAATGAAATTTATAATTTCAGTAAAATAATAATTAAAAAGGTAATATCCTTGGAAGATTGGGGAATTTCTCCATTGAGAGAAAAAGATGTTATGAATAATAAAGGAGTTCCAATTAAATATAATTATTGGGACTATTGTGATGTCTTTATAAAGGTACTTAATTATGAAAATGATAAAAAGAAACATACTTGGTTTATCAAGATATGTTCAAATGTTTATAAGGATGATATCCCACACTGGTTTATACACTGATTTCATTGTTTTGGCCCCACTTCAATTATTTTACCAGAAAATATGAAAATTTCATTTGATAGATGGGTGGATATATCCCCACAACTTTTAAAAAAGCAAGAATTAAAATTATACATTGAGGGTATAGTCTCATGCTACTTTTTTATTGAATTTTCAATACCATGGATATTTAAATGGTCTCCAGAAGTAGGTAATACCGAAACAGGAATTCCATGTATATACAGAACATTTTATACTAAATTCTGGGATAAAATGTTATGTATAGATCCCAAAACAAATCAGATTTATGGGATAGAGACAATGGATCTCTTGGAGAAAAAATTGAAATTATATAGTAATACTTATAAAGAAATTTATACTTCTTCTCCATTCGATCATATTTTGAGAAAATCCAAAATGAAGTCAGAAAATCTGACAAGAGAGCAGATGATATCTGCCTATATTGAGGAAATGAAGAAGGATTTGATATCCCAATTTGGAGATGATAATAAATCAGAGTCTACTATGGTCTCTGAACAAATGCAAGATGCACAAGATCCAAATGATATGGATCTAGATGAAATTTTTATGGCAATTCAGGATACTCTAATAGAAAATTTTACACCTGAAAAAGAAGCATCTTCATCATCATCAATTCACAAAGGAAAATAATTTGATGTCATTGCTTACAACATCAACAGTAAGCAGCCAGACAGGATACTGTTCATAAACAGTAAAGCAGCCGGATAAATTACTGTTCATCAACAGTAAATTAATGTATACTTTTGACTTATTGTAGCACTTTATACTATGCAGACCGAAAATTTCGGCTTTTTATTATTTCTTCATGCGGTTTCTACTATTGGGACGCATTTTCTCATTGTATAAATAGCTTTGAAGTTTTCATTTTTAGGCATCGATCAGAACGATGTCTCTTCTCTCTTCTGATCAACTTTGTAAGCTCATGTGTTGAGCATCCCCCTCTTTTGTATATATAAATTTGTATTAATAAAAAGAAGTATTCCGAATATATATACTTTGTAAGTATTTACAGTTTTTATTTTTATTGTTTATTTTTTTTTAATTATGTTCATGTTTAGCCTAATAGGCTAAAATAACCATGTGTTGATTCATAACTATTTATTAAACTGGCATGAAACTTATATAGTTTATGGCTAGGATATTCTGATAAAGAATCTAATGGGTTAGATAGAATTTACTGGCCTTAAATATGTTGCTCTTGTAAGTCTCAGTTTTAGTCATTTGAAAGGCGTTGTGATGGGTATGTTAGAGGTTTTATTTGGGTATGATTTTATTCAAAGATGCCGGTTTTATTTTCATTCTGTAAAATATCCTCAATGATTCTTGTTAGCGATCCTGTCCCTAGATAATAATGGAGCATAACATGTATTGGGCTGACTTAGTCTAATTATACAATTTTTTAATTTAACTCCAAAATAAATTTTACCTAATATAGAATTATGAATAGTAAAGTCTTATTCATTATACGATTTTATTTTTTAATCCAACTCCAATATAAATTTTACCAAATTTAGAAATAGAATTAGTAAAATCTAATTTAGATTTATGAATATAAAACTGAATAGAAAAGGAAATAAATATTTAAAATTAAAATATTATTATAATAATAATATTAATAATAATAAATTATACTTAATTTAGATTTTTGAATAGTAAAGTATTATGAATTATTATACTCCCTCCGTCCCAAGTATTTTTACCCACTTTCCATTTTAGGGTGTCCCACGTATTTTTACTCATTCAATTTTTAGCAAAAATACATAATATTATATTACCTACTTTTTACAATCTCAACAACTTTAATTACTTTTTTACACTTTATTCATCATTCCCAATAACTTTATTAACTTTTTCTTTTTAAATTACTATTTTATCCCTAATTTCTCTTATATTCTATATTAAAAAAATAAAATATCTTAATCTATGTGCCCGTACAAACGGGTAAAAATACCCGGAACGGAGGGAGTACAATTTTATTTTTTAATAATCTAACTCCAAAATAAATTTTTCTTAATTTAGATTTATGAATTAATAAAACATAATTTAGATTTATGAATAGAAGCGAAAATACATTTATTTAAAACAAAATATTACAATATTAATAATAATAATAGATTTATTTTTAATTAATTATTTATAAAAATCAAATAAATATATTTTTAATATATTTTCTTAATTTATTAATTAATTTAGATTTATAAATAGAAAATAAAATACATTATCTTAAAAATTAAATACAAAATAAGGAAGTTAATTATAAGTAAATAAGGAAAATATAAAAAATTATTTAAAAATTCAAAAAAATGAGAAAATTACACGTCATAACGGAGTGCTTTGGAGCGCTCTAGTATGAAACCCGCGTACAACGCGAGATCATTAATTATTATTCTTATTTATTATAGTTAAATAATCAGTGTTATATAATGTAACAATATTAATTAAGAAGATTTTTTTTCTTATAGCTAAAAAATTTCTTTCATCAATATAAAGAATTTAAATCAAATTATAACATTTGACTTTTGATAAAGTAACGTAAAACTAAATCATGCTAAATGTTAATATATATGTACACACTACACCAAAAATGCTGATAGACATCATTGAATAAACATCGGTCCTACGTAAAATGTGATGTCTTTTTATGAAAAACTGATATCTTTTGGTTAACCGATGTCTATCAGCGTAAAAGTATGCTGATAGATATCGATTTTTATTAAATTTGCGCTGATAGACATCGGTTTTCAATAACTGATGTCATCGATTTTCAACTCTTAAAAAATGATGCTGATACCGGTTTCAAAAACTGATGTGTTTTTACGTGATGTCAATGCTCTAATAGACATCGATTATAATGCACTGATGTATAATATGTTAAGTCTTTTAGTTTTTTAATTAAAAAAATAATAATTTGCAAAATTAAAATAAAACTTATCTCATGGCACACGTTTTCTGAATATATTAAATTACTCATAAAAATTAATTGAATGTAACTTTCATTTAATAATCTCGTCACACTCGATCGCCCCCTTTTACCCCCATTCTTTGAGCTTTCGTTCAGCCACTGCTCGTATCTCAAGAACCCGCCGCCTGCCTCCGGCTTCGCCACTGGCTCCCCACTTCAACTGTCAGTCTCCATCTAAACCCTCCTCATTCCTTCCACAAAGAAGCTCTCGACGTTCATAGGTAATTACCTTGAGCCTTCTCTCCTCCACTTTGAAAAACTGATATTTATTGGTACATTGCGATGTCTTGAAGTGGATAGACATCAGTTATTAACCGATGTCTAATGGGTCATGACCGTTGTCTTTCCATAGAATGACATCAATTTTAAACCGATGACTTTTGGTCCCATCTGATGTCTTTTCTTGGAAAGACATCGATTGAAAAGCGATGTCTTATGGGTGTAAATTGATGTCTTTTTGTTGAAAGATATCGGTAGATAACCGATGTCAAAGGATGCAACCGATCTCTATACAAGAGAAAAGACATCGGCTAAAAATCGATGTCTATTAGCGCTCACTTTCAACATCGGGGGCTTCAACAACGGCTGCTTGGTGAAATAGATATCGATTTTTAACCGATATGTATCAGCATTTTTGGTGTTGTGACATAAATTCTAATTGTTTGAAAGAATCTTGACTTGTATTTATTTTTTAATGTTACTTTAATACTATTAAAAACTATTTATTACTCCTCCTGTCCCTCTAAAAAAATGTGCAATCACATAGGGGCAATTTTGTCTCTTTTTTGTATATTTATGTAGTTGTTAGTATTTTATTTTTTTATTGTATTTTAGTGCAATTAAGATTAAAATAAGTAACTCCAAGTATTAAATTCTTAATTTTACTGTTTGTCTAAAATAAATATAAATTATATATATATAAAAAATCTCAATTTTTTTTTCTATGCATGATTTGATTTGATACTAATTAATTTATTTGTATCGAATGATTTATTCATTAATTGCAATTAATGATAGTAAAGTAAATAAGTCATAATAAGTGTATAAGAAAAATAAATAAATAGTAAGATTATACATGAACAACACATTATCAAAAAAGAACTTTGTTATACTAATATATATATATATATATATATATATATATATATATATATATATATATATATATATATATATATATATATATATATATTATGGAAAATAAGGTCAAATATTTTATAATTAATTAAAATAAAATATTTTAAAATATTTTAAATAGTTGCTATATATATATTTTTAAAATATACGTAATATTATAAATAATATTTAAATAGAGTATTATTTTTTATTCACAATTATGGTTTAGTATTTCTCAATTAATTATATAATAATAATTTTATTTTCATTAATTGTTATTATCTTTAAGAAACCAATGTTATATATATATATATATATATATATATATATATATATATATATATATATATATATATATATATATATATATATATATATATATATATATATATATATGTATGTATGTATATATATGAATAAAATTAATTTATATATAATATTCTTATAAATATTCATAAATTTGTAATGAATTTATTAATTTTATTTTTTATTTAATTTTATTAGTTTCAAATTATATAAATAACTAAAGAAAATCAATTTTTTAATTCATATGTCATAATTGAATAATTAAGATATATATAAATAAATATTAATATACTAAATTTAAAAAATTAACAAATATTTACAAACTCAAGTTAATGTTATTTGATATGGAATAATAATTTAACTTAAAGAACTTAAGCTTTCGATTTTATACATGAATTAGTTTTTCAACTTTTTATTCTTTAGAGGTAAATTGATTCAAGAGTATTTGAACTATTGAACCTCTTGAAGAATACTTGAATCAATACTTTAGAAGTAGCTCTCAAAGGATACTTGAATCGATTAAGAGATAATACTTGAATCGGTTTTTTCGATGTAAATCGATTTAAGAATACTTGAATCGATCGTTTTACTTTTGAAAATTTGATTTTTAAGATGTAAATTTATTCAAAAATACTTGAATTGATTCTCTTCTTCTTGAAGAATCGATTCTTAAGAGGTAAATCGATTCAAGAATACTTTGAATCATTTCTCTTCCTCTTGAAAGGTAAATCGATTCAAGAATACTTTGAATCACTTCTCTTTCTCTTGAAGAATGCTTGAATCGATTTTTAGAGGTAGATCGAATCTCTACTTGATTCTCTATCGAAATAAATTTTTATACTTTCATAAATCAATTCTTTAGAGGAACTTAAAGAAAGCTCATATTTCTCTTGGAGAATCGAATGTATGTATTTAGAATGAATAACCAAGAAGTCTTATTTATAGGTGGGGTGAGAGAGAGTATAATATGGAATATTTTTTTCCCTTTTATATATATATGATTTAATTTTATATTAATTAATTTATTTCATTAAAAAATTTAGTAATTATTTAATGATACCCAAATAAATAAATAAAATATTGAAAATTTAATCTTTATTAAAAATTAGAAACACAATATTTAAAAAAGAAAATATTAAATAAGTAAATTAATTAAAAGTAAATAAGAAAAATATTAAAAAAAGTATTAAAAATATAAAAAATAGAGAAAATTATACGTCACATTGGAGCGCTCTGGAGACGACACATCAGCAAGAAAAGTTTCTGTTATAGTATACTTAAGATATATATATATATATATATATATATATATATATATATATATATATATATATATATATATATATATATATATATATATATATATATATGTATATATATATATGCATACAGAGTCATTGTGATAAATAATATTCCCTTCGTCTGCTGGAAAGAGGGTCTTTTTTTCCATTTTGGTCGTCCGTTTAAAAGAGGGTCATTTCCTTTTTTACACACATGGGACCCACATACACCCACTAATACAACTAAAATATGAGGTCCACACTCCCACTAATACAACTACTCACTACACATTAAATAATAATACTCCTTAATCTACGTGCACAAAAGCAAAATGTCCTCTTTCGGGCGGACGGAGGGATTAGGTTAGTGGTAATGTTTAAATTAATAAATGATTAAGTGTTTTATCTTTATATTCATTGTGTGACTCAATATATTCAGATAATTATAATATCTTTATATTTTTATATATTTTATTTTTTAGTGCTCCCTCCGTCATGCATAAACATTTACATTTAATTTTTCACGTAAATTAAAAGATATAATATTTTAATACGTAGTGAGGTGAGAAAAATAATATTTAACGTAAAGTGAGTAGTTATTAGTGTTGTATATGAGCCCTATATGGAATAATTAATTGTTTTGTGTTGACCAAATTCGACAAAAATAGAAATGTAAACCTTAAGTTGTGACAAACAATGAAAAATATAAACCTTAACGCGGGACGGAGTGAGTATATGTTTTCGATTGTGAGACGACAAAAGAACCATCCACGAAAGTTCCTCATTTACTTTTCGCACGTGAATTAAGAATTATTATTATTTTATATGTAGTGAGTAGTTGTATTAATAGTGAGTTCTTTTACTAAAAAGTAAAAATGAATACTTTAGGCTGTACCCCCTTTCATCTTTAAGTGCAACTTGAATTCAATAAATTTATAAATCTAAAATTTTAAATTAATGGATTTGATTTTGAATTTTTTGTTATTGTTTTGGATGGTTTTTTATATCCTTATTACTCAAACTGTGTCATTTAAAATCTTTTCGTTGTTTAATTGATATATTAATATATTAAAATATATTAAATTAATAAAAAAAATATTTTAACCCCTACCATTCAGCCTACCCCCATTTTCCCCTACCTACTCCACCAATCCACTCATTTTTTTTAAATATAAAATTTAGATTTTAATATTTAATATAATAAAAATCACAACACTCTGCCCCCCAAACCCCAAAAAAAAATTAATAAAATTTTAAATTTTAATATTTAATATAATAAAATTTTATTGTTTTTATTTATCATATATAACATTATATTTTAAAAATAAAAAAATAATTGTTGAATTATGAATTTGAAAATCCTTTTATAAATTCATAATTAATCCAAACAATGTAATTCAAATGAATTGATTTAAAATTCATGGAATTTAAAATCCACTTATTTTCAAATTTATTGAATTTGAAATGACTCAATTCAAACACAACCTTAAAGTAGACATCCAAAATAGTAAAATGAGACCTTTGTAGTGGACGAATAAAGGAATATTATATATTATTCAAAGAATAATCTTAAATGATGTACCCCTTCTTAAGTGGCACGGGATGTTCTGTAACACAGTGGTGTGACATCTCCTGTAATACCTGCTTATGGAATAACACGTGTTGGGGTGGATAAATCCAATCTCTTTCCCCAAGGGTTGACTGGTTGACTTAGGGTATATTTCCCTTCTCTCTTTTACGTGTCATTCATCCAATGGAGTGTCACAAGAGATGTCACAGCAAAATGACACAAAAGATCCAGACCCTTCTTAAGTAGTTTGATAGCTCAATTATAATTTGTAAGGGGGCCTATCTAAATTTGGAGGCTCATTTAAATACATTGTTACTCTTCACAAATTTTATATGGCTAAAAGCATTTTATTAAGAATTCAGGATCTATAGTAAATCAAGAAAAGAGAGGAAAATTACGAAAACACCCTTCATCGTCATCTCTTCCACCCCTGAACCCTAATTCATTTCTCATTTTTTAGAATATCATAGTCGCTCCTTCTTTCGAGAGATAGAGAAAAAAAAGAAATAGAAAAAGAAAAGTCGCTCCTTCTATCGGAAGAAACCCTTCATTTCTATAATTTCTAAAAATAAATTCTATCCTTCCTTGAATATGAAGAATACGTCTAGAAATGGAAGTCGTCAGATTTTTTTGTAAAATCATTATAATAAATTCACAATTTTTTAGAAATGGCAGAAATGTGCACTGTTCTTTCTACCTTTCTAATTAAAAAATAATTTCCTTGATGAGTTCAAGCATTAGTTTTCTTTTTTTAATTTTGTTAATTACTGTAATTGTTCACACGAATATCAATTCGGGGAGTTGGTAAGGCTGGGGTTATGAATAATTCCATAAACATGAAAAGAAACATTGGTCCAAAAGAGATTTGATTTGGTGAGTTTCTTCCTTGACAACGTTGGATATTACAATTATCTTAAAGGTTGTGAATATTGTGAGATTTGGTTAAAAAAGTAATAAAAAAAAATAAAGGTTGTAAAAGTAATTTGAACATTTATCTTAATTCATTTATCTCATATCAAGCATCTCAATGTTATGTTAATGCAAAATTTAATACATCCTATAAATCAATCTTCATTTTTCATATTATAAATATTTATCTTCACTTAAATCTCATTTCTTATATATAATCTTTTATCTTATTAAATTTGATTTCTTATATGTACTCTTATCTTAACTAACCTATCAAACTAGCCGTTAGTCTTTGTCATGACTTATTTGTATTTATTCATTTTTTTAATTCAGCATTTTGTTTTGTTTTCTAGACTGATTTATACCCTTTTAATTTTTAAGGTTTAATTTATTAATTTTAAAGGCAAACACTTTATATATATATACATTGACCTATGATTGCTATTTTCTTTCACCCTCAAGTGTAAGAGATCGATTGTAGTGTGTGTGACCAAGTGAAATATCATTCCCACGAGATAGTTATAAATTTAATAAATAATTCTATTTGATAATTCAAATGCAAGACAACTCTGGGATTTTTTTAATGGATTATTAATTAAACTAATTAAACTAAAATTGAACAATTAAATTAAGCAAATAAAATAAATCACGCAGAGAATACGAATTAAAAGTTCAAAGATGTAGAATTGGTAATGCTCGGGCAAACAATTTAACTATGTGACTAATTTATCTAGACCCAAATTAATTACCTACAGACGTTTATAAGAGGATCACTAAACCTAGTTAAGTCACCTTGATCGGGTAGAATCTAACACTTATAATGAGCAGCAAATCATAGGATCAATAAGAAATTAATTCACTCTCCATCTATAGGTACTTCATGCTAAATTCCATTAAAGGCTAGAGCACTAGACTTCCTTTTCTAGATACGCGATTTTTAACCCCTTTTGTCTCCTTACTAATTACTTAATAATGATGTTTTACCAAGAAATTAATATTCCAAATTGATTGTCTAACATTCTTAGGTATTATAGGTCAATCACCTAAGAATGTTACAGGAAACAACAACTATTATGCAGAAATAGAGAATCATATTAACTATCAATCAGTGATACCGTCAAGAATAATTAAAGAAATCAAAACCCAAAAACACAATAATATGAAGTCTCAAAATATCCTCTTCAATAAGGAAATAAACAATTTGCAGAGTAATAAATTCAAGTCTAGGGAAATCAAATCACATAGTCAAGACTGTATTAACGCTCTAACATTACCAACAAAGAAGCTTAGCCCATGGATTTACGAGGGCAAATAACAAAGATATAATAAACCCTAATCATGGTGCTAAAATAACAAAGATAGATAATTAAAAATAAAGAACCCTTTTTGAGGACTCCGTCTCTTCAATTACTATCTGCGTCGGAATCTCCGTCTCCAATCTTCTCTCTGGTGGATGGATGGAATAATAGTGAATAGAGGAAGAAATAGGGCTAGATGATGAAGAGGGCGTGTGTGGGCGTAGGTCGAATTCCGTCCTATGTGTATAAGATGGATGCTGTATTTATTGCCGTCCTGCAGGCGTGAATTTGGATCAGCAGCAATGGGCTTATTTTTTTGGTAATGGGCTGATGACGTAGATGGTGGAATGAGAAAAAACTATGCTCCAACGTGGCTCCTAAAACAGCAGAATTTTTCATCTCAGATTGACTTCATGGCCCAATAACACTTTGCTTTCCCTTTTATGCACGTCACTTCAAGTTAGTGATATATCATGGCCCACTTATGAATTATTCCCAACTTTTTCAAGTTCTTATTATTGACTAATGGGCCCACTTTACCCTTGATCAATATGGCCTTGAAAACTAATTAAACACATCAGTAACAAGCTATTGGACCAAAATATCGCAAGTCACGAAAATCTCGCTGCAGTCGCGCTGTCACACTGTTTTGATCATAACTTCTTCATTCGAATTCCGATTGAGGTGATTTTTGCGGCCACACATTCCTCTCTTCCATGACTTTCCAACCATGTATAACAAGATCAGATTGAACTCCAACACGAACACAGAAAAATTATGGAAAGTAGTTCCCTGTTTTCTTGCATATTGCTCAAATTCACCTTTCACCCTAACTTTGCATTTTTATCATTTTTTCTATCAAAACACAACAAAATATCTCTCATGCACTTTTTAGTCGATAATAATTCAAAGTATAAAGATTTGTGCAAATAATAGCAATTATACACTTAAAGAGATATCAAATTGACTCAAAATTACATGAATTTCCACTCTCATCAACCTACTGTTCAACGAAGTATATTTTATAAAAAGGTTGCAAATTAAATAAAAAAGTGATAACATTTTAAATAAAAAAATAGTAATATTTTTTTTATTTAGATTAAAAATGATAACTAATTAAAAATAGTGTAAAACTATAGTGAGATATTTCATCATTTTTATTAACACACTGAATCTTCTACGCTATTTTTGTATGTGTCACGCATTATATGATTGACAAGTAAGAGAGAAAAAATCCAACTATTACCCCTAAAGTTTAAGCTTTCCTTTTAGGGTATAGGGTGTGACACAAAAGATGATGTACCAAAATACATAGGGAATTCGAACCGTTTAATTAAGTTCTTTATGTCCCATTACACTCTTCATTATTTACTTTTTCCTAATTTATTTATCTCTTTATACTCTTTACCCTTAAAAAATAATAGTTTCAAAGAATATATATATTTATTTTGGGTTATTAATAGGGAAGGTTTTAACTTTATGTCAAATCAATTTACTAATTTATTTAAAAAATTAAATGAGAGAGGAGAGATAAAGAGAAAAAATGTATTAATTGAGTAGAGAGAATGTACTAGGTATATATAGAGATGATTTTTAAAATTTGAATATGAGTTTTGAAAACAAAAAAACTTGCAATTTGAATTGCCATGGACAAACTCACGTGGCACACTAAACAAGTTGTGGGCCAATTTTGAAGAAATATGGTTGCATATCAATATGCAATGGGCCCAAATCCTTTTGCATTATCAAACTTTTACTTGGGCCATCATTTCATTAAAAATGGGCCTTATTCTTGTACTAGGCTGCAACTAGGTGGCGTTGGTGTTTGGTTTATTAGAAGGAATCGGAATGAGAATAATAATGATAGTTGAATAGAATGGTAATGGAATTGTATTTCATATCAATGTAGTTTGTTTAATAGTACGGAATGACTATCATAGTTATTAATTTTGTTTGGAATGTTAAATTATTATTCAAGAATATAGTAAATTTATTTTTTATAATGATGTTTTCAAAAAATAATAATACTATATTGACGGTCTTTTATTATAAATATTTACAAAAAACAGAATTAATTTTTTATTTTAAAAAATACAAATATAAAATAAGCATGTAATTTGGAATGGATGAAAGTAGTTCCACCCATTTTGTTGGGGAATGAGTGAATCCCTTGATTTTTGGGAATGAAATATTGTAGCATATAATCAGAATCATGAAACAAACACCAAAAATCCATTCCATACCCATTCAACCATTTTAAACCCACGAATGTGTGAATCCCTTGATTTTTGGGAATGAAATATTGTAGCATATAATCAAAATCATGAAACAAACACCCAAAATCCATTCCATACCCATTCCACCATTTTAAACCCACCAAACAAACACACCTATGAGTTGGAAAATGACAGCTTACGCGCAGTTTTTGTTTCAACTCGTTTTTATTCGTTTTAACTCTGAATCGAGCCCTGTTTCTTTCCATATTTTCGTAATTGAATGTAGAAACTCATTTTGAGCATAAATTCTGCAAATTCCAACAAGAAAATTCTTCTCCACAAAATCAAGGAATTCAAGAAATGAATTACTAAAAACAACTTTAATTCTATAAAACTTAATTAATAATGGACCATATTTTTTAGCAATTTTTACGCTCATTACTGCCCTCGCCGGAAGCCCCTCCGTCACAACAAGTACACCGTCAAGCCGACCCAGATGTCAAGAAACTCTCCTATCTATCTCTTTACTTCCAAAAGTTACACACAATTACATTTTGAATATTATTGTCATGTATGACATTCTGACCTTTTTAACTCTTCTGTGGTGTAGAAAAATTGCAATATCAAAACGTTGGGTAAAAATAAATGAATATGGGTAATTTAATTAAATAGAGTGTATGATATAATTGAATTTGACTAAATTATGTGTAAAAGAAAAGTGATATTTTTATAATATTATAGTATTGTAAATGTGTTCATATCATGTATTATTTCTATTTTTGGATATAGTGTTTTTACAACCGACTTCAAAGAAAAAGTATATATGTGCAAGTTAGGATGGAAGGATTAATTTTTAATTCTTAGTAGGCAAAGACTTGTGTAAGACACCCTTTAAGTGAGACGGATAAAAAGTATCATCATTGTCATTTTTACTATAAATTGTTATTTCTTTCACTATAAAATATTATCACTTTTAATTTATGTTATAAATTATTTATGAAATAGTTAACTGCACCATTATTATTTTTTATAATTGAGCATCACTTTATATATAATATAATCACTTTATATCTGTTTTTACATTAGGACTTACATAAAACATTCTCATTGGAGACTTGCTCTTACTAGTAAGGCGGGTGAATTTTTTTTTAGGATTAATTAATTTAATAAAATCATTCAATGCAACAGCTAACTCCAATTGATGTTTTGATGGTTTATTGGCACTACTCTCAAGGTGGATTAATTGAAAGGGTAACAATGGCCTCAAGGAACAAGGGTGGAGGTGGCCATTCATACCGCGGGTGCATGGGAACTTGTATGTTGTATACGTGGCTTGCCTTAGACAACTTATGGTGCATGCAATACACGTGTTCAAACACAGTAACTCAATCGCAACACGTAGAGAGAGGTGAAGGGAGGTTGGGGGTTGTGTCTGTGAGGGGAAAGGAGGGCTGGGTGGGGGGTTGAAGTTTGTCATATGTGGCGGTAAATGGTAATGGAGTAAAACCAGTGAGCGGTTGGAATTTAAAAGGGTTTATTCCTAATGACAAAATTATCTTGTGTGCATTTATTTTAAGAGATTTATACACTTATGAATAAATATAGGCAAAAGTTTGTGTATGTCCTGGCACATAGAAGCATATTCCGTTATCCTTTAATATAAAGATATGTACCCTTTATTTTACAGGGCAAAAACTTGTGTGCCCGGGCACACGGAAGCACACTCCGTGTGTCTTTAGAATTTTGTGTTAAATTATATATTCTTTAGTATAAATATGTGTACCCTTTATTTTCTGAAGAAAAATAAAAAAATATAATGAAAAGTGTATACCCTTTAGAATAAAATGGTTACCCGATCCTTTAGAATAAAATAATATACTCTTATCCATAATACTAAATTCTAAAGGCACACGGCGTGCGTCCGGGCGCACGCAATCCTCACTCATAAATATACTTCCTCCGTCCCGTTCAAAGGGTGCATTTTGCTTTTTGCACGTGAATTAAGGAGTATTATTATTTAATGTATAGTGGGTAGTTGTATTAGTGTGAGTGTGGACCACATATCTTAATTGTATTAGAGGGTGTGTATGGAACCCATGTATATTAAAAAGGAAAGGGAACCTTTTCGGTGGAACACCCAAAATGGAAAAAAGTGACTCTTTAAGTGGAACGAGAGAGTATATATTAATAAATAAAAATATATATTTTGTTAGCGAATATTCTATATCTGAGTCATGGGAATTAAAGATTATAGTAATATTTTAATGTGTATTTAGGTAAGACATACTCCCTCCGTCATGCGTTAAATTTTACGCTTTTTATATTGGGTTGTCCCAAGTTAAGATTTACGTTTCTTGTTTTGTCATGTTGGGTCCACACAAAATAATTAATTATTCCATATAGGGTCCACACACAATATTAATACAACTACCCACTTCACATAAAATATTATTTCTCTCACCTCACTACATAATAAAATATTATATTTCTTAATATACGTGCAAAAAGCAAACGTAAATGTTAACGCAGGATGAAGGGAGCATAATATTTTAATGTATAGTGAATAGTAGTATTAGTGAAGTGTTGTGGGCCATAGAAATATTTAAATGTTTTGTGTGGGTCCCATATATTATGTAATGATGAAAAAAATAAAAAATAAAATTGGGTTATTTAATTAAATAGAGTATGATATAATTGACTAAGAAAAGAAAAGAGATATTTTTATTATATTATAATATTGTAAAAGTGTTTATATTATGTATGGTTTCTATTTTGGTATATACAGTGTTTTTGCAACGGATATATACAAGAAAAAAGTTTGCAAGTATCATAACAATTGAGGGATTAATTTTTACTCCCTCCTCCGTCCCACAAAAGATTGCACCCCCAATTTTTGTACGGAGATTAAAAAAATGGTAATTTTTAGGGGTATAATGGTATTTTTTTTGTAATAAATAAATGATAAAGTATGTTATATATAAATAATTTTTTGTAAATAAAGTGTATGGGGAAGGGTGATTGTTTTATACTTTTTTTTTTTTTTTGGAATGTGCAAACTTTTGTGGGACAACCCAAAATAAAAAAATGTGTCATCTGAAAGGAGATTGAGGGAGTAATTTCTAGTAGGCAAATACTTGTGTAAGATGCGACCCTTACATGAAAACGGATAAAAAATGATAATATCATATCATTGACTGCACTCAGTGGCGGATTTTGAATTTTTTTCGGGGGTACGATATGTAATTATTAAAATATTACTCCCTCTGTCCCTCTGTCCACATAAGTAATACACGTGTTTTTTGTATGCAGAGATTAAGAGAAAATAATTTTTTATGTTTAAAAATGTGTAAAATTGTTTAGATTTGTGAAAAAAATGAGTATTTTAGATAATTTAATAAAGAATATATATGAAATTGTTGAGATGTGTGTAAAATGTGAGTATTATTTAGATGCATTTCTACTATTTTAAAAACGTATATAAGTGTTGAGACGGATCAAAAGAAAAGTGTGAAATAATTAGAGGGACGGAGGGAGTATTTGATATTCAAAATCGTACAATAAATATATTAACACTCTAAAATTACAATTACTATATATAAAAAAATTAAAATTATTAGGGTTGAGGGGTGGGGAGATTTTGGGGGTACAGTTGTATCCCTTGTACAGTTACCTCCACCACTAAGTGTATCATTATCACTTTTTATCTGTTATCACATATGTACATAGTAAGACATTCTTACACTGAGACTTGCCCTTGCTGGTAAGGCGGGTGAATTTTTTTTTTTTTAGGATTAATTAATTTAATAAAATCATTCAATGAAATAGCTCTAATTGATGTTTTGATGGTTTATTGGCACTACTCTCAAGGTGGATTAATTGAAAGGGTAACAATGGGCGGGCCTAGGGTTCACTTACCAAACAAGGGTGGAGGTCATGGGGTATCTATACCGCGGGTGCATGGGAAGTTGTACAACCCTCGAATTATTTCTTCCGTTCGGATTCAAGGGTGTCATTTACTTTTAGGTACGGAGATTAAGGAGTATTGTTATTTAATATGTAGTGGGTAGCTGTATTAGTGGAGGTGTGAGTCTCATTTTTTAGTTGTATTAGTGGATGTGTGTGGATAAAAAAATAAATGAGATTCTTGGGGGCGGATCCTAAAATGAAAAAATGATACTCTGCAAAGCAGACGGGGGAGTATATTGTATTCGTGGCTTGCCTTAGACAACTTATACTGTTAAATACTCTCTCCGTCCCTTGGTAAGAGTCTCATTTGCACGTGGACTAAGAAATATTATTATTTAATGTGTAGTGAGTAGTTGTATTAGTGAGTGTAAGTCCCATGTTTTAATTGTATTAGTGGGTGTGGGTGAGTCTCATTTGTCCAATAAAGGAAATGGGATCCTTTGGGTGAGACAATCAAAATGATAAAATGGAACTCTTACCTAGGGACGGAGGGAATATTGATTAACCATTATCCGTCAATATTTTTTTTATTGAACTCTATTCTGTAAATTTTTAATTTCTATCCAATTAAAATAAAATATTTTATTTATGTCAATCTTTATTATTATAATTTAACATTAAATATTATTTTGAAAAAAAAATTGGCAAAAGGAATGAAAGCTCAACTAATATGAAAGATCGAGTAGTTACCGAGTACTTTAATTATTGACAAAGAGAAAAGCCGAAAGACTTTAGTCGGTCACTAGCTTGGCACCCATTATTAATTTTAACAAACACAACTCAACCTTTTTTATATTAACCTTGGCACCCATTATTAATTTTAACAAGAGTTGATATTAGGTGCACCCTAGTGCAAGGGTGCACCATATGTGTATAATTTTTTTTATTTTATATACATGTTATTCTATTTTGTATACATATTTTTTAATAATTGTATATTTTTTTCACACTAAGTTTTTATTAAAAAAAACTAGCAATCATATGTGTATAACTTTTTATTTAATAGTGTATACATATTTTTTAATAATTGTATATTTTTTACACTCAATTTTTCATTAAAAAAACTAACAATTAAATTGTATACATTTTTGTTCATAATTGTATATGTTTTTATTTATATATGTATACGTTTTTGAAATGGGTGCACCCTATCTTAGGGTGCACTCGCGTGTACAGTATAATTAGTCTTTTAACAAATACAACTCAACTTTTTTTATTTTAACATTAAATTCACTCGATCTTCGCCAAAAATAATTTCAAAAATAATAGGTAAGTGCAATCTCAATCCCACTCGGTTACTCAATTTTTTTTTATCTTGTCTTGTAGCTTGAAAATGCCTGACACAAATGGAGTAGGGATAAATCAGTAAAGTTAACCTTAAAGTAGACATTTTTGCTCATCTCTAATCAAACCGGGCATATTTAGTCTTATGATAGTTATTTTGAGCAACAAACCCCATTTCTCATTTACTAAAACACAAAAACAAAACCTGATTTTGTGGACAGCGTGTAAGACCGAATAGGAGAATTAAATTAATTATACGAGGATGTTAGCACGAAAAAAAAATTAAGTATGCACTAGGCGATTAAAAACTATACACAAAAACATAAGCTGATTTCGTGGACAACATGGATATGGATGACCGATAAATAAAATTAATTATATGAGGATGTCGTGAGAGAATACAATTTAAAACACATGGATAATGTTGCCGAAAATAATGGTTCTGAATTCTACAGATTATTACGAAATATTATACTCTAAAATGCAGAAAGTAACGATTTTGAATTATTCAAATTATTATACTCCAAAGTTAGCGCAAAAACACAAAATATATGTAGATATGTTTTTAAATTTTTTTAGTATGGATATAAAAATAATTTATATAATTGATATGCTTATGTTAAATTTCATGTTCAATTTAAATATACTAGTTAAAATATAAATGTTTTATTTTTATATTCATTGTATTACTAAATATATTCGAATAATTATAATATCTTAATTTTTTTTATTTTTTACTCTATTTCGAATAATTATAATATCTTATTTTTTTTATTTTTTACTCTATTTTTAGAATAGAGAGACGGCGTCGGAGCTATCCATACTAGAAATCTTTATTTGCTTTTTATACGAAAATTAAGAGAAATTATTATTTTATGTTTAGTGAATTGATACAATATAAGAGCCATCCACCCACGGTTCTTATTTGCTTTTGTACGAAAATTAAAATTAAAATATTATTTTATGTGTAATTAATAATTCTATTAGTAATGAGCAGTGGAACATGAGTTATTTTTGAGTGAGGCTCTTGCGCTTTCGGGGACACACTATGTCCCTGAAGCACAAAATTTTTTTCATAAATATATATATAAAGTGATAATAATTAATTAAAAATAGTTTAAAATGGATTAATTGCAAAAAAAAATCTCGAATTTTACACCTATTGCAAATTAATCATCACTTTTGAGAAATTGCAAAAAAACCATCACCTTTAAGTATTGTTGCAAAATAAACTCAATTTGTGACTAAAAGTAAGGTTTTTTGGATGCGTTTTTTTTTTCAACCAACAATACATAAAGGTGATTATTTTTTTTTTAAATTCCAAAAAAGTGAGGATTAATTTGCAATATTAATAAAGTTTTTTTTTTTTTTGCAATTACCTTTTACAAAATCACGATACATCAACTTTAGTTAAATTCTTTCTGTGCCATTGCACTCCTCACTTTTTATTATTTCCTAATTTATTTATCTTTTCACTCTCTTTATCCTAAAATAATAATAAAAGTTTCAAAATAAATATTTTCTCATTTGATCGTATTCTTAAAAAGACAATCTTTTATGAGACATTGTCTTATGCGAGACGGTTTGTTAGAAGTTTTAAAGTATGCTTACTATATAAGCATACTATATAGATAAAATATACTTAATACTTGAAAAAATATGTTTTGTAAAATATGATGATCAATGTATTAAAGTATGATTTTAGGTTATTTTAATATGATTTAATATTAACATACACTACAAAAAAAATATTTTTTAGCAATCGAATTTACCAACGGAATACAATCCATTGCTAATTACAAATGGATTAGTAACAAAAAAATGACATTTTTGTTTTAGCAACGAAATGCCAACGAATTTATTCTCTATTTTAGCAACATAATTCAATCTGTTGGTAATTACCAACGGATTAGTAAGGGAATCATTATATAAATTACTAACGGAATTATTAGCAACGGATTACCAACAGAATCATTTACTAATGGAATTGATTTTTCGTTGAAAAAAATTTATCAACCACCACTTTACCAACGGATTCCGTTGTTAATCCGTTGGTAAGCCAATTTAACAATGGAACTAAGGCTTTTACCAACGGAATATTCCGTTGGTAAGAAACAATTTTTTTTGTAGTGATACTTTAACTATAAATAACTATACTTTACATATATAATAAGCATACTTTTATAATGAATCGATTCATTTCACAACCGTCTAACAAGAGAGTTTTCCTTTAAAAAAATGTTACTCTCATCTACTTTCGCATCTACTTTATATAATTTACTTTATTATTTACTATTTATTACTTTAAAATATCATAATACTTTAAAAGATTAAAAATAATAAAAAAATCCCCATATATTTAAAGTAAATACGAAAACATATTGAAACTTGAAGGGTATAGGCTAATAATTATCTTGATTTTTAGCATTAATATTCTATTAGTGAGACCTCTAGGCAAAAACTTGTGTGAGACGACTTATATAGAGACGGATAAAAAAATGATAATCGCATTATTAATAAAAAGTAATATTCAATTTATAAAAAATAATAATAGTTTAGTAAATTATTTCATTAATAATTTATAATATAAATAAAAGTAGTGCTCCTAATTTTATAGCGTGTAAGTAATAACTAATTACCAATAAAAATACCCTCACAGTAAGAAAGACTCTCACGAGACTGTGCCCTCCATAAAAAATATTGGTGCCCGTGACATATCCCAACAAATTATTGGTTATAAATACGGTGATCCTGTTTTCATTTCATCCCACGCTTTGCTCAATAGCCAAATCCATCTCCCATTAGCTTCATTTTCTCTCTCCAACCTACCTTCCTTTGTGCCACCTTCTCCTCCCCCAAATTATCCTTTGCTATCTTCCACCACCTTCGCAACTTATGTTTCTCTCACTAAGTTGAGTTATTTTTTAAGATGGATAACTGCGATACAAACGGTCCGCTCAATGAGAATTCCGACCACTCCACTTTTGTTTTTGCTGATTAGTACGAGGATCTTGATTATGATCAGATCAACAAAATATGGTAATTCATTCAAACACCATGGCTTTTAATATTCATGTAAACATATACGAAGTAACATAGTTTGAATATTGCAGGTTGAACATCGACTTGTTTGAAATCATGTGGCTGGATGGGGCGCCCCTCCCAAGTAGCCTAGATGTCCCACCCTTGCTTAACGATTCAATTATGCCGTTGGAGGCGCCGGAGGTCACTATCCCCGGCAAAGAGTGTCGAAGATGGCGGAATGAGCTCATCAGGCCGAACGTGTAAGTATCACTACTAATTACCTACATAATTCTCAAATGTTTTTTTTTGAATAAATACTTTTTGGAATCACAGTTAGCTAGTTTTTCAAGTTCAATGGAAAATAAGCCCTTGTCGGGTAAAATAAAACCTTCACTTCAAAAATAGGAACATTTTTCATTATAAGTATATTTTTTCTAACATATTTCATGACTTTGTATCCCTTTAGGTGATGTGAACATTGTTCAAAGGCCTCTCAAACCATCATTGAATTTATGGTCAGGAGGTGGTATTTTAGCCCAGGTGTGGGTTCATATGAAGAATGGACATCAGCGCATCTTAAGTACTTGCGAACAACCATATTTACAAGATCAAACATTATCAGGATATTGTGAAGTATCCAAACTATTTACCATTGCAACATAATTCAAACCAGGAGCTTTCGCGGGACTTTCTGGTCATGTGTTTGTTTCAAATGTTCCAGAGTGGACCTCGAATGTGATATACTACGACAAGTTTGAGTTCATACGTGTACATGACCTCTAAGATTGACAGTGCAAGATTGAGAGGATAGCCCATCTATGGTGGTTTTATTAAGGTCCCAAAGCTTCAACGTACTGTCGACCGATGCTGCGTTTCAGAATTCAAGAACCTGAAGTAGCTAATAGCTTTGCCATGACCAGATAATGTGCACCATAGAATCCTTACGTGTCGAAGATCATGTTTCTCTTCACGGTCAAAACCCAAAGAGCAAATGATGTTATTCGAGTTGGGAACCCCTCTATTTCTCAACATCCCACACACTTCAAACTTGTGCAAACTTACAAATACCATCAAAAAGCATCTCAATGGGTCTACACATTTCTCTTCTGCCAAGTTTTAACTCTCAAACCATCATTGAATTTAATCAAGGAATAGTTAGGAGGTGTTATTTTAGCCCAAGTGTGGGATCCTATGAAGAATAGGGATCAGTACATCTTAAGTACCAGCTGAGGGAACACTCGTGTCGGTCGGCCCTGACTCAAACAATATAGTCGTACTAGACACTGATCATCACTTCGATGCATGCTTCCACCTCAATAAAGATTTTGGCTGCTGAAGGAAATATATGATGTATAGTGTTGTTAAAATTAATATGTAATAGTGAAGTTTTGTTTCAATTCATTTGTCATACCTTGTATTATGTATATACAACACGCGAAAAATATTATCTAATAGCTAAATGACTTTACATAACACGCGAAAATTATTATCTAATAGCTTAATAGTGTTATTATAAACGATAGATGACACTTTTAGGGGTGTCGATGTTGCCTCTGTTACCTTTTTTTCTTAATATAACACTTAATAAAAATGTTACATTTACTTTAGTAACACTTCATAAATGTTACAACAAAATAAATTTGCAACACTTTTTATAAAATTACTCCCTTCGTCCCACAACAAGGAGTGCATTTTACCATTTTCGTTCGTTCCAACACAAGAGTTGCATTTCCCTTTTTAGTAAAAGGGACCCACACAAATTAATTTTTTCTCTCTCCATAACCCCACACTTCACACTAATACACCTACTCAAAATATTATTTCTCTCACCTCAACTACCCCCAACTACCTACCTATTAAATATTATATCCCTTAATTTACGTGCAAAAAACTTCCGCCACTCTTGTTGTGGGACGGAGCAAAAAACTTCCGCCACTCTTGTTGTGGGACGGAGGGAGTAAAATTCACACTAATACACATACTTAAAATATTATTTCTCTCACCTCAACTACCCCCAACTACATACCTATTAAATATTATATCTCTTAATTTATGTGCAAAAAATTTCAGTCACTCTTGTTGTGGGACGGAGCAAAAAACTTCCGCCACTCTTGTTGTGGGACGGAGGGAGTAAAAATTAAAAGTGTAATTACTTGCATTTGATCACATGACCTATGAGTTACAATGAGCCTCATCTACCAACTTAGCTAGACCATCAATCTTTACAAATAATAAATATTTATTTTATTATATATTTCAAGTGTTTTATTTTCCTTTTTAAATAAACTTTTGTAGTTCAATATTTTAACCGTTAACATAAAATGTAAGTAAATATAATTTAAAATAATTTTTTGTGATTAATGTATTTTTTAATTTTATTAAATACTCCCTCCGTCCTACACTTATCATCACACTTTTCGTTTTCATCCGTCCCACACTTATCTTCACCACACAAAAGATGAAACTTCACATTAACCAACAACCTCAAAAGTTATCCTAATTTGAAAAATATCACTCACACCTAACACACATATCATACTTTATAATTTATTTATTACCTAAAAATACCACAATACCCCTAAAAAGTCAATAAAGTTGGTCAAAAATCAACATTTCTTAAACTCCATATCTACAGTATCGGTGCAAATAAGTATGGGATGGAGGGAGTAATATATATTATAAAACAAAATATATTTTATGTAATGAACTATGCATACTTATTTTGTATTGTATAATTACATTAAACTAATATATTCAATTTTTTTAAGAAAATTATTAAAAAGTATATATGTAATTTATTTTTAAATATGGGTAGTATATATACTCCCTCCGTCCTTTGGTAAGAGTCTCATTTGCTTTTTGGCACGTGGATTAAGGAGTATTATTATTTAATGGGTAGTGGATAGTTGTATTAATGGGTGTGTGGGCCCCATGTTTTAATTGTATTAGTGGGTGTGGGTGGGTCCCATGAGTCCAAAAAAGGAAATGAGATCCTTTGGGTGGGACAACCAAAATGGTAAAATGAGACTCTTACCTAAGGACGGATGGAATATATATATATATATATATATATATATATATATATATATATATATATATATATATATATATATATATATATATATATTAACATTTAATTAATATTCATCTTATAAATATGGAGTATTTAAAATACAACAGTATTTTAAATTACTATGTTAAAATATTATGTAAATAATTTATGTATGTATAAGTGTTACTTAAAAATATTACTTATAAATAAGTGTTACATTATAATGTTACATTTGTAAAAGTGTTACATAAAAAGTGTTATATATATAAAATTGTTATATGCATGTGTTACATATTATAAAAGTGTTAAATGTATGTGTTCTTTATATAAAAAGTGTTACAAAAATGTTACATATCATAATAATTTTAAAAGTGTTACTATTTTATGTTAAATAAATTTAAAGTGTTACTATGAGGTGTTATTTAATGCTACTACTTATATTGTAGTGAGTTATCTTAATTTCAAAAATACCACTACAATCTAATATAACATAACATACCTTATAATTTATTTATTATTTAAAAATATCATAATACCCCCTTAAAAGTCAATAAAATTATTCAAAAAATAAACTTTTCTACCCGTATCTACCATACCGACCTACCTGATTTCTTGGCACAACTCTCAAGGTAGATTAATTGAAGCGGTAACAATGGCCTTAGGGTTCACTTACCACACAAGGGTGGAGGTGGGCATCCATACCGCGGGTGCATGGGAACTTGTACAACCCTTCGGAGTATGTTGTATACGTGGATTGCATGCAGTAATAGACAACTTATGGGCATCCATACCGCGGGTGCATGGGAACTTGTACAACCCTTCGGAGTATGTTGTATACGTGGATTGCATGCAGTAATAGACAACTTATGGTGCAGTACACGTGTTCAAACACCGTAACTCAATCGCAACACATACGGAGGGGAAGGAGTTGGGTATGTGCCTTTTTTTAGGAAAACTCTTACTACTCCCGTCCCTACACACTTTTCATTTTGGATGTCCCACGTATTTTTATCCATTTCATTTTTGACAAAAATACATAATATTTTATTACCTACTTTTTACAACCTCAATAACTTTAATTACATTTTTACACTTTATTCATCATTCCCAATAACTTTATTCATTTTTTCTTTTTAAATTACTAATTTATCCCTACTTTCTCTTACATTATATATTAAAAAAATAAAACGTCTTAATCTACGTGCCCGTATAAACGGGTAAAAATACCCGGGACGGAGGGAGTATTATTTTATTAAGTTAGTCTCTCTTGTGTTTTTAGGGGCATAACTTGTATAAGGATATAATATTTTGTTATAAAGTGTATACACTTTAATTAATAAGGGCACAATATTTTTTTTAAAGGTATACACTTTTATTACTTTTTTTAAGAAAATAATAAAGAATATAACATTTAATACTAAAGGGTATTTGAACACCCAGTATCCGAATACACAAGTTTTAGCCTATTTTATCTAAAACAAATCTTAATATTTCATCTAGATTTGTATACACAGTATTTTTCATCTAGTACCAATATTTTCAATAACAACTCTGTTTTTATGGCAATTGTTGATACACATGAAGAGATACAATCTATGCTGATGGTAATTTCTATATAAGATGGAATAATTAATTTGTACCACATAGTACTCTTAATCATTTGTAATCTACAGCATTCTCCTTAATTAATCATACAATGTTCTTTTCATTAATCTTGCTGACTATTAAGAATATTTCAGGAAATTATATCCACTGAATCCACTTTAAGAAGCTTCTATATATCGTCTTCATTACTTAATTGTTTTCCTTATTATATTGTTCAACACAATTTTATAGAGCAGCTCATTTAATAAATAGAATATATAAAAGAGATATGGTAATTACACACAATTCTAACAAGAATAAAGAGTGACTTGAGGGTGTATAAGTTTAGTTGAGAGTTTAAAAAAAAGTGTGAGAGATGAATAATCAATAAAATTATTAATTACTTGTAATAGCACTTACAATTATACATTTATAAATAATACTTAATTTTAGAAAAATATATTTAAATCATAAATAACACATTTATAAATAGATTAAAATCTCATCTCAGATCCCTTCAAAACAAAAGTTTAAAAAAATATTAATAGAAGTATATATATTTATAACAAAATATTGTACCGAAAAGAAAAAAAAAAGTTTAAGACCGTACTTTCTCTCGCCTTTAGTCGGGTGCTTCGTTCCATATCTAAATTCACCGTGTTTTCTGTGTTCTTTTTTTTTTTCTTTTAATTTATGCTTTTGTTAATTTTAACAAAATTCATTATTCGAGTTTAAGATTACACTTTCACTCACCTTCTCTCCGCTCCATATCTGAACTCACCGTCTTCTCTCGCCTTCTCTCAGCCATGCGCTCCATAAGTGAACTCACCGCCTTTTCTTTATACTCTTTTTTCCGCCTTTTCTTTATACTCTTTTTTCTCGCTTCTGTGCTATTGTACACCTCCTCCTGCCTTCCTCAGGTCCTGCGCTCTGAACTCACCGCTTTGTTTTAGTACTCTGTTTTAATTTATCCTTCTATACTATTGTTAATTTTAACGAAGTCTATTAAGTTTATTATTTAAGTTTAAGAGCACACCCTCCTCTCGGCGCTCCATAGCTGAACTCACCACCGTCTTTCCTTAGTACTCTTTTTTCTTCTTTTAATTTATGTTTATGTACTATTGTTAATTTTAACGAAGGTCATTATTTAAGTGTAAGAACACTAAACCCTTCTCTCCATAGCTGAACTCACCATCTTTTCTTCAGTACTGTTTTTTCTTCTTTTAATTTATGTCTCTCTACTATTGTTAACTTTAACGAGGTTCATTATTTAAGTTTAAGAACACACGTTCTCTCACCTTCACTACTCGGGCGATGCGCTCTGTAGCTGAACTCACTTCTTTGGTACTGTGAGCTCCCCGTTTATTCTTCGGTATTCTTTCTTTTAATTTATTCAGTACTCTTTCTTTTAATTTATGCTTCTTTAATCTGGTTTATTTTAATGAAGTTCATTATTTCCATTGTATTTGTATGAAGCTACATACTTCTCCAATCATTTTAAAACTAGAGTTAGTTAGTCAGTGTAGAGTTTCATCGTAGTTGAATCATCTACTCTCTAATTTGAAGATTTTATATTTTCTAGCAATTTAAAGTTAATTTAAGCAATTTGAGTCTTCTTATATAAATACAAAGAGACCTGTTCATATGTTTAGTGGGCGTTATCACCATATATTTCATATGTTTAGTGGGCATTAGCACCTGATATTTTTGAATTATATACTATAATATAATATTTTGTATATTATAACTAGAATTTAATTTTAGTACATATGAGTTTAGTATATATTATTTAATTCTATACTATATTAATAATTAAGACGACTTAATGATATGTTTACTATATAACCTATAAATTTTTTTAATATTTTAAGTTATATGAATTATCCTTATATAAACTATCTATTATATTAATAATTATATATATGAAAGTTATTAAAAATATTTTACAAAATATCATACTGTATAAGATATCTGATATATTTTCTTTTATGCAACAACTAGATTATTTTTTTTATTAATTAAGTTTGCAGTCAAAGATTGCAGTCAAAGATTTACACAAAACATATTAGTCGTTAAGTTAATAATTAATTAGTTGATTATTTATTATTATATTTTCAGTTTTAAAAGTCATTTGACTAGAGTTAAAAGGTAACTCTAAGGTACAAAGATAGTAATTAAAAAAGATAAGAGAAAAGACAAGAAGCCTGTGGAACACGTGGCGTTTAGTTATTTTGCATGAGCATCCAACACCATCAGAAAACATTATTGACAGCTAGCGTATGATTTATTAACTGTGTTTCATGAACTCTAGGCACTTGCTCTTATTATGGATTTAAGTTGAGAAATGTTTTCTTTTCTTAAGTTTTGAAGCAAAGGAGTGATTTCTTTTCATGATAGAAACATTTTCTTTTCTTAAATGACAAATCCTGGTTTATTTTATGGCATAAGAGTTAACTGCGATATTGTTTGAACAGTAGTAAGTGAACTGTGATATTGTTTGAATAGTAGTAGGTTGGTAAAAGACTCCTAAGGCGAACAGTTTCAGCGGAATTGCTCTGAGGCGAACAGTTTTGAGGTAGAGATCTGATTTCGAGAAGTTATCTTTTCTTAAATGAGAAAATCATGGTTTATTTTACAGTACAATAAGAGTTGAAGTGTGATATTGTTTGAATAGCAGGTCAGTGAAAGACTCCTGAGACAAACAGTTTCAGCAGAATTGCTCAACCTTATAGTTTCAGCAGAATTGCTTAACTTTGGTAGATTATTGGTGAAAGACTCAGGCGAACAGTTCCATCGGAATTTTTCAACGGTAGATTGGAAACGGCTCTTGGGTTAGCAAATAATACTGATTCAAGGAATTTTAATTTTCAATTTTAACATTATTTTCATTTTCATATAATTTCTATTAATAATTATGCAACTAATATTGATAAAATTGATATTTTTCTATAGTCTGTAATTTACAATATTATACTATAAAGTTTAATCATAATATTCACTCGCGTACATGTTTAGAATGGACCAAAATTCAGAAGGAAATGGCTCAAATGAGAGGGTTGAGAATGCAGAGTTTGCGGACAGAGATGCGAATGACTCTAACTCTACAGAGGCAACAAGTATGGTTGCACCAGTTTGTGTGGTTTCCACCGGTGTGTGGCACCCAAGTTCAAGTTTTCCTAATTTAGGGCCGGCGTACAACACAGGTTGGTCGAACATGGCCACCCCATTTGCGACAAACCCTTATTTCTCCACAATCTATGGTATGACTAACCCTTATGCCATCAACCCCTATGGCTATGGCTTCATGCTTCCACCAATCATGCCTTCAAATTACACCTATCCTAATGCTTATGCTGTCGGTGGCTCAATCTCTAACAAACCTAATTGCGATCAAACCTGGTTCAACTGGGGAGGGCAGCAAGGTGGGATTACAGGGGAAGGGGTAGTGATTGGGGAAAATCTGGCTTCGAACATTCAGAATCCTGAAAGATTGTCAACCAGCTCAGATTCACCTAAAGCATGTGATGATTTTAATATGGCAGGACCTGGCATTACGTTGAGAAAATGGGTGGAATCCAAGTGTTCGAATGCAGGGAAGAAGGAGAAGATGCGGTTGTTTAGAAACATTATGATAGTGGTGGATGTTGAACACAGTCGAGGGAAAGCCTTATTAGAGTTGTGGCCTTCTTCCTTCATAATATTTGAAATGGGGAGAGTTAAATATGTTGGTTCATTGGCGACAACTGAAGCCACAGGAAATTCAAGAAAGAGGGATATCCAGCCTAAGTTTTCTTTACAGGATGATATCCGTGAAAAGATGCAAAAGCTTGATGCGGATAAACTGGAGATGCCCAGACCAAGCTCTGAAAACAAAACTAACACGGGTGTTGGTGAAAACACATCTGCTGGGAACACATTAGTCAATGCTTGGTTGGAAAAGAAGTGGTATGCTTTTCCAGAGGGTTTTGATGTCACTGATTTACTCTCGTTAAATGTTTACTCTCTGGGATTTCTGTTATTTGAGGTGAGAATGATACACAATTCATTAATCTCCAATACTTGCTCTGTACAGTATTTTTCATTCATGAGTTTTTTTTAGGTTCTATGTCATTTTGATACCATAGAAGAACGTTCTGTAGCAATGCTAGACTTGCATGAGCAAATACTCCCTCCCAGTTTTCTTTGTAAAAGTCCAAAGGAAGCTAAACTTTGTTTATGGCTGCTTAACCCTGACCTATCTTTACGTCCCACAACAAGGTAATCCACTTCAACTTTCAATCATCTTCATTAGCCATTTGGTGATATGCATTTAGCCCCCTAATTGTTTGACAATCCAATTATTTATTATGATAGGGAAATCCTAGAATCTGAGTTGATATATGGAATTGACGGTATGGATGAGAGGGATGAAGTAAGAGTGTCTGAGGACATGGAGGATGAAATGGGATTAGATGTATTGCATGATTTTCTTGTTTCGTCAGAGCAGCATATGCAGAGTGAGGCCTCCAACTTGTCGGAAAGTATAAAGACATTGGAAGGGGACATTAATGCCATTGAGAACAAACAAGCGTGTTCACAATCTTCAAACAACACTGGAGCATCAACTTCTGAGGTAAGTAATGGATGTGCAGACAAGATTAGAGACAAGTTATATTTGAACCTTGGTGAGCTAGAAAACATCTACTTATCTATGAAGTCAAATCCTCTGTACGCTGAATCAACCAGTACGAGTCGTCCGGACATAGATGTTCTGACGCAGCGCAATGAGTTGTCTTTGGCTCAAGATTTACAAAACTTGGCAGAAGAGAAAAGTGTAGACCCTGTTGGGATATTTTTTGATGGTATTTGTAAGTTTGCTCAATACGAAAAGTTTGAAGTATGTGGGATGTTGAGAAACAGGGGTGTTCCGGACTCGAACAACATCATTAGCTCTTTGGGTTTTGATCGTGATGAACAGTACATGGCTACAACTGGATCCGAGAAAATCAAAATATTTGAGCTTGATTCATTTCTGGATAACACTGTAGATGTTCACTATCCAATTCTTGAAATGTCAGGCCAATCTAATTTCACATGTCTGTGCTGGAATCACTACATTAAAAACTATGTGTCTTCCGCGGACTACAATGGATTAGTACAGGCAAGTTGACATGTTATAGCTATGTACTATGTTTTCGTGTTTGAATCTCTAACAATTTTGTGATTATCAACTTTCAGATTCGTGATGTTGACACTGGAAGAATTGTCACCCAGTACGATGAGCACAAGAATAAAGTTTGGTCTGTCGACTTTTGTCGATTAGATCCAACAAAACTTGCGAGTGGAGGTGATGATCGCACTGTTAAATTATGGAGCATCAATGAAGTAAGTCACCATTAGTCACAATTATGGCTTATCTTGATACTTACTAACCATTAATTGTTAAATAAAACTTGCAGGAAACATCTATATGCACAATCCCGAATGATTATAGAGTGTGTTGTGTTCAGTTCTCTCCATACTCGTCCAATCTTCTCTCATTTGGGACTGTTAATAAAATGATCCTTTGTTATGATCTTAGACACACAAGAATACCTTGGTGCACATTAACTGGTCATGACAAAACTGTTAGCTATGTCAGGTTCTTGAATTCTGAAACGCTCGTGTCCGCATCGGTCGACAACACGTTGAAGCATTGGGACCTTTATAAAACGACCATAGATGGAATATCCCCTCAATCCTGCACTGCCACTCTTAGAGGTCATGTTAATAAGAAGGTTGGTTTTATTACACTCTCATATGTTTTCTCTATAATTTTCTTCAACTTAACAATCAATTTTTCATGCAGAACTTTGTTGGTCTCTCAGTGTTGGATGGATTCATGGCAATTGGTTCTGAAACAAATGAGGTAATGTGATTGTTGTTCTTTTACAACCATTTACGTTGGTATTTCACAGCAATGTACTTGGTTCAGTCGATCCAATTTTGTTTCAGGTTTATGCTTATTACAAATCACTGCCACTACCAATTGCTTCCCACGAATTCGGATTTATAGATTCGATGTTTGAATCTGAAATCACAAATACTATGGATGATGATGGCCCTTTTGTTTCGAGCGTGTGCTGGATAAAGAAGTCTCAAATGCTTGCTGCAGCTAACTCAGCTGGATACATAAAGATACTCCGAATGGTTTGATGATCATACGAACAACTTCGTAGTTTAGTTTTGTAACACATGTAAAAATAAATAAAAAATACATGTATATATTTTACAAATATATTTCAATTTTCATATTTATCTCAATATTGTACATGTTTTAAAATCTAAACCTTTAGCCTTTAGGCATCAGTTTTCTTAAGAACTGAGAAAGTTAATTGACCATGAGAAAGAAAAATATACCCACAACAATCAAGAACGTATGCAACAAATTGAAAGATAATTTTCAAGTTTCAAGATAAGTTCAATAGCAGACGATTTTTCAAGTGTCAAGAGAAGTCAAGATAAGTTGAGATTAAGGTCGTTAAATTGGGTCACCATTTATGACTAATACATTAAAAAAACATATATCTTATGAATATCAATTTATAAATTTATATCAGCAATGTACGTGTTTTCAAATTTAAACCATTAATTAATATAGGCAACATGAATTATCTTTCGAAAGCATTAAAGATTAAAGAAAACACACGCCTGTTGTGTATTTTTATTTTGAATATTTTGAGTTGGTCGTAATATAGGGAAAAAAACACATCTTATTTTTTAAAAATATTTTGAGGCGGTCGTAACACAGTTGGGCTTTTCTATTTAACACTTTCACTTCAATAATTCAATCGCAAAAACGTATTAAAAATGATCTAACAACAATTAGTATGATAAAATTTATATATATTATTCCATCGCCTGTAATGTTCAATTTAACTTTAGGGATAGAATGGAGCAAAATCGAAAAAAATGGTGGAAAAAACAGAAGAAAAGAGGGTTGGTAGGGTTTGTGAGGCTTCCACGTGTGTGGCTTCAACACACATGTCTTACTCCTGTGGACAGTGGAATGCGGCTTCATTACACGTGTCTTATTTGGTTGAATACAACCAACACACGTCATGTAATGAACCTCTATGGCTTCATGGTTCCACCGCTAAAACGTATTCCCACGTTCCACGAAAGGTCTATATTGAGTGTTTTATTCAAATGTTCTAATTTTTTCCACATATGTCACATCACTCACTACTTATACCACTATTCACTACACATATAGACGGTGGAAGTATTAAAAATAACATAAACTAGTATTTGTTAAATGACCACCTCATCTAAAAGTTTAAGCTTATAGAGAGGAGTGTCATTTAATACTTAATCAAGACAATCTAATACACCCCCTCACATGCAGGCGTTGTTAACTTTTTCCTCAAACCTTGCATATGAAATTTTTTCATAAATGGGTAGCGGTAAGGTTCGAACCTTGTACCTTTGTTAGGTCTAGGTAGGGATGAGGAAAAATAAAAAATTCGGTATGCCGAACTCGTCGTATATAAAAATATCAAAATTTAGGTATATCGAAATTTTCGGTACGGTATATTCACCGTACCGAAAAAATTAGTTCGGTATCGGTATTTGCCGATTAGAATTTCGGTATTTCGATATACCATATATATATATATATATATATATATATATATATATATATATATATATATATATTAATTTAATATTTATATATGATACTAGGCCCAATCTACCTTTACAAATATATTAAGCCCAAAAATAATACCCATTAGTGTCTAGCCCATTTAAACCAACCAACCTTCCAAATCCAATCTTCATAATCCATTTAAGATTTCCCAAACAGTTCATGCCGCACCTTCAAACCCTAGCAATAAGAATTCTCTTGTACATATCACCTGTTAAATCCTCTCCACCACTCTCCAGTCTCCCCACCACCATCGCGCCGCATCCAACTCGAGATCATAAACTCAGTCCCATTCAAATCCTTCAACACCTCCTTCTCATCAATATTCAACACTCCTTTTCAATTGAGAATTCTTACACTGTCAAGGAATCCAAGGGCCCCTTGTCTGAGATGTTGGAGAAATTGAGGTTTCTCGATGAGTTCTTGCCGGAGAATCGCGATCCGATGCAAGTTTGGCCTGTTATGCTCTTCGTTTTTATTTTCGCTCTTGCTGTTGAATTTATGATCTCTATCTTTCTTTATGAGTAATTTTTATTGGATTTTAATACTTCATTTATGTTGATTAGTTGGTTTGAAATTGTTTGCAATACAGTAAGAAATTGTGCCTCTTTTTTTTTAGTTCCGAATGTAAATAGCAAACACGATGTGATCACTAAACCAATATATGGAGTGAGATTCACGTTTAAATGAAGAAATGGTAACAAATCTCGTTTATATGTTTACATTGATTCATTCCATTCACTTTACCTTATTTGATTGAATTTTTACCGTTTGATAAATTTTGGTATTTCGATATAATGCGGTATATGCCAAAAAAATTGGCACGGTATAAATTACGATTTGGCAACGGTATGCATTTTCAGATATTGAAATTTCGGTATACCACCGAAAATTCGGTATTGACATCGGTATGTAATTTTGCATACCAAAAATTTTGGTACGATATCGGTATGGTATCGGTATATTTGGTATGCTGTATTTTCCCACCCACCCCTAGGCCTAGGCTATGATACCATGTTAAATGACCACCTCATCTAAAAGTTTCAGTATTAATGTATTGTCAAAGACAAATTTATCCGAGACATTATTCTTTTTTATAATATAAAAAGTTACTATATATAGTTAATGTGAACCTTATAATTGCTTTAGATAAGAATAAAATGTTAACTACCTATGTTAGGTACTCCCTCCATCCTATCTAAAGAGTCTATTTTTGTCATTTTGGTCGTCCTATCTAAAAAGTACTATTTTCTTTTTTACACACATGAAATTCACATACCCCCACTAATATAATTAAAATATGGACCTATACTCATACTAATACAACTACCCACTACACATTTAATAATAATATTTATTAATGCACGTGCAAAAAGAAAAAAACAACCCTTTGCCCGGGACGGAGGGAGTTGTTTTTTGCAATAATAAAACTCTTAACTAAGTGTATCATGTTTCATTCGTGTATTTACTTTTTAATGGTAAGTTATTACTCTTTCCGTCCGGATTCAAGGAAGTCATTTGCTTTTGGGCACGGAGATTAAGAAGTATTATTTTTTAATGTGTAGTGGGTAGTTGTATTAGTGGAGGTGTGAGTCTCATTTTTTAGTTATATTAGTGGGTGTGTGGATAAAAAAAGAAAATGTGACCCTTGGGGACAGAAGCCAAAAATGAAAAAATGATACCCTTGAAAGCGGACGGAGGGAGTATTTGTTAGAAACAAACAAACAAATAACTTTCAAGTTCCAAAGCGATAATTTGAGAGTAAAATTAGTAAAAATTGAATTATATTCATCGAGAAACAATGATTAAAAGAATAATTTTCCTATTTTGTATAACTATGTACTTATTCTTTTAAAACATACCCTTCTTAGAGAAAGTATTGTGGAGATAAATGTTTTCTTTTGGAGGAAGTAAAATGTTTTCTCACTACAAGAAAATTGCCAAATTCCAATAGCGAAAAATCATTGGAAAATGCAAAAATACAGTTGGAATTCATGATTCCAACAGATATTCCAACGAGATTTTTCTGTAGGAAAAGTGGCGTTGGAATGTCATTTTTCCAATAGCATTTCCAACGGTTTCAAAAATTCCACGATAAATCCAACGATATTTTTTTTTGGAATTTTTTTTATCTAAAAGTTATTCAAACATTTTTCCAACGGAACTGTTGAAAAAAATTCCAACGATCTATGATCTCCGTTGGAATTTTCTAACGATAATAAAAATATATTTATTCGAATTCAAACCCTTGACCTCTTGCGTATAACACCTTATCATTTACCAACTTAACTAATATGTATTTTATGTTATAAATTGACATTTAAATTTATTGAAGTCTTTTTTTTCGATGGAATTTTCATAGAAATTTTTCAACGGCTTAAGTTTAATTGGAATTTTTATTGGAAATTTCCAATGGTTTATCAAGCCAATGGAATTAGAATTTGAATTTTCCAACGATTTAAATTTATATGGAAATTTTTGTTGGAACTTTCCAACAATTTTAAGTTTTATAGGAATTTTCGTTAGAAATTTTCAATAGTTTATAAGACTATTGGAATTAGCATTGAAAATTTCCAACGGTTTAAATTTTCATGGGAATTTTTGCTAGAATTTTTCAATGGTTTAAAGTTTCATTTGAAAATTCGTTGGAACTCTAAAATTTCCAACGGATTTGCTTTTCGTATGAATTTTTCTGTTGGAAAATATTTTCTTTTCAGGTGAGAAATGTTTTATCTCAAGTTTGACATGGTTTTGATGTTTATTAGTATAATAAAAGTTGAGGTGAGATTGTTTGAATTTTCAGGCAAGTGAAAAATTCCTAAGCTAAGCAGTGTAAGTGGAATTGCTTCACTTTTGGTTGATTGCAAACAGACTATTGGGTGAGTAATATTGGTTGAAAGAATTTTTTTTAATTTTATTTCCATATAATTTCTGATTATAGTCATGCCTCGTGAATATGCACCTGACTCTGGTATTTAATCAGCTCATTTATACAATTAGTGAGATAAATTCCATGGCTTGTAATTTACAACAAGGTTAAATAAGATTTAATGATAATATTGACTCCACTCCAGTTCAGGTTAACTTGTGGTTTTGATATGGAGCAAAAGAAGGGTGCAGAGTTTGAGAGCAGTGTATCTCTACAGAGGCAACAAGTAGGGTTGCACCTGTTTCTGTGGCTTTCACTGGTGAGTTGGGTTTTACTAATTTAGGGGCGGTGGACTATGGTTTGAACACCCCATTTGTCCTAAACCCTTATCTCTCCACAAACCCTTATGTTATGAGTAACCTTATGTGATAGCTTGATGATTCCACCACCCATGCCTGCAAATTTCGCCTATTCCAATCCAAGCTGGTTCAATTGTGGAATGGTGAAAACTGGGATTACAGGGGAAGGGGTGATGACTGCGGATGAAGGGTGTTTTAGGGAAGATCCTAAGGGAGCCCTTGAGAACCCTCAAAATTCATATCCCTCCTCTTCTAGGGAAGATCCTAAGAGACTACCTGAAAAAGTGACAACCAACACACCATCTATTTCACATGATATTAATATGGAAGGATGTGGCATTAAGTTGAGAGAATGGGTGGAAACCAATGTAGGGAAGAAGGACTTGTTCATAAACATTGTGATAATGGTGGATGTTGAACACAGTCGAGGAAAAGCCTTAGTAGAGCTCTGGCCTTCTTCCTTCATCATATTCGAAACGGAGAGTGTTAAATACGTTGCTTCTTTGGCCACAGGAAATTCAAGAAAGAGGGATTTCCAGCATGAGTTTTCTTTACAGGAACATATCCGTGAAAAGATGCAAAAGATTGGAACATCTTCAGTGAACACATCAGACAATGATCGGTTGGAAAAGAAGTGGTATGCATTTCCACAGGGTTTCGATGTCACTGATTCCCTTTCGTTAAATGTCTACTCTCTGGGATTAATGTTATTCGAGGTAAGAATCATACACACTCAATTAAACTCCAATACTTTCTCAGTACAGTATTTTTCATTGATGACTTTTTTTTTAAGATTCTATTTCATTTTGATACCATAGAAGAACGTTGTGCAGCAATATTGAAACATATAAAAACATATAAAAATTTTTATATTTTAGTTTTTAATGTTTATTTATATTTGCAATGAAATTTTTAGGTTCGCCACTAAATTTTGCAATGAAATTCCAAATTCATGGCTAATATTTGCGATGAATTTTAAAAATTCATAGCTACTTTTAAGTATGAAAACATACATTTATCGCTGCCACATATTCAAATTAAATAATAAAGAAATAAATGTAAATTCATGGTCAATTATTTAGTATTAATTTTTTTAATGTGTTAATTTATTGGCGACGAAAAATATTGTATTTCATAGCAAACTTTAGCAATGAAACATAATTATTTGTCGCAAATGTGCTTTCAAAATCTATATTTTATTATATAATTATATTAGCGACGAAATCATTATATTTCATAGCGAATACTAGCGACAAAATATATTTTAGTCGCAAATTAATAGGTTTGCAACAAAATGTAAAATCTTTGTCGCACACTAGCGATGAAAAATAAATATTTATCACAAATAGACTTTTAGAAGTTATTTTTTTATTATATAATCAAATTAGCGACAAAATATTATATTTCATCGCAAAAACTAGTGACGGAAATCATTTTTGGTCGCAAATTCACAAGTTTGCAACAAAATATTAAAATTTTATCGCAAATATTTGCGATGAAAATATATATTACGCGTTAACTCGAATTTTAATTTAATTTTGTGATAATCGTCAATTTAGCAACTAAATTTTATCTTTCATCGCTAATTAACTGATATTAGAGATGAAAAAAACTATTCTTTCGCTTTCTTGTAGTGAATGCTAGACTTGCACGAGCAAATACTCCCTCCAAGTTTTCTTTTTAAAAGTTCAAAGGAAGCTCAGCTTTGTTTATGGATGCTTAATCATGACCCATCTTTGCGTCCTACAACAAGGTATCCCACTTCAGCTTCCAATCATCGAATCTGTTTCAGTTTTTTCCTTCAGTAGCCATTACGTGACATGCATTTAGCTGCTCATTTTATTTGTATTTTAAAAGGGAAATCCTACAATCCAAGTTGATATATGGACATGACAGTACGGATGAGAGCGATGATGCAGCAGCGTCTGATGACATAGAGGATGAAATTGGATTGGATGTGTTGCATGATTTTCTTGCTTCATCAGATCAACATATGCTGAGCGAGGCTTCCAACTTGTCAGAAATTATAAAGACATTGGAAGGGGACATTAACGCCATTGAGAACAGACAAGCTTGTTCACAATCTTCAAACAAGACTGGAGAAGAACTCAATGACAGTCCTGGTTCATCCTCTACAATGGATAAGATTAGAGACAAGTTGTACTTCTCAACTCGCTGAATCGACCAGTACGATGTTCGACACTACGCGATGAGTTGTGTTGGGCTCAAGATTTACAAAACTTGGCAGAAGAGAAATGTGTAGACCCTGTTGGGATGCTTTTTGATGGTATTTGTAAGTTTGCTCAGTACAACAAGTTTGAAGTGTGTGGGATGTTGAGAAATAGAGAGATTCTCAACTCGAATAACATCATTAGCTCTTTGGTTTTGACCGTGATGAGCAGTACATGGCTGCAGCTGGTTTATCCAAGAAAATCAAAATATTTGAGCTCGATACACTTCTGGATAACTATGTAGATGTTCAGTATCCAATACATGAAATGTCAGGCGAATCGAAGTTCACTTGTGTTTGCTGGAACAACTACATCAAAAACCGTTTGGCTTCAGTGGACTACTATGGTTTAGTGCATGCATTTTCACACGTTATACCTACATACTCTGTTTTCCAGTGTTTAAATCTCTACTCATTTTGTGATTATCAACTTTCAAATTTGGGATGCTTACGCTGGATCAAGGGTTATCCAGTACAACGAGCACCAGAGTAAAGCTTGGTCTGTCGACTTTTGTCACGTAGATCTAACAAAACTTGCAAGTGGAGGTGATGATTGTATTGCTAAAATATGGAGCATCAACAAAGTAAGTCACCATTAGTCACAATTATGGCTTATCATGATACTTCCTATTAATTAAGAAAACTTACAGGGAACATCGATATGCACTATCCTGAATTGTTCCAGCGTCTGTTGTGTTCAGTTCTCTCCATACTCATCCAATCTTCTTGCCTTCGGGAATGCTCGGGGCAAGATCCTCTGCTACGATCTTAGTCACACAAGAATTCCATAGTGCACATTATCTGGTCATGACAAAACTATTAGCTATGTCAGGTTCTTGAATTCTAAAACGCTCGTGTCAGCATTGGTCGACAGTACGTTGAAGCTTTGGGACCTTAATAAAACGACCATAGATGGACTATCCCCTCAATCCTGCACTGCTACTCTTAGAGGTCATGTTAATAAGAAGGACAGTTTATTACACTCTCATCTGTTTTCTCTTTAATTCTCTCCAGCTAAACAATTAATTTTTCATGAAGAACTTTGTTGGTCTCTCAGTGTTCGATGGATTCATGGCAATTAGTTCTGAAACAAATGAGGTACAGTGGTTTTTTTCCTATAAGAATGTGATATTGAATTCTGAAACAAGAGAGGTAATGCGACTTTTCATAAAAAGTGATAGTCTAATAGACTACAACAGTTTACGTTGGTATTTCACGTCAATGTACTTGGTTCAGTCGATCCAATTTTATTTCAGGTTTATGCTTATTACAGATCATTGTCGATTCCAATTGCTTCTCACAAATTCGGATTCATAGATCCCCTCTCAGGTTATGTTATAACGCCACCTCTAAACAGGAGAAGTAGATGACATTCTAGGCAAATACAAACATGTAATAACAACATGATATCGTACTGATATTATAGAAAAAGCCTTAATAGGTAAACTTGATGAGGTTATACTTGACTATAATGTTGTGTTGTGATCTAATAAATGACCTAAATCTACCAATAACAGGACTCCGAGAGTGAGAGATTTGCCGGCGGGTCCTAGCAACATCCAGCCGGCATGTTGTAGCAGCTGCAAGGCTTCCTGCTATAAAACCAGCACAAAAATTTGCACCAAGGACACTGGATGCACCAGCTCCCCCATCCATTCTTCTCAAAAAATTTCTTCGAAGCTTCATAAAAGTAGCATCAATTAGATGCAAGAAGATTCAAATGATTTTAGGCAAGCTAAACACTTAAAAAGGCCTTACTGGCTCTAGAGTTGACCAACAAACAGCAGAAAATGGAACATCACGGGCAAGTTGGGCTCCAAGGCTCGTCCCTAAGACGCGGAAGCTCTGAACTGGAGAAGTTATAAACATAATGTCAGGTGGGTTCTTTTGGGCAAATAATATTAGCAAAGAAAATACAACAGTAAGTAAATGGGCAAACATACGGGTTTGACGATTACTAGCAGTCTTGACAGGAGAGACTACACCACTCAATGTTTTCCACACTCCATGAGGTTTTACATCAACTTGCATGTGTTTAAATGTCTTCAACCCAAAAATGAGAAAGTTAATGACTTCGTGCTAAACAAAATGTCCACAAACAAGTATAATGACTTTTATCCCAATATTACCCTTACAATGTGCTGCATATAAATGTTTGTGTGCATTAAAAGTTCGTGTGCAGTAAAAGTGTGTGCAATAAAAAACGTGTGTGCTGCAAAAAAGTGGGGTGGTCGAACGGAGATCCGATGGCTGGCCGGCGGAGGTCCGGTAGTGGGTGAGGGTTAAGAGTTTGTGGTTTAAAAGTGTATGGGTTTAGGGTTATATTTGATATTTTACTTTAATATTTTGTATGTGAGAGTAATTTTTTTAAATCAATGTAATTATGGGTACAAAATGTGTACCTATAAGTAATTTTTCCATTAAATTTAAATTTTCATGAATAAATTATTTAAAATAAAATATAAATTGTATGATTATAAAATATTAATTATTTTAAATATTACATTACTTAAATAAGTATTAATTGCATTATTAAGATTACTAATAGGAAGAATTAAATAAAATTATATTTAAAGTATAAAATTACTTAAAATAAAATATTAATTGCAAGATTAACGTGGGAGCGTCACATATACAAAATTTTTCAAGAATAAATGTGGCGATGCCACATACACAAATTTTATATTACTTAAAATAAAATATTAATTGTATTATTAAGATTATTATTAATAGGAGGAATTAGATAAAATTATATTTAAAATATTAAATTACTTAAAATAAAACATTAATTGCAGGATTAATATGAGAGCGCCACATACATAAAAAATTTCAAGAACGAACGTGGCGACGCCACATACACAAATTATTTTATAGAGCAACGTGGCGTCGACACATACACAATTCAAAGATTTTATTTTTGTCAAGCACTTGTATATTAATAATATTAATGATAATGATGATTACATTAAAAGATTTAGTAATTAATTAATTAATGATACCCAAATTAATTATTATATATATATAAATATATATATATATATATATATATATATATATATATATATATATATATATATATATATATATATATATATATATATATATATATATATATATATATAGTTTTGTATAATTACCACTAGGTACATTAAAAACTCTTTTATTACTATGAGATATAAATATAAAAAAAATTACTATTAACTACATAAATATATAGTGATATTTCAATATTACCCTTACAATGTGCTGCACATAAATGTTTGTGTGCAGCAAAAGTTCATGTGCAACAGAAGTTATGTGTAGTAAAAAGAGTGTGTGCAGCAAAAAAAGTGTGAATCGTATGTGTCATGTGCAGCGAAAAATTACTCTCCCGCGGCGGTCCGGCGGCCGGCCGGTGGGTGAGGAATTTAGGATTTGTTGTTTAAAAGTGTATGAGATTATAATAAATTAAGATTATATTTGATATTTTAATAATATTTTGTATGTGGGAGTAATTTTTTTAAATCAATGTATCTCTATTTAAGTGTGTACGAGTAATTTTTCCTATATATATATTTTAAATAGAGAGCATCTGATCCCTTTATTTTTAAATAGAGAGCATCTGATCCCTAAACCCGATTCCATCCAAATTGGGAATTATCAAAACCATGAAGAACCCTAATCCCCAATTATAACTATGAAGAACCCCAATCCTCAAACTCAACTCCAAATCATACCCAATAATTGATTATAATTTTATATCATCAAATAATTGAAAAATATAAAACAAATTGAAAAGATTCATATACAATATGAATATTGAATTCATTACAGGAAATTGGGAAGAGATAGATAAGGAGTGCGAGAGATTGGAAGGAGGTATGTCAACGACTGATTGATGATAATGGAAGGAGAAGAAAATTTCATTTATTCATTTCATCTTCTACATCCTCATTAAGGCCGTCGATTCTCTCACCTCGTACGCCTTCTTCACACCTTCATTTGAATCGGCTCCACCTAGATTCTCTCTAGTTTTTTAACTCTTCTATTCTTGCAATTTCTGAAAGCCCCACCGCGAAATAGCTTGAATGCCTTAGACACTGCCACGCGAAAATTTTCTGGAGTCCCTAAATGTTCAAGTTTTTGGCCAAGAACCCTAGATTTTCGATTTGGGGCAATTGTAAAGATCGTCAATTTGGGAAATTGTGATGATAGGTAAGGGAAATCCAAGAGAATATATTCTCTAAAAAAGTTAATCTGTAATCAAATCACCTTTTTTAATTTCCATCAGTACATTTGAAAATAAAAATAAAATAATTATATACTAAAATTTGAGTTGGCAAATTAATTTGGGTAGGTCCTGTTGAGACCGGGAGACCATTTTTCACTTTTTAAAATAGTTATCACTTTTGCTATAAAACGTTATTACTTTCGCTATAAAATGTTATCACTTTTTATTTGTATTATAAATTGTTAATGAAATAATATTATCATTTTTCAATAATTTATCACTCCACTTTCTTTTATAAAAAAATATCATTTTCTGATCATCTCACGAAAGCCCTTACGTGAGACGATCTCACACAAGTCTTTGCCAATTAATTTTGGTCGAATTTCGCTTTTAAATGCCACGTAGGATCAGACCATCGGATTCTCATAAGGCCTCCCCCATTCCTCTACCCAAAAAAGCAGGTATTTTGGGTGCCACGTCAGCGCCACCTCAAAAGTAAAATACCCATACCTTCAAAACAATACTCCTCCCCAACCCTCTACCCAAAAAGGAAGGTATTTTGGGGACCCACCTCAATTTATTCAATTCTCATTTATTTTATCAACTACATTTATTTAATTTCCAAAACTACATTTATTTAATTTTCAAAATGAATTATAAATAATTAAAATTTCAGATTATTTAATTTAATAAATTTAAGAAAAAATGGAAAAACACATAATTTATTTTTTCATTACATAAAACATAAAAATGCAAATTAGAATGATACAAAATATAAATTAAAATGACACACAAATTAAAAAATAAAAACAAAGCTTCCGAAAGTAACAACGTAAATTTCGAGCCGCTCAATTATATGTGTAGCTAATTATTCTCCAAATTTAGCCCAAACATGCTCAACTAAATCTTGTCGAAGTTGAAGATGTTTCTGTTTATCTCGTAATTGAATACCCCTCCTGACATAGTCATTGAATGCTCCCGCTGATCCTTGACTTACTTGTGGTGGCGGAATGGCCACATTTGGATCGTCGGACCAATCGATCGCTGTATTTCCTTCATTTTCGATTATCATATTGTGCAATATAATGCAAGTTAGCATTATATCCTTCAAATTATTTTTGTACCAGAAACGAGTTGGACCGCTAATCATCGCCCAACGAGCCTGAAGGACGCCAAAGGCTCGTTCGGCATCCTTCCTAGCAGCCTCTTGCAGTTGTTTGAAGAGCTGCCTCTTTGGATCTTGAGGACATGGAAAGCTTTTCACAAAAGCAGCCCATTCTGGATAAATTCCATCAGTAAGATAATATCCTTGATTATATTCTCTACCATTGATTGTAAAATTAACGGATGGAGCGCGTCCTTGCAGAGTATCCGTAAATAAAGGAGATTGGTTGAGCACGTTGATATCATTGTTGGATCCTGCTACTCCAAAGTAGGCGTGCCATATCCATAAATCTGTAGAGGCAACCGCTTCGAGCATGATTGTCGGAACGCCATGGTCACCGCGTGTGAATTGGCCTTTCCAAGCTGTCGGACAATTCCTCCATTCCCAATGCATACAATCAAGGCTCCCAAGCATTCCGGGGAATCCATGTTTTTCTTCGTGCATTTGTAACAACTTTTGACAATCCAAGACACTAGGCTTTCTCAAATAGTATCCGCCAAATACTTCGATCACACCCCTACAAAACTTAAAGAGGCATTCGATAGATGTTGTTTCGGCAACACGTAGGTACTCATCCCAATGGTCGGCAGGTCCACCATATGCCAATTGACGAATGGCCACCGTGCACTTTTGTAGTGGAGAGAATCCTTTTTTCCCAATTGCGTCTACCCTCCACCGAAAATACTCATCGTGGGACTCCAGAGCATCAACTATGCGCATGAACAACTCTCTCGACATACGAAAACGTCGACGAAACGTATCGCTTCCATATACCGGATCTTCAGAGAAGTAGTCGAGGTACAGTCTTGTATGTCCCGTTTCACGATTTCGGTCCACATACGTTCTTCGTTTTCTTACACGGCCAGCAGAAGTTTCAGCACGACCAAGTAACTCTTGTTGTTTTTTAAGCAATGACTCAATTTCTTTCTCTATCGAATCATCATCCATGTACTCAAGAAGACTATCACTTTCAAAAGATGATGAATGAGATGAAGAAGACATGTTTGAGAGAAGGAAGGAAATAGAAGGATAATAAAATTAGAGGAATGTAATGTTCTCAGGTATAAGTTCTAACAATCCGACTACATCATTTAAATAAAGTAGAGTTCCAAAACGGCTAGTTTCCAACGGCTAGTATTCCAACGGCTAGTTTCCAACGGCTAGTTTCATAACGGATAGTTTTGTAACGGCTAGTTTCCAAAATAAAATAAAATACATTGACAAGTGTTCATACGAAACGAAATACAATAACGAATATTTAAAATGCTGAAATAAAGTACAACAACGACTAATTCTTCAAGTTTACCACCTCATTTCCTTCTTGATTTGATCTACAACTTTGAGATGGACTACTAGTTGATCATCTGTCATCTTTGAGGTATCTTTCATGATTATCTTATAATTTTTAGCTCGGGCAATGATTGTCATGTTTTCAATCTTTTTCTTGTTCATTTCGTCCAACTCTTGAAGCCTTTTTTGAATAGTCTCGCTTTCTCCGGCAGACGTTGTTGCTTTTCCCTTACCGGTACGCCTTGCTGCATTCCTCCCCATTGGGCGAGGGGGTTCTGCCCTAACTTCATCTCCAGGTTCCGAGTCAGTGTTTGAAGACACCACATACTCTCTAGTTTTCGAGACTCTTGATTTTTTCGAACCACGAACATCACAATCTGGATCGGCGAACTTTGGACTGTCTTTCAATACTTTCCAAGCCTTGATTTGTACAAAATTGAAACCATACTTCTCTTTAAATTGAACCTTCGCTTTTTCTATAATATCAGCATCGCTGCACCCGCTTCCCCAAGCCTTCTTCTCATGATTGTAGCAGCAGTTGAAACCCTTCGCATGTTTCTGTAGTGTGTAGTAATGCGACTTCAAATTAGCGACATACCTAAATGCCATGTCATCTGAACGATTATTGTTGTAAGCAGCGGTGATCCGAGTCCACATTTGCTCCGACTTTTGATCGTTTCCGACGACAGAGTCCGTACTGATATCGAGCCAACAACTCGCGAGAAGAGCATTTTCATCAAAAGAATAGGTAATCTTTTTGGCAGTAGTAGCCGTTGGTGGAACTTCAGTAGCCTCAAAGTCGGCAGCGAGATTTACCCTATCAAGTCCTGTTGGAGAGAATTGAGATGAAAAAGAAGAACGCTGAGAGTTCGGAGATGCAGTGTCTCTGTCTGTATCCGGTAAACTTGTGCCGACGGTCGGACGAAATCTGTATTGAGGATGAGGAGCCATGTAAGGATTTGGGTACATGAAGAATGGTGCACCAAATGAATTAAATGAATTGGGTTGAGGGAAAATACCTTCTGAAAAATTTGGGGGTGGAACATTTTGGGGTAGAAAATTATTTGGAAAATTTGACGGAAAATTCATAGAAAAATTTGAATTTTGAGGATGAAAGTCGACACGTGAACGAAAATTCATATTTGGAGGCGTTGAATTTTCTTCGGAGCTAGAAGAATTGAACCTGAAATTCATCCATGGATCTTTATCCATTTTTTTTTTTGAAAGAAATTAAATTTTGCTATCAAATTTGATGTTTTGAGATTTAGAAGAGAAAATAATGTAGGAAAAAAAATGGAATGAAAGATATATTTATAGAGATATTTTTAAAAAAAATTGTAAAATTAATGTTGTGAATTTTGTAACGGTCATCTTGTAACGTTGATATTCTTATCTAATATTTAACTTTCAGATTCTGACAATTGAAACGTTAATATTTAAGATAAAGCACCACATGACTCTCCCTCCTCTTCCATGTGGCACTTTCTCTCTCCTCTCTCAAAAGTTGCGCTCTCCCTCTCCTTTTCTCTCTTCTCACTCTTCTCCCCCTGCAAAAACCCAGGTAGAGCCCCTTCTACCTGGGTAGAAAAACCCCAATTCTCTCATTGGTAAAAACCTGAACTTCTAGGTTTTTTAATTTGCCACATCCTCCAAAATACCTAGCGTTGGAGAGGGCCTAAGTTGAGCTGCCATGTGTCTTTTCCCGACAGAAATTTCATTTTCCATTAGAAATAGGACTAAAATCAAGTAATCTTAATAGTTATAGGACGAAATGGAAAAAAAATAAGTTACTATTTTTGGAATAAAATCAAATTTTCTAGATAAAAATGATTTTAACTCTATTATTTTATGATTTTATGGATGATTGTACCAGTTGATCATTTTAAAAGAGGTGTAGCGGTCATGAGAATTTGGAACATAATTATCCATGGCTATAATGAAGTCATTTGTTGATGACAAAATAGATGGCCTTTCTCGTGCAATATGATGAATAATAAATGAATACATCCTCTAAAAAAATAAAAAATAAATTATTTAATACAATACTTGAAAGATAGGTAAATCAATTAGGAACTTAAAATATTTTTTCTATCAATTTAGAACTTGAAAGATATGAAACTATTAATATAGAACCTAAAACTATAAAATTAATTAAAATAAAATAATAAAAACTAGAGTTAGTAACTTTTAAGTACACAGCTTATAGTAAAATTACTGTGATATACACAGTACTATAATTAGTACTCCCAACTGCACAATTTCAGTATAGCTCGACGAATATGCCCTCAATTCTGCATTTGGCAAATCAATCCAATTATCTCCTTTTTTTCCCTCAATTTTCGGTGTGCGCGGTTCTAGGCTGGACTTTCACAAGGTGCAGAAAATGGACTCAACTCCCACGTCTCTCCCATATCCCTCAATTATAGGGATCTTCCATAAAATCCCGCTAGTAGTTTCTATAGTTTCTAGTGATTGAAGTAGGGTTCTTATTTCATATTTGATGATATGATAGTGCAGAATTGAACCCATCTTCCTGTCAACCGACAAAGAAGAAGGTGGTATCGCCGCGAACCCCCAATTGGAAACCCTAGTGTTCCCGTCTAATTTCGTCAATCGGAGCCTCCTTAGCCACGAATCCCCTCAATTCTGCACCTTTGCCGTCAATTGCGAAGTATCGGAATCCCCCCGTAGTAGATGTGGAAGAGTTCCCCCCGAATCCGAAGTCATTCAGGTTCCCGTCGAAAATGAGGTGCGTATTGTTTTTTGTCTTCTGCATTTCGTGCATGTTCCTTTTGTACTCAATCTTTGAAATTTTTATTAACCTTTTCAATGATTAATTTCTTTAAAACAATTATTCTTCGAGGAACCCTAACTTTGTTTTGGAGAATTTGGGGATTCTAAAGTTGATTTAGTCAGTGTGAAATTGCATCTCAATTCTCAATTTGTGCGAAGTGGAATACGATTTGCGGGTCAAAATTGCATTTCAATTCCTTTCTAATCATATTTTGTTTCATCTCTTGAATGGTCTTCTGAATGGATTAATGTGGTGAGACAAAAAGTTTGAATGGTTTGTTTACGGGTTGTGTAGGCGCGAACTAATTGTGCATATAAAACTGATTTCAGTTTCTGCATAATGTAGGAATGTTCTAGATTTTGCATTGCGTGCAAAGATTATCTTTGCACCATTAAATAGACTGGTTGTATAGGTTCCGGCTTATAATATTTTTTGTTGAATTTTGATTTATATGCATCTCATGCATAATCTAGGCTGTTTTGTTGTGCATGTTGTGCAAACTGTAGACTGATTTGTGAGAGCATTTCGTGCAAAAGTTATGATTAAGAGTGAAAAGAGGTTTGTAAGAATTCATTTCGTAGCCATGTGGAATGTAGGACCATCTCTATTAAGATTAGTAACTAAATGTTTGCCACTGTTACCAGATGTTCCACAGCAACTATTATGGTATGCCTGCCACTATGAATTTTAATGCATTTCATGCATTTTGTATTGTGCATTTAGTGCATTTGTAGCTCTCATTTTTTGGTGCATGTCGTCCGAAATGGTGAGATTGAGAGTGTAAAGAGTTGTGTAAGATTATTTGTGTATGTGGATACATCATATTGGGGTGCTATTTTGGTGTTTAAATGGAATTGATTGTACTCTATATAAATAGTTACTTGAATGTTTCTAGATTATTTTATTCATTGAGACACTTTTTTGCCACAGTTTATGCACAATGTAAACTTGATGATCATTTTGCATTTAGTGAAAAAGTGTAAAATGAAGTGTAATGGAAAGTTTCTTTTGCATTTTATGCTTAATGAAGTATTGCTTTTGATAGTGCATTTTGTGCAAAAAAATTTATGCAATTTGTGCATTTCTCGATTTGTATTATGCATTTTGTGCTTGTAGCCTTCATATTTATATGCATTTCGTGCATTTCTCGATTTGTATTTATATGCTTTTAGTCTTGATATTTATATGCATTTCGTGCATTTCTCGATTTGTATTTATATGCTTTTAATCTTGATATTTATATGCATTTCTTGCATTTATATGCATCTCATGCATAATCTAGGCTATTTTGTTATGCATATTGTACAAACTATAGACTTATTTGTGAGAGCATTTCGTGCAAAAGTTGTGATTGAGAGTGAAAAGAGGTTTATGAGAATTCATTTCGTAGCCATGTGGAATGTAGGACCATCTCTATTAAGATTAGTAATAAAATGATTGCCACTGTTACCAGATGTTCTGCAGCAACTATTATGGTATGCCTGCCGCTGTGAATTTTAATGCATTTCATGCATTTTGTATTGTGCATTTAGTGCATTTTTAGCTCTCTTTTTTTAGTACATGTCGTCCAAAATGGTGAGATTGAGAGAAAAGAGTTGTGTAAGATTATTTGTGTTTGTGGATACATCATATTGGGGGTGCTATTTTGGTGTTTAAATGGAATTGATTGTACTCTATATAAATAGTTACTTGAATGTTTCTAGATTATTTTATTCATTGAGACACTTTTTTGCCACATTTTATGCACAGTGTAAACTTGATGATCATTTTTCATTTAGTGAAAAAGTGTAAAATGAAGTGTAATGGAAAGTTTCTTTTGCATTTTATGCTTAATGAAGTGTTGGTTTTGATAGTGCATTTTGTGAAAAAAAAAATTATGCAATTTGTGCATTTCTCGATTTGTATTATGCATTTTGTGCTTTTAGTCTTCATATTTATATGCATTTCGTGCCTTTCTCGATTTGTATTTATATGCTTTTACTCTTGATATTTATATGCATTTTGTGCATTTATATGCATCTCATGCATAATCTAGGCTATTTTGTTGTGCATATTGTACAAACTGTAGACTTATTTGTGAGAGCATTTCGTGCAAAAGTTGTGATTGAGAGTGAAAAGAGGTTTATGAGAATTCAGTTCGTAGCCATGTGGAATGTAGGACCATCTCTATTAAGATTATTAATAAAATGTTTGCCACTGTTACCAGATGTTCCACAGCAACTATTATGGTATGCCTGCCGCTGTGAATTTTAATGCATTTCATGCATTTTGTATTGTGCATTTAGTGCATTTCTAGCTCTCTTTTTTTAGTGCATGTCGTCCGAAATGGTGAGATTGAGAGTGAAAAGAGTTGTGTAAGATTATTTGTATTTGTGGATACATCATATTGGGGTGCTATTTTGGTGTTTAAATGGAATTGATTGTACTATATAAATAGTTACTTGAATGTTTCTAGATTATTTTATTCATTGAGACACTTTTTTGACACATTTTATGCACAATGTAATCTTGATGATCATTTTGCATTTAGTGAAAAAGTGTAAAATGAAGTGTAATGGAAAGTTTCTTTTGCATTTTATGCTTAATGAAGTGTTGGTTTTGATAGTGCATTTTTTGCAAAAAAATTATGCAATTTGTGCATTTCTCGATTTGTATTATGCATTTTGTGCTTTTAGTCTTCATATTTATATGCATTTCGTGCATGCTCTGTATTTAGTTTTGAAATATTTCTTATTGAAAACTTGAACAATTCTAGGTAATGTCACATGTTTTGATTTTTTTTTAGCATATAAGTTCTATGGGGAAGTCCACACGAGTAAATAAGAATGTGAGGAATGAGACGCGTGGAAATAATTCTCCAAATGAAGTAATAGGACGTGCAAGAATGTCCAACGAAAGGAAAGCCTCCAACTCTAGAAGTAAAGGTGATATATGAGCTGCACAACGTACCACCCCACCAGATTGGAGGCTAGTTTGGTGACATTCTTTCTTATCTTGCAGCTGTGATGGAGAAACATCAGCAGGGGAAGCTGGTTCCATTGCTTGATGAGGCTGATGCGGTTGCAAAACAGATTGTCCAAACGTGAACTTCCGTCACTTAGTAGATGAATACAAGACGTGTATTTAACAAATCTTAGACAAGAATTATCATGTATTTGTGCATCAGAACTTGTTGAGACTTGCTAACAGTGGAGGTGTTGTTTCCTAGTCTTTGTTTGTATTTTCTGTTGTCTCACATATGAGTTCTTGCTCTGGAGTTATGAAAGTGAGTAATTCTACAGCCTAGTGAGCCATTCAATAATTTAAATTGAGGCCTCAATTGGATTGATTAATGTTCAAAATCAAGGTTAATCTTTTGCAAGAACCAAGAACGAGGGTGTTTGCAAAAGATTATCTCACTTTTTTTTTCATTCTATCTACTGGAATGAACATGCAATTAAAAGCTATGGTTCAAAAGTAGGCAAAGTGATCCCTTTAAGATGTAAGTATATTATATGTCCTCATTACTTCGCTCCAAAGAAAGAGAAAAATAAGCATTATTACTTTTAATCAAATTGTGACTTATTGCAAACACTTTAAATTCCATTTTTACTTGGGATTGTTTTGGAAAACACTATGAACTTCATAATTAAACAATTTTTTCCACAATTTCTATTTTTAATAACTGGTAAAAGTTTAATTTTTTTAAACTCCTCCATGATTATTCTGATGCACTAATTCAATGAGAGAACAAAGACCTGAAAATAGACTTAAAGAACAGTAGTGTACACTTTGAAAGAGAGTTGGGAGAAGGAAAGATAAATTACAGCCGACTTTCAATGCTTCATCCTTCACCTTCTGTAACACATAACAATTGCCATTAACTTACTCTGAGAGTAAAAAGGGTAAAGAGAGAAATAATTACTCACAACATCTCACAATATTCTCACATTAGATACATCGATCAAGATATCTAGAGTTTTAAGAGCTTTCCCAGATTGATGTGTTTCTCGAGCAAGATCCACACGAAATGCAGATTTGTGAACTTCATGAAATGCAATTATCACTGAATTCACGAATTGCATGAAATGTGTATATATCGCGGAATGCATACATGAAATGCAGATTTCACAGTGTCTTAAGACCATCTCCAAGAGTGTGCTGCATCTCCATTTTGCAGCACACTTTTGGCCCCAGCAGTGTTGCATTTTAGGCTGCAAAATGGGACAAAATGGAATAAAACATTGTAGCAGTTGCAAAATGCAACTGCTACACTGTTTGATGCATTTTTTTTAATTTTTTTTATGTCTAAATAATATGTATGTGTGTGTTATATTTAAAAAATGGGTGTATATTTTGTTTAACTAATTTAAAATAATATTAAAAAAGAGAATATATTATTATTTTAATTTTTTGGGTAGAAAATGGGTTAGATGAACTATTAAGTAATTGCATTTTGGAGTTGAATGCTATCTGTAAAATAGAAACGACTACGGAGATGGCCTAATGCTCCACAAAATGCAGAATTAGGAAATATTTGAGGAAATGCAAATAAGCAGCAACTGCACAAAATACTTCACAAAACATAATACTTGATCAAATAAAACAACCAATATAGTGAGTATCATTGATCAAGAAGGAAAACATAGTAACTCCTATGTACACAACTTATCTCAAACAATTGAGGCCTTAATTTAAATTACTTGAATTACTCTCTTTCATAACTCCAAAGCAAGAATGAGGACATTATGGAAGCCTCTCCCAAGAGGAATAACATACAAGCCCGTAAGAGTCCAGAGACTTTGCAAGAGGCCTACAATTCTTTGCTATTCATTGGTTTATGGCAGCCATCGGTGAGGACTCGAATGGTAATATAAGGCGAGCAAATATTTACTCTGTTATTGTAGTAGGGCTCGTCGATTGCTATGGAAATTTCTTCACCTGTACGGGAAGAAGGGAAGATCTCTGTAGGAATTCTGCAGGTGGAATCGTGCTGAAGGCACTCTTGTTTCACGATGAAGCCCTATACGAAAAAGAAGCCAACGGCGGCTGAACAGGGGCAGGGCCATCACGGAACTTATGTGAGAGGGATCAGCGTGGCCTGTCGGTGGAATAGGTAGAGGGACTCTTCGGTTGACTTGTAAGGATTAAGGATGAGACGGTGAATCTGCAACCTGGACAGGATTTTAATTGTGAAAGAGAGGACAAAAATTACGTGGGAAGCAGAGGGGCCCACATACCTACCTAGGGTGGTATACCGTACCAAAAAAATATTAATCATACCGTATATCGTACCGAAATAATCGATATTAAAAAAATTATATGGAGATCGTGCCGATAATTTCGGTATACCGAAATTTCGGTATATTAACAATAAATACCGTTGTTTACCGAAATATAATACAAACATATTAAAATCCTGGCACAATACCGACTCAAACCCAAAAAATCATCCTAAATTCAAAACACTTATCGATATCGTACCGAAAATTTCGATACGGCACTGTACCGTACCTAAATTTTCGATATACTGAATTCTTCGTTAAATTCGATAATTTACGGTACGGTAATTGTGGGATATCGAAAAATCGGTAATTTTGTCCACCCCTATACCTAACGGGGAGGACAAACCTTCTGCACAATGGATGCTTTTGCATTGATCATGGAATGTTTCTACAATTTCGAGAAATCATTAACTCTATTTCACTGAAAGATGAATCATAATTGATCATGTAATGTTTCTACAATTTTGAGAAATCATTAACTCTATTTCACTGAAAGATGGTCTAAATTTGAAAAAGATTTTATTTATTTATTTATGATATTTAATCACCCGTGAAAATCAAATAAAGATATAAATGATATTTATATAATATATTTGACCATTTCACAAAATAATATTTATATGAAGTATATATAAAGGGTAGATCTTGCGTGAGACCGTCTCACGTGAGACGAATTTTCACTTTTTTAAAATAGTTATCACTTTAGCTATAAAACGTTATCACTTTCGCTATAAAATGTTATCACTTTTATTTATACTATAAATTGTTCATGAAATAATATTATCACTTTTTATTAATTTTTTATCACTTTCCTTTATAAAAGTTATCACTTTCTGACCGTCTCACGTAAGCCCTTACGTGACACGGTCTCACACAAGTCTTGCCATATACTCCCTCCGTCCCGCACCAAGGGTGCATGTTATTTTTTACACGTGGATTAAGGAGTATTATTATTTAATGTGTAGTGATTAGTTGTATTAGTTGGAGAGTGAGCCCCATATTTTAATTGTATTATTGGATGAGTATGAGACCTATGTGTATAAAAAAGGAAAGATGAGTCTTTGGGTAGGACGACCCAAATGAAAAAAAGAGACCCTTGGTGCGGGACGGAGAAAGTATAAAAGATGTTTATAATAAATTTAATTAAAAAAGAGATCCTTGGTGCGAGATCGCCGTCGTCGCTGCGTTTCCCATCAGCCGGAAAGAGCCACATGTTTCCTTAAGCCAACTTGAAAATGCCCACCATGTTGCCGCCGTCGATTAGGAATTAAGGGTGGAATCCCAACGAATAGAAGAGTAGAGGGAAGGTTTGTGTAGAGAGAGGGAAGCAAATTTGAGGGAAAATTTTTTGGGGAAAGTGATAAAATGTCTTCTTTAGGAACATCGAAAGGGATTTTGGAGATTGCGAAATTGTAGTATACGTCACCGTTCTGATTGGGTTGATGTAATTCTTCACCAGCAACCAGAAGAATCTCCAGAAAGTCATGGGCAATGTAAGAATAGTCTTGAATGTATTGTTTATAATACGAGTATTTAATTGTATGTTTAATTTCGAAAAGAAACTGAACCATTTTGATTTTCGTAGCTGTTTCTTCGTGTATGTATGTAGAACGTAGCTTCTCTTTCTGCCCTAGTTGGTAAATTGATTTTCTGGAATATTAATGAACTCACTTTCGTGGTTAAGTTTCTGGTTAATGGCTTGATGTGCTCCAATTTTCTCAAATTCTCCATTTTGATGTTTTTGTGTGTGTGTTCTCATGATGAGGTGGAACTTGGATGTAGGAAATGATGCTGAACTTGAGATTTAAATGTAGAAAATTGATCTTGAAAGGTGAACATTTTTTATTAAATCCTGTTAATATATTGTTTTGAACACTTAAAACTGAAATTATAGATACAACCAAGGATGGGGGAACTTGCCCCCTCAAGCTTTTGAGTTAGTGTGAATGCGATTTTCTACATGCTGCTATTACCATATTTGATCAATACAAAAGCTGATTGAGTTGTGAACTAATTTTTCAGTTATTAGAATGGTGAGAAGGATGAAAGCGAGAATGAAGAGATGGATAATGTGTCGGAGTCTGCGAATCAATCCTCAGAAGCAAAGAGTGAGGATGATGAGGTGGAACAGATTGGCAATGGAGATGAATATGATTACGATGAGTTGGACAAGATTGATGACTTGATAGCGATATGAAGAAACTGAGCTCCCTATATCACCCAAACTATTGTGAAATTGAACAAGTTGAGATATTTTCATGCCAAAAGCGCAAAACCTAGTGATGATTGGGGTAGTGAAAGCAGCAGTCTAGATTATTATCATGTCTTAGTATTGGTAAAGCGAATGACGAAGAGTTGTTGAAATGTTCGCCCCATTTTCGTAAACTCAAATGCACATACGTATTGAATGTGCATGTGGGAAGCATGAGCAAGCAGTTCTCATGAAATGATTATTTGATTTAGTGACAAGAAAACAACATAAAATACTGCTACAACACAGTATCAAATGACATGGGTTAGCAAAGCCCAGAGAGGGAACACCAACAACATGATAATCCATAGAGTGTTGAAGATGCCATGGCTTTCAGTAAATGAGTTTCAGAATCCACCGATTTTTCGGATGTGCTCTTGCAGTAGATAACAACCAATGGCAAGACATATTGCTACTCCAGCCCAGTGGTCCCGTAGAGTATGAGCGAATAAATGAGGGAAAACCACCAGCAAAAGGATCAATGATCCAGGCATCTCCAGCCATCCTGTAACCAAATCAAACAAACAGAATTGAACTTCCACAACACTTGGTCTTGCACGCAGCGAGTGAATGCATATAGTGGGTTTATTATTTACTCATTAGGTTTCTCCTTTTTATTAATTAGGTTACTCTTTAAAATGAATTAGGTTACTATTATTAATTGAACTACTCTTTGATATTAATTAATTGTATGCAATTTATACGTTGTTAGATTATTCTATAAAAATAATTAGGTTACTCTTTAAAATTAATTAGATTACTCTTTGAAATTATAACTAAATTTTTATAGAAAATAAAATATTGTTATATTTGATTAACATCTTTTAGGTTACTCTTTTCTATTAATTGTGTTACTCTTATTAATAATTTGAATTACACTTTAATTTTATATTTGAATGAAGATGAAGATGAGAATTCGAATGTAGATACTTAGAAAAAATGGTGTCACAGTCACACTTGTACTCCCTAGTCCCACAAGTCTTGGAGTGGGCCTTCCAGTTGGAATGAACAGCATAGCGTTTGGAGCACTAATAGCACTTCTACTTCTTGTACGTTCTTAGATCACTCTATGAAAATAATTAGATTACTCTTTGGAATTAATTAGGTCACTCTTTGAAATTAATTAGGTCACTCTTAAATTTATTTGACCATTATTTGATTTGAAACTCTTAATATACATATGTTATTATTTGGAATTAAATAGGTTACTCTTTGTAATTAATTAGGTTACTCTTTGAAATTAATTAGGTCACTCTTAATTTATTGGACCACTCTTCGATTTAACACACTCTTAATATACATAGATCACTCTTTGAAATTAATTAGGTCATTCTTAAATTTATTGGGCAACTATTTGATTTGAAACTCTTAATTTACATAGGTTACTCTTTGGAATTAATTAAGTTAGTCTTTGAAATGTTTTTTTTTTCAAAATCTTTTAGGTTACTCTTTTTAATAAATTGAGTTATACTTTATAAAAAAAAGAGTACTCATTGAAGTTTTGAATAGCTTTTTTTTTTTCAACACCTTTTAGGTTGCTTATATTTAATAAATTGAGTTACTTTTTGTAAAGTTATTCTTTCATATTAATTGAATTACTCTATATTATTAATTGAGTTACATTTTATAATTAATTAGATTACTCTTATATTTGAGACTATATCTTCTAGGTTACTCTCTCATATTAATTGAATTACTCTTTATAATTAATTAGATTACTCTTAAATTTAAGACTTTATTTTTTTAAAATCATGTATCATAAATAATTAAAGTTTTATGCAATTTGTAAGTTGATAAATTATTCTGTAAAATTAATTAGATTACTCTTTGAAATTTATAGGATCATTATTTGAAACTAATTGAATTACTCCTTGAATTGAGATTCTAAATGCAAAGTACATGGTGTTTTAATAAAACTTGAAAATTCAAATCATTGCATAATTGAGGGCATACAGAAAAAACAACTTTGATGTAATGGAAATACACTAAAGTCATCACTTTCTTTCTAACTTCAGCAGCACATCCACCAAGTCATCACTCCTCAACTTCCCGCTGCCTATTTCAGTGAAAGACAACTTCTTCCTGTATTCCTGACAACTCAAAAACATCAGTGATCCCCCATATTCAATATTCTAATTGAGGTCAACTATGAAAATCAAACGAACTAAAATTCAAACATTTAAATAGCACAATGTGAAGAACAATTTGGTTTTAAAAAGGACAACAATTTATACATAAGACAGCCTATGTTAAAATAACCTAATCCATACAAATACTTCATTTAGAATCAATAGGAATTATACAAGCATAATCAGCAAGTACTTAAAATCAGCTCAAAACAGAACCCCGTGTTTTCTTTGAAGTAACTTTATCATAGATTCTGATAGCCTAAATAATTTTCTGAGAAGGAGGCCATCATTCTCAAATCTTACCATCACTTGTTCAACTTTTAATCATTTATAGATAGATCCTTGAGACAATTATAATTGTGGAATTTTTATTAACACATAATGACCAATACAAGTCCAATTTGAGAAAAAATCTCCAGCAGTTAAGATGAAACATTGGAATCACATGATCTACTGAAAATGATGGAAACTATGTCACCCTTGTAAACCAAGCCAGCTGCAAATTCTTCTTTAATACGACTAATTAGTTTCTATGCTATCATAAATGTCTCCTCAAGTTGTTTATCATCTCGCTGTAGGAGGAGGCTTGGGCTGCATGTGGAAGCAGCATTCTGCTGATAGCCAACAATAACGGGAAGACATGGGTTTGTGATAAAGCAGCCGACAACATTGCTGTGGGTTGGTTTATGGGGGTTATCACCTAAGAAGATTGAGAGATATTTTTACACTTCTCACGCAAGTTTTTGCCAGTTCAATTATATACGCATACACGTTCTTGTGTGACAACGAGGCAGCGTTCGTGATTCCGGCAGTGTAGACGACGGCATTCAAAATCGGTGGTTGAAGCGCCAGACGGTAACAGCGTGGACGACAATTAGCAGAAACAAGAGAGGGAGAGAATCATGGAACTTAGAAAGCTTCACCTAGTTAGAAGATGGCATCGCCGGAGCAGAAGACCAATCAACCTGCGGCGAGAGGAGGGTGGCGTCGGACCGCCTCTCAGACGGCGGCAGAGAGTCCTTATCATAGCTTGTTGAAGACGGCGTCGCCGGAGCAGAAGCCTAATCACCCGACGGCCAATTCTTATTTCAGGTTAGAGAGAAGTTTTGTGAAGAATTGAATAGAATGATAGCTGGAAACCCACGAAAATCAAGTTCGATTATTCTGACAAAGATTATAGTATGTATGGAGAGAGAAAAGAGACAATCATACGAAAAGAAAAGGAAAAGGTAGAAGGCTTGTATGTTGAAAGAATAAACAGTAGGCTAGGGGGAAAGGTTAAAGCCCGCGAGTTGTATTTGGATCCAAATGGAATCCGACTCCACCAAAACACAAAAACTGTCCTATTCTAGTCTTTCTCAAAAAATATAATTAAAAGTGCTATTTAATTTATAAATATACATTGATAATATAATAATAAATAAATAAAAAAGTAGAAAGATTATATATTAAAATAAAATAAAAAATACGATAATTAACCACGTTGCAACACCTCATACTTTTAAGAAATTATTTATAGTAGTGTATTCTTAATTAGTATATATAAGATATATATATTAGTTATATATTTTTATATAAATTAGTTAAAATTTAAAATAATGAACTTTTAAATTTTAAATTTAATTATTTAAATTATAATATATGTTAACTTAATTCGATTAAAAATGTAAATCTAATATTTCATATTTTGTATTGTTGATCTAAATTTATGATGTATCTAATATTTATTTATAATTAAATTCATAATATATTTAAATAAATCAGTTCAAAATTAAAATATGAACTTTATTTTAATACTTGATGTCAAGTTATTTATTTATGTCTTATTATTATTGTTATATTGTTTATGATGAGAAAAAAAAATAAAACCTTCTAAATTTGCGGCTGGTAGGGTTGGGTGGTTTGAGTAATCGCGAGTTATATGTATAATATGTTCTGAGTGCAAGTATCTATTTATCCTCAAATTATTTATTACTCAATGAATATATCCAAACCCTACTCAATGCTTGATTTTAGGATAATCAAGTAAAGTTATGATAGTTAAGGTATAGAGTAGTAGGTGAATTTTTCATACTCATACTATATCCTACTTGTTACATCCTTAAATGCAAGTTGCAAAAATTTGTTAATCTCATGTTCTTTTATGTGAAATGCAAATATTGGGACTGAGTCATCGTTAAAGTATAAGTGATGATTTTCCGTACAATCAACCTTTTAAATTATTATTGTACCGAACTATATATAATGAGTTGCAATTATGCGCACCAATTACATGGACACAATATCCATGTAATTGGTTCCTACCCACCCATTAATAATATTAGCCTTATAGTTTTAACACCATGGCCTTACAATTGGCATATTGGCTTTATAGCATTAGCACATTAGTCTTACAATATAAACACATAAATTTTTAAATGTTATTTCATTGGTAATTTATAATCCAATTGCATTGCTTAAATACATATATAATTTTGTTGGTTATACATTGATATTTATCGATGATTGGTAAAATCCGTCAATAAAAATATATTAATATTTTTGTAGTGATTAATAAAAAAAATGAGAATCAATTAATAAAAAATAAAACGATGTGAATGTATTCATTAATTTAAACAATTTGAATCAAATCATATTAAATACCATCTCAAGTGAGGGTTCATAATAACAAAATGTCGTTTTCTTCCTCCTAAAACGCCACAAACAAGTGTTGTAGTCTTTTTTATCTTTTTTTTCTTAGCATATAAAAAGACTTGTACAGTGACAGTATTGTCTCTCAATTAAAAGCATCTTATCATTAATTGAAAATAAATATATAAATTAAACCTCAATAATAACCCACTAATGATGTTCTTGTTTCATGATTCCTTCTGCAGCAAGGTTTCAATTGGACGGTACTTCTCTCACCATGTCAGTCAAAATTTATCCTTCAAACAAAAGTAAAATGTTATAATATTGAAATAAATGTTTTAAAATGTCAATTGTCAGACATTATTTATTTCTGAAATTTTATATAAACAATGCCACCCCTTGATTAGTGAGGATTGACTAATGGTTAAGTAACAATTGTCCTTCCAGCTAAAGGTTTTTATTGGATTTGAAGTTAATTATTAAATGCTGTTATATATTTGTGTGTTACAATGATTGAGTGTCAAGTTAAATAAAGGTTTTTTTTCCCTGTCTTATTGCATTTTCTTGTCTTTCTGTAATTAGGTGAAACTCGTGAGATTGTTTCGTGGATACCATTTATACACGGTCACACACAAATTCAAGAAATATGATAAATAAATAAATAAATAAGAAAGGAGTTTTTTTTTTTGAAAGAAAAAGTCTCCTAAATCAATATATTTAAACAATGGAAAACATAGAAATAGTAGTAGAATTTTTTTTTAAACAGTATCAAAAGCTGCCATAGCCAAAATTTTGGATTTACTAAATTCTTATTAAACATTCAAAGAAACTTTTGGGATCTTTTCAAAATTGTTAATGGTAATAGTGGTGATTGGGTTAGGGAGAACTTGGAAAGAAGATTAGAAATGGAGGGGATATTAATTTCTGGAGTGATATGTGGTGTGGAGAAGCAGCTTTAGTGGAGATGTTCCCTAATCTATTCATGTTGTCAAAAGAAAAGGAAAAACAGTGAAGAGATGGTGAAATGGGATGACGTTTGCCTTTGGCATTGGAATCTCTCTTGGAGGCGAAATTTATACGATTGGGAACTCAACTCATACTATGATCTTCTAAGTATTTTGAACAGGTATAAGCCGGGCATTAATACGAAGGATCAGTGGATTTGGACTCTTGAGAGCAATTATTTATACTCAGTTAAATCAGCGTACATGACATTGTGTGACAAATCTCAAGATCCTTTAGCAAGAGGTGATGATGTCTGGAGTAGACTGTGGAGATGTAATGTCCCTGAAAAGATCAAATTACTTATGTGGAGAATTTTTAAAGGAAGGGTATCTACAAAAGTTAATCTTAAGAGACGAGGAGTGTATGTTGGAAATAACAGATGCCCGTTGTGTAACAATATCATTGAAACGAGGAACACCTCTTCTTTGGATGTACTTTGACTTATTCGCTATGTTCATTGTTTTGGAATTGGCTTGGGCTTTATTCTGCGGGTACTATCGCCCTCATTAATAACTTTGAAATGTTCATTGGATCTAAGCCAAAGGACATCAAAGGTGATAATTGGAATCCTTGTGGCTAGGAGTGATTTGGAGCGTTTGGAAGTGATAAAATGGAGTTGTATTTAGAGGTGACAAAAAGCACTTGGAGGAAGTTTTCGAGTTATTCAAAATTAGAGCTTGGAATTGGATTAGAATTAAGGGCGGGCTTAGGACACGTTATTGTAATAACGATTGGACTATCAATACAACTATTTATTTGTCTCAAAATTAAGGGCACGCTTAGTATTCGTCTAGCGTAGGAGATGTATCTCTTCATTTTTACATTTTTTTCCTTGTAAGGGATGAGTACTCCTTATACTCACTTTGATTGTTTTAAAAAAATAATAAAAAATAAAAAGTAAAACATTCTCAGACACTTTAACTATCTAGCTAGTCTACTATCGAAGTCATTACTAGTCTCTGTAATTAAAATCATTTATACTTCCCTCCATCCAAATATATTAAAGATGTTTAGTATTTTTTTATAATAATAATTAAGTTAAATTCGTAAAAAATTATGAATTTTCCTCGTATTGTAAATTAATCCCAAATTTTATAAAATTGCAAAAAAAATCACGACATTTAACATTTGTGCAAAATGCACCTATCGAGCAGATGAAGCCTGCTCGACCGCTAATGTGGCATTTTAAATCCGCATAAGGCCTCCACATGGAATTTGGAACAGCGTTGTTTCATGGCTCTTGCCCAAATTAAAATCCTTAGCCCGATTCAGCGAAGCTTAATCCCTAATTTCCCTCACTCTTTACAAATTTCATTCTATGAAATGCCATTCCAAATTCCTCAATTATGAGGGCCACCGTGACTGTACCCAATGACCTGGATTTGACCGACTTCCTAGAAATGAATGGTGTCCATATTTCGGTTTCCTAGGGTGATTTTGGTAATGGACTGTTCAATTTCATTGGGAATTTTCTGTTTCCCTTTCTTGATTTTTCTGGGCTTTTATTCTTGTTTAGACGGGCATAGGGTAGGTCAGGTAGCCCTGGTAAACTAGGAGGTCCGACGGACTTCAACCGCTCTAAATCCAAGTTGCAAAATTAGTTGATTTCTTGAAAAACCCTTATAAGTACACAACATTGGGTGCTAAGATCCAAAAGGGTTGTCTTCTTGTGGTCCCTTTGGTACAAAAAAATCCTTCTAGCTAGAGCAGTGGCCAGAGAAGCAGGTACGCCATTCTTTTTGTGTGCTGCTTCGGAGTTTGTTGAGCTTTATATAGGTTTTGGAGCTTCAAGGGTAAGGGTTTTGTTTGAGAAGGCGAAATCAAAGGCACCTTACATTGTGTTCATTAATGAGATTGATGTTGTGGGGAAACAGAGATGGGAAGGTTTATGTGGTAGGAATGATGCAAGTCAGCATGATATTTGTTGCCATTTTTATTATGGGAAATGTTGTGGATAACATAATATTGGATTTAGTTGGGGAAATCGATATGGGTAGTGCTAAAAATTAGACAAATCGACGTTGGACAGAAATGGGAGTCGGCCGGCCCAGGTCTGTTGCCATTTTTTGGTTCTGTTCGACCATCCATGGTCGACAGAATCACATTGGGTTGCCCTGCTCTGATCAAAAGCAAGGGAAGTTGTTCGAAAACTCCCCTTCGAATGCACTAGAAAATGACAGCTTACATCAGTCGAACGGAAGTTAGGTTGTTCGATTAATGATGGTCGAATATATTGGAAATTTCCGGCCACTATGTATCAAACAAAAACTTTTTTTCGGTTGGTCTTGCTCGAATGAAGTATATATAATTAAGCATAATTTGTTTATTAGTACATATTAGTTACTTGAGCATAATAGCTTTATTTATTATTAGTTGTTGCATATATGTAATTGAGCATGATTTAATTTTTCATTATAGTTAGATATCATGGACGTATTCCCCCTACCGCATCTAATAGACAAAGAATGAGGGAAGAGCAGATGCAATGCTTTTAGATGCTCAACAACCACAGCCCGAGCCAGTACCTCTACTCGAGCCAAAAGCACAACCTCAGCCCGTTGATGACCCTCAGCCTTATGAAAAAGAAAGTGAGAGTGGCGAGGCCCCAGGATCAAATGATGACTATTCAAGTGAATCCAATCATGATTCTAGTGCTAATGTGTTGCTCCATTTTGAGAACACGTCGCATATGATATATGACGTAAAGTGAAAGGAAGGTTATCAAAATGCATAGCCACGTCAATACAATGTTTGAGTGGAGATACGTGGAGGATCAGACAACTCATAATTTCAAAAGCTTTTTCCGTAGGATTGGATTTTGATAGGTGAAACAAATCTCCTACCGCAAACCAAATAAAAATCTTATTCTCGCATTTGTCGAGAGATGGCATCCCGAGACTAGTTCATTCCACATGCCATTCGGAGAGATGATAAATTACACTAAATGATGTTTTTTGTCTTACAAGGTTGCATATAGTAGGTCGTCCAGTCGCATTTACTGCAGGGAAAAGACAAAAGCCTCTTGACGCGCTTTTGGAGCTTTTGACTGTAAAAGGAGATTTAGCTAAAGACGCATAAGCACTGTCTGTGGTTCATTTATGACCATGGAATGGTTGAAGGATACATTCATGGGCGACATGACCTCTCAGTATGATGATTAGCTTGAGGCATGCATTAGAGCGTACTTGTTACACTTGTTCTAGACGACTTTATTTCTCATTAAGAGTGGTAATAGTGTCCAATTTTCTTGGATTGAATTCCTTCGAGAGTTGGACGATCTCCATCATTAATTATGCATGGGGAGATGTTGTTTTCTTATCCTATATATATAGACAACTAGGGCTTATATCAGAAAAATAAACCCGGCAGATAGCAGGTTACACGACCCTTTTGGAGGTACGTAATTTCTATGTTATGTCAAGGGTTCATTGTCTTATAATACATTCAATAATGATGTTATCCATTCTCTATTAATGGTAGGCTTGGATCTACGAGCATTTTCAATTGTTGTATAGGCCTCCACCGAATGGGAATTACTTGGACAAATTCCCACTGGCTATGAGATGGGGACTATAAGCTTATTCTGCTCCTACATTTCAAATAGTTCAAGCGTTGCGTGAGTGGATTGATATCATATGACACGACCCACCTTACACAACTTATAATCTAAATATTATTTAACATAAACATCATCTTTATAAAAAAAAACTGCATATAATATATTTTTTTTTTCATAATATGCTTATAACCAACACCATCACACCAGTTCAACATACGTGACTGGTTTCTGATACCACTTCAAACCACCCAAACATATGATAATATTTATTATATTACACAATCAAAACATCAGCGGAAACAAAATAAACCCACGGCCTAGCCCAACAGGTCGTCATCTATGTACATCCGCTCAAAACCTTGAAGGAGCTCCACAGCTTGCACAGTCACATCACAAACTCAATCATCAACAGGCTCACCTACAATGCATAAACTAGTGAGATAAAAATCTCAGTAAGTAGAAATCATGCATGTCAGTGCATGAAAATGCATTTAGTTCTTTATCGCCTATTTCCTAATTTTTCTAATTGATCTCTTTTATTTTGAAAACTGTTCACGTTGCGGGATCCCCACGACACACTTATGATATGCACCCCAAATGAGCTCAATGGGGACGATTTTTCCGAACCCCGAAAATAGTGCCGAGAACGATTTTTCCGAACTCTGGCAAAGTGGTGGGGACGATTTTTCCGAACCCCTAATAAAAATGTCGGGAACGATTTTTCCGAACCCTGACAGAGATGCATATATAGTGGCCGCACACACCATTAGTATCTTATTAATTTTGAGGAAAAATACTTTTCATGTTTATGCATGGTATGCACCCAAAACAATTAAATGTGCATCATAAACCATTTACAATATCAATATCAACATTTAATCACAATAAAGCCACAAATTAATTTCAATTCACACAAATCCACTTCTGAAATAACAACTTCACATCAATCACATAGATCCATTTATAGAATAACCACTTCACCTTGGATCCCACGAATCTCTTTTTGGAATAACAACTTAATCTTGGATCCCACATATCCTTATAACCAATATCTTCTCAAGCCATACAAATATATTTTCAATAGTTTCCAATCACACAGATCTATATAGAACAATAATATTATTTCAAATCACATAGATCCACAACTTGTATAACAAATTAATTCAAATAATTCATGTTGTAATTAAATTGATTACAAATAATCCATAACATAATTATCACATATTAATTACAAATAATTCACAAACAGCATGTTTACGCATTGTAGTTGGACTTCTACTTACCTGGATTCTGACAGTAATATAAACCCCGTAAAGAACTGTAACTAATTTGCTCCGACACGCACGTTCCGGCGCGCTCCCTCTTCTCTTTCTCTTCTTCCTCTCTCTCTCTCTCCTCTCTCTCCCTTTCTCTCTCTCCCTCTTCCTCTCTTTCTCCTTTCCCTCTCTCTTTTTTTTTTCTTTCAATTGGTGCTACTGCTCACCAAAATTATCATGTATATATAGAGGGGTGGGGTGGAAGTCGTATACGACTATCCCACCGCCTCAACCTTTTCTTTTTTTATTTTTTTATTATTTTTTTTATTTTATTATTATCCATTCTTAATTTACGTGCAATACTTAATAGCTAAGATATAATACATTTACAAATTAATACACATACGTGTACATTTTTCTACCCACTATTATTATTACGAGAACACGTGTGATACTTAATAATTAAGCAAAGTGTATTTATACTCATAAAATAATTTACTCATATAACCAAATTAATGCACATAAATATTTATACACCCATATATTCACACACTGTCCCAATTTTTTATCACGAATGTCTCAAATAAAATGTAACGATAAATAAAATATAGAAACAATTGTCACATAATTGTCACATTATTATCACATAATTACCACATAACTATCACATAATTATAAAATGCACATAATACAAATTAAATTATATTGACACATGAGTAGTGAGAAGCTCGGGTATCACATCCTCCCCAACTTATAAGAATTTCGTCCTCGAAATTTACTTACCTGAAGAGGTCTGGATATTTAGCCATCATCTCATCCTCTCTTTCCAGAGTAGCCTCCTCAACTAGTTGGTTCCTCCATAATACTTTTACTAATGGTATTTCTTTATTTCTGAGCTTCTTCACTTCTCGCCACAAGATCTCAACTGGTACCTCCTCATAACTCAAATATTCTTTCAACTCAACTGGTTCCTGTCTGAGAACATGAGATGGATTTGGAACATACTTCCTTAACACAGATACATGAAACACGTCATGTACTCTAGACATCGATGCTGGTAACTCCAATTTATAGGCAACACTGCCAACTCTCTCAATGATAGTGAACGGACCAACATATCTTGGACTGAGTTTTCCTTTCCTCCCAAACCGCATTATCCCCTTCATTGGAGATACTTTCAAAAATACCTGATCACCAACATCAAATTCCAATTCTCTCCTCCGTTTGTCTGCATAACTCTTTTGTCGATCTTGAGCAACTTTCATCTTCTCTCGTATATGGTTAACAGCTTCTGACATTTCACGAATCATGTCTGGACCCAAAAGTTTCCTCTCTCCAACTTCATCCCAATGTACTGGAGATCTACACTTTCTCCCGTACAAAGCTTCATATGGAGCCATCCCGATGGTAGACTGATAACTATTGTTGTACGAGAACTCTATAAAAGGCAAAAATTTACTCCACTGACCTTGAAAATCCAACACACACGCTCTGAGCATATCCTCCAAGATTTGTATTGTACGCTCTGATTGACCATCTGTCTGTGGATGGAATGCTGTGCTGAAAGATAACTGTGTCCCCAACGCCTTATGTAAACTCTTCCAGAAAGCAGATAAGAATCTCGTATCTCTGTCTGACACAATGGTAAGTGGTACTCCATGGAGTCTGACAATCTCTTGTATATATAGTTGGGCATAACGATCCATGGAATACGTAGAGCTAATAGGAAGAAAATGAGTTGACTTAGTCAATCGATCCACAATAACCCAAATGGCATCGTGACCTTTCACTGTCTTCGGTAGCCCGATAACAAAATCCATCGTGATATTCTCCCACTTCCATTCTGGAATAAATAAAGGCTGCAAAGTTCCTGCTGGTCTCTGATGCTCGGCTTTGACTTGCTGACAAGTCAAACATTGCTCCACATATCAAGCAACATCTCTCTTCATCCCTGGCCACCAATAATATGCCTTCAAATCTCTATACATCTTAGTAGCTCCTGGATGTACAGAGTAGGGTGTTGAATGAGCTTCTATCATCACTTCTTTTCGAATGTCATTCACTTCAGGTAGACACAATCGACCTCCATAACGAATCACGTCATCATCTCCTAATTGGAAGTCAGAAGAATTTCCAGAGCTGATATCATTCTTTATTTTGTCAAACAATTTATCCTCCTGTTGGCTCTGTTGAATCTTATCCATCAGAGTTGGTCGAAGTGTCAGAACTGCTATCCTTGCTTCCAACGATCCTTCTTGAATGATCTCCACACCCATCATTTGCAAATCAAGCAACTCTGGTTCCTGATTTACGATCACAGCAGCTACACTCTGTATTGCCTTTCGGCTCAATGCATCAGCAACCACATTGGCTTTTCCCGAATGATAATTGATAACACAATCATAATCCTTCACCAATTCCAACCATCTTCTTTGCCTCATATTTAACTCTTTCTGAGTGAAAAAGTACTTCAAACTTTTATGATCTGTATAGATTTCACAGTGTTCCCCATACAGATAATGCCTCCATATCTTGAGTGCAAACACCACTGCAGCTAACTCTAAATCATGAGTTGGATAATTTTTCTCATACTCCCTTAACTGTCTGGATGCATATGCTATCACTTTTCCATTCTGCATCAATACACACCCAAGACCATTCTTTGAAGCATCACTGTAAACCTTGAAGTTTCCTGTCTCCGTAGGAATAGTTAAGATAGGTGCTGATGTCAATCGTCTCTTCAATTCTTGGAAACTCTGTTCACGTTCCTCCGTCCATGTGAACTTCACATTCTTCCTGGTCAACTGTGTTAATGGTGAAGCAATCTTAGAAAATCCTTCAACAAACCTTCGATAATATCCCGCCAATCCAAGAAAGCTACGAACCTCAGTGGGATTTGAGGGTTGTGGCCAATCATGGATTGCTTTAACTTTACATGGATCCACTGAAATTCCTTCTCCCGATACCACGTGCCCCAAGAAAACAACTCGGTCTAACCAAAACTCACACTTCTTGAACTTCGCATACAACTGCCTCTCCTTCAGAATCTCTAACACCTTTCTCAAGTGCAGTGCATGATCCTCCTTATTCTTAGAGTAAATTAGAATGTCATCGATAAACACAATCACAAATTTATCGAGAAATTCCCGAAATACTCTATTCATCAAATCCATAAATGCTGCAGGAGCATTTGTTAATCCAAACGGCATCACTAAGAACTCATAGTGCCCGTACCTTGTACTGAATGCAGTCTTTGGAATATCCTCCTTCTTTATTTTTAACTGATGATACCCCGACCGCAAATCAATCTTCAAAAAGATAGCTGAACCCTGTAACTGATCAAACAGATCATCAATGTGAGGCAATGGATATTTATTCTTCACCGTAACTTTGTTAAGATCCCGATAATCAATGCACATCCTCAATGTGCCATCCTTCTTTCGAACAAACAGAACTGGTGCTCCCCAAGGAGAGAAACTAGGTTGGATGAATCCTTTGTCTAGAAACTCTTGTAACTGTATCTTCAATTCCTTCAGTTCAGTTGGTGCCATTCTGTATGGCGCTTTAGATGTAGGAGCAGTTCCTGGTTGTATCTCAATAACAAACTCTATTTCTCGCTCTGGTGGCAAACCTGGAAGATCATCTGGAAATACCTCTAGATATTCCCGAACTACTGGTACACTATCAAGAACTGGACATTGCTGTCCCTCAACATTCATTACACTCACCAGATACCCCTCACAACCACTTTCCAACAACCGCTGTGCTTTTGCTGCTGATATCATCGGAAATCGAAAGCTTTTCTTGATTCCAACAAAAGTGAACGGTTCTCCTTTCACTGGCTGAAAAGTGATACTCTTCTTCTGACAATCTATTGTAGCACCGTATTTTGACAGCCAATCCATGCCCAATATGATATCATAATCATTCATACTTAACACAATCAAATTAGCGAGGAGTCTTCTTCCTTCAATAGGAATAACACAACCTCGAAGAAGTTGATTAGTTTGTTTTGACTCACCAGAAGGTATCATCACCTCATAATTAGCTTCTATCAAGTTAGGCGTTCCACCCAACTTTTTCACATACTCAGTGGATACAAATGAATGTGTTGCTCCAGAATCAAATAGCACATATGTAGAAGTGCCAAAAATAGAGAACTTACCCGTGACAACTGAGGGATTCGCGTCTGCCTCCTCTCGCGTCAAAGTATACACCCTCGCTGGAGCTCTTCCCTGTTGTGCCTGCTTCCCTTTCTTAGGACAAGTAGTAGTCACATGTCCTTTCTCCCCGCATGTGTAACACGTTCTCGGAGGAATTTGACACTCCCCACCATGTGATCTAAGACAATTAGGACATATAGGTAGTGGCGGCGCCGGTGGCACTTTACCCTGATCGAATTTAGGACGCTTGTTAGGTTCTCCTCGTCTCTGTCCTTGCTCCACTTGAACATTTGAATTCTGCCTCTGAAATGGCATCGGCCTCTTATCAACTCTCCAAAACTGCTGCATTGGTTTCTGCTGAAATTGAGGTCTGATAGCCTGCACTTGTCTGATCCTCATCTCCGCTTGCTCAGCAATTTGAGCTCTTTCTGCAACTTGTGAATATGTTGCTCCATGCAGTCCCGCCATACTCACATCTCTGTAAAGTTCAGGCCTTAAGCCTTCCACAAATCTCTCCACTTTTAGTGCCTCCGTACTCACCATATGTTCAGCAAACCTCGACAACTGCTCAAACTTACGAAGGTAATCTGTGACTGACATGCCACCTTGCCTCAACTGTATGAACTCGTTCATCTTCATGGCTCTCACTGGTGCCGTAAAGTACTTGTTTCTGAAAAGCTCCTTGAACCTTTCCCATGTCATAGTCGTGACATCCTCGATACTTTTAATCGTATCCCACCAGTGGCCTGCACTTCCTCGTAACATGAAAGAAGCACATAACACTCTATCCCCATCTGGAATTCTACTGTATTGAAACATATTTTCCACCGTGCGTAACCAATCCTCTGCATCTGTGGGGTCTGCTGCGTCCTCAAATATTGGAGGGCTCAGCTTTCGAAACCTCTCACAAACCATTTCCACACGTTCTATTTGACGTCTATCTTGATTTGCATTACCCTCGGGTTGTCCACCCACATCTCTCTGCTGAATCAGTTGTTGTATCTGTTGGGACTGGCGCTCAACCAGTTCCATTAGTCGAGTAATCACCGCATCACGATTATTCCCTTCAGGAGGTGCTGCTTGCTCAACAGTCCTATCTCCTTCAGAACTTTCACCTGTAGCCCTTACCATTTTGTCTACAAACTACACTTCCTATACCATATAGCCAATATAATTTATAAGACACATAACAACACAGAATGAAAATAACACTTACTTGCAAAGCTGCGCTCCCAAAGAATGAGTTCATGTACATAGACAGTCTGCAGGACCCAAACCGTGCTCTGATACCACTCTGACACGACCCACCTTACACAACTTATAATCTAAATATTATTTAACATAAACATCATCTTTATAAAAAAAAACTGCATATAATTTTTTTTTTTTCATAATATGCTTATAACCAACACCATCACACCAGTTCAACATACGTGACTGGTTTCTGATACCACTTCAAACCACCCAAACATATGATAATACTTATTATATTACACAATCAAAATATCAGCGGAAACAAAATAAACCCACGGCCTAGCCCAACAGGTCGTCATCTATGTACATCCGCTCAAAACCTTGAAGGAGCTCCACAGCTTGCACAGTCACATCACAAACTCAATCATCAACAGGCTCACCTACAATGCATAAACTAGTGAGATAAAAATCTCAGTAAGTAGAAATCATGCATGTCAGTGCATGAAAATGCATTTAGTTCTTTATCGCCTATTTCCTAATTTTTCTAATTGATCTCTTTTATTTTGAAAACTGTTCACGTTGCGGGATCCCCACGACACACTTATGATATGCACCCCAAATGAGCTCAATGGGGACGATTTTTCCGAACCCCGAAAATAGTGCCGAGAACGATTTTTCCGAACTCTGGCAAAGTGGTGGGGACGATTTTTCCGAACCCCTAATAAAAATGTCGGGAACGATTTTTCCGAACCCTGACAGAGATGCATATATAGTGGCCGCACACACCATTAGTATCTTATTAATTTTGAGGAAAAATACTTTTCATGTTTATGCATGGTATGCACCCAAAACAATTAAATGTGCATCATAAACCATTTACAATATCAATATCAACATTTAATCACAATAAAGCCACAAATTAATTTCAATTCACACAAATCCACTTCTGAAATAACAACTTCACAACATCAATCACATAGATCCATTTATAGAATAACCACTTCACCTTGGATCCCACGAATCTCTTTTTGGAATAACAACTTAATCTTGGATCCCACATATCCTTATAACCAATATCTTCTCAAGCCATACAAATATATTTTCAATAGTTTCCAATCACACAGATCTATATAGAACAATAATATTATTTCAAATCACATAGATCCACAACTTGTATAACAAATTAATTCAAATAATTCATGTTGTAATTAAATTGATTACAAATAATCCATAACATAATTATCACATATTAATTACAAATAATTCACAAACAGCATGTTTACGCATTGTAGTTGGACTTCTACTTACCTGAATTCTGACAGTAATATAAATCCCGTAAAGAACTGTAACTAATTTGCTCCGACACGCACGTTCCGGCGCGCTCCCTCTTCTCTTTCTCTTCTTCCTCTCTCTCTCTCCTCTCTCTCCCTTTCTCTCTCTCCCTCTTCCTCTCTTTCTCCTTTCCCCCTCTCTCTCTTTTTTTTTTCTTTCAATTGGTGCTACTGCTCACCAAAATTATCATGTATATATAGAGGGGTGGGGTGGAAGTCGTATACGACTATCCCACCGCCTCAACCTTTTCTTTTTTTATTTTTTTATTATTTTTTTATTTTATTATTATCCATTCTTAATTTACGTGCAATACTTAATAGCTAAGATATAATACATTTACAAATTAATACACATACGTGTACATTTTTCTACCCACTATTATTATTACGAGAACACGTGTGATACTTAATAATTAAGCAAAGTGTATTTATACTCATAAAATAATTTACTCATATATCCAAATTAATGCACATAAATATTTATACACCCATATATTCACACACTGTCCCAATTTTTTATCACGAATGTCTCAAATAAAATGTAACGATAAATAAAATATAGAAACAATTGTCACATAATTGTCACATTATTATCACATAATTACCACATAATTATCACATAATTATAAAATGCACATAATACAAATTAAATTATATTGACACATGAGTAGTGAGAAGCTCGGGTATCACATCATAGATGCGAGTGAGGTAAGAAAATGATTCATGCGTGCATGTAAATTGTCTAATTTATTTGTTTTATCAAGGGTTTTGAATTTTAACGATTGTATTTAGGCCATTTGGGACCCATACGTCAACTTGAGACACTTGTTCTTGATGCACGAGATCACTTTTTTTGAATGTGTACTCTCTGTGGGAGATATTGTGGAGCCATAAATGCCTGATAAAGTCCTTAGGTAGTTTGGCCATGTGCAGACCATTCCACGTGTGCCCTTAGCACTTAGGTGGTTGCGAAATGTGAAATCTGCATCTAATAGTCGAGGTTCTTGGGTACGCATGCTGATTACTTTAAGAGGTGGTACAAACATCTTGTCACAGTTGAGGATAGGGGTCGATTGGCTCTTTCTGGATGAGAATGTGCTCCGGGGTACCTAGAATGATACGCAGAAAATACCGTCCTCAAGTACAAACCCTCATAGAGCTGGTGCCCAAGTTTTTGAGACACCTCCCTTTGCACACGATTCGTTTGAGAAGATCTCCACAGTCACCGGTTTAATGAGGTCTTTACTCGATCAATGGAGATGAGGTCCATCCATTCTAGGGGACGAAACCATGTGGACTATAATTAACGTCTATAGGTGTCTAAGTATGATCGTTGCGCTACTTTGTCCCACCTCTGCAATCATAATCATTCAAACCCTCTAATATTATTCACTCTATAATGTAATTTGAATGTAAACCTTTGAAACTATGAATTTGTTATCTTTTATGCATATTGAAACCCCCTAGTACTTCTTTTGTATGAATTCCTTCATCAATTATGATGGTGATCGGATCTTATGGTCTACGTAATCCGCAGTCTCTCTCTTATTTCTCATATTCTCTCTTATCAGATGAGAAATCTGATTTCTCACCTTTGAAGCTGATTTTGGCATGAATAATAGATATTTTAGAATGTTGGGATGGCTTATTTATACGCTTCAATAGGGATCAGAGGAGATATTAAAATTGGACCTTCCTTTAGAGTTAAACATCCAAGTTTAGCTCAAAACTTATACTTAAGTCTAATAATAATAATTCAGTGCACTAAAGAATTATTATTGCACTGCCACCCTAATTTCAAATTACGTCATGGGCTCCTTCTTATTATGAGCCTGTTTAACTCCCCATGTTGAAGATATACAAAGCTCATTAATTAAATTAGTTAACTAACAACTCAATTAATTAATCTCTAATCCAAGAATAGTACCACTCAACCTTATTTTGTCCCACCAAGAATAATCCCAACTATCCGAGCATATGGATTTAATAATTAAATCTCACCCATTGATGAATCAAAGAAATAAATACTGAATTACATATTGAGGTTATTGTATAGGAATTAAGAGTACGAACATCCATAATAACTGAGGTCTAGTTCTTTTATGTAGTCAGTATAAATCAAACAACCTCACATAGTCCTACTCAATACACATAAAGTTCACTAGTGTAATTTTATAGTCAAGACAAACTAATACCAAATCACACTACAATCATCCCAATAGATTGTCCTCGTCTATCTAGGTTGTGAGCATCTGTTTATACTTTATAAGGAGCTGATAATATGATCTTCTGTGCGACGCCACACACCATATTATCTACAATATAATGTAAATAGACTATTGCATCGATAAATAAATAAATTATAAGATGCAATCATTTGATCCATGATTCTCATTTCAAATATTGTTAAAACGTTGTTCATACTAAAGCTAGGCTTTTAGTATACAATCCAACAAATTAAACGTGTTGTTATATGATAGATGCTGAAACTAATTTTTATTATGGTGGATTGTTAATATGTCACTAAAAAATATAGCGTTCGATAATGACCGAAATTTAACACTTTGTGGCCGAAAATTTTCACTTTGTTCAACTAGTTATGGTCGAAATTTAACATTCTGTTCAACAATTGTTGATTGAAATTTCCCATTCTGTTCGACCAATATTGGTCAAAATTTCCTATACTGTTCGACCAACGTTTGTCAAAATTTTCTATTTTGTTCATCCAGAAATGGTCGACATTATCCGTTTTGTTTTAACTAGTTTTGGTCGAACAGTGTCTTCAGTCGTGGCTAGTGTTGGTCGAATATAATGATCCAACACTCAATGATGTTAACACATAATCATTCTTAATGAGAAGTACGAATGAAAAAATACAATCATCCAACACGTAGTCATACGTAGTTATAAAATAAGAAGTACGTATGATAAATTATAAATCACTCGAGACATATGGTTGTTCGTAAACATCTACTCATTGTTTGAAGAAAGACTCCCAACTATCAACTTCTAACAGACGATGGGGCCTCCATTGAGTGGCAATAGGTAGTAGTGGACATTCATCTAAAATGAAGACCTGAAGATTTCACAATCATGTTGGTTTTTAATACTAATTCAATAGAACTCTAAAAACCTTAAATAATGATTACCTGAATGAAGTGATTCTTATTTACTAAACCAATTAAAATGATTTTGGGAATTGGGGTGATTCTACTTCTCAAGGGCAGGAATGTGACAAATACCTCATTGCTTAGATGTATCAGAGCTATATTATACATGGATGCGATGACATAACCTAATTCTGGTATGCAAAACCAATTCTCTTGGGGGTAAACTTAGCGAAACATTTGAGTAATTTTAGCATATCATCAACACGACCAATCTCAATAAATATTGTGGCATAAAAATCTGAATGAGTCTTCAACTGACTGAAAAGATCAGTCCGCACCCAACCCCACGTCTCTTCTCAGAAGTCAAGCAAATCTGCAATTGCATAGAACCTGCAATGACCTTCCTTTTTCACATTCTTCGTGGAATTATGTACTTCACGAAATGAGGAGGCAATTCATCTAGGTAGCTGCAATCGTTCTTGATACCTTGTGTGCGGACATGACAAGCAATCTTGTTAAAAAAGGCCGCATATCTGTTATTGAGAGTGAGTTGACAACAATAATAAATGACAGTAAATAGTCACAGTACGTACTTTCTGTTTGCTTAGTCGTTTCTTGGTGGTGAATTGATGAGTAGAGCGGAAGGCCCTACATTGTACACCACTTTGGGAGTCAGAGATCAACTATCAACCAATATTTTTTAGGTAACTCTAACAAAATAAGATTGCTTTTCTTCTATCAACTTTTATTTTTTGAGGATTTTGGCTGCCCCCTACGTATGGCTACTCCTGATACAGTCAATGATGTTGTGGTGGGGATGATTGCCTTTTGCATCCTACACCACATCAATTCGGCGCAGCCTATATCCGCATGTATTACCCATTATATCTCTTAGTGTTCTACAAGCCTATGCGTAGTAAACTTCCTTTTCCTTCACAAGAATGATGGTAATCGAATCTTATGGTCTACGTAATCTGTTCGAGTTCCATGCACATCTAACGCAGGGGAATAATTAGAAAGTATTACCTTTCACTGAAGACTAGCAGAGAAGTCTGAACAGCTGCAGAAACGACATCTTGATCTTCTGTAGTATTGCTAAGCCTCGTATAGATATCGTGTGGGCGACGATCTTTCAGGCGATCTCAATCGGCAGTCTCTCTGTCTTTCTCACATTTTTCTTTTCTGATGAGAAAATCTGATTTCTCATGTAAAATATGAAATAGGCATGTAAATCAGAATCTGAGACTGTTGAGATGGCTTATTTTTAGGCTACAACATGAACCAGAAGGAGAAATTTGGGTTGGGAGTCCCATTAGGCTTAGGCATCCAAGTTTAGCCAAAACTTATACTTTAAGCCCAATAATAATAATTCAATCCACTAAAGAATTATTATTGCACTGTCATCCTAATCCCAAATTACGGTATGGGCTCTTTCATATTATGAGTCTGTTTAACTCCCCGTGTTTAAGATATAAAATGTCTATTAATTAAATGGGTTATTGACAACTCAATTAATTAATCTCTTATGAAAGAGTAGTACCACTCAACCTTATTATCATGCCGGGACAAATCCACATGTAGGGTTTACATGATAATCCTTATGAGCTCCTCAAGAGGGCATCATCAACTTAAATTATTAGGATACGAATTCTTTCTACAATCAACAGCACACCATAGAGACAATACCATCTCCCAACTCACCAAGCATACTGATTTAATAATTAATTCTCGCCTATTTCTGAATCAAATAAATTAATACTAAATTACGTATCGAGGTTATTATATATGGATTAAGACTACGAACATCTATAATAATTGAGTTCTAGTTCTCTTATATAGTCAGTATAAATCAAAAACCTCATGCGGTCCTACTCAACACACACAAAGTGCACTAGTGTAATTATATAGTCAAGACAAACTAATACTAAATCACACTACAATCATTTCGATAAATTATCCCCATCTATCTCGATTATGAGCATCTGTTTATATTTTATAAGGAACTGATAATATGATCTTTCGTGCGATGTCACACATTATATTATCTACAATATAAAGTAAATGGACAACTGCTTAGACATGTAAACAAATTATAAGATGCAATCATTTGATCAATGAATCTCATTATTGTTAAAACATTGTTCATACTAAAGCTAGGTTTTTGTATACAATCCAACAAAGAAAAATAATGACCACACAAAATATCATACCGGTTGAAATAACACCAGCGATCTCCATCAAAGGTATCTTGTATTTGTTCGTCTTGTATATTGAATTCATTAGCAAAGCTTGAGAGAAAGCACGTAAAAAATATATGCTTTGGGGATGTGTAAAGAATAAGTCTCTAACTTCACCACTATCCTTGCAGCTTTGTGGAGAAAATAGTATTTGTATTCCTCCAATTTCCGCACCAGATATTGCAGATGAGAGAGACCGGCATGATCAACAATTCTATTTTTTTAGCGACAATTATATACAGTTTGAATTGTGGTCATATTACTAGGAATTTTTATTTTAAGAGTTCTATCATATTATTTGGACGGACATCTTGGAGTGACATATCAATCACAAATCTTTCTTTCTTCTCCTTCAGCTTACCCTCATAGGCATGCCTCTCCGAAGAATTTGCTATCGAATGGTTATGAACTCCATTAACAACCTCCAATGCCCATGCCCCATCCTTTTGTAATTTTCTCCCCCTAAGAAAAAACCGACAACCACACTTCTTTGTACCAATTTCTCTTTGTTACATTCTTCTTACTTGGACCCTTTTCCTCTCGTTCCTTTCCTGGATCTACCTTCTTGTATCGATTTATTTTAGCCTTAAACTCTCTATACTTTCCACCGTGTTCACAATCCAGAAACAACATTCCCTTTTTCAAGCCACCACCATTATCGGAGCGCTTCACAACAACCACCATCTGATTTTCTGTACCAATACGTCGAACCCAGCTTATCTAATCCTCACGTTTTTTAAACCATTCATTGATTTTCAAACAAATCTGTGTAATCGTCAACCATACACACATCTATACTGAGCTCATTCCATAGTGAGACAGCACTGTATCAAGTAGAAGGAACTGATTCCTACATACAAAAAATTACGGTTAAAATTGAAAATAAGTTTCCATTCGGTAAAAGCAGTTGAGAAATTACATTCAGTTTGACCAGTTACGGTCGAAAATTATAGAAAAATTCAGCCGACATTGAACGAAACTTTTATGTTTGTTCGACTAGACCTGGTCAAACAAAGAGCATATTTTTTTGCCAGGCTGGTTGGACATGTGTGAACATCACCGATCCTAGTTTGTCGAACATGCTAATGTCGGGAAAAAAATACAAAAAATAACTTTTAATCGGTGTAATGCATAAATATACATACCTTTCGGTATTTAAGTGTTTCCTCTTCTAACATCATGCCCGTTTGAGCGAATGTGAGTAGTTATAAGATGGAGGAAAAACTAGGGTTTGGGGATATTGAAGAGGTGAGTGTGTGTTTTGTTTTGAGATTTATGGTTCAAACACTTTATGAGAATATATTTGTGTGTGTATTTATGTGTTGTAATGAGAGGTGTATGTATATATAATTTATATATAGTGTTTATTATTTATGCTTAATGTTGTAATATGTGGTGTATATGCTATATGGGTATTTTTGTAATTTATTGTATAAATTTATTTTTAAAATAATTAAATGACTAAATGTTGGTAAATTGGTGTGTGTGTGAATAATTACCGCCATGTATTTATTGTAGTTCAAATGCAGCAATGATACAAGTTATTCCCCATGTTTTATACTAATTTTATGTAAAGTAAGTACATATAATGGAGGATGAGAAGATTTGTAGATCTGCTGAAATAAAGCGCACAATATAACTTAACATATAATGAAGAATGGGAAGTTTTGTAGATCTGCTGAAATGAAACTTATGACATTTAAGCACCTTTTAAAAAATACACTGTAAGTATAAAACGTGCACATTTGTTTACTAAAACTTATATAATTGTTTATTTAACAAAGATAATTTATACATTCTCAATCCCAACCAACAGATCTCCCAATTCGACAATCATCTCACCACACATGATCCAGTGACTCGAATTTCATCCACCTCCATGCAAAAAGTAAGAAATTTACGGGAATCTAGTCTCAAATTTTCCTCTTTTCAAAAATACTTGTTGAATAAAATTAAATAAGCTAACAGAAACACAATTCCATCCTCCAACTAACAAACCAAAAAATTTTGAGTAAATTCGACACAAAACTTTATATTAATTTGAATAAGCTTTGAAGAAGCAGATGAGTTGTAAGAAGAAATACAATATTTTTAAGCTTTTGATAATGGATGTATATTGAAATCTGTCGAAAAACTTCATATCTGAAGATCCCGTTGAAAATCTTCCAATGAAGAAAATCTGAAAAGATTTGAAGATGGCATTAACAATGTCACAATGAAGGAGATCTAAAATCGGGTGAGAGAAGTCATGGTGAGGGTGTGACAGACACGTAGAGGGAGATATGAAATAAGGCAAGAGAGGCTATCATGACGGTGTGACGGATGTGTGAGTGAGGTTGAGAGTTAGAGAGTCGGCGACAGACTCGTGAGAGAGGCAAAGAAGAGAAGGCGTTAGCGGACAAAGCTTGAATGATGGAGCGGAGAAATTACTTAATTTTGGTTATTCGGCCTTATATACCTGATTCATTTGTAAATATGGATCATGTGGTTAGTGTACATGTATTTTATATTAGATCAACTCTTTATTAAAAGTGATTACTTGATCAATGAAAATTAGTGTTAAATAAATAAAAAGTAATATCAAATTATGAAAAAAATTATTTTTTATAAATAAAAAATATACTCCCTTCGTCCCATGCAAATGATTGTTTTTGTTTTCTGCACATGAATTAAGGAGTATTATTACTTAATGTATAGTAGGTAGTTGTATTAGTGGGAGTGTAGGCCCCGTATTTTAATTGTATTGGTAAGTGTATGTGTGTGTATCACATATCTGTAAAAAAGAAAAGGACACTCTTTGGGTGGGACGCCAAAAAATTTAAAAAAAAAGGACTTTTTAGGTTGGACGGAGGGAGTATTATTTTTAACAATAATAAAACAATTAATAAAATAATTAATTTTAAAATTGCGTAAAATAAATATTGTTAAACTAATTAATTAATTGACAAAAAAAGCAATTATAATTGATTGACAATCAAACGGAGCACTTCTTTTTTCCTAGTTATTTTTTACTTAAATTTAAAATATTCCGTCCCAATAAATAAATATTTTGTAATAAGACAAACTAAAATTACAAAATTGATATATTTTGAGCCCACAAATGAAATAATGTACTCAATCCATCCCACATTAAACTTCAACATCCAAAAAATGAAACATCATATTAATTCTCAACCTTAACAGTAAATCTTAAATACAAATTTATCACTCTCACCTAACACACATGTTATCCTCAAGTGTAGGGAATTTATTATAACTCAATATGTGACCAAGTCAAATATTGAACCCAGAGAATAGCAGACAACTAGTTTTACTACTACTAAACTACTTAAGAAAAGTAACATTTTCTAATTTTAAGAAGTAATTTATTAAACTATAATGTTTGCAGAAAAATAAATATTAAAAGAAATAAAATTGCAAATGAAAAAATATCAAATGTGTTTCAAGATAGAAGATAAGATAACTCTAGAAAATTCAGTTTAAATTAGTAAAATCAAGTCACTAGACAATTGATTAAAATCCTTATAGAAATTAAGGTAAGCAATTACTTAAATATGATAGATCTCTAGGTTAAGAAAATCTAGCACGTAAATCTGATTCAAAACATTATATGCAAAAGAATAATTCTCACTCCCTTTCTTGCTACTTCATGCTAAACTCCATTTAAGATTAAAGCACTAGACTTCCATTTGTAGGTACTTAAGAACGAAACTTCAATTACCAATCTAATAATCTAATAAACCTAATCATATAGATTGGTAATCAATGGACAGATTAGATGTCCAATATTGACAATTCTAATAAAATAAAAGTTATCTTGGTCATTCCCCTTTATTCATAACAGATAAACAAATATAATTCTCTGATGACACAAATAGCAATAATAAACATGCATAGGTCAATGACATAAATATGACTGAAGACAGATCAATCGAAGAAAAAAGTATTAGTCTAAAAATCATAACATCAATAAAGAAACAAATATTTTGCAAAAAGCTGTAACCTAGTCTAGATCATCAATTCCAAATAATTCAACCCATCAAAACTTCTAGAACTATTCAGAAAAATACTAACACATGGTACTACAAGAAACACCCATGGTTATGTATGAAAACTTACCCATAGGTTTATAATTCAGAAAAATTAAAGAAAGAATAAGAAAATCCCTAGATATGGCGTGATTCTTCGTTCTCTCCTCCAGCGTTCTGAATCTTCTTTGTTCTCTTTTTTAAGTAAACAAACACTGATGAACTCTCCAAATGCGGGATGAGTGGATGTGAAGATGAATATTGACTTCAAAATTCTGGCAGGTGATGGGTGTGTAGATAGTAATGTCTGAAATTACTCAAGTGTCTATTTTATAGTTGAGGACTGATAAAACTCAGACTCCCTCTCAAAAATATGCTTCTTCACGTCAAAACATAAACAGGTCAGAAAAATGACAAAATTTGGGCCTGGACAGAATACGACAAGAGTCGTGCCGGCCACCGACGTGCAAAAGATCTTGACAGCACGGGCGAGGAATGGTTGGGTAGACGTACGATACGGGGTGGGCAGACATGCCGAGTTTTCTCTGCAGCCACGACGCTCATGGCCACAATGTCTGCGGCACGAGTGGTACTGGCTGTGCGGCACGAGTCCTTGTTTGGCTTAGCATGAGTCGTGCTAGTTATTTCCTTCACAGTTTTGATCACAACTTCCGATTTTACTCAGTTTATTGCCGTTTTATTTTTAAAAACATGAAATAACACTTCACATGCATCTTTAACACAAATATATGAAAAGAGATCATATGAATACGAACATAAGTTCTATAAAATGGTGTTAAATCGGACTATAAAATATGTAAATTTTCATACTCATCAACACATTACATACGTTATATTTATTTATTATCTAAAAAGACTACATTATCCTTTAAAAATCAATAAAATTTCTCAAATTCCATATCCCGCTGAAAAAGTTGGTAGCAATTATCCTTAAGTTACAAAACTCATCCCACCAGTATAAAAGTTGGCCAATAAATAAAGATTGGGAAGCTTTGAGTCTATTTCCACGGATCCCAACTCCAAGTCTGAACTCTCAAGGTAAGATACTTTCATAGAAGAGACTTTTACTCAGCAAAAGTCGGTTAAAATCCTAGCTACACTTGGCGTAGCTTGATAGCCGGGAGAGACATTCTATACAAGGGGCTCATATGGTCAGTTGGTAATGGTTAAACGATCAGAGTGTGGAAAGACCCATGGATAGAAAAGGAAAATCCTACTAATTTGTATGAGCCGAGAGGTGCTTTCTCTAAAAATTCAAGAGTTAAGGAGTTCTTCCTTCCAAGTGACGAAGGATGGGATGTGGACTTGCTTAAAGCGGTTTTTTCTCCTTGTGATGTGGAGAGAATTCTTTCAATTCCAATCAGGAGGACATCCAGACCTGATTTTCTTAAATGGAAACTCACAAAAGACGGAATCTACTCGGTTAAAAGTGGCTACTTCACAACTTTGGACTCAGAACACCCAAGGGCAGACCCAATTCAAAACTCAGAGGATAAAATCCGGAATTGGGTCTGGTCGCTTGACATCACTCCAAAAATAAAAAATTTTCATTTGGCGCTGTCTCAAAGAAATTCTACCAGCTAGCATAAACCTTGTGAGCAGATGTGTTGATGTTGATCCTATATGTTTTAGGTATGGTGTTAACATTGAAACTGAAGAGCATGCGTTGAGAGATTGCCATTGGACTCGATCTTTCTGGGCCCAATCTCCATTAAAGATGGTTTTCAAGGATGGAAGGACTCTTCCGACGTTATCAAAATGGATCAAAGATGTAGCAAATGGTGAGTCATATGAATTGCAGTGTATTTTTGTCACGCTTCTTTGGAGTGTTTGGTATGCTAACTATACTTCCAAAAGAAAAATCTCGATCCAGTGCATTGCTATTCTTTTGCTTTAAGTCACTTGCAGGAATACAGAAAATAAAAAATGCCCCAAAGAAACCACTCGCCCAGTGTGCAACATGGTTGGCAACCACCTCAAGGCGAATCCATTAAAATCAATACGGATACCTCTATCTTGGGAAGCCTAGGAACTGGTTTAGATGGAGTTGCTAGAGATTGTGGTGGTAGAATCATTTGGAGTTTTGCTGAGATGAGAAATGCATGCTACACTGTGGATGTTGGTGAAGCCCTCGCTGCTCAGAAGGGTTAGAGATTGCCTATAAATAGTGAAATTGGTAAATGTTATTTCACTGGGAACGGTTACATCAAGTACTTACGTACGATGCAAATACAAAGTCTAGCCACCCTATCCAACCTACTTAAGCACAATGCTTAAGGTGAATAATAAAATACATCATGAATTCATATACAAAGACGCTATCTGAAGCTTGATTCTATCTGCAATGTGGTTCGGAGATAGCATCCTTGTGTCATGCTGAAGGGTATTCCTTTCCATCCATATGTGGTAGATCGTGGTAGCTAAAGTGATGAAAATGAGTCTTCTTGTCTTTTTGTTGGTTTCGTATCCTGGAGGATCTTTCTGAAGGCATCTGTGATTGATGCTAGCCTTTGTCTTCTCCATCCAATCCATCTTTTGACTTGATCCCAAATATATGTGGTGTAAGGGCAGTGGAAGAAGATGTGCGGTGTGGTCTCCTGATCGAAGCAGAAACCACATCGTTTGTCGTCTTCCGTGCACCATACTCTATCCTTTGTAGCAACTCTGTCTCTATGCACCAGCTAAAGTCTGAAACTGTATTTCCTCATAATCCATTTGTGCCAAATCTGTTTGTAGACAAATCTCGAGTCCGTTGTGTATCTACTCCTCAAATAATCATACATGCGACTAGTTTTGAATACTCCACTGTCACAACACTTCTCCATAATATCAATTACTCCTTCACTACCTTCCGATTCATTCTTAATGGTATTCCTAATGGCAATGAGCACTCTCCATAAGTATGTAGAATTATTACCGGGAGAGGTCACTGTCCATGAGGAAGATGAGAGATAGACACAATGAATCCATTTCACCCAAAGGGATGAAGCTTCCCTGTGTACATCCCACAGTGCTGAAGCCAAGAGCGCCCTAGCCCCCCTGCATTCTTAGGTTGTAGGATGTCGTTCCAACTCACCGGGCTCACCTTCGTTCCCCACAAGAACCTGCGGATAACCGTCTCCACCTTTCTGACCACTACAGCTGGGATTTTAACAATGCCACACCATAAAGATAGAATTCCATATATCCCAGAAGTGATCAATTCCAAACGACCCGTGAATGACAAAAGTTTAGAAGACCAATTATGTATCATGTTGTTAATGTCATTCAGAAGGGGTGTAAAATCCTCCACTCCTATTCTCTTGCTACATATAGGGATGCCCAAGTATTTGAAAGGAATGGTACCTGTGTTGTAAGGAAGAATCTGAGCAATACGATGTCGGGCTGGAGTCGAGATTCCTGAGGTAATGAGATTAGATTTCTGAGGATTCGCATTTAGCCTAGAAACTTCGGAGAACTCTTTCAAAATCCTGTCAATACACCTAGCTGTAGCCACATCTCCATAACCCACAACCAAGAGATCATCCGCAAAGATCAAGTGAGAAACATCTACATGTTTACAAATTCTAGAATGGAATCTGTATTCATGTGGATCTACTGCTCTACTCATCAATCTACTAAAGTACTCCATGAAAATAACAAAGGGGAGCGAGGAAATCGGATCACCTTGTCGAAGACCCCTCTTGCCTTTGAAGAACCCCTCCGGTTTGCCATTGATGATTAGGGAGTATGAAGGGGGTAGTAACACACTGCTCAATCTAAGTACAAAAATTAGAGGGAAAACCTAGTCCCCTAAGCAAATCAAAGAGATATTTCCAGCTAACTGAGTCATAAGCTTTGGAAATATCTACTTTCACTGCCATCCTTGGGGAGATAGTGCCTATTCTCCGACCATAACCCCTAAAGATCTCGTCTGCGAGAATCACACAGTCTCTCATTTTTCTTCCTTTAATAAATCCGAACTGGGATTGATTTATTAAAGAAGGAAGGCAAGTTCTGAGTCGAGCTGCCAAGATTTTAGAGATGATTGTACACAGTATTGCAACATGAAATGGGTCTAAAGTCCTGGACTCTCGGCTCATGGCTCTTTTTGGGATCAAAGAGACAAATGTAGCGTTCAACTGTTTGAGCAATTTTCCTTTCCGAAAGAATTCCTTGACTGCTGCCACTACGTCACCTCCCACCACATTCCATGCACTCTGAAAGAAAGCTGAAGTGTAGCCATCCGGACCCAGAGATTTATTCTTGTTGATCGACCACAAAGCCTCCCTAATCTCTGTCTCATCCACCGGTGCTTCAAGTATACTAGCATCTGCAGAGGAGATTTTTGGTCCTCTATCCAAAACATCCTGCTCCACTGACTAAGGAACCAAGCCCTCTTCACCAAGTATTGATTAGTAATAAGAAATGAATGTATCAATCAATTCTTGGTATGAAGAGGTGGGTCCGGTATCAGTGTGAAGAGAGTAGATACCTTTTCTCGCTCCATTGCTACGAATAAGGGAATAGAAATACTTGGTGGCATGATCCTGGTTCTTTATATGTTTATGCTTAAGAACCTGCATAAGATAATTAGCCTCACAATCTTCCAAATGCCTCTGTTTGTTGAGTTGCTCGCTAATCTCCTGGTGTAAGTCATGATTGTTCAGACTCGTCATGAAAAGAGTCTGGAGATGATGCAAATATTCTTTTCCTCTAGCAACTCTTTCTGAAATGTGGTTGTAGTTTTGTTTGTGCAACTCCTTCAATGGCCCCTTTAAGGTTTTCAACTTCTGACAAAGGATGAACTGTTTTGTGCCTGCAACGTGTACCTGCCAAAATGAAGAAACAATCGCAATAAAATTATCATTGTTAGTCCAAAAATTACAAAATCTGAAGGATCTAATATAGTGAGGGCTAGGATTTAGGAAGGAGGTAATGGAAGGGCAATGATCAGAATGAGAACCCTGTGGAAGAAATTTGGTGTGCAACTCCCAACCCATACTTCTCCAAATCTTGCAAGTCATCACTCTATCAATTTTAGAACAAGAAGCTCCATTCGACCACGTACAGAAACAACCCGTTGAGTAGGTATCTTCCATTCCCAAAATAGAACAAGTTTCATACATTTCTCTTCTTCCCATATTTTGTGTACTACTATTACGCTCCCCTTCGACTCTTACACAGTTAAAGTCTCCTCCCATGATCCATGGCAAAGTGTTAGAGTGAAAGAGGGAGATGAGATGCTGCCATAAATTCCTTCGAGGAATGTAACGGTTGTGGGCATATATAATCGAGAGAACAAACTGTTTAGAGGTGGTAAGGCAACGAGCATTCATCGAAATAGATTGATCACTTAGGACAAAATTCTCCATGTGAAGACGACAGGGGTTCCAAGTGAGAATTTCATCCTTGAAGTGGATTCCCAAGTCTTATTTCTAGCCCTTACAAACATGTCCTACTTTGGAGGTATTGTTGAAGAAATCATATATTTTGGCTCTAATTTTGAGCATGTCTTCTTTTGTTGGGTAGGTCGTCAGTCTAATTCACTTGCATATAACCTTGCTTCGTATGTCTTGTCAATTGTCTCTTTTTATTTTGGTTCTTCACTTCCCTTATCTACTGTGAGCGATGTTGTTATCGATCATTCGGTTGATTAATGAATCCATTTTTATCTTTCCCAAAAAAAAAAAAAAACTCCAAGTCTGAAATTTTTCTAAGGGGACAGATCTTTATAACGGACCTAACGTCGCCGTTGTTCATCTCTACATATGGAGTTGTCTGAGCAACATAAATACAAAGCCCACCACATACGCCATGGTTATACATACACCAATCATATATACATAATATATTGAGAAAGGTCAAACAAACATTTGTGATTTCTTTATCATTGTTTCTTGCTTCCTCTCCACTTTCCTCCAATTTCTACTCTCCATTATAATCATCATCTTCCTCTTCTAGTTCCTACTTTTTTTTCTCTCTCTCCATTAAAGTGGATCAAAGAAACATAGTACCCAATAACCTTTTCTCTGTTCTGTTTTCTTATTTGTTCCAAAAGTAGCACAGTTGTCCACTTTAACTCACTATATTATCCCAACTAGGATTTCTTCTTCTTGTTTCTTTAATCCTTTCCTCTCTTGATTTCTGCAATCTTTCTGATCATGGACAAAGAGAATAATATGTTCTTGCATGAGGGCTTCTTCAGACAACCCAATTGGGAGAATTCCACGGATCAGAGTGATCCCTTCGAGTCAGCATTGAGCTCAATGGTGTCTTCTCCCACTGCATCCTCTGCCAACGGCAACAATGGCGAAAACATTGTTCTGAGGGAGCTGATTGGGAGGCTTGGAAGCATCTGCAATTCGGGGGAGATTTCCCCCCACCACAACCCTAATTACAGCAGTGCCAACACTTCTTGCTACAGCACCCCCCTGAATTCACCCCCCAAGCTCAACCTCTCGATGATGGAGAATCATCAGATCAGGGGCAATTTTCAGGGCAAACATTTTGCTGCTTCGATTCCAAGCTTAGCTCCATTCGCTGCTGATCCAGGGTTTGCGGAACGGGCGGCGAGATTCTCCTGTTTTGCTAATAAGGGGTTCGGTGAAACTCCCCCCAAATTGGATTCGGGTAAGATTTCTAGGGTTTCCAGTAATTCTGGATCACACCCGACACCAACAGTTCAAGAAAACTGGGATGGAACCTCGAAATTCGGTCCGCTGTCGAGATCTTCGACGCCTGAAAATGGCGATTCCAGAGAGAATTCGTCGGTTTCTGAGCAGATCCCCAATGGAGAAATTGGGGTTAATGATGGGAATTCTAGAAAGAGAAAATCGACTTCAAAGGGGAAGGGGAAAGAAACCCCTGCTCCAATTCCTGCTAAAGATGCCAATGTAATCCTCATTAAGAGAGAGAGAGAGAGATTGTGATTTTGAGATGTACTGATTATGGTGGGTGGATGAATGCAGGTTTCAGCATCAGAGAACAGTGAATCAAGTGCAAAAAGAAGCAAATCAGAGGATGAAAAGGATGGTGGAAAAGCAAATCAAAAGCAATCATCTTCAAAGGATAATTCAAAGCCACCAGAGGCTCCCAAGGACTACATTCATGTTAGAGCCAGAAGGGGTCAGGCTACTGATGCTCACAGTTTAGCTGAAAGAGTATGAAAAATTTACATGATTATTTCTCTCTCCTTCTTCTACAATCTCCATTTTCACTGAATTTTGTTTGATCTATAGGTTCGGAGAGAGAAGATTAGTGAGAGGATGAAAGTCTTGCAAGATCTTGTCCCAGGTTGCAATAAGGTATATCGCTTGTTTTCTAAGATTCAGCTGTTAAAGTATCTGAAAAATGGTGATGGATTTCTCATTTCTTGCTTGTATAGGTGACTGGAAAAGCTGTTATGCTTGATGAGATCATTAATTATGTGCAATCCTTACAACGGCAAGTTGAGGTAAAAAATCATGATTCAAATGTGAAAAAAAATCAAACAGTTTGTATCTTGTGAAAGTTGAATGATGTTGTTGTGTTCTTGCTGTGTGATTCTGCAGTTCCTTTCAATGAAACTGTCTACTGTCAATCCAAGAATGGATTACAACATGGAGGCAATTATGTCGTCCAAGGATGTAAGTAAAATGACATCTTTAGAAACTCTTTCTGTCGCAAAATTGGTTAGCTCGTAGATACAGAGGGATCATGGCTCTTGTTTAATGTAGTTCAATTTGATAAGTGCAGATGTTTCAATCTCGTGGATCTCTGCCTCATAACATGTACCCGTCGGATAGCTATCCGTTCCAATCTCAGCCGAATTTGCATAATGCCATCGCTTGTGGAACGGATACGCCATTCCCATCTCAACCAAACTTGAATGCTGCTCTAGGGAGAACCCAATTACCTCCCATGGAGAATTATAGTGAAACCACCTCTCAAGTAATTAATCACTATCATGAAAACCTTGATTCGTATGAAATTGAAACCCTCACGTTATATGATCCGCCTGAATCATCTTTATCAGGTTTCTTCGACATTCTGGGAGGATGATCTCCATAGCATTGTCCAGATGGGATTTGGCCAAAACCAAACACAGAATTTTCAAGGTTAGTTCTTGAATATATATTTTGGATCCATCATTTCTGCTCAATAATATTCAAGATTTTGATTCATAAGGCATCCTTATATTACAGGAGTTGCGCCCACAGCTCACATGAAAGTTGAGCTATGATGAACATAGTTGGATGATGATATATATCATTGTTGATTCAAATTTAATTGAAGCCCCAAATGAGAGTGGCTTCTGTACATAGGTGAATTGGAAGACACCCCTCCCTCTGATTCTTGCTGCAAGTCATGATCTATTCTTTGCAAGCAATTCTTACTGATTGGTGGAAAGATTCAAAATTCAACTGTAACATGTTCTCCTTTATTTTATACTAATATTGTTAAAAGCAAGGTATAGAGTTGTTTTTAAGGGTTAATGTGAGAGATGATAGAAAGAGAGACAGTACTATCTTTTCATATAACCTTTTTGTTCAAAGACTAGTCTTTTTTATAGCATATATAAATTCATCTTTATTGCTAATTTATTGCAAATTTATGTGTTTCCTTTTCAATCTAGTTAGTTACCCCTGCAGCTATTTATTGTCACATATTCCAATTTGCCTTGGTCTATAAATAAGATGGTATTGTGAAGATATCTCATAGACTCGTACTATCTGGAAAAAAAAGAATGTGACTGATACTTCAAATATTGTTAATCCATTTCTTACATCCAAAAATAAATTTCTTTAGAAATGATATTTAATATTTATAACCAATTAGACACACTTAATATTCTACTTTTGTTTCGAGTAATAAGAATGAAAATGATGCCACCTTCGTTTTAGTTGTTTACTCAGTACCATCTCTCTCTCCATATATATATTCTCTTTTTTTCTATTCTTTTTTTAAGAATAACAGTCTTTTTAAATAATATGTGTTGGATTTTTATGGAAGTGAAAACTGAAATGGTTTCAAAAATAAATTAATAAAGAAATGTGAAGAATTATACCTTTTAACTCAATATAACAGTAGATAATTTCAGGAGTGGGAGAAATAAGATTAAAAATTATACTCTACTTCTTACATTTATTTTTTAACAGTAAAAATATAATTCTTGATTTTAATAAAAAAAATAATGTCATGGTTGAAGACTTGAATTTTCTCCCACAAATGTCATAATCCCTGAGTGGCCTTTTTCTTTTTCTTTTTTTTTTACGGTGGGACAATGCGCCTTTTTCATAATAAAAATAATTTTATTAAAAAAATTTAAATTTTAATGTGAGACTGATTATAAGATATAAATTTTTTTATTTGGTAAAACTTTGCGTGAGCTTTTCTTCTTGAAGAGAATGATCTCCAAATTTAATATTTCGTCATTGTATAATGAAATTTAGAATTACTTTAGTAATGTAATTTTAGAAAAGTTGTTTTTTAATTTGTTTTTAGGGATAATTTAATATTTTTAAATAAATATAAATTATAAAGTAAGTTAAGTAAGTTATAAAGAGATTGATAAATTTAAAATTAAAATATATTTTTTGGTAATTGGATTATGTGTTATTTGTTGTATGGAATTGTTCACGTAACAAGTGTAAATTTGTTGCTAGGGAGGGAGTAGAAGGTAATTATTTATAAGAAGTGTTGCTCTTTTATTTTTGACATTTAAGAAATAGAAAAGATTAGATTTTTATAATTGTAACCAGCTGTTAGTGGGGACAAAATGTTGGGTTAAAAATTGATTTGGTTGATAATAAAAAGTGATGGAGCTGGAATCCAAACTCACTGTCACATTCATTCATATGCCTGTTCACTGTTTAGCATTAAAACACTGACTTTTTTAAATTTAATTTTATTAATTGGGTGAAATTGTTTAATAATGAAAACTGTAATCACAGGTTGGCAATGGTGAAAGTGTGAGTTGGCTTAGGGAATAATCAGAAGAAGCAGGATGTCATTTCCATTCTTACCCTCCAAATTTAATTTTTATACCTTCTCAAATCATTTTTCAAACAAACACATGATTCCCTACCCACTCATTTAAAAATATTACTCCCTCCTCCTCCTCCTCCGTACTGTCAATGCTTTTTGTATGTAGATTAAAGACTATTACTCTTTTGGTCCTGAGTATTTTTACCCATTTGTACGGGCATGAAGATTAAGACGTTTTATTTTTTTAATATATAATGTAGGAGAAAGTATGGATAAATTAGTAATTTAAAAAGAAAAAGTGAATAAAGTTATTGGAAATGATGAATAAAGTGTAAAAAAGTAATTTTTGGAATTGTAAAAAGTAGATAATAAAATATTATGTATTTTTGCCAAAAATGGAATGAGTAAAAATACGTGGGACACCCCAAAATGGAAAGTTGATAAAATACGTGGGAGGGAGGGGTATTATTTTATATGTAGTGGGTAGTTGTATTAGTACGTATGTGAATCACATATTATAATTGTATTAGTGTGTGGTTCATGTATCTAAAAGGGAAAATTGATAAATTAAGAGTGGACGATCCAAAATGATAAAATGAATAGATTGATAGTGAATAGAGGTAATACTCCATTTGTTAATACATGCCCTTTTCATTCATCTTGAGTCTTATTTTTCTATTTTGGGTATCCGTCCTTAATGTCTTATTTATCTTATTTTTCTTTGTACACACATGAGATCCACACACATCCATTACTACAATTGGAATATGGATTCACACACTTATTAATTACCCATTATATATTAAAAAAATAATATTATTTAATATACGTGCAAAAAGCAAATAAATCTCTTTAGAACGGATAGAGGTAATATATAATTGAAAAGTATGTTAAATTTAGGAATAATGCTTTTTCCCGCTATTTTTTTTTTTGAAGTCTAAATAAATACTCCTTTTGTCTCGCATTAACATTTACGTTTGCTTTTTGCACGTAAATTAAGAGATAATAATGTATATGAGGTGAGTAAATATATTTAATGTGAAGTGAATAGTTTTATTAGTGTTGTGTGTGAACTCTATATAAAATAATTAGTTGTTTTGTATGGGCCAAACTTGATAAAAAAAAATATAAACCTTAATTTGAAACAAACTGAAATAACAAACGTAAACCTTAACGGGTACGAAGGGAGTATAGTAGTATGAACTTTATACTAGTCTGATTATTGTGTGTGAACAGTAATCCCTACTATTAATGGAGATTAAAATGCACTCGCCTGTTAATGCTTTCGCAATTTATTAGTTATATCCTCTGCATTCAGGATATTGATTTAAATTTCTCCATCTAGGTGTTAGTATTAAATCAGTAAAAATTAGTAATGTATAGTATATTTTTTTAATAGATGTAATACTTTTTATATTTAATCGTATTATTAATTTTGCACATAAGAAACATGCGAGCATGTATGCATTTTTATAGTAAACTTTATTAGTACTACTCCCTTCGTTTCTTGAGTAATTTCTTATAAATTTGGTTTAATTTTGTGGTTTTTCTTATAAATTATGTGGTCCGTCTTAATTTAAACACTCTATCAATACATGGGATATAATAAAATTAGAAAGGGAGATCACAAGATTTACACCATAAACCCGGTTCATATAAGTATTTGTCCCGTTTCTTTTCACTCTTTCTTCATTGTTTATCCCACATTCCCACTACACTCTTCATCCTCCAAAAATAGTGAAAACTTCAAAATAAATAACCCTTCACTACATCATATTTTCAAATATATCATTCTCACCTAAATCACATAACTTAATTTATCATTTATTTATTACTTAAAAATACTACAAGACTCCTTAAACTCAATAAGGTTTGTTAAAAAAAAAATAAATTTTCTTAAACTCCATATTTACAGTAACGGTGAAGAGCTAATTGGGAGGGAGGGAGTAGTAAGTTATTATTCTCTCCGTCTCAGGAATACATGCACGTTTTTTGTGGCACGTATTTTAAGAAAAAGTACTTTTTTTGTAGTGATGTAAGAAAGAGGGGTGGTATTTTGGCTGACATTGAATAAAGTGTATGATATAATTGACTTTGACTAGATTATGTATAAAAAGAATGTGATATTTTTGTAATATTATAATATTGTAAGATTATTAATATTGTATAATGTTTCCATTTTTAGGGTGTACAAATATTTTTGGGAGAGATTAAAATAGTAATTGTGCAAGTATTTTTTGAACGGAGGAAGTAATTTTTAGTCATTAATGTATACTAAGTAGTATATTTTTATTATAAAAGTATTTAAAGAGTCAGAAATCATATTTATGGGCCGAAAATAACTATAAAATTATTTTTTTAAGAGTACTCGCGTTGTTTAAGAAATGTTATTTCTTTTACTACTTTTATTGACCTTTTTAAGATAATTTGATATTTATAAATAAATAAATAAATAAAATATAAAAATATATTATTTATACTAAAAATTGTTGGGGATTTTTTACAACAATCTATCTCTGTTACAACCTGAGAAAATTAGAACGAAAAAGGGAAGTAATGAAATTAAAATACAAACAAAAATAGAAGAAATAAAGTCTTTTATGTCTTGAAATCTCCTTGTATCAAACTTGAATGGATGTGCAAAAGCGCCTTCTAATAGTGCTTCGGTTCAGACATAATGTCTCCAAAGATAAAACGACTTCCTTTCCTACACAAGTACCACCACAAGTGTAGGAGCTCCAGTGAATTAAGGAGTGATGAAGGACTAGATCGTACTAGACTATGATACTAGAGATCCATGAATCAGGCTTCTGATGCATATAGATACAAATGGTCCAACGGGAGCAAGATTTTTCAGGAACGTTTGAGAATTCGGAATATGGTAAAGTAGTTCCTGGCTGGGAAACGACTCCTTTGATGGATGTCGCAATGGCCCTATTTACGGTATTTCTATCTATTATTTTGGAAAATGTATGCAGATATGCTTTGAGGTGTGTTGTATGCAATTAAGATTTGTCTTATTTATAGGTTCCAAAGACTACTCCTATATGATAATATTGCTAATTGCTCATCACTGATTGTTCACAATCTTTGACTGTCCAAATGCAATGTATCTTTCAGATTTTAATTTGGGCAATCCTCATTATTGTCTTAATTTAACTTGTCATAATGAAATTAAACTAATTAACCTTAATTAGATCAATCAACCAAATCAATCCTCTCAATTAAATAAGCCTAATTTCACTCATTCAATATTTATTTGGTGATTAATTAACCATTAATCCTTAACAACCAATTAAATTCCCAGTAATCCTCTACATAAATGGAATTTGGTGTTCAGGCAATGCAGACACGCAATCCAATTCTCGTGAGACGCTAATATATCTCGATAGGTAACTTGAAACTTTGAATCTTCCGTAGTCCAACACTATCGAGCATGTCAGTAGCTTAGTAGACACAAGGTCTTTGGAACTACTCCTCTTTAGTATGCAATGAGACAACAATACGAATGAATCAATGTCTCTCATTCTACTTATTCTCACGTTTTAGTCCTTTTCGGTTGTGGACCCCCTTTGAATTTATAAGTATTTTACTTTAAAGTGGCCACTTAATTCAATTATTACATAGGTGGTTTCCTATTTTGAGTATCCCGTTATATTCAACCAGCCTCTACTAGGCCTTTTAGGAATCATTAAAAGTCAAAGATTTAACCTCACCACTATATGGGTTCTGATACATGGATTAATTGCTCTTCTACGGAACGATAGGTACCAAGTGTTACTTGAACCTCCACAATTTCGTTTTCCTATTAAACCAAGTTCTTGAAATCTCCAGCCATCAAGGTTGGGTTTCCACTGCTTTAGTTCTTTGGATTTTATCATTCCTTCTGGCAATTTTATTACAAATTTTCATCTTTAATTCAAACACCCCACACTAAAAATGTCACATCTTTTATTCGAGGTGGCACCCTCCACACTTATGTTTTAAGTTCTCCATTAGATTTTTATAATTTTGGATTTAATCTAAACATTACACAATCTTGTAACAATTCAAATAATGATTACATATCATTATATGAGCACTTTAATTGGATTTAAAAATACCTTTTTTTATTTGTAAATGTTAGTTGTTAGTTGTTAGAAGTTAGTACTCCAAGCACCATACTCCAAGTTTCTCCAAGCCTCCTTATAACTCCCTACTCTAATCCGTTCCTAAAGGATATCGAACTTGGGTCACTTACTTAGTGAGGAACCCAGTGACCAAGTAAATTAACCCACCTGGTCAACTGGAATTAAAGATACTATTCTCATCTTTATTAGCCTTTACACCTTTAACACAAATCTTTTACATTATTTGTGCTAAAAAAAAATTATCGGTAATGTTACTCCCTCCGTCTCATTTCAATGTTTACATATTTCTATTTTAGGTATCCCAATTCAATGTTTAAGTTTCCTTTTTTTGGAATAAGGGACCCACCTAAAACAATTAATATATCACCATGGTCCCCACATCCAACACCAATACACCTACCTACTTTACGTTAAATATTATTTCTTTCCACCCACTATCTATTAAAATACTATATTCCTTAATCAACGTGTAAAAAATAAATGTAAACATTGAAACGAGATAAAGGGAGTAGTTGTTAGTAGTTTGAAGTTAGTTCATCAAGCGCCCAAATACTCTAAGACTCCAAGTCAACTCCCTTAATTCGTTTTCAAAGGAAATTGAACTTGGGTCAATCACATCTTTATGGGCCCATACACAACACTAAAACAATTACCCAATTTACTTCAAAATATTATTTCTCTCACCTCACTACACATTAAAATATTATATTCCTTAAATATTTTCATGCGAAAAGAAAACGTAACTATTATTGCGGGGCGGAGGGAGTATATAATAACTAATAACGAAATAATGATCTATGATGCTCAAACATAAAATATGTCATGTCGTCTTCATCTAAACAATATTGGTACCAGTTCGTTAAATTATAGAAATTCTAAACATAGTTTTGAATTCGCTAACAGTACGTCATTCTGCCTTATTCAATTGTTTAACCATAAATTGGATAGTGTGAACTAATCCAATCACGAGTTATTGAGCCATGATTGAACCTAATTCATATGTCAATTGAGGGATAGGGTAATCAAAGTATATGACTTAAATTGCTCCATCACGTTGAGATTTAAAGTCTACTATCGTAATCTTTTAAATCTTGAAATAGATGTTTAGAGCTGTCTCATCACGTTGCCAAATAGAAATATAAATTAGTAATATAAATAAAATCTTAATATAAAATAACTATAAATAAATAAACTACTCAAAACCTTTGAATCTCCATAAATAATAAAAAATCTTATAACATCAAACATTAAGAAATATAGTGAATGGGTTAAATTATTATTAAAAAGAAAATAGAGTAGAGTACAGATGAAAAAGATGTTGAACAAGAAGCTAAAAAAGCTTGGAAAAGAGTCAGACAGGCAGCTTGAAAACAAAAAGAACATCCTGAAAATTAGATCATTCTGAGTGAATCTCTACTAGTATTCCACTGTCCCCCAGGAGCACCGCGGGTCCTAGTAAAATTTCTGTTGGGCTGGTAAGAAATATAGTGAATGAGTAAATTACCTTGTAAATCTTGATAAAGTTGTAAATTTACCAATAGGCTTGATAATATAACCTATTAAATCAAATAAAAAAATTATTTTCATGAAGATAAGTGTAAGAGCATCCGCATCCGTTGCTCAGTTTAAACTCAAATATTCCACTCAATTCACTTTTACACATTTCCCTATTAAACTCAACTAACACCCACATTCATTTTTCAATTTAAACTAACTATTCATGGGACCCACTATTTCACTTTTTTTACTACATAATATAACTAAATATAATACTTTTATATATTCATTTAATATATTACATAAATATTAAATACTTCTAACAATAATTTATGATTATTCTTAATTTAATTTATTTTAAATAAAATTATATATTTATATTATATAAGCTTAACATAAATAAGTAAATATATATATATATATATATATATATATATATATATATATATATATATATATATATATATATATATATATATATATATATGTATAGTAATTTAATTAAAATGTGTTCAAAACATTAAAAATAAATTAGTACAATAATCAATACAATGCATAATACGAAAAAAATACATGAGTACAATATGAATGACAGTGCATAATACCTATAAAAAAAAAGAGAATGCATAATACAAAAAATAAATGAGTACAATAATTAGGAATATCCATAATACTAGAAAATAAAAGGTTATTAATTGTTACCAAAGTGTTGCCAAATATGTTGAACCAAATCAGCACGAAGTTGGTGATGAGCATGATTATCATGCAGTTTGGAATTTCTTCGAAGATATTCTTGGAACTCTCGATTCGAGCCTTGAATAGGTTGTGCAGGATCATCACCTTCGTCATTTGACCAATTTGTGACCAAGTCTCCTTCATCTTGAACAATCATGTTGTGTAAAATAATGCAAGTTAACATTATAAGTTTCAATCTCTTTCTATACCAAAAACGAGCTGGTCCTCTCACGATTGCCCATCGAGCTTGTAGTACCCCAAATGCTCTTTCGACATCTTTCCTTGCAGCTTCTTGTTTTTCCTTAAACAATCGTCGTTTTGGATCTTGTGGACATGGAAATGCTTTGACAAAAGTTGCCCACTCCGGATAGATTCCATCAGTTAAATAATATCCTTGTGTGTATTGCGTTGCATTCACGGTGTATTCAACAGTGGGAGCATTTCCTCGCAAAACATTGTTAAACAGAGAAGATTCATACAATACGTTAATATCATTGCGTGAACCTGCAACTCCAAAAAATGCATGCCATATCCATAAATCCTGAGATGCGACTGCTTCGAGCACAATTGTAGGTGAGTCATGACCTCTTGTAAATTGACCTTTCCATGCAACAGGACAATTCTTCTACTCCCAATGCATACAATCAAGACTGCCCAACATACCAGGGAACCCATATTAATGCTCATGCATTTGATAAAGACGTTGAATGTCATCATACGTCGGTCTTCTCAAATACTGACAACTAAATATTTCAACCACGTTTTCGCAAAATTGGAAAAGACATTTCATTGCGGTTGATTCTCCCATTCGAAGATACTCATCAAGATGATCGGCGCAGACTCCATAAGCTAATTGGCGAATAGCTGTTGTACATTTTTGTAGTGGTGATAAACTTTGTCTCTTCGCAGCATCGACTCTTTGTTGAAAATAGGGAGACCGACTCTCGAGTACTTCTACTATATGAATGAACAACTCTCTCCGCATTCGAAATCGTCTTCTAAATAAGTTATCCGGATACACAGAGCTTGTGCAAAAATAATCATGCACAAGTCTTTCATGTCCGAATTCTCGATTTCGTTCTATGAACCTTCTTCGTTGTGGTATCTCGAATTGTCGTTGATATTCTTCTAGAAGTTGTCGCCCTTGATTGACTAACATTAACATGAATTCTTCGCCTGGCCAATTTGGTCTCTCGTAATTTTTGATTTCATATTCTTCATCACTGGATGAGTCAGAGTTGTTATTGTTAGAGTATTGAGACATTGTAGGGTGGAAAAGCTTTGTGAGAGTAGAACAAAATATTTGATAATGCAATAATGATATTGATAAAGCACACATATATATAGAAAACTCACCTTGCAACGGCTATATTGTAACGGCTAGTTTTACAATGGCTATATTCCAACGGCTAATTTTACAACGGCTATATTGCAACGGCTATATTCCAACGGATAATTTTTAACGATCAACTATGAAAAAAAACTTATATAATAAAATATTAATTTAACAATGAAAACAAATAATATTTAAAAAGAATATTACTATAAACTAGTGCAAATTACAAACATTAAGAAAAAAACATTAAGAACATTCTACAAATAAATAATAAACAAATACAACAATTAGTTCTACTTATTTTGAGAGTTCCATTTTTCCATGATCTTCTTACAGAGTTTCTCGTGTAAGATGAGACGATCTCTAGACATTTTTGATGTATCTGCATTCATAGTTTCCCACTCTTTCATCATGATGTCACGCTCCTTTAACTCAACTTCTTTTTTCTTCACTTCTGTATATTCTGAAAACCTCTCGAGCACATTTGAGAATTTCATGGACATATCATCAAATCTTTCTAAGTTTTCACCTGATTTAGCTTTTCCTTTTCCTTTAGCTTTTCGCTTTGCTGCCTTTTGTCCAATTGGACGAGGTTCATCATCATTTAAATCAATATTCAGGTGAAAATTTTTATCCGATGAAGTGTTGCTTGCATCCGACTCCGACGTCCTCGCTTTCTTTGATGTCCCATGATAATCACTATTTTGTGGACAATACATTGGACGATCCTTCACTATTTTCCAGACATGCTCGAGATTAAATGCAACACCATTATTTTCTTCTGCATATTTAGCATAAGCCTTGGAGAACATATCTGCATCACTATGACCACTTCTATATATATTGTATACACTGTTGTAGCAAGCATTGAATTTATTTACCTTTCGATTAATTGTTGTATACCAGTGTGATCTCATCACGCTTGCATTTCTTTTTGTTAAACCTGCAGGACGATTTTCGTTATAGTAGGCTGAAACTCGCTCCCAAAATGCACTTCCTTTTTGATCGTTGCCGATTTTTGGGTCATCACTGATAGTGATGAAAGAATAAGCGACTAGTTTATCTTCTTCTTTGCTCCACTGCGACTTTTTTTTACTACTAGCACCGCCTTCATCATGCTTTTCTATCTATACTTGAGTTGGATTGTTATAAAATTGTGTTTCTGGAGTGAAGGATTGAAATTGAGTGGATTGATTGAATAGAAAATTTTGAAAATTTTGTGGAACTTGTGAACTTGGAGAAGAAAATGATTCATCGGATATATTTTGAGAATCCAAAAAATTTCTAAAAAATCCATTATTATTCTTATCCATGTGAGTGGACTATAAATCAAGAAGAATAATAAGAGAAATGATAGAATAGAAAATATTTGTGATGGAAGAAATAAAATGTTGTGATATGTATTTAAAATAAATTTCTTACCTCATATTTATAGAATTTTTTCTAAAAAAATAACCGTTGAGCCAACGGCTACATAAACTTTTTTCTGACAAAATAAATGTAATCTGTTTTTGGAACAATACTTCCATATTGATTTAAATAATAATATTAAATAATAATGTAACGGTAAAAAATTTATTAATACATACTAATGATAATTTAATGATAATACATATTATAATGATAAGTACAGTAGAGAAAAGCTTTTATACCTTTATTATTGTTAAGAAATAATATAGACAAAAATAATAATGCATAAAAAATTATCTTTAAAATTTTATGATAATAACTCAATTAGTTAGGAGTATTTTATTATTTTGTTAAAAATAGGTATAAAATACATACGAAGAAATTAAATGTAAAATTACATCATGAAATTTTAATTGTAAGGAAAATAATTTAGTATAGATAAATTTATAAAAATTCTAAAAAAATTATAAGAATACGTTAACTAAAATAATAGAAGACTCAAATATATATAAATATAATTTTAAAGAAAATGTTACAGTATCTTATAAAATTATTTTTGGAGTACACTCTCTTCACCACTATAGGCATCTTCACATTATTTCTTTATGCGTGTAGTACACTCTCTTCTGCAATTGTGCGGTGTCCCTCACGCAAGTGAATGGAAAAAAGACATTGATACTACATTTTGTAAATAAACTCAGTTCATTGTTTTGAACTGTCAGGAGATATTTGGATTTAAACTCACCCTCACATTAGATAGTTTAATTCAAAAGTGAGTTTAAACTAAAAAATATAGCACCAATATGGCTGCTCTAAGAACATATATAAGATAACATAGTAACGTTAGTTTTATATATATATATAAAAGTCTTGAAAGAGATGAAGATAAATTTTTATAAAAGACCAAATAAAAAAAATCAAAAACAAATTTATTAGTCGGCTAGAGTTTCTTTTTAATAAAAAGATGGACTAGATTTGACAATGTACCTTATGATTTTTTGTTGGGGTGTAATCTAAAAAAAAGAGTAGAATGTGACAATGTTAGAAACAAAATACTTCTTCCGTCCATCCTATTGAATGTACCAACATAATTTTATTTTTAATATGAGTATATTGTGTTTATGAATACTTCTCATTTACTTAGTAATAATAATTTTAATGAAAAATGATAAAAATTTTAATAAAAAATAATAATTACTTAAAAAAACATAAAATAATCTTATCATGAGATAGTTTCAAGCAAATGTTGCTCTATTTTTTATTTTATTTTTTCAAATTAAAAAATTAATGAAAAGAAATGTATTTAGTTGGTAAAAATAAAAATAAAATTCATTAAAATTTTCTTTTAAGCTATTAATAATTTTTCGATATTTTCGAAATATCCTCGATATTTCTCGACTTCTAAGAAAATTTGAACCATGAAAATTTGATATCGATATTAATACTGATATTTTCCGATATTTCTTGATATTTCCTCGATATTTGAAAATAAATATATTTTTCTCCAATATCAATATCAATACTCTTCAAATTCGGATATATCATGGATATTTTGGGATATTTTAAACCTTGTTCTAGAGTAATCACAAAGACAATGATACACTCTACAACCGAAAATGCATCCGCCCAAAACCTTGCAGAGGTAGGTGAATGAAATAACATTTATAATCCAGTTTCAGTTATATGTCTATACTGACGCTCTGCACTCCCATTACTTCAGAGTATAAGGCAAGACAAATGATGAAGAATTCCATTATAATCAAAGAATTCATGGACTCGAGATTTTGTGAATTCAGTGTCACTATCATTTTGGAAAACTTTCACAGTAGTATCAAACTTGTTGCAAACAAATGTGAAAATTAATTAAAAAATAAAAAAATCTAACTTATTTTGCTGAGGATAAAGCCAGACAAACCTAGAGAATTATCAACAAAAATAGCATAAGATCGAAAGCCTTCCATAAAATAAGTCGAGGCAAGTCCCCGTAAATCATAGTGAACAAGATGAAAAATTGTAGATGCTCTTTTATTATTCTCAATAAAAGATAATCTCTTGCATTTGGCAAACTGACAAAAATCACAAAAACGGTGGGTTTTGGTAAAACAAAATTGACACAAAGCTGTACAATTTTGTCCAACAAACTAATAATAGAAAATTTTGCATGCCCTAAATGGGAATGCCACAACTCAGAGGATGTCGTCGAAAGCTTTGAGCGTAATGCTGCAACTTTTGTTGAATTCCCTTACTACGGAACATAAAGACTATTTTCATAAGTCCCTTTTACAAGAATTTCCCATGTGTGTTCACCCTTTTTTCTCTCACAATAGAGTTTCACTAAAAGAGATCAATTTAAGCAGTACTATTCAACACAATATTTGATTAAAAAGGAATGCAATCAATTGCAAAATCAATAAACCAAATAATACTATGTTTTCGATTTTTTCATTCAGATGTAGGGTCTTTATTCTAACTGGGGTAAGTTAAATTAGATTATGTAAATTTCACGTAACTTTTGCACCCATACATCTCAACAACTCCCTTCATCCCGTAAAAACATTTACGTATTTCTATTTTAGGCGTTTCATAAAAAAATTTGCATTTTCCTTTATAGTAAATTAGATCCACACAAAATATTTAACTTTTTCTAATTGCCCACAGACCACAACACTACACTAATACAATTACCCACTACACATTAAAATATTATTTCTCTCACCTCAATACACATTAAAATATTATATTCCTTAATCCTCGTGTAAAAGCAAACGTAAACGTTTCTATGGGACAAAATAAGTACTTAGCAATTTTGGCAGTGTGCCCTTTATTTATATCTAATAATACTCTCAAATGTATAAAATTAATAAAAAAATAAACTCTTAAATAACATGGAACAATGAATGTGAACCGTACGAGACATATGGAATACTAAATACTCCTCCATCCGCAAATATTGTTGCATTTTATTATTAGAGCGTTCTATAATTATTGTTACATTTCTCTTTTTTATATACAAGACCCACACTAAACAATTAATTTACATAGAGTTCACACTCAACAATTATACAACTATATACTATACATTAAAAATATTATACTCCCTTCGTCCGCGAGAGTATTTTTTTCATTTTGGCCGTCCGTCCCAAAGAGTCTTATTTCTTTTTTTATTCACATGGGACCCTCACGCACACCCACTAATACAATTAAAATATGGGTTTCACACTACTACTAATACAACTACTTACTATACATTAAATAATAATATTTTTAATCCGTATGCAAAAAAGTAAATGACCCTCATTCGAGTGGGTGGAGGAAGTATCTCTCAACTTCCTACACATTAAAATATTATATTTCTTAATTTATGTGCAAAAAATAAATATAACAATTGAGAGACGAAGAAAGTAAATACTCCTTCCAACCAATGTAAAGGTATCTATTTTACTATTTTTACACCTGACATTTCCATTTAAAGCAAGGTATGGCCCACCATTACTATCTCTCAAACCCTTAAAGTTATACTTCTCAAAAATAAATAAATAAACACCCTTAAAGTTATGACATTTACATACATGCCATAACTCTAATTAATTAAAGTAGATTTTAAAAAAACATAAATAAGTAAAAATACACGTTTCAATCATTCACTATGCATTTAATAATAATATTCTTCTATTTACGTATAAAAAAACAAATCAACTATCCACTATATATTTAATAATAATATTCTTTCATTTTATGTGTACAGTTACATTTAAATTAGACGGACCAAGTAATTAATAATTAATCATTTTGACTGCCATGATAAAGAAACAAAAGTGATGGATTAATTTCCAAGAATTACTCCGGACATAACGAACGAAAGGTAGGTCCACAGTTCGTGAGAGAGATTGATTTTATAAGTTTCTTTGTAGTGGGGTAATGTCAATATTGATGGAATTTATATATGGTGATTATTATCATAAACCTCAGAGAGGGGTTGGGTTGGGTGGGGGGTGGGGGTCCAATTACCAGGCTGTCTCTCTTCCTACAATCAATCAATCTGCACTTTATGTCTCTTTCTTTCTTTCTTACAACTTAAGAAGCATTTGATTTATGCATGACTATGGGCATGCTTGGTATCGTATATTTGATTGATGAAATGAATAACACACAACACAACACAACTCCACTATCTATCATCTCAATTCAAATATATTCCCTCCATCCTAGATTAAGAGGGTTATTTTATCATTTTGGTCATTCCATCCAAAAGTCTCTTTTACTTTTTTGGACACATGAGACTCACCCACACCCACTAATACAATTAAAACATGGGCCCCACACACTAATACAATTACCCACTACATAATAAATAATAATACTCCTTAATTTATGTGCCAAAAAATAAATTTGACTCTTAATTTGGGACGGAGGAGTAATTATCATTTGCTTTCCAACCATATATTCATCATCATCGTTTCTACTTTACATCCATTATTATTACAATTCTCTCTCTCCCTAACAACGTGTTAACCGTGGAATTATTCCTATTTTCACTGCATAAATCTTGTTTCTTTTGTCTTCATTCAAGACGACATAAATATTTACTCTTGGAATAGAAAAAATTCATATTTACTAATTTTATCTGAATAAATACTTGTGTGCAAACGTGTCACTAAATGAGTTTTAATAATAAAGTTTGAAATAATAAAGTTTTAATAAAAAGTGATATTAGATTAATAAAAAGATGTAATGGTGCAGTTAATTCATCCTTAATCTATTCATTTTACTATTTTGGATCGTCTACTCTTAATTTATCAATTTCTTTTTTTAGATATATGAGACACATACACATCGCTAATACTACTAAAATATGGGATCCACAACCTCCAATAATACAACTACCTACTACACCTAAAATAATAATACTCCTTAATCCACGTACAAAAAACAAATTAATGTATTGACAATGGATGGGGGAGTATTATATTAACAATTCAAAATATAAATAAAAAGTGATATCATCTTTAATGAAAGATGATAACATCTTCAATAAAAAGTGATTATTAATTAAAAAAAGGTAAAATGGTATCGCAAGTTTTGCTCTTTTGTCCATCCTACACGTAAATTCACATTCAAAATTTAAAAAAAAAAACACACAATCCAATAACTCCACAAGTACACTTTAATTTCAAAATTATCATTCATTATCAACTCATATTATTTACTTTAGGGCAACTCTATTGTGATACAAGTACATATGATACGAATTGTGAGACGTGTCGACTCACTATTGAAGTAAGCTTATTATATACTCGTCCGACTAATTCAAATGTGTCCATTTTACCATTTTGGCGGTCAATCCAAAGATATCTATTTCCCATATGACCCACCACATCTCTCTAATACAACTACCCACTATACATAAAAATAATAATATTCCTTAATTCACGTGCAAAATAAAAGGGTAACCTTTGCATTGGTTGGAGGAGTATATAGGTAAAATATTTTTTAGTAGTTAAAGTATATACTTCCTCCGTCCCATTTCAGATGGCACACTTTCCATTTTGGGTTGTCCCACAAAAGTTTGTACCTTCTTTAAAAAGCAAAAAATCAAACACAATCACCCTCCTCATACACTTTATTTTAAAAAAAACCACTCATACTTTACCTACTTTATCATTTATTTTTTACTAAAAATACGATAATACTCCTAAAAGTTATCACTTTTCTTAATATCCATGTATAAAGTAGGGTGCAAATATTTATGGGACGGAGGGGTATATGTTTATATACACACACTATAATCATACTATAATGCATGACTCATATATTTAAATTAGCTTCATATTCCAAATAAGAATAGGGAGAAATGCAAGATTGGTCCCGTTGGAAAGGGTCACTTGCAGAAATGGTCCCGTAGCCTACAATTTTGGTCCCATTGAAGTTTTTCTTCAAAATTTCGTCAGAACTAACAGAATATTCTGAGTTATTAGCGGGACCAAAAATAAAAATTTGCAATATTGACCACAAAATGTGCAAAATTAGTCCCTAATCGAATTTATATTATATCCATCTTCCGCCAAATTTATCTCTACTTTTCGCATTTTAAAATGGTATCAGAGCTCTAGGTTTATTTATTTATGAATGAAAAAATTATTATATACTCGTAACACTTAACGAGAGGAGAGTATTAAAGAAATATGGATCCGAACGAAAGTTCGACATCCGAGAGTGACAGGACTATGAGCCCTGTTCAAAACTAGAGCAACATTGTCTTCTGGCCCGTTGGATATGATGAAACAAACAGCTCTATACAACAATACTACAATATTTTGTATAGACAAAAAGCAGAAAAGAAAGTTGATATCAACAACCGATTCTGAAAAGGTCTCAGATGAGGATGGAAACGGGCAGAGGCTCGTGCCAATTACACCGAGGTAGAACACCTAGAGGAAAGCCTCCAGATAGAAATAAAATACTCCAAGGAAGTATCAAGAAACATAGTAGAACTCCACAGTTTCACAGAGATCTATCGACTCGTCCCCGGACACGAACAACGGAGAAGACGGCCAAATCAAGGTCCAAGAGAGATCTGCAAGCGCTATCACTTTTCATGGTGGGCATAATAACAAAGTGGAAAGAGATCGAGGAATATAACTCTAAAATGAACCAAGATCTTAAAGAATTACAGAAGACGGTGAGATTCTTTGGAGAATATTGCCAAAACATGTCCAAGACGATATTTGAGATCAGCCTCAATGAAAATTACAGGAGGTGCACTGGAGCTAGATAAAGAGGGGTTCATAAGATTCCTAGCCATGAACCTGGAAGGATTAGTAAAGTGCGCATAGGAGGAGCTCTCAGATGAAGTAAAAAATGAGGCCATGGAAGGCAAAGACCTCGCATATTATTGATCGTATGGCCAAGATCTTCAAGATCCACTTCATCGGAGTAGGTTATTTCGAAGGAATGGAAAAAAAAGAAGAAATATAGAAATGCCCTATACGGTATGGAACTACTTGACATCTGTCACGTAGATGAGTACACCAAACTCTTTACAGAGTATAGATGGAAGTCATAGGTGAAGAAAGAAGAAGTATTCCACCTATTTTTTACCAAGATTTCAAGCCCATGGAGAGAAATGTTGATCAAAGAATATGAGCCATATGAGCTGGATTCAATAGCAAGAAGAATGTCCTTTCTCAAAGACAAGATTGCAGAGTGGTGTCATCAAGCATCACTACACAAAAACTACAAGAGATTAAGGAGAATCAACAAGACAGTACCCTTATGCTGTGAAAGTAACGATCTTCCAACCATCGTTGGAAGAAGTCTAAGGAAGCAAAAAAGGATGAAGAAAAATCATCCTTACACTCAAATGAGCAGAGGATGAGGTCCAGAAGACCGAGATCCTTTTGGTCCAAACAGAAGGCCCGAAGTTATAAATCAGGACAAAGATCTGGACCAACAAGATGGAGTTCAAGAAGTCAAGCCTCATCCTCAGGATCAAACCAGAGGAGTACAGGAAGAACTCCCACAAGAAAGATGTTCCGAAGAGCACCCACACGAGCCAATGAAGATTCAAGGATTGTAATTATTACACGTATAGAGCCCGAGGGCATATCTCACCAGATTGCCCAGAGAACCAGAAGCGGGGAGTATGACAGTTCAAAACTACTCTAGAAATTGAGGAAGCTGTTTACTTCCAAGATCTGGTACAGATATCTCAGTTTGAAGATATACACTCAGACGAGAGCATCTACGAAGAAGAATTCTTCAGCCAAGATGAATCCTCTGAAGATGAGTCAGAGTGAAGAAGAAAATTTTATACAGGTGATGCAAGAAGATATGTCTGGATTCTTTTCCCAAACATCTATCTCGCATAAGACTCTTATGGGAATCATGAGAGAGGACACCCAAGACTCGATTTATATGACGGATTCACCGTACGATAATTAGAATAGTTCATTGGCTTCAAAAAAAGAAAGCAGAACATTATATACAAGGTGACCGAAGGGAAAATTGTCATCCCCATAGAGCTCACGGGAAATATAATGGAAATGAAACTATTTCATGTTGATGAGATCAAGAAGGAACTCAGTAAACTCCAGAGAGAAGTTGCCAAGACCATGTCTTGGATCCATATCGGAGCTATTCGGATCCTTATCAAAGCAACATTCAAAGAGGGTATCGATACACCAATCGATATATCAATCTTTGATAAGAGCATCAAGAATACAAGAGAGGCATGCCTGGGAGGAATCTCAGGAAACCTGTATGCAGGAAAGGTGACATCTTACATCTACCCAAGATTGCCTATAATCTGGCATATAAAGATTTCAGTAGAGTACTCACCCTTCATAAAGATTTCAAGAATAAAGATTTGATTAAAGAAGGGAACCGACCGTACTCTATCACCAACAGTATCTCATATGCTCTCTCCAACACTCATCATTCGGATCTATTCCAAATGAAGGAGTATATTGAGATACCAGAAGTATTCGAAAGGGTTGCATGCGCAACTAGGCTAGAAATAATAGAGTTACCGCCAATCCAGGATATAGATTTGTAAATCAGAGATAAGCCGGTCTAGAGTTGGCAAGACAGCCTCAGATTCGAGCAAAGAATGATTTCTTTCCAAGAAGATAGAATGATCAGTGAAAAATGGGGAAAGAAACCAATCGTGAAGGTGATCCAGGAACCAGAAAAGTTCACAACTAAAGGTAAACTAAAATGCCCAGAAGGATGGAGAGGAGTCGAAGTAATATTCGACATCACTAAAAAGGAAAACTCTATTCCTTGTGATGTCTTATATTATCTCCAACACCCAACAACTGCGAGGTATCAATGACAGCTCAAACTCAGAGAACTTGAGCTGGTGATAGAGGAAATAACAGGAAGATTCCCAGAGCAACTAGTGCTAGGATTGGAATTTTTCGAGGATCAAAAACCTTGAAAAAGATTACAAGATGGAATAGAATTCACGGTCAAGCGAAAGAGATACAAGGTTTACTAGTAGAGGCTCGGGGTTATAAGCTCTGACCTACCCATGACTACCAGTCCATTCTCGATATATATCACCGTAGGGATGATATATAAAGAGCACTGTTGATGCGCATTTTCTTTGCATGCAAAATTAATCCCCAAGTATTAAGGATATCAGTTGCAGCTTAAGCAAGCGACCAAGTTAAATATCGAACCCAAAAGACGGCGTATTATCAATTTAATTATTAACTAAATTAATTAAGACAAGGTGACAATAAGATTTGAAGGTTGATTATCTAATAACTAATATGCTGAAAATTAAATAACAATTAAAATAAAATAAACACTAGAAGAATACTAAAGTGAAATCAAGTAGGAGAATAGATAACTCTGGGGTAATCCAGTTTTACTCATTAATTTTCTTTTCGTGTATCAATGTCCGACTCTGCCTTGTGGATTATGGACGCATCACTAAGCCATGCAAATCTACTCTATAGACATAAGTAAATATGCGTATAACACGTGTGAATAACCTTGGAGAAAGAGATTTAATTTCACACCTCCTTTCTAGGTACTATCAGTATCAATTATTTCTCACTATGATTAGTACTCTAACCCGATATGATCTTCCTTTATTGGTACTATAAAATTATCCTCTTTATCCTACTTACTAATCTGAATCCTATTCAATTAATAAGTATTTAAAAAAGATAGTTCTAATGACGCTTTGGAGTCCCCTAACTTAGAATCATAACATAGAATCCTTCTCAGCAGTGAACGCACTCAATCAATAACCAAGATATGTATTCAGATTCTACATAACAGTTAATGATGCACAAAACAACTCTGAGTATGAATTAATAAAGTACAGTCTTATATAAAATAAATCCACAAGTAGTGTTGTACGGAGTATACAAATGAAAGTTCAATTAATTCGTAAGAACCTTCAAAACCCTACATCTACCAAAATAGTTCTAGCTCATGATGTTGCGAAGAACAATCATGGGGATTGGATAGATCTTATCCATATGTCTGGAAAATTAGAAAGCATAAGAAAAGAATTAGAAAAACCCTTGGTATAGAAGTCTCCTTTCTTCTCTCTTCTGTCTCTTTAAATCCTCTTGGTTCTCCTTCTTGATTTCACAGACGAATCTTCACAGTGATGGATGGATGGAGGAAATGATGTGGATGACGGTTGGTGGGTGATTCTCCCTTGTGGGGTGCAGGATGATTGTGTTGCTGTCTAATGAATAATGATGTGATCTGCATCCCCTTTTATAATTGTAGACTCTCTTTATCGACCTTGAATGGGCTTTTTCTTGGAGAATACGAAAATACACTCCATAGGAGGTACGAAATTACCAAAAATAGGATTCTGTATCCCCACTCGACCAAACTGCTTCAGGTCAAGCGAGATTGACCTTGGTCGAGCGGCAGGTCGAGCGACAGTGCGCAGTCTCACCGTTTCGCGCATAACTTCCACATCCAAGGTCCAATTTGAGTGATTCTTGCGCTCACGCGTTACTCACTTCCTTGGATTTATATAAATATAAAGAAATGATAGAAAATCTAGCATTTGGATATATAAAAAGTCATGCAAAGTGGCACAGTCGTGCTGAGTAGAAACAACTTGCGCGACGTTATCATTTTGATCATAACTTTTTTGTTAGGAATCCAATTGAGGTGTTCCTTACGCCAAAACGATCCTCTCTTCTGTGACTTTCCAATCATATATCACACTTCTAGTTTAGATCTTTACACTAATACAAAAAAATTACGCAATTTTGACGTGCATTTTTCAGTATTCCTTCACAAATTGTACATTTTCTCCAACTTTGCACTTTTGATCCTTTTTCCACCTAAAACACAGTAAAACACCTCAAGTGTACCTTTTTCTCATATATATTGAATATAAAATACTTTTACTAATATATGACAACAATTCTCATCAAAAATGCGTTAAATTGGACACTAAAACAAGCTTGTTTTCATTCTCATCAATCCCCCAAACTTACATGTTGCTCGTCCTGAGACAACAAAATAAAAATAAAAAGAAAAAAAATACAATTCGTAGGGAAACAAGGACTATGGCTAATACCCCATTCAAAATACAATTGTTCTCAACTTAGGTCAGATGCGCGTTTTCTTTGCACGCAAAATTAATCCCCAAGTAATAAGGATATCAGTTGCAACTTAAGCAAGCGACCAAATGAATATTGAACCCAAATGACGGTGTATTATCAATTTAATTATTATCTAAATTAATTATGATGTAAGGCAATAACGTTTGAGAATTTAATTATTAAACTAATAAATAATTAATTAAAATAACAAATAAATATCACTTGAAGAATACGAAAGTGGATCAAGTAGGAGAATAGGTAGCTCTAGGATAATCCAGTTTCACTCATCAATCTCCCTTTCGCGTGGTGATGTCCGACTTTGTCTTGTGGAATATGGATGCATCACTAAACCATGCAAATGTACTCTATAGACACAAGTAAATAAGCGTGTAACACGTGTGAATAACCTCGGAGCAAGAGATATAATTCCACCCCCCTTTCTAGGTACTATCAGTATCAATTATTTCCCTGACCAATTGGTACTCTAACCCGATATGATCTCCCTTTATAGGTACTATGAAATTATCCTCTTTATCCTACTTAATAACCCGAATTCAATTCAATTAATAAGTATTCATATATGATAGTTCTAATGAAGCTTCGGAGTCCCCTCACTTAGAATCATAACATGAAATCCTACTCAGCAGTGAACGCACTCAATCAATAATCAAGATATGTATTCAGACTCTACATAGCAGTTAATAATGCACAAAACGACCGTGAGTATGAATTAAAAAGCCGCAATCATATATAAAATAAATCCACAAGTAGTGTTGTATGGAGTTTACATACGAAAATTCAATTAATTGGTAAAAACCTTCACAACCCTAGTTCTAGCAAAGGCTCTAGCCCATGATGTTACGAAGAACAATCATGGGTGTTGGATAGATCTTACTCGAATATCTAAAAAATACAAGATAAATTAAGAAACGAATAAAACCCTTGATGTGGGAGTCGTCGCGTCCTTTTCCGTCTTGAATCCTCCGCTTGGTTCTCATCTTGATTCCACAGACGAATCTTCAAAGTGATGGATGGATGGAGGGAAGGATGTGGATGATGGTTGGGGTGATCCCCCCTTGTGGGGTGTAATATTCTTGTGGCCTCTCTCCAATCCAGTATGATCTCTGTGATAATCAATAATGATGTGATCTACATCCCCTTTTATACTTGTGAGCTCTCCTTATGGGCTTAGGATGGGCCTTTGGTTGAAGCACATGTCAAATTTAGTAAAAGACATCCGGAATTATCATAAATAGCAGCATCGAAACACCGTTCGACCAAGCCTGACTGGTCGAACAAGGCCTCCAAATCGAGCAATTGGTCGAGCAAGCTCTTTGGACAATTTCGACATTCTGCTCGACCAACCCTCTCTTGCTCGACCACATTGATGTTGGTCGAGCAAGACCTTCAAGTCGAACAAACTCTCTGTAAGATTTCTTTGTTCGACCTATACTCATTTGCTCGACAAAGCCGATGTTGGTTGAGCAACACCTCCAAGTCGAGCTACCTCTTAGGACGGATCTATACAATCTACTCGACTTGGCCTCCCCTGTTCGACCAAAGTGATGTTGGTCGAATAAGCTCTCTTGGTCAAACGACACTCAAATCTTGCTTCTAAAATCGTGTCTTCCAATTCCAAGTCTTTTACACCTGTTTTCCACCTAAAACACAATAAAACACCTCAAGTGCACTTTTTCTCTAATATATCGAATATAAGATACTTGTGCTAATATATAACTACAATACTCATCAAAAAGGTGTTAAATTGGACACTAAAACATGCTTATTTTCACTCTCATCAAACCCCCAAACTTACCTGTTACTCGTCCCGAGGCAACAAAATAAAAATAAAGAGAGAGAGAGAGAATAAAAAAATTAGCGGGGAAACAAGGACATATACCCCATTCAAAATACAATTATAATCAACTTAGGTTATGCAACTCTCATTACATGTAGTAATCAATTCATAGTATACAAGTTAAGACAATTACCACCAATTCAAATGCTCCATTGACATGTTCTCACGGGAAGTATATATCACTCGCACTCAAGTGTAAAAGATGTACACTTATAGGTTAAGGTGTTTACGCTCAGATTCAATTCAAGTGCATGCGTAACCATAAGCTTGTCAAAAGTCTCAAACTCTCTACTACTATTATTATGATTCGACAATGGGATCAAAAAAGACTTTTAATAGGATGTAATGTTGGCTCTTTGGTATGGGTAGGAAACATATGGATAAAGTAACTCAATTAGTAGAGAATTAAAATTGGAGATCTTTTATACTGCAAAATTTTTACGCTTCAAGGCTAACCAACTTCATGCTATTCTAATTTTCTTTTCTCTCATTTCCTTCAAGCTCAACATACTTTTTCTTTCATTCTTTTTTTTCCCGAGGTACCAGTTTCGGGCACTACCTCTAATATCTCGGGGTACCAGTTTCGGGCACTACCCCTGAGCAACTTATTTTTAAGCTCATAATAACTTGTACAGCTCCAAATATTTTATTCCTTCCAAACTCCATCAAAATCAACTTCACACACTTTGACAGCATTTAATTCTTCACTAAATATAGAAATTTAAGGCTCAAATAGGATATCAAAATGGCTATCTTCATAGGTTGCCAAAGAAATAAGGTTTTTAGGCTCATCATTTAGTAAGGAATTATTTGGCTAAGTAACTCATAAATTCAAGGATGGCCTTAAATCATCTTCCATCATCTAACACACATGTATTTTCAAGTAAGACAATAGACAAGTTCTAGAATACACGCACAAGAATGATACTCACTATAAAGAAATATCATGTGATTATGTAACATGATCAACGAGGCTCAACATCTCACATGGGTTTTAACAAGTAACATAGCACTTTTCATAGTAAGCAATATCCCACAAGTACATATAGAACTTAATACCACAATATAACTCGATTACACTTCCTTCATCAATTTCAAGAGCATATTAATTTTAGGCACAATTTAAAAATATAAACTCACATGGATCACAAGTACAAACTCAATCCTTCCACTCCATGAATTTAAAGCACACATAAAATTAGAATAAGGAAACGATGACACCTAATTTATCCTTCAAAACGCATGAGCTCCTCGAGTCAAAGGCTCAGTGTAGAACTCGTCTTGCCACTCTAGTTACCTTTTTCTATCATCAAAGCTCAAACACACTCGTCATTACAGATTCGTCAATAATAAAATAGGAGAACTCTAAGAACAACTCAATTGACTATCTAATTGACTCCACACACTAGAAACACCACTGAACACTAGGCAAATTGTAAAAAATCGACACATCAAAACCGATTAAAGTTTCAACATACCGCAAAAAATCAACTCCCCCAGCAAACATTACAAAGTAAATATTATACTCTTGGTGCTTCAATGAGGTAAGAACATCACATCCCCCAAACTTAGTAAAAACGTAAGAAAACTAAGTTTAAAAAGAGATGTAATTGTCGATTAGTAAGCACCTTAAATATAAAAAATTCTTACTCACACGAAAGAAATAAAATAATAAAACGGAAGGGCAAGCCCCCAACAGGCGCTCATGTTTAACGTCGGAGAGTCACGACGGATGTGACCTTTTAATCTACTTGATCACATGACGATCTTCTCGCATCCTTACCTTCAAGTACTTTCTTTCCCTCTTCTTGTCTACACTAAAAACCTCACCTTTCTTGGTCACAAGTATATGATCTTTGGAATTACCTTCTTTCCATGGTTGTCTAGACAATTCCTTGCCAATCTTCCACTCAAATTCAGAATCATCTTTCTTAGAAAAATCAAGATTAAATAAGTTAGAGATCACATCTATGCTCTTGCAAGATTGAGTCTCCATGGGCATCTTCATTTCTTGATCAAGAGAGAAAACCACATCTTCATTATCCATCTGCAGTCTAAGCTTCTCGGCTCTCAACTTCTTTGCTCTTTCCCACTTCTTCTCAACTATAAGCTCATTATTATGCTTTTGGGATGGCTCCAGAGTGTTTTGAACAACAGATATAGCATTCAGTATCTAATCAGGCACGAAACGGGACTGCTCGACCTCCACTCGACTTGGATAGTTTGGTCGAGCAACTCTGTCGAAGTCGAGCAACTTGGATGATCGCGACCTCTGCTCCCCCAGGTATTGCTCGACTCCTGCTCGACTTCCGTGGTAAGGTAGAGCAACCTGGTCTAAGTCGAGCAAACCTCTCTGTAAGTTTTGTGCATTTTGTTTGACTTAGGTGATCTGGTCGAGCAACCTGTTCTAAATCGAGCGAACCTCCTGATCAAGGGATTCCTGTTCCTAGGTGTTGCCCGATTTCTACTCGACTTGGATAGTCTGGTCGAGCAAAAGTGTGCTGGTCAAGCGGCACACCTGAAAACCAAATGTGTCGTGAATCTATTTTTCCGGAGCTTGCTCGATCTCAACTCGACCTCAGCTCGACCATCAGGTCTGGTCGAGCAACTCCCCTGCCTCATTCGTTCTCGCTCGTCGGCATCTTAGGACCTTCGTACCGTATCCCGGACCTCAATGTGATAGCATTATTCTCCAACGTTTGTGTCAATTGATTCACATTCGAGGCCATCTGTCCCATAATCAAGGTAAGATCCTTCAACTGCTTAGATAAATCTGCATGCTCAACATTCATTCTAGCTTCAATGTGGTCAACCCTTGCACCATTTTCAGCCATGTATCGATTGAAGGTATCTTCAACACTCTTCACTTCTTGCTGCTGCATAATAGGCACCCTTTCTGTCAACTCTGTAATCTGCTTTTGCTGGGATTCTAGTAGCTTTTTAATGTTAGCTAGATTAGAGACAATCTTATCATCCCGATTCGGCTTCACCGTTTGATGTTCAACCTGTGCTACCCTACCAAGTATATATGATCATCTATCTCTTTCCATAGGCCAGTCACCTTAATTCATAGAGATGTCTTCGAACAACTTTTTTGCTTTAAGTGTTGTCTTAGAAAACAGCTCTCCTCCTGATGAAGCATCAATAAAAACACGCGACTCACAATCCAATCCATAGTAGAAAATACTTATGTATTCAACCTTAGACATTCCATGCTGTGGGCACCTCCTAAGCATGTCTTTAAACCTATACCACGCCTCATGAAATTTCTCACCCTGATTCATAACAAATTGAGTGATCTCTTGCCTCATTCTTAAGATCCTTGAGAGTGGCATGTATCTCTCCAAGAACTTCTGCTGCAGTTGGTCCCACGTAGTACAATCTGTGGCATCAAGAGTCTCATACTAAGCTTCCTCCTTGTCAATTAAAGAGAACTTGAATAGGGTGATCCGTCTAGCATTATCATGAGCTCCAGCACCCTTCTGAGTGTTTGCATAACCAAGAAATCTTTTGAGATGCTGATATGGATCTTCAAAACAACCTCCAGAAAAGGATTCTTCTCCACCATGTTAATAAGAGCGGGATGTATCTCAAAATCATCATCTTCCCCCTTGCTCCTATCAACCCCATGTTACCAATTCCATAGTTCGTGAAAATTTCACGTATGGCAACATTATTCGAATTCTGCCTTGCTCCGGCCATGTTTAGCTCAATGTGTTATTCCTTCTTTTCCTTCCTCTACTTTTCATAATGCACAAGTACCTCAGAAAAATTCAAGGTTAAATAGAATTAAATAATCACAAATAAAAGTCTTAATCAACTAGAAATAATAAACTAATAATCATAGCCGTCACCGGCAATGGTGCCAAGAACTTGATGCGCGTTTTATTTGCACGCAAAAATAATCCCCAAGTATAAAGGATATCAGTTGCAGCTTAGCAAGCGACCAAGTGAATATTGAACCCAAAGGACGGCGTATTATCAATTCAATTATTATCTAAATTAATTAAGACGTAAGGCAATAACGTTTGAGAATTTAATTATTAAACTAATAAACAATTAATTAAAATAACAAATAAAATAAATATCACTCGAAGAATACGAAAGTGGATCAAATAGGAGAATAGGTAGCTCTAGAATAATCCAACTTCTCTCATCAATCTCCCTTTCGCGTATTGATGTCCGACTCTGCCTTGTGGAATATGTATGCATCACTAAACCATGCAAATCTACTCGATAGAATTAAGTAAATAAGCGTGTAACACGTGTGAATAACCTTGGAGCAAGAGATATAATTCTACCCCCCCTTTCTAGGTACTATCAATATCAATTATTTTCCTGGCCAATTGGTACTCTAACCCAATATGATCTCCCTTTATAGGTACTATGAAATTATCTTCTTTATCCTACTTAATAACCCGAGTTCAATTCAATTATTAAATATTCATATATGATAGTTCTAATGAAGCTTCGGAGTCCCCTCACTTAGAATCATAACATGTAATCCTACTCAGCAGTGAACGCACTCAATCAATAACCAAGATATGTATTCAAACTCTACATAATAGTTAATGATGCACAAAATGACCGTGAGTATTAATTAAAAAATCACAATCATATATAAAATAAATCCGCAAGTTGTGTTATACGGAGTTTACACACGAAAGTTTAATTAATTGATAAAAATCTTCACAACTCTAGTTCTACCAAAAAGGCTCTAGCCCATGATGTTACGAAGAACAATCATGGCTGTCGGATAGATCTTACCCAGATGTCTGGAAAATACAAGATAAATTAAGAAACGGATAAAACCCTTGATGTGGGAGTCATCGCGTCCTTCTCTATCTTGAATCCTCTTCTTGGTTCTCTTCTTGATTCCACAGACGAATCTTCAAAGTGATGGATGGATGGAGGAAAGGATGTGGATGATGGTTGGGGGTTGATCCCCCCCTTGTGGGGTGTAGTATTTTTGTGGCCTCTCTCAAATCCAATATGATCTCTATGATAATCAATAATGTTGTGATCTACATCCCCTTTTATACTTGTGAGCTCTCCTTATGGGCTTAGGATGGGCCTTTGCATGAAACACACGTCAAATTTGGTAAAAAACATCCAGAATTACCATAAATAGTAGCAGCAAAACACCGTTCGACCAAGCCTGACTGGTCAAACAAGACCTCCAACTCGAGCAATTGGTAGAGCAAGCTCTCTGGATAATTTCGACATTCTGCTCGACCAAACCTTTCTTGCTCGACCACATTGATGTTGGTCGAGCAAGACCTTCAAGTCGAACAAACTCTCTGTAAGTTTTGTTCACTTTGTTCGACCTCTGCTCATTTGCTTGACCAAGCTGATATTGGTCGAGCAACACCTCCAAGTCAAGCTACCTCTCTGGATGGGTCTGTACAATCTGCTAGACTTGGCCTTCTCTGTTCGACCAAAGTGATGTTGGTCGAACAAGCTCTCTTGGTCAAACGGCACTCGAATCTTGCCTCTTAAATCGTGTCTTCCAATTTCGAGCCTTTTACACTTGTTTACCACCTAAAACACAATAAAACACCTCAAGTGCACCTTTTTCTCAAATATATCGGATATAAGATACTTGTGCTAATATATAAAACAATACTCATAAAAAATGTGTTAAATTGGACACTAAAACACGTTTATTTTCACTCTCATCAAGGTCATGTAACTCTCATTACATATAATAATCAATTCATAGTATACAAGTTAAGATAAACACCACCAATTCAAATGCTCCATTGACATGTTCTCATGGGAAATATATATCACTCGCACTCAAGTGTAAAAGATGTACACTTATGGGTTAAAGTGTTTACGTACAAATTCAATTCAAGTGTATGTGTAACCAGAAGCTTGCCAAAAGTCTCAAACTCTCCACCACTAAAAGTATGATTCAACAATGGAATCAAAAAGGACTTTTCTTTTGGATTTAATATTGGGCTCTTTGGTTAAGTAGGAAATATATGGATAAGTGACTCAAAACTCGAATCAATCAAGTCGCGATCCTTCATGATCTATCATTCTTTTTACTCTCTTCAATTAAGCATAACATCCTCCTCAACTCTTTCACTTTTTTTTCTTTTCAAGCACAACATTTTTTCTCTTCTTTTTCTTTTTTTTCCTTCTTTCTTTTTTCTCTCGAGGTACCAGTTTCGGACCCTACTGATAGGCATTTTCTCAATACATAATTAATCTTCAAGTATGAAAGATATCAATTGTAGTTTCCAAGGTGACCAAGATATATATCGAACCCAAGGGACGGATAAATATCAATTTAATTATGTTCGAGTAAATTATGACTATGTTGGAAAATATAATGGTTGTGATATTAAGTAACAACTAATAATTAAAATAACAAGTAAAAATAACAAGAAGAAGAGATAGTAGGTTGTGATCAAGTAAGATGATAGGTAGTTCGTCATGTCATCCAGTTCCACTTATTAATTCATACTTTCATGTGACGGTGTCCGACTCTGCCTTGTGGTTTATGGACGCATCACTAAACATGCAAATTCACTCTATATATACAAGTAAATATGCGTATGACACGTGTGAATATCCTCGGAGCAAGAGATATAATTCACCCCCCTTTCAAGGTACTATCAGTATCTATTATTTCTCGTGCACTTAGTACTCTAACCCGATTTGATCTCCCTTTATAGGTACTATGAAATTATACTCTTTATCCTACTTATTAATCCGAATATGATTCAATTAACAAGTATTCATATAAGATAGTTCTAATAAAACTTCGGAATCCCTTCACTTAGAATTATAACATAAAACTCTGCTCAGCAGTGAACGTACTCAACCAATAATCAAGTTATGTATTCAGACTCTACACAACAATTATTGATGCATAAAACCACCGTGAGTATGGATTAAAAATGCGCAATCTTATATAAAATAAACCACAAGTAGTGTTGTACGGAGTTTACACAAGAAAGACAAATGAACTCATGAAACCTTTTTAACCCTAGAACTACTGAAGCGGCTCTAGCCCATGATTGATCTAAGAACAATCATGGGTAGTTGGACCGATCTTACTTGAATCTCCAGCGGAACTCTGTCACATCCCCTTCGGATGACGGACGATTGATCTCCTCCCAACTCTACGTCTCCATGTCTTGGTTCTTCAATGAATTTCTATCTAATACTCCTATTATGCTGCATAAGCCTTCTTTTATACTTGTAATCACGTCTCATGGGCTTGGAATGGGCTTTTTAAGTGATCACATGCATTGACAGTGTAAAAATACGAATATGGTAAGTTCCCGAGCCTCAATTTAACTTCAGCAACAAGTCGAATTGACTCCTCCAAGTCGAATCACAGGTCGAATGGGCACACTGTAAGTCCCAGGTTCTCGATTCGACCAACTGCCCTGGTCGAATCGAAGGGACGAGGTCGAATGAGCATCTCTGCCAACCGATTCGACCTCGATTCGACCTGATGCCTAGGTCGAATCGCCCCTGTCGTGGTCGAATCCAGCTTTGCTCGTGTTGTACTACCAATTCAACCAGAAGGGCTGGTCGAATTGACCTCCTTCTGGTCGAATTGCACTCCTACTTTGCCCAAACAGATGGCTTCGACTTCCTTTCTTCAGTTTTCAACACTTCCACTCTAATTTCCTTCGAAAAACCACTCGAATAGCTCAAACAACACCTGATTCGTGACTTCATATAATATATATCGATTTACAACCGATTTCATCCTTCAAACACTTCATAATAGCACAAATCTAGGAGCAAGATTCGTGAATTAACACACTCATCAAACCCCCAAACTTATATGTTGCTCGTCCCGAGGCAACGCAATCAAACCAAGAAGTCGTGTATAATTCACGAGATCACCAAGTATAATACATATTACACATGCAACTTCATCAATTAAAACAAGTATTTCTTGCATCATACATATTATTCATGCAAAACATCACTCAATCATATTACCATTCGGAGTACTAAGTCATCTAGCTCATAAGTTACGTGTTTACTCTCTCACTAAAGTGCTAATCGCACTTAACAGGTTAGTGTATACGCTCATACTCAATCCATACGAACGTGTAACCATAAGCTTGGCAAGGGTCTCAAAAATCAACTCACAATCAACTCATGACTAGGATCACAAAGGATTTGTCTTTGGGTTGTAATGTTAGCTCTTTGGAAAGGGTATGAAAATTTAGATAAGTGACTCAAACACTAATACAGAGTTACCTTGGAGGTTCTTTCTTTCTTTATTCGGCTATATATCCTCCTCCAATTTCTTCTCTTGCACTTGCAATTTTTGAATTTCCTTCTCTTCCTTGCATCAACATCATTCTTCTTTTGATAGTTTGGGTACCGGTTGTAGGAATTATCCTTTTTGACAGCAATCGGGGTACCAGTTTCAGACACTACCCTAAACAAGATTTAACCATACACTTCTCTTACTTTACTCAACCACATTCTATCTTCATTCTTCCTCTTGCAACACTTATTCACCTCAACTCTCTACCAATGAATAGGGTATATAAACAAAGCTTAAGTAAAGGTTAAATAAGGCTCTTTTATTCGGCTTGCCAAAGAAAAAGCTTTTTAAGGCTCAAACGGGGCTACCAAAGATATACATAATCAACAGGAAGGGTAAAATTTGGCTAAGTAACTTAATTAATGAAGAATGGCCTAAGATTATATCCTAGCAATTCCCCAATTGTAAATCTCACATGAGTCTCCAAGCCAAGTTCTAGAATACGTTCATATGAATGATTCTCTCAAGAATAAAATATCATGATCAAGCATGATTAAAATACTCAAATCCTCACATAGGTAGATAGAATCCTAAGTACTCCTCATAGCACATAATCAAGATCAATTCCATAAGAACTCTACGTACTTATCAAATTATACATGTTTCTCATCAATGAAAATTAACACATGAACATATGAATGCATAAAATCAAAAAAACCTGGCCCAATTCGACCTCGATTCGACCTGTCTACGAGGTCAAATTAACTTCATCGTGGTCGAATTGACCTTCTTGACAACTTTTTCCTTTGATTTGACCTCGATTCGACTTGGTCCCCTGGTCGAATTTACATGCCTCAGGTCGAATTAAAATTCTGTAAGATTCAGGTCACCGATTTGACCTTAATTCGACCTGAGCTGCTAGTCGAATTGAAGCAGTCGTGGTCGAATTGGCTCACTGGAAGATTTCACGTTCCGATTCGACCTCGATTCGACCGGGGCCTCAGGTCGAATTGCCATGCCTCAGATCGAATTGAGCTACTGGACAATTTTTGCTCCCCGATTCGACCTATTAGCTTGGATTCGACCACCCTCCTTGGTCGAATTGGCTCCCTTATGCTCCAAAATTGAGTTTTCTTCATTCCCTACATACTTCAAGCTTAACAAATGAACACTAGGTACCAAAATAGAGCATAACTTAATCAAGAATCAATCCTAAAACTTAACATTTATGAGTAACTCCGCAAACAACTTTAAACAAAAACAAAACACAACTAAACATTAGGTAAATTGCAAAAAATCGACACATAAAAACCGGTTAAAGTTTTAAATATGCCACAAAATAACTTCTCTAACAAACGTTACAAAGAAAAGATTATACTATCGGTGCTTATTGAGGTAAGTACATCACACCCCCCCAAACTTAGTAGAAACTATAGTCGAAACTAAGTTTGCAAAGAGTGTAATTTCCAATAAGTAAGCACTTCAAATATAAAAATTTCTTACTCACACGAATGAAATAAAGCAATAAACTGGAGGGAAATCCCCCAACAGGCGCTCTTGTTTAACGTCGGAGAGTCACGATGGAATGCAGAATATGTAGACTACCGACTAAGAGGGCGATCTTCTTTCATCTTTACCTTCCAATACTTTGTCCCCCTCTTATCATCCACACTTACCACCTTACCTTTCTTAGGCACCATAGGATTAGTAGAATCTCCATTCTCAAGCTTTTTCATATCATTCCCGTCAATCTTCTACTCAATTTCAGAATCACTCCTATCACCATCAAGATCAAAGCCAGGATAAAATTGATCACAAAATAAAGAAAGAGAGAAAGGACTTTCAAATTTGTGGGTATCCGGTGGTAAGTTAGGAGGCTTCAAGTAGGCATCATCTGCTCTTCCTTTGCCTACATCCTTCTTCTCAATCTTAGATTTCTCCAATGCATACCTGACATCACCCAAAGCAAGTAAGTTTTCAAGATATTCAATACATTCCTCATTGGAAAGATCATCAAGCTCTGTAATGGGATAAGTAAGATACTCCATCAAGAATGTCTCAAGAGGATCCTTAGACAGGATCAAAGACATATCTTCCTTCACAATCTCCTCCAGCACATCAAACTATGACATTGCGACTCCATAGACATCTTCATTGCTTTGTCAATGTTGAATAGGACCTCTTCTTTATCCATCCGCAACCTAAACTCTCCCTTTTGAACATCAATCATGGCCCCAGCAGTAGCAAGAAAAGGTCGCCCCATGATAAGAGGGATAATATCCTTGTCATCTTCCATCTAAAGTACAAGAAAATTCACATGAAAGACTAGTTTCTCCATTTTGACGAGAACGTCTTCAATGATACCCTTCGAAAACATCATCGACCTGTCCGCCAATTGAAGAGCAACTGTTGTAGGAGATAACTTCCCCAAACCAAGCCTTTGAAAGATAGACAATGGCATAAAATTGATGTTTGCCCCAAGATCGCACAAGGCTCGTCGTGCCGGTCCTTTTTCAATCTCACACAAGATAGTAAAACTTCTCGGATCCTTCATCTTCTGTGGCAGCTTCCTTTGGATAATCGAGCTGCAATTTTCAGACAAGTTCACCATCTCAACTCCGTTCAAGCTTATCTTCTTAGCACTATATCCTTAATGAATCAGTCATAGTACGGCATCTCTAATATTGCCTCTGAGAAAGGAATACTCAAGCTTATCTTATTTATGATATCTGAAAATCTCTTGAAAATTTCTTCCAATCCCTTCTTCACCAGGCTATAAGGAAACGGCGGAGGTATTTTTGTTTTGGGAATACCCCATTCATCACATTCGACCTTCTCCGCTTTATCCTTCTTGGCTCTCAACCTCTTGGCTTTTTCCCACTTCTTCTCTGCTACAATCTCAGTATTCTGCTCATTTGGAACCAAGGAAGTAATGTTCTTATCACGAGGAGTGTTCGGTGAAGCAACATGTGTAGAATGAGACAATTCGACCTCGATTAGACCAGGTGCTCTGGTCGAATTGGGCACATAGTGGTCGAATTGAACACTTGGAACATGATTCTCACCCTGTATCTCCAATTCAACCTGGATTCGACCTGAAGGTCTGGTCGAATTGAAGTCCCCTGGTCAAATCGGCTCACTAGAAGATTTCTACCCTTCGATTCGACCTCAATTTGACCTAAAGGTCTGGTAGAATTGGTCAGCTGCTGGTCGAATCGGGCTTCTGACAAAACAGAGTGCTCCGGAAAGGTTGATTCGACCTTAATTCAACCTGGGGGCCAGGTCAAATTGACTAGATTTTGGTCGAATCGAGGCTCTGATGCTTCCAAATCATGTCCAGGCATCCAATTCGACTTCTCCTGTTGGATTCGACCTGTGGTAGTGGTCGAATTGGGGTCAAATTGAGCCCTCGACCTGTCCAATTTTGATTCTGGCCTCATCGGTCCCTCGTACTATGTTCCAGACCTCAATGTGATGGCATTGTAGGACTATGGATTCACAATACTTTGCGACGGGAGCTTTCCTTTCTCAATAGTTTGAGTGAGCTTGTTAACACTTCCTGTTCACTGTATCCTCGAAACTCGACTTTCCTTCTTCCACTTTCGCACCTGGATCAACACCAATCGGAGGTTGAATTGCATTGTTAGGATTACTTCATGAAAACTCCGGCCTCCTAATCTGTTGATAATTACCCGGAGGACCACGATTGTTGTAGTTCCCCTGATAATTCTGGTTCCCCTGATTTTGAAACCTCGTTCCTTGAATACTTTAGCTCATAGCATAGTTTGCTTATTCCATCTCCTCTTGGATCGTTCCAACATTAGTAACTTCCTGCTGCATGATCGGTATGCGCTGAGATAAATCGTTGATTTGCTTTTATTGCTACTCAAGTAGCATGTTGATATTCGACAAGTTAGAGACAATATCATCTTCTCTACTTGTTTTCACCATAGCATGTTCAACCTTAGCCACTTTTCCAATGACGTAAGTACCTCTCACTCTATCAGTTGGCCAATCTCTCGAGTTTATCGAAATATCTTCAAAAAGTTTCTCGGCCTTTACGGATGACTTTGTAAGCAATACTCCATTAGAAGAAGCATCCAATAACACATGTGAATCAAAGTCCAATCAATTGTAGAATACGCTAATATACTGAGCTTTAGATAGCCCATGTTGAGGACACTTACAAAGCATGTCCTTGAATCTGTCCCACGCTTCATGAAACTTCTCTCCACTACCGATAGCGAATTGCTTAATGTCTTGCTTCATCTTAAACACCTTTGAAGGTGGCATGTATCTCTCCAAGAACTTCAACTTCAATTGCTCCCAAGTAGTGCATTCAGCTGCATTGATAGTGTCGTACCAATCTCTCGCCTTTTCAGATAGTGAGAATTAAAACAAGAGGATCTTCTGCGCATCTTCATGATCTCCTGCGTCTTTTTGAGTACTTGCATAGCCCAAGAACTTGTTTAGATGCTGCTGTGGATCCTCGAAAGACCCTCCTGAAAAGGAGTTCCTTTCTATCATGCTAATAAGAGCGGGGTGAAGATCGAAGTTTGCATTAGCCGGGACGGATAAATATCAATTTAATTATGTTTTAGTAAATTATGACTATGTTGGAAAATATAATGGTTGTGATATTAAGTAACAACTAATAATTAAAATAACAAGTAAAAAATAACAAGAAGAAGAGATAGTAGGTTGTGATCAAGTAAGATGATAGGTAGTTCGTCAGGTCATCCAATTCCACTTATTAATTCATACTTTCGTGTAACGGTGTCCGACTCTGCCTTGTTGTTTATGGACGCATCACTAAACCATGCAAATTCACTCTATAGACATAAGTAAATATGCGTATGACACATGTGAATATCCTCAGAGCAAGAGATATAATTCACCCCCCCTTTCTAGGTACTATCAGTATCAATTATTTCCCGTGCACTTAGTACTCTAACTCGATTTAATCTCTCTTTATAGGAACTATGAAATTGTACTCTTTATCCTACTTATTAACCCGAATATGATTCAATTAACAAGTATTCATATATGATACTTCTAATAAAACTTCGAAATCCCTTCACTTAGAATTATAACATAAAACCCTGCTCAGCAGTGAACGCACTCAACCAATAACCAAATTATGTATTCAGACTCTACACAACAATTATTGATGCATAAAACGACCATGAGTATGGATTAGAAACGCGCAATCTTATATAAAATAAACCACAAGTAGTGTTGTACGGAGTTTACACACGAAAGATAAATTAACTCATGAAACCTTCATAACCCTAGAACTACCGAAGTGGCTCTAGCCCATAATTGATCTAAGAACAATCATGGTTAGTTGGACCGATCTTACTTGAATCTCCAGCGGAACTCTGTCACACCCCCGCCGGATGACGGACGATTGATCTCCTCCCAACTCTACATCTCCACGTCTTGGTTCTTAAATGAATTTCTATCTATTACTCCTATGATACTGCATAAGACTTCTTTTATACTTGTAATCACGTCTCCTGGGCTTGGAATGGGCTCTTTAAGTGATCACACGCATTGACGGTGTAAAAATACGGATATGGTAAGTTCCCGAGCCTCAATTCGAATTCAACAACAGGTCGAATTGACTCTTCCAAGTCGAATCACAGGTCGAATCGACACACTGTAAGTCCCAGACGCTCGATTTGACCAACTGCCCTAGTCGAATCGAAGTGACGAGGTCGAATTGGCATCTCTGCCAACCGATTCGACCTCAATTCGACCTGATGCCTAGGTCGAATTGCCCCTGTCATGGTTGAATCCAGCTTTGCTCATGTTGTGCTGCCAATTTAACTAGAAGGGCTGGTCGAATTGCCCTCCATCTGGTCGAATTGCACTCCTGCTTCGTCCAAACGGATGGCTTTGACTTCCTTTCTTCAGTTTTCAACACTTCCACTCCGATTTCCTTTGAAAAACCACTCAAATAGCTCCAACAACACCTGATTCGTGACTTTATATAATATATATTGGTTTACAACCGATTTCATCCTTCAAACACTTCATAATAGCACAAATCTAGGTGCAAGATTCGTGAATTAACACACTCATCACCTACCTCGCGCATCCTCTATAGGGTACTAGATTTAACCACTACCCTAGGTGTTTGATTCAATGGAGTACTAGATTTAAGCACTACTCCATGATTCACCTTACATGCATTTTCAAGCTCAATCACAGTTTCAACACTAATTTCCTTCCTTCCCAAATTGTTATCAAGCTCCATCAATACACTTTGAAAAGCCATTAATTCTCATCATGATAGAATCAAGGATAAAAAAATTCCGATGCTCTAAGTGGTTATTTCTCGTAGGCTGCCAAAGAATGAGGATTTTAGGCTCAACGGGGCTAACTACGGATAAACATCATTCGGTAGGGAATTATCTGGCACAGTGACTCGTAAATTGAAGGATGGCCTAAAATCCTCTCCCATCATCTAACACACGTGTAGTTTCAAGCAAGACAAGAGGCAAATTCTAGAATACACACACAAGAACGATACAAACCAAAAAAGAAATATCATGTGATTATGTACATGATCAACGAAGCTCAAAATCTCACAAGGGTTTTTAATAAGTAACAGAGCACCTTTCATGGTAAGCAATATCCCACAAGTACGCATAGATCTTCATACCATAATATAACTCAAGTACACTTCCTTTATCAATTTCAAAAGCATAAGAATTTTAGGCACAATTTAAAAAATATAAGCTCACATTGATCACAAAACCAAGATTTCAATCCTTCACTCCATGAATTAAAAGCACACATAAAAATTAGAATAAGGAAATGAGGGCACCTGGTTTTCTTCAACGTATGTACGAGCTCCGCGAGTTATTCAACTCGATCAGGTCAAAGCCTCGGTGTAGAACTCGTATTTCCTCCTCTTTTACCTTTTTCGATCATCAAAACTTAACACACCTCCTCATCACAAATTCATCTATAATAAATAGGAGAACTATAAGAAAGATTCATTGACTATCTAATTGACTCCACACTCTAGAAACACCAACAAAACACACTACACATTAAGTAAGTTGCAAAAAATTGACATATCAACACTGGTTAAAATATTAATATGCTGCAAAAAATCAACCCCCTAACAAACAAACAACCAAAGAAAGGAAAAATTATACCCATAGTGCTCATAAGATGAGGTAAGTACATCACACCCCTCCAAACTTAGTAAAAACGTAAGTCGAAACTAAGTTTGAAAGGAGATGTAATTGCCGAAACATGAGCACCTCAAAAATAATAAATCCTCACTCACACGAAAGAAATAAAGTAATAAAATGGAAGGGACAAACCCCCAACAGGCTCTCATGGTTAACGTTGGAGAGTCACGACAGATTACCGCTTTGAACTACTGGATCAGATGGCGGTCTTCTCGCATCCTCACCTTCAAATACCTTCTTTCCCTCTTCTTGTATACACTCAACACCTCAAGTTTTTTTGGTCACAAGTATATGATCCTTAGGATTTCATTCCTCACATGTCTGTCTAGACTCCTCCTTGTTAATCTTCCACTCAAATTCAGAATCATCTATCCTAATAAAATCAAGATTAAACAAGTTAGAAATCACATTTATGCTCTTGCATGATTGAGTCTCCATGGGCATCTTCACTCTTTCCCACTTCTTTTCAACTGTAAGCTCAGTATTCTATTCTTGTGATGGTGCTGGAGTGTTCTGAACAATAGGTGTAGCATTCTGTACGAAAACCGAAGCCGAATGACACCACTCGACCTTCGCTCGACCTGATTGGTCTGGTCTAGTGGGGTTGAAATGGTCGAGCGGGGTACCTGTAATCTGGTTCCAGATGTTCAGATCCACAGATGTCCGCTCGACCTGGATGGTCTGGTCGAGTGGATGCTCTTTGGTCGAGCGATGTCCCTGTACTCGAATCGTGATTTTTCAGCACTACAATGTGTTGGTCGATCGTTGCTTGACCAAAAAGTTTGGTCAAGATGTCGTCGAGTGGGGGACTTAAAAATAGAGCATCGTTTCTCTGTTCAGTAAGATGTTGCTCGTCCGTCGTTCGACTAAATGGGTTGGTCGAGCTGTGGTCGAGCGAGCTAATTTTTTCTCTATTTTTGCACACCGGCATCATCAGGCCTTCGTACTGCGTTCCTAACTCACTGTGATGGCTTTGCACTCTTTTGGGTTCGTTATGTCTTGAGACGGGAATATTCTTTTCTCCAACGTTTGTGTCAATTGATTCACATTCCCGACCATCTGCCCCATTATAAAGGTAAGGTCCTTCAGCTTCTTAGATAAATTTTCATGATTAACATTCATACTCGCTTCAATGTGTTCGTCATTCCTAGCCATGTATTGATTGAAGGTATCTTCGACACTCTTCACTTCAACGCTGCTGCATACGAGGCTCCCTTTGCGTTAACTCTATAATCTGCGTCTGCTGGGACTCTAGTAACTTCGTGATGTTAGCTAGACTAGAGATGATCTCATCATCCCTACTTGGCTTCACCACTTGATGTTCAACCGGTGCCACCTTACCAAGTACATAAGTTCCTCTAACTCTCTCCGTAGGCCAGTCATGTGAATTCATAGAGATGTCTTCAAATAATTTTTTACTTCAAGTTCTGTCTTAAATAACATAGCTCCTCCTGATGATGCATCAATAAGAACTTGTGACTTATTATCCAATCCATAGTAAAAGAAGCTTATGTATTCAGCCTTGGACATCCCATGTTGTGGGCATCATCTGAGCATGTCTTTAAACCTGTCCCACGCCTCATGGAATTTCTCACCCTGATTCATGACAAATTAGGTGATCTCTTGCTTTATTCTTAAGACCCTTGAGGGTGACATGTATCTCTCTAAGAACTTCTGCTGCAGTTGGTCCTATGTAGGGCAGTTTGTGGCATCAAGAGTCTCATACCAAGCTTCTGCTCTATCAATTAAAGAGAACTTGAATAGGGGATCCGTCTAACATGATCATTAGCTCCAGAACCCTTTCGAGTGTTTGCATAACCAAGAAATCTTCAGAGATGCTGATATGGATCTTCAAAGCAACCTCTAGAAAATGAATTCTTCTCTATCATGTTAATAAGAGTGGGATGTATCTCAAAATCATCATCTTCCCCCTTGCTCCTATCAACCCTGTGTTACCAATTCCATAGTTTGTGAAAATTTCACGTATGGCAATATTATCCGAATTCTGCTTGCTCCGGCCATGTTTAGCTTAGTGTGTTATTTCTTCTTCCCTTCCTATTCTTTTCCTAGTACACAAGTACCTCAGAAAAATTCAAGATTAGATAGAAATAAATAATCACAAATAAAAGTCTATATCAAATAGAAATAATAAAATAAATAATAACAATCGTCCCCGGCAACGGTGCCAAAAACTTGATGCGTGTTTTCTTTGCACACAAAATTAATCTCCAAGTATTAAAGATATCAGTTGCAGTTTAAACAAGCGACCAAGTTAAATATCGAACCCAAAGGACGGCGTATTATCAATTTAATTATTAACTAAATTAATTAAGACAAGATGACAATAAGATTTGAAGGTTGATTATCTAATAACTAATATGCTGAAAATTAATAACAATTAAAATAAAATAAACACTAGAAGAATACGAAAGTGAATCAAGTAGGAGAATATGTAGCTCTAGGGTAATCCGGTTTCACTCATTAATTTCCTTTACGTGTATCAATGTCCGACTCTGCCTTGAGGATTATGGCTGCATCACTAAGCCATGCAAATCTACTCTATAGACACAAGTAAATATGTGTATCACACGTGTGAATAACCTTGGAGCAAGAGATATAATTTCACCCCCCCCTTTCTAGGTACTATCAATATCAATTATTTCCCTTCGGATTGGTACTCTAATCTGATATGATCTCCCTTTATAAGTACTATAAAATTATCTTCTTTATCCTACTTACTAACCCCAATCCAATTCAATTAATAAGTATTTATATAAGATAGTTCAAATGAAGCTTCGGAGTCCCCTTACTTAGAATTATAACATGAAATCCTTCTCAGCAGTGAACGCACTCAATCAATAACCAAGATATGTATTCAGACTCTACATAACAATTAATGATGCACAAAACAACTCTGAGTATGAAATAATAAAGTATTTTATATTAAATAAATCTACAAGTAGTATTGTACGGAGTATAACACGAAAGTTCAATTAATTCATAAGAACCTTCAAAACCCTAGATCTACCAAAATAGTTCTAGCCCATGATGTTGCGAAGAACAATCATGGGGGTTGGATGGATCTTACACATATATCCAGAAAATTAGAAAGTAGAATAAAAGAATTAGGAAAACCCTTGGTATAGAAGTCTTCTTTCTTCTCTCTTCTGTATCTTCAAATCCTCTTGGTTCTCCTTCTTGATTCCACGGAAGAATCTTCACAGTGATGGATGAATGGAGGAAAGGATGTGGATGATGGTTGGGAGGTGATCCCCCCTTGTGGGGTGCAGAATGATTGTGTTGTTGTCTAATGAATAATGATGTGATCTGCATCCCCTTTTATACTTGTAAGCACTCCTTATAGACCTTGGTTGGGCTTTTTCTTGGAGAATATGAAAATACACGCCACTGGAGGTACAGAATTACTAAAAATAAGATCCATGTCGCCGCTCGACCAAACTGCTCCAGGTTGAGAGGGATTGACCTTGGTCGAGCGGCAGGTCGAGAGGCAATGTGCAGTCTCACCGTTTCACGCATAACTTCCACATCTGAGCTCCGATTTGAGTAATTCTTGCGCTCACGCGTTCCTCACTTCCTTCGCTTTATATACATATAAATAACTCATAGAAACTCCAACATTTGAATGTATAAAAAGTCATGAAAACTGGCACAGTCGTGATGAGTAGAAACAGCTTGCGCGACGTCACCATTTTGATCATAACTTTCTCGTTTGGAATCCGATTGAGGTGTTCTTTACGCTATAAAAATCCTCTCTTCTGTGGCTTTCCAACCATATATCACACTTCTAGTTTAGAGCTCCAGAAGAATACAAAAAAATTACACAAGTTGGACGTGCGTTTTTCAGCATTCCTACACAAGTTGCACAATTTCTCCAACTTTGTACTTTTGATCCTTTTTCCATCTAAAACACAATAAAATACCTCAAGTGCACCTTTTTATCACATATATTAAATATAAGATACTTGTGCTAATATATGACAACAATTCTCATTAAAAAGGTGTTAAATTGGACACTAAAACATGCTTATCTTCACTCTCATCAACCGTACAGAATATTTTGCGACATACATCGATTCAGGAGCCAGTATCTGCACAGAAAAAGAAGTATTCTTTCCTAAAGGCTTAGGCGAAGGCTTGCCAATGGTACTAGGAAGAGATTTCTCACAAAGGGTGCTAATCCTTAAAAGACGAATCAAGCAAGCGAAAATTATGATCGGATGAGCAGATCGTACCCCATGGTACAAGGTGAAAACTCCACCAATATACTTTCATGACACTGGAGCATATATTCTATTAGGAAATAATTTTCTACAGACATTCAAGCATTTTACCCAAGAAAACGCAACAAGAAGGCTTGTTTTCACAACCTTTGTGAACATAAGATCATCGCACCAAGACTGCGTAATGCATTCCAAAGAAAAATGCCAATAAGATTTTGCAGCAAGCGTAGTGATAATGAAGGAAAACTTAATCATCCAAAGATGAATGATCGAAGGACATATGGCGAAGCGGTCCTTCAAATGAGAACCGAAACTAGAGGAGGATGGAAGATGAAGAAACTAAAGAAAAATACAATCCACCTTCTCAAAGCAAGCTTGGGAGATAATCTACAAAAATACGCCACAATTAAAGAACAAACATCTTTAGAGGACATCAAGAAGAAGATAGAGAGGAACTTCAACGAGGATCCTCTAGCCTGGTGGGACAAAAACGAACTCAAAGTCTCACTCAAGGTAAAAGAAGGAAAGGAGCATGGGTTCCTGAGATACAAGCCTATCTTAATGAACCAAGAGGATCAGAAGAATATGCAACAAATACTTAAGGAACATATGGACCTTAAGTTGATATCACCAGGAGTATCTCCATACAGCGGTCCAGGATTTCTGGTTAGAAATCATGGAGAACTCAAGTGAGGGAAGCCGAGACTTGTAATAAACTACAAAGGAATCAACAACATCTTGGAGTTCGATGGATACTACATACCAAGCAGGGAACACTTGGTCAACTGTATCAAAAATGCCAAGGTATTCTCAAAGTTTGATTGCAAATCTGGATTTTACCAGATTATGATGGAAGAAAGAAGCAAGAAGTTTACAGCCTTCTCCACACCACAAGGTCATTATATTTGGAATGTCATGCCCATGGGCTTAGCAAACGCACCCAGATATACCAGAGAAAGATGGATAATATTTTCAAAGATTATTTCTCATTCATGTTTGTCTATGTGGATGACATCCTCATAGCCTCGAAGAATATGAAGGGGCATTTGGCGCATCTAAAAGTATTTTCAGAAGTATGTCACAAAGAAGGATTAGTGCTTTCTGAAAAGAAAGAAGTAATAGCAACAAGACAGATAGAGTTTCTTGGAATCGAGATCGATAAGTCCGGGATTATTCTACAACCACACATTGTAGAAAAGGTTCAAGGATTTTCTAAAGACCTCAAGGACAAGAAACAACTCCAAAGCTTCTTAGGAGTTGTCAACTTTTATGGAATGTTCATCAACAATCTAGCGCAATACAGAAAGGTGTTTAGTCCTCTGTGGAAAAAAGATGCTGAATTTAAATGGGAGGAATCACATCGAGAGATGGCTAAACAACTAAAGGAGGTTTGCAAAAAGCTCCCAAAATTAGCCATTCCAAATGACGAGGATGATCTAGTACTATATACAGATGCCAGTGACCATTGGTGGGCAGCAGTTCTTACGAAGTCTACATCCGAAGGAAAAGTACCATACAGATACTGTAGTGGACTCTTTGCGAATAACGAGGCAAAGATATGGCACCAATAAGAAGGAGTTCTTTGCAGTGTGGAAAGCGTTCAAAAAATGGCCGCTATTTCTTCTTGCGAAGAAATTCATCCTTAAAATCGATAACACAAGTGTTAAAGCCTAATTGAATCTAAACCAGAAAATGCTAGACAATTAAGATGGCAAGCTGAATGTTAATATTATTATTTTAATATTATCATTATTATATCTGTTGATAATGTTTTGGTAAATTTCTTGACAAGAGATGGATGGAGGTAAGATAGACTCCATCTTAATCGCTTCAAGGCACCTGATGAACTACTTTGAGTTGCTCAAAAGGGAATTCGAGAATCTGGTGCTCAATGCTGGGCTTGCCGGAAAAGTACAAGATTGATCGGACCGAAGTGTCCAATCGCATACGAGACTGTATCCGCAACAATGTGGGTCATTCGAGAAAATATGAGAGTCACTCCTTCGGGCTATTGATGGTAATCAACAAAAGCACAGTATTCGAGAACGGGGCTCTAAACCCGGAGCAAAGGGATTCAAGTACCCTTAGCACAAGTCCTGGATTGGAACTTCCAAAGAAAGAACTGGTCCAAGGAAAAATCGAGACTCTGGAGTCATATCTAGAGTCATCGAGTCAACCCAGCACCTCTGGGGTTAAAGAGGAAGAGATCAGCCTTTGGCCAATGACGGGCACCGCTAAGGCTGGTATTAACATATCTGATTTTTCTCATTGGCAGAGATACCTAGCTAGCTGGGAAAAATTAAATACCAGACAAGGAATCCATCCAGAAAAATGTCGGATAGATATATCAGGGGAATACCCCCGAGTTTGGATGAGAGAGGGCTCAAGTCCACACGATGTAAAGCAGTAGTATGATTTTGGGGCTTTAGCCTCAATATATACAGTTGCACCAAGTTTCCCAAAACTTTCAAAACTGACACACTGGCTAGGGAAAGTAGTCGTGAAGTTATGGGAAAACAATGTGACGTTGTCTAGAGGAGATGTATTGGAACTCTACTTCACCAGTGCAGCTCCAGAACCGGTGGGAAAAGACAACTACGAGGCCTTTTATTTTATCAAGCTCAGAAGACCAGAAGTGGGGCATCAAACAAAATCAAAGAGTCTTCTTAAAAGGAACCAATCCTGGTTTCTACTTACTCCGAGGATCAAATCTTGACGCGAAAAGCGAGAGGTTTGTATGCCTTCATTCAAGACATGGATCAGGTGAAGTACCCATTTAAGCTCGAACATAAGTCTATGAATTGGTATTCTCTATTAAACACCTTAACAGGAAAGAAGACAGTATTTGCTGAAAAGGCTTTCGAAGAAAAGCGAGAGCTTCTTTAGAAAAACAAGATACCAGTGAGTAAATAGACTCATCATAAATATTGTAACATGACCCATTTTAGGCAATGGATGAATAAAATATGCACAAGCTGCTCTACCCAAACATAACCAAAGTTTGGAAAAGGGGTAAGGTTGGGCATAGGAAGAATAAGAATTGTTGGACCCCCTCCGGCAAGGGATACACGTGGAAAGAAGAGGGTAAAACCTCTTCAAAACACCCAAGAACCAAAGGACCCTTCGAACACCAAAGGAGACAAATAACTCTTCAAAAAAGAAAGAGTCGGATGACTTTTCCGAAGTAGTAACAGACATGTGACCCCTGTAAAAGACAAGAATGATGGCCCAAAAGAAGGCATCTGATGCAGAAAGAGGGAACAGCCAGCTGCTAAAGTTGGCATCCAATGCAGATGATGTAAGTGCTGACGTAAGTATGGTAAAGTAAGCAGTGACGTCACAAAAGATTAAGAGGCTTTGAAGTCTGGAATTCAGATCCGAGAGCCTCTATAAATAAGAGTTTTGAGGAAACAGAAGGCATCGACCATTCCCCTCTATTTTCTCTCTAAATAAACATTGTATTTAGTTTCTTTTCTTGTATGAGTATTTCTATTTCAGCTACAATAGGTAGCTAGAGAAGTCTTCTCCTGTTGTTCAAGTATTATGAGTGTGTAATAAGTATTTCCATTCAATTAATAAATAAACACTACACTAAAAACACTGATAGACATCAGTTAAAAACCGATGTCTATTTCACCAAGCAGCCGATGTTGAAGCCCCCGATGTTGAAAATGGGAGCTGATAGACATCGGTTTTTAGCCGATGTCTTTTCTATTGTATAGACATTGGTTACTCCCTTTGACATCGGTTATCCATCGATGTCTTTGAATGGAAAGAAATCAGTTGGCACACATAGACATCGTTTATTCACTGATGTCATTTCAATGAAAGACATCGGCTCCAACCAAAAGACATCGTTTATCAACCGATGTCTTTTCAATGAAAGACATCGGTTGCTAACAAAACACATCATTTATAGACCGATGTCCATAGAAAAAAAGACATCGATTGAGACCAAAAGACATCATTTTTCCACCAATGTCTTTTTAAGAAAAGACATCGTTTTTCCACCAAAACACATCGTTTTTCCACCGATGTCTTTTCGAGTATAGACATCAGTTTCACGCCAATAGACATCAGCTTTCACATGATGTTTTTCATTTTATTTATTTATTTATTTTATACATACATTTATACTATTATTAAAATAAGATTAAATGAAATTATGCTATATAACTCAAAACTCAAAAATATTTTATAAGAATTTCAAATACACACAAAATCATCCATTAAATCTAAAGAGTACAAAAATATCCTAACTAATTAAATCTAAAGTTTAATTTTATATAAATAAAACCTAAACTTATAAGCTAAATCCTCATAGAGGAGCATAATACATTGAACATTTCTTGCTTATATAACTACTTTATCTTCTTTCCTTGCATTATGTGATATCTTTATCTTCTTGTCGTCTCACTGCAATCACCTGAGATAGAATAGGATTTTAGCATTTAATGATGTATGACCAAAATATTACAAAGAATCTTCTTCAGTATGCAACATTAAAAATTCTAAATATTACGAACTGGTTGGAAATAAAGCCAAATAATCTTCCAACAGACAAAACATATATAACTTAACAAGCACTTTCACAAAGATATAATTTTAAGACATCGAAGCATCCAAATTCAATATGTACCTTGATATCATATTTTATTAAGTAGTGCAAAGTAATATTTAGCATCAAAGCGAACAAGTTCAAAATAAATAAATAAAAGTTCCAGAAAGAAGGTAATATAGAGCTTTGGACTTGATGTTGTACAAAGTAAAATAAAGTAAAGAAGAAACAGATTTAGTATGACAAACATTTGATATGTTGATAATGATCTAAAAGGAGATAGATGACCTGTAACTATTTAAAGTCTTGATCCAATAAAAAAGTATTATACTTCTTAATTACCTAATGTTCAACTACAAATGCCTATATAACATTAAGGCTACTATGAGAAATCTTCACTAAAATGCAAGTTAACATAAGCAGATACCCTATGTGTCACCTTCCACCAAGCAGTCTTGACCTTATATTTCCAGAATTCATGATTAAAAAGAACATACTGAAGTGAGAATACAATGAGTGCAAGAACCGTATCAATTTCTAACTCAGTCTCCAAGAGACTCATGGTGAAGTCCAGAACTGTATAATCACTGACAAGAGTTAATTCGAACAGAATATTACAGTTGAAATTGCTAGAGTATTCACCATAACAAAGAGTTTATATCTCATAGTATCCCTAGAGAATTTAAAAGAAGTAGAAATGCATCAACAGGTAAGAAAGAGTGCAAGATAAGGATGTACACCTATTTTCCTTCCACATTGTCAACTGCAGAAGAAAGTTTCAAAATTTAAAGATTGAAGTCACAACTTGATTCAATGTCAGCCTTGTATTTAATAAGACTAAGCTTCATGAAAGTGGATTTCATACGTCTTTCTAAATAGAAACAAACTGCACATTTTTCCAGCTCCATTAAGCAATTATCCTTATTTGGGAGATAAATTGTAGGCACAATAAGACGTCACGGTGTGGAATTTGAAATTTTTAGTCTAATAAAGTATTGATCTAACTAGACAACAGACAATAATTTCATGATGGAGCATTATAGAAATAATAGGCAACCAAAACAAATCCAGCAATGAAATAAAAAATAATAATTAAAAAAAAATACAGCACATTTAAGCACAAGTTATTTGCAAGTAAAATAAAATAATTCAATTTCCTCAAACATAGAAAATAAGATCATTCAAGAAATATCAAAGAACATAATCAACACTTTCAGATCATTACAAAAACCCAGAAAAAACAACTAGAGAAACAAAATAACATGCCTGAAAGAGTCATTGAGCAATCACTCTGCTCACAATCAATCAAAAGCATTTTGGCGAGTCTTCCAGAAAGTAATCAGGATCCACTGGAACAATCCAAAAGAGTATACTGTTATTGTCAATGGAAAAGTAGACATGTGTCTAGTAATTGTCTTATGATTGTTCCCGTAAAAAAGGCATAAGCGCAAAAAGGATCTAATGCGAGAAGAAACGACATTATTGATAATATGCTAGAGGCAAGAAATTGACATGATTGGGGGGAAATCTGTGGGTAGCAGGAAACATATTTTGAGATAGATGTAAAGCAACACCATACTTGATTAAATTATCGAAAACATAAGAAGTGATTCTATCACTGTCCCCTGATAGACTCAAGAGCATGGGTTGAAGATGGTTCAAACATATGCATATGCATAGGAGGCCTTTAGATCATTAACATAATTTTTAGAAAGCGAAAAAGAGGATCTAAAAGACTTAGAATTAAACTATGAAAAATAACATATAAATGAGAATATAATTTACCGATAAAAATGATGATGAGATATAATCCATATATCCTACCCCACAAAATGGGACAAAGGATTAGTTTGTAGATGGTTTGTGGTGTTGAAGTTCGATGAAAGTGAATCAATTCAATCAAACTCGAAAGGTTATACCCAAAGTTTTTTCCTTATAAAGGAAAAAGATTTTAAGAGGCTGACTCCCCATTCAATGAACCTAAAAATTCACAACATCCATGCATAGAACAACATCATAAAACACATACATGATCTATACTATTGCTTTAAAAGTATAATTTATGACAAGATTCAGGAAATGATAGCTCTTAAGATATTTAAAAAGTTGACCTTGGTGAATTATCGGAGATAACGTTAAAAAGGTTCGTTCTCAATGCAACATCAAATATATCGTCCTTCATGGCCAATGCAACAACACACGATGGTTGATTGCAGTATATAAATTTTAAGAAAAGGAAATTAAGCACCGAATCATATAATCCTCAAAAATAAGAATAAATTATTTAAATTAACACCAAATCACCATGTCCAGAATTAAAATTTATGTATTCTTATAGCTTATATAACATGGTAAACATGATATACGACAACAATAATGGAAAAAGATACAAACATAAATGAATATACATAAATATACTTAAAACCTGTACAATAATAATCAGTACTTGTAGCTCTTGTCGTCATGCCAAACATGTTCTTATAAATATTTCTTGCCACTAAAAATACAAGGAAAAAAAGACATAAAAAGTCGAATACCCTTGAAATATGGAAATGTAAATTACCATCTCAACATTTTTGTCAATATAATAATTACCATGGACATCATCACAGCACCATTCAAGCTAAGGGAAGGCTTTTAACTAAACCACAAACTATCTCAACGACATCAATTCTATAATCAGAGATAGAGATTTTTAACAATGTGGCAGAAGAAAAAACCTAGTGTTATAGAAATACCAAAGACATGACATTGTTGGGTTCGTTATAGCGATTCTGGTGAACGCAGTGGAATTTAAAATTTCTCAAAATAATAAATCATATTTATTAAATACATAAAAGGTTTCACCCGGATGCTCAAAAATGATTATCGGATTCGGTGTTAAAATATGTTGAAAGAAATCTACCCTAAAGATTATTCTTAACCTCGTAGACTTTCTTCCAATTGATGCAACGAGTGAGGGAATCAATTCCCGAATTGTGGCTAAAACTCCATTCTTCTCACAGAGGGATCCAAGTGTATCCCCTCTAAAGAAAATCCACCGATTGGATTAACAATACAGACACTTTGCTAGCAATGTAAATCTATTTATATCAATGGAGCGTTCCTAAGTATCAACTGGGTTATACTAGAAACAGGTTGAAAAATAATAATTAATTTATTGTCTCCAACAATTAAAAGAAAAGAACAGAAAAGACTTAGCAGCGTGAGAGAATGAGGAAAGAAGCAGAAAAAGAAAAAATTAGACTTTTTTCTGAAAAAGTCGACCGCTTTATTTCAGAAACAAGAAGACATGTTGTGCCTCCCATAATCTTCTCAACCACCCCATTTTCCCTTTTCTCACGCTGAAACGAGGGATGACTGCTTCTCCCTTTTATCTTTTTCTTTTCTGTAATGTTTAAATTAATTAATGGACACATTCATAAAGTCCATTAATTATGTTTGGGCTTAAATAAATCCAATTTAAGACTAACCCAATTATATATTAATCAATCCAATTGATTTGTTTCATTTAACTTTATTAATTAAATTAAGTCTTATTGTAATTAAATAATCCAATTATTCAATTATAATATATGGTTAATAATTTAACCATTACATCAATTGACAAAAGTCGTTCATCTAAATTAAGGTGTGATCCTTTACGTTCACTACTAACTCTAGCAGTAGGCTTACAACACTTTGTAACTTGTAATAACAATTATTATATTAATTAATCCAATTAATTAATTGACTTGAAATTAACTAATTAATTTCAAGAATCTACTAATCACGGTAACACCTAGCAAGTAGCGTGATCATCCAGTGTTAGGTGAAATAGCGAGTAAACCTGTAAATTAACGAGTGATACACACGTACGGTCCTTCTAACAAATAATCTCCCGATTAAGTCTAGAGTAGGAATATTAGTCGAAACTTCACTAACTAAAAAACTGTGTTTCTATTTCATGTTATAATGATTCATTGTGAATCTTTTTTCTCATTGTCTTGGTCAAGGTCTTTGAATCATTAACAATGAAATACACAGGAGATTCTCTTATCTCTTAGACAAGTGTCAGATTTTATCTTAGCCAAACACAAGTCTCCATGTATATCAATATAATACCCAACATACCCACTTTGTGATTGCTAAATAATCAGAAAATAAATCTAAGTATTACAATATGTACACAAGACTACCATGGTGCTTCAAGTCCGAGGACTAATCGTGTACTATCGTAATTAGAAAATTCTCATTTCGACACATCCAATAAGAATTTTCAATAGAACATGTTCGATAAACTTATTCTCTAATAAGTATCCACATATATGAACTTGTGTCATAACACTAATATTGATGGAACGCAATATTCCCGTCCCACGAGCATTCATCTTATGTACGAGTCTTTACTGAGTTATTCTTTGTCCCATTTAGAAAAACTATCGAATCGGAACAAAGTTTGAGACCAAAGCTCACTATGTATAATTTCATGATCACCATCATATGCGTGACCATACATTTCAGCTTAAATTGGTCCAGGGACTTTATCTAATAAGCAAATGTATAATTCACTATATAGATAAATTAAACAACCTGTAATAATATAATTTTCAAAGAGATTGTTTATATTCGCAACATAAAGAGTACAATCCAATCTAATTGGTGCGTTGGGCACACTACTCAAACAATCTCACACTAGCCCTAACTCCAATTGCCCATATATTTAAGTCTCATCTTCACAAGATGTTTCTCAAATACCTTTTGAGCTAAAGGCTTAGTTAGCGGGTGTGCCATATTTTCTGCTGAAGCAACTCGATTAATAACAACATCGCCTCTTCCATGATTTTTCTTATCAAGTGTTATCTTCTCAAGAAATGCTTGGACCTTTGATGAGATCTTTGCACTTTTGCATGCGCAAAGGCTCCATTGCTATCTCAGTACATCATTACTGGATCAACAATATATAGAACTATACCCAACCCTTGGATAAAGTTCCTGATCCAAACAACTTCCTTCGCTGCATCTGATGCAGCTATGTATTCAACTTTAGTGGTAGAGTTTGTAGTAGTTTCTTGTTTGGAACTCTTACTGCACCACCATTCAAAGTGAATATATAACCTGACATTGACTTAGAGTCATCCACATAGGACTGACAAACTAGAGTCAGTATATCCTTCTAGTTTTAGCTTTCCAGGGCCGTATATCAAAAAGATATCCTTAGTCCTTCTTAAGTACTTAAGGATCATCTTAACGACCTCTCAATGTTCTTTATCTGGATTTGACTAATATCTACTCGTGACACTCAGAGCATGGCAGACATCGGTCTTGTACATAACATTGCATACATTATGCCTCCAATTGTTGAAGCATAAGGCACACGAGTCATACTTTCTCTTTCTTCAGGTGTCTTAGGAGACATACCCTTAGAAAGTGAAAACCCCATGACTCATCGGCAAGAATCCTCGTATGAATTCTTTCATACTAAATCTCTTCAGTATCTTGTCTATGTACATGGATTGGGATAGTCCGATCATCCTTCTAAATTTATCTCTATAGATCTTTATTCCTAGAATAAATGATGCTTTTCCCAATGAAGAACCGTTTAGACAACCAAATTCTTATTGATTGCAACATCCCTTTATCATTTTCGATTAGTAGGATGTCATCAATATGGAGCATAATAAAGTAACTGCACTTCCACTAACTTTCTTGTACACACATGGTCTATCCGGATTCTTTTGAAAATCAAATGATTTGATTGTTTCATTGAATCGAATGTTCAAACTCCTCAAAGTTTGTTTAAGCTAATAAATAGTCTTTAGAGTTTGCAAACCTTTAGCTTATTCCCACTAAATATGAAGCCTTCTTACTTCTTTGAGTCAATGTCTAACATTGCCTTTCCATAACTTGTTGGATCACTATCCTAGAAGAGTTCTTTTCTCTTTCTCTCCAATAACAAAGTATACCTTCTTGGTAATTTAGGTATCCTTTTTGGATTTTCTAAGAGGTTGTGTATCAGATGCTCCAGTCTCTACTGGTTGTTCACTCGCTGCATTTCAGAACTTTGTTGTTTTTTGAACCTTTTAAACTCTATGTTTCTATTTCTATCAGATAGAAATACATACTTAAGTATTCGTCTCCTCAATCTAATTGAAGTACCATTATAATTAAATTAGTTGGCTTTTCTACTTTAGTTTTGAGTTCTTTGAATTTTTCAAAAACTTCAAATATGTACATCAATAGGTACATTTAACCATACCTAGAGAAGCCATCGATAAAGGCTAAGAAGTAGCTATAGTTCTCACAAGCATTAACATTTAATGGCTCACATACATCTATATAAATTAATTCTAATAGATGTTTAGCTTGTTCCATTTGTCCAACAAATGGAGATTTGCTCATTTTTCCTTAAAGGTAGGTCTCTAAGTTGGTAGTCTTTGCTTGTCCACTATGTCAAGCAATTGTGCCAACTCGCTTATTCTCCTTTTAGAATTGTGACATAATCTTGCATGTAATAATGTGACAGAATTATAGTTATCCAATTTTCTTTTATTTTGTTGAAAACTAAGAATGAAGTTTTGGGGAAGTCAAGGTATATAAACCATCCATCAATATGCAACTAGGGATTAAAGAAGAACATTTAGAAAGGGAACAACTTCCATGTTCAAATTCAAAGCAATAACTTTCTCCATCCAAAATCGGAATGAAGATAATGTTCTTAATAATCTTTTGAACATAAAGACAATTGTTCAAAACTAAAACTAAATCATTACTTAAAGCTAGATTTATAGTTCCTATAGCTAATGCAGCAACATTTGCTTCATTCCCCAACTTTAGGATCATTTCCCTTTATCTCTAGCTCTCTACTTCTTGCCCATCATCTGCAATTCATTGCAAATGTGTTAGGCGCAATCGGTATCTAATACCCAAGAAGTATCGTTAACAAACAAGTTAACTTCAACATAATAAATACCTGAACTCTTCAGGATCATTGAGTGTTCAGTTTGATTGCAGTGGTTACATTTATCATTGGCCTGAGAAATTTTCTTTTTCTTAACACCTCCATATACTTTCAGTTTATTGGGTTTGTTGGAACTCTTTCCCTTTCCCTTCATTTTCTTTAGCTTTGTAGTCTTTGATCCAGAAGTGGACCCAACAAACATGACTGATTTATCCCTAGATTCAACCGTCTTTAACATGTTAACAGTTTCAGTGAGATTCTTAACTGTGTAATGAATGTTATAGATGATAACAAAATTATCATATGAAGGAGGAAGAGACTGCAGCAACAGGTCAGTGCAAACTTCAACTAGAATATGAACATTCAAAGACGCAAGCCTTTCCGTTAAGGCTATCATCTTCAATCCATGTTCTTGGACTGAAGATTCCTCAACCATCTTACTATCGAAAAGCTCTTTAGATATCTCATATCTTTGCTGCCTGTTATCTACGTCAAACAAGTTTTTAAGTTGTTAAATAATAGCATATGTAGAGGTTTCGTCCTCATTTAGCCTTTTGAGCTCATTTGATATAGATGCTAACATGTACCATCGAGCCAACCGATCGTCCTCCTGATGACATTTGTACTTCTCAAGTACTTCATTTTAAGTATTAGCAGCGGGTACTTCAGGGAATTTGGTGATAAGAACATATTCCAATTTTTCTGATTATAGAAGAATTCTAAAACTTCTCGGCCAATCATAAAAGTTTGGGCCAATTAATTTGTTTTGCTCAATCAAAGTAATAGCAAAAAGGGTTGTTATTTCAGTAGATGAATCTACAAAATAATAGAGCAAAAAAATGAGAAAACCATGAAAATTTATATTCATTTAATATAAGGTCTTTAATATCAAATGTCTCCAACTATTTTATTCGAATTTCATAATCCCAATAAAAATCAGAAAATCATAATTTTCTAGTAGGCTTGAGGCCCAATGAGAATTCCTCACATCCAAATTTTATGAGCCCATGAAAAATTCTCTTCAGTAGTAAAACATTTTACAATTGTATCACTATACATCCCTCAATTTGTTTTACCTCACCTTTCATGCATACCTCAATTTTATGAGCCCATATGTTATTTAATTTCAAACAATACCTATCAAACCTTCATGCAATTAAAAAATTAGAACACCCTACGACTCATGGGCAATGCAGTAATGCATTTAATTCATGAGCATCATTATGATAGATAAAGAACATAGCTTTCTTCCACAAACCCACCCCACGACTCATGGTCAGTGGTTAAGCGTAGTAGCATCATCATGTCTTTATCTTTTGATAGTAGGCATGGATTCATATGTCATACCTAACTCATCCATATTTGTTTGAAATAAAATTTTCAAAAAATTTTTGTGTAAGTTTCAAAAACTTAGTGATTATTTTTTATTTCCAAGACCTCATCATCTTATTGTTCTTAGTCGCATTTTTAGTAAATGTGAAGAGTAAGAGACTCTATTATCGAGTAAACACGTGACCAAGTACAAAATTTATAGTAATATCGTCCCAAGGGAAATAAAACTTAGGTTTGTATATGGATTTTCCATTGATTTGTGCTTTGTAAGGATGATAGATTGAAGATGATGTATTTAAGACAATTACTTACAATTCTACTCAATTAACTAGAATTAAGACTAACAAAGTATATGATCAAACAACAAGCAAATGATGAATGGAATGGATGTAGATTTCACTTGAGAAGAGAGCAAGGCTAATCATACTCATGGTTAAGACTTGAGCTAAATATGCAAAACTCTTTATGCTAACTTTCATTAACTTGTGGATTAAAAGCAATCACAATTTTACCCCTAGTCCCTATGGCCAAGGCAACTAGGTTCTCGACTCTTTTACAAGCCTAAATCTTCTAAGATTGGTCTTAATCTCAATTCCCTTAAGGTACTATGATCATAAGTTGGTTCTTTTCACTCAATTTCTAAAGTATCCCTCTATAAATGTTCTAAGTCTAAGGAGGGTATGGCTTACCTCCCATTATACTAGCATGCATGCACAATTCAATGTATGATTCAATTAAACATCCACTCACAACATTGGAATGATCATCCTAATACTATGAATAGAAGATTTAATCACTCAAGCATTAAAATGAAACATGATTGATATATCATAAAAGGAAATTCATAAATCAATTCAAATCATTACTCAAGTTTTACATATCTAACTCTTCACCTCAACCATTCATATGATTAGCCCTACTATAGGACTAGCCACTAAACATGGTGATTAATTCAATACAAATCAAGCTGCTCCATTTGAGCCATAATAAGAAAAAAGTCAACAATTGGAAAGTAGATTGGCTTCCATTGCATGGAAAGACCTCTCCTCCTCTTCAATGTATCAAATTCTTCACTCCTTGATGCTTCAATCTTCTCAAATGGTGGAAGGATGGATGGAAGGATGGATTTATGGAGTAAAAGTGTAGATCAAATGGAAATTGGATGGATCTAGATGGTAGAGATGGATTATGGATCTAGTGTGTGAGGAAATGTGGTGTGGAGTGTGTGTAACTGCTATGAATCTGATCTCTCTTCAAAAATTCGCACAAGTCATCCTTTTATATCACTTATGGACCTTCTAGAAGCTTCCGGAACATTCTAAAAATTGCACAGATTTTTGCACCTACACGGCCCGTGTAGCAGCACACGGCCCTTGTAGGGCACACCTACTTTGGCGTATTGTGTGTGCTTCCGGACACGGCTCGAGCTGCAGTACACGACCTTGGTCGTGGCCGTGCAACGTTTTCTAATGTAAGTACACGGCTTCTTCTTACAGGGTCGTGCTCTGCACACGGGGCATGCAGCAACGCACGTCCCATGCACCAGTGCACGGCCATCCTCTTGGGCGAGCAACGATTTCTAATGACAATACACGGCCACTTGTTACAGGGCCGTGTTCTGTACATGGCCCCTGTACAAGCAGGTTGTGTCCTTCCGACTCCATTTTTGTCTATTTTTTTACCTGTTTTACACATATTTAAGCTAATTTACACAATTCTTATCCAATCATACCACATTCCTCAAAATAACAATAACTCCACCAAAAGTAACACAAATACGGATAAAAATATCCAAAAATACACAAATAACAACACTAAAATTTAGGTGAAAATGACAACGATCACTTATTAAGGTAAATTATTTAATGTTTATCATCAAATGTGACACGACCACCTTACATAACTTACAATTTAAATACTATTTAATATAAACATCATCATTATAAAAACCTGCATATATTTTTTTTTCACATAATATGTTTATAACCAACACCATCACACCAGTTCCACATACGTAACTGGTTTCTGACAACATTTCAAACCACACAAACTCGTCACAATACTTATTATATGACATAACAAAATATTAGCGGAAACAAAATAAATCTACGGCATAGCCCAACAGGTCATCATCTATGTACATCCGCTCATAATCCTGTAGGAGCTCCACAGCTTGCACAATCACATTACAAACTCAATCGTCAACAGGCTCACCTACAATGCATAAACTAGTGAGACAAAAATCTCAGTAAGTAGAAATCATGCATTTAGTGCATGAAAATGCATTTAGTTCTCTATCGCCTACTTCCTAATCTTTCTAGTTGATCTCTTTTATTTTGAAAATGTTCACGTTGTGGGATCCCACGACACACTTATGATATGCACCCAAATGAGCTCAATAGACAAACTTAGTATCGGATCGATTCCTATCCCTGAAAATAATACCGAGAATGATTTTTCGAACCCCGTTAGAGTGTTGGGGACGATTTTTCTGAACCCCTAATAAAGTGTCGGGAATAATTTTTTCGAACCCTGACAGAGATGCATATATAGTGGCCGCACACACCATTAGTATCTTGTTAATTTTGAGAAAAACATTTTTCATGTTTATGCATGGTATGCACCCAAAACAATTAAATGTGTATCACAAACCATTTACAATATCAATATCAACATTTAATCACAATAAAGCAACAATTTAACTTCAATTCGAACAGATCCACTTTTGGAATAACAACTTCACCTCGGATCCCACAGTTCCTTATAACCAATATCTTCTTGAGCCATACAAATATATTTTCAACAGTTTTAAATCACACAGATCTATATAGGACAATTATATTATTTCAAATCACATAGATCCACAACTTGTATTTGCAAAATTATCACAAATAATTTACAAATAACATTGTTGAATATGAACCCTACTTTCTCCAAATCACATAAATCCACAGCTTGTATAACAAATTAATCTCAGATAATTCATATCGTAATTAAACTAATTACAAATAATCCATAACATAATTATCACATATTAATTACAAATAATTCACAAACAACATGTTTATGCATTGTAGTTGGACTTCTACTTACCTGGATTTCTAATAGTGATAATATAATAGATCTCATGAAGAACTGTAATGAATTCGCTCCGACATGCATGTTCCGGCGCGCTCCCTCTTCTCCCTTCTTCCTCTCTCTCTCTCTCCTCTCCTCTCTCTCCCTTTCTTCTCTCTTTTTTTTTTTGGTCGCTGCTTATGCTTCTGTTCACCCCAAAATTTGAGGTGATTACCTCTCCACTCCAATATATATACAAACGGTGGTGGAGAGTCGTGTGGTGATTCACCACCCACATACTATTAATAGTAAGTTATGTATTATTACTATTTATAGTATATACTAATTATATTATTATTATTATTATACTTACTATTAATAGTAAGTACTATATTATTATTATTCATTAGGAATATACGTGCAATACTTAATAGCTAAGATATAACACATACGTGTACATTTTCTTACCACTATTATTATTACGAGAACACGTGTGATACTTAATAATTAAGAAATAATGTATTTATTCACATAAAATAATTATATTATATATCCAAATAATTGCACGTAAATATTTATGTACACATATATTCACATATTATCACCATTTTATCAAGGATGTCTCAATTAAAATGTAAAGATAAATCAAATATAAAAATCAATTTTCACATAATTACCATATTATTATCACATAATTGCCACATTATTATCATATAATTGTCACATAATTATCAAATAATTATAAAATGCACATAACACAAATTAAATTATATTGGCACATGAGTAGTGAGAAGCTCGGGTATCACAAAATGAGTGCATTAAATAAATTCTAGCATGCATATATCCTACACATACATAAAGCGGTGGGATGATCAAGGCCAACCTACGCGACCCGTTTGAGCTAAAACGGGTCTATGGTTAATCTAAAGGACAATAAGAACTTTACATCATAATGTAAAACACATACACTTATGGGCCTTGAGCATCTATTCTATTATATTTAATTACCCATCAACAGTTTGGTCTTCTTTTGGGCTTCCTTCAAGTCCTCCAATTTACAATGAATAAAATTAAATCTTCATGGACTAATCTACTCTCATTGCATAAATTTAAAGAACTTACAAATGTAAATAAAAGAGGTTAGCAATCCCCATAAAACCCAAATAAATTAAAATCATCACATAAAGTCCAAGGCTCATGATCATCCCTAAATAAATAAATATGCAATTAACATATTAAATTTATTTATATCCATTCTCAATTAATAATTTCATAACAAAATATGAGAATAACAATTATTCTTATTTCTCATTTTAAAATAATACTAGTTGAGAACCATGACTAACAATTAATCAATATTGCAAAACTAAATTTTATAATTGACTTTAAGAATTTTGTTGGCCTTAATTAATTAAGAAATAATTTCTAGATTAATAAAAAACCAAATCAATTCAATGATAGCTAATTATTTTCTCTTAGAAATATTTTTCTAGAAACCCATTTCTAGAAATCTATTATTGATTCATGTAATCAATTCTTTTATAGAAATTGGTTTACAAACATTTTTCTAGAAACCCATTTCTAGAAATATTTTTCTAGAATCCCATATCTAGTAACCTTTTATTGATTCATGTAATCAATTCTTTTATAGAAATTGGTTTGTAAATCATTCCATAAAGTTGATGGCAACCATCTACTTTCTTGATCAAACCAATAATCCATTTCTATAAATAGCCATCAAATATCATGATCATAATCTTCTAATACTTTTATCAAATTAAATATTAAATATTGATAACAAATTATCAATAATAATTATTATATTAGACAATGATATTTAAAAAAATAATTTCTCGTTAAACACAACGTATTACTTAAACTTCATTCCGAATGAATATTTTGAATAAGAAATATAAATAACTTTTATTTAATTTTTCATATTCACACTTGAAACCAATAGAGTCATAGACTAACATTTAGCTAATTTCATTAAAATTACTGAATATAAAAATTTTAACTGTATAATTAGTAGTTTAAGAACAATTCTCATCCTACTGCAACAGTTGAAATTTTAGACTAATTAATTTCATTAATTGATTAATTAATTAAGATATACTTTTCTGAATCAATCAGAACAAATCTCAATTATATTCACAAGCTGAGATGGTTTTCAATGAGATTGTTTATATTCACAATATAAAGAGTAAAATCCAATCTAATTGGTGTGTTGGGCACACTACTCTAACAGACATAACAAGTCCATTTGACAAGGACTAGTAAATATAATTATCATTCATTACAATCTATTTCAGTGCATAAAGTCTGACTTTAAACAAAAATTTGCTTTTTTGGGTATTAATTTGACTTCAAAGAATATATCATTGTAAAGCCATGAAAGTCTAGTTTCTAAGGAATGTTTTAGATTTCAATTTAGAGTTTTGTGTAAAAAGTTATGTTCAATTTATTAAAGGTTGGCAGTCTACTCGGGGAAATGATGTAGTGCAGCTAAGTACAAATGTGCTTTGTTTGAGTATAACTTAGAATACATGGTATATATAATTGGAAAGCCACGAAAGTCTAGTTTCTAAGGAATTTTGTATATTGCAATTTAGAGTTTTGAGTAAAAAATTATGTTCAATTTACTCAAATAAATAATATAAATAGTGGGTAATTATGGTACACAAACATAAAAAATAAAGCAGAAAAAAAGAATGTGTAGAAGATGGCCTTTACGAGTAAATTTTGGCACCAATGCAAGCTTATGATGCACTTCACCTGATGTACACTCAAGTCATTAAAACAAACTAGTGCATATGCTTTGTCTTTGGCCAAAGAAGTAATATCACTGTGATTATTGGTGAGCGAAACTGATCTGCATTTAGAACAAACCCTTCAATCTTTAGCTAATAAGCTTTATAGATTATTAAAAATGGAGCAATCCTCATAGTAGAATTAATTAAGAATTTTGTAATAGCCAACTACGTTAAATCAAATGAAAATTTGTAAGACCATGAATAGAGTATGTAAAATAAGAGATGAATATTTTGAGTTATTTAAAAGACAAGGGGCACACTTATAATCTGCAAAAAGAAATTTAAAACCCACTATCTATTAACTTAATTCTTTACTCGAAAATAAATCAAATCAGTTGTTCTAGCCCATATACTTAAGTATTAAAACAGGCATATTTGCTGTTAAGCCTAACAAAATTTGATTATTGATTGCAAATGCATTTCCCGAAGGTTTTGAGATATGGGCACACAGCAAGGTAATTTTCCTATAAACGAACAAATTAAGAACAATCCCCACCAAAAAAAAGCTTCAGGTAATTCACTAAGAGTATATTAAAAGTAAACAATATTAGTTTCCCACCCTTTCTAAGGCACCATAAATCATCCTTGAAGTGAATAAACTCCAATGTGAAGCATGTCAGTCCCTCTCCAGAAGAGATTATCAAAAAAAACAAAAATCATCAAAGCCGGGATTCCCATCTTTCCGAGCACCAATCACAATTTGGAAAAAAGTAAAAATAAAAGCTAAGGAAGAACACATCAGTAGGGTATATGATACCTTTTGTTTCAGGCTTGAATCTTCTGATTAAGGTGTTGTATGGGTGAGGCGAAACCCCGAAACTCATAAGACCATTCATTAATCTTTATATTTATTAAATTAAAAAAAGAAAAATTGATTGATTCCATCAAATTAAAATGGGGAAAGAAACCTGACGCAGTTCTCCATCGAAGAAAATAGAGTTTGCTCCGTCCAGAAATGACAGCCACGAAGGCTCTCATGGTGATGTGCGCGGCGTTGGCAATGGTGACCTACCAGCGGCATGAATATGAGAGAGAGCAGCGCAGAACTCCGAGGGCAGTGCGAATACTTCAACGGCTGTAGTGTGAGGCAAAGTTCGACTTGGCTCCACTGAAATTTCAAAATGGGGAGGCTAAAATATTTTCTAAGTGGTGTCGAAGGAAGTATCAAATGGTTTTGAAATTTTTAGAGTTTAAAATATAATAGGTAAATATTATTCTCTTGAAAATAATATCAAAAGGTTGCTTAATTTCGCTGGTTTAGAGTAGAGAATGAAATGGTGGGATGCACAGGTTCGAGTCTCAAGATTGACAAAAATATTTTGAAATTAAAATTTTGAAACACATCATGCAATAGACATCGGTGCTAAAGAAACCGATGTCTATCAACGTATTTTTTTAGATTTGGCAAATAGACATTGCTTGAAAGACATCGGTTAATAAAATCAATATCTATCAGCGCATTTTCATAAAAAGTGATGTCTATCAGAGAAATGACATCGCTTAAAAGACATCGATTCTTTAAAACCGATGTCTACCAGCGTATTTTTTAAGAAAGACGAATACACATCGTATGAAAGACGTCGATTAGTGAAAACTGATGTCTATCAGTGCATTTTTATAGAAAACTGATGTCTATCAGCTTACTTTTTCGCTGATAGACATCGGTTTAGAAAAAGACATCGGTTTTAAATAAAAAGACATCATAATTTAAGAAAAACCGATGTTTATTCTGTGATGTTAATTAATGAATTTGGTGTAGTGAATATTAGGCTATTGCCCACATGCAACCTTCCATTTTTCTGCAACCTTGATCTCCATACTTTCCGACGAGAAACAGTAACAGCATCATGTACACCCGGTGTAGAAAACGAACCAGGTTTGTGCTGAGGTTCGCTGAAGGAATGGGATTGAACCATCACACTGCAGGGCGCGTGGTTGGCTGTGAGGAGCAGCTGTAAAACCTCCCGGATACCTGATGGATCTACGGTCAAAAAGGTACTGTTACTGTTACAAGTTGGTTAATTACGAGATTAATATTGTCTAATTAATATACGGAAGCATGATGGGCCTGATATGGTTGTAATGGACTATGCATATTTTGAAAAATAGAAAGTAATAAAAATCTGGCAACAGAGATATAATATAAGTCGATTAGGAAGGAAAATTTTCGAAAAAACTATGTTTTATAACTCTTTGGGACAGAAAGTGCAACTGATAATGGTTTCCATCCATATTTAACGGAACAAGACTAGAAATGCAATTTTTGAGACCAGAAAAAATATTTGCGACCAAAAGTGCAACTGATATACTCCAAGGGGACCGAAAGTGCAATTTTTTCAATAAAAATATGACCATATTCTATTTAAAACTTTTACATTTCAAAAAGGATAACATGTAAAAATAATAATAATAATTAAATCCTAATATAATCCATAACTTAATCCAAATAAAAGTTTGAGGTTGGTTTATAACATTAAAAAAAAACTAAATAAGTCAAATAAAAAATAAAATAAGCCCAATAAGCTTAAATATAAATTTGAAAAGAAAAATAAAGTAATGCATTCATTTAAATTCGAACCCGCAAACTCTCTAAAAACAACCAACCAATCACAATGCGATACATGACACATTTAGATTCTTCATAAATGTCAAATTCACCATATTAGAATCTGTGTAAGGTAAATGGTTTTATATTTTTTTGTTAATATCTTGTCAATTGCAATCATTCGAGTGCATTATTTGCTCTCATCCCATTAATATTTGAGTATAGATTTTTTATTATCAAACAAAATTAAATTATGTAGTGTCGTGAAATTAGGCAGGTATAAAATTGAAGCATGAACTTAAGAATTGAAAGCATGAAGCATAATCTATGGATGAAGAAACGAAACGAGAACACGAGGGTTTTTTATAGTTGTTCGGCTCACTAACGAGCCTACGTCCACTATGGAGAGAGTATCTTATTTCAACCTGCGTGAAATCTTCTATCTTCAATTTCAGCCATGGAATCCAGCTGTCGATCGCTGTTCATCAATTCCGAGCAATACTCTGTTCCTCTAGTTTCTTGCTGAAGCATTTCCTTGCGCCAACTCACTTAAGACTGCCAACTCACGTCGATAAGAATGTCGTCAGAAATTTTCTCAGTTTCTTATCGGTTGCTGGTTTGCACACCACCATAGTCGGATTTCCAATTCCTTCTTACCGAGAATTCCAATCTTGGAATCTTCTTCCACCGGTTTTTTGATCTCCACCACAACGAACTGTAGTTACATAACCAAGAACCGCTACCGGAAATCTCGAACCCACCTCCGAACTGCCGTCGGAAGACTTCCTTCTCTCTCTGAACCGCCGTCCAAAGAACTACCTATCACCGGAGATCCGAGCTCGTCTGCCAGATTATCAGAGCTCTCCGATTCTCCCAGCTTTGAAACGCTGCACCAAAGGATTACTCATTCTCCCTCTCCCTGATCTGATTTCTTCCCTCTCGCTTATCTGCAAGAGTTGCCTACTTTCTTGCATCTCATATCGTTCTTTATCGTCACACCAAATCAGATTTCATATCCTCTGAAACCCGCTTTCAACCTTCATGGAAACACCGTCTTGATCTTCAATCTCCATCTTCTTCCTTGGCCTGCCCTTCTTTCCACATACGGCGCCAATTGTCGTGAAATTAGGCAGGTGTCAAATTGAAGCATGAACTTAAGGATTGAAAGCATGTAGCCTAATCTATGGATGAAGAAATGAAACGAGAACACGAGAGTTTTTTAGAGTGGCTCGGCTCACTAACGAGCCTACGTCCACTATGGAGAGAGTATCTTATTCCATATAAGAGTGTGAGGAAGATTACACGCTGAATAAATCAGCAAACCAGAAGCTATATATACAAAGATATGTAACTAGCTAACTTATGAGACTAACTCGCTGAAGCATCTTTGAGCCTTCAGTTGGAGTATCAAACGGTTACCAAACCGAGTGAAACTACTTCCAACTAACAGCTTATGTGTCAAGCTTTCTAGCCATATGCTCAACCGCTCCTAACTCATCCGTTTAGTCACCAAACAGAATCCTCAAACTTCCCTGCTCACCTTATGCACCGGTTGTACCATTATGTAAAGAATCCTTTGCTGCACCCGTTCCATTAAGCACTGCTCTGCCATACATCAGCTGAGCATGCTGATCACCTATGCATTAAGGTTTACATCTCACATGTAGATTAATATAGCCGAATCATGACACTAATGTGGAATAATATAGAAGTTCTAGACTATCATTTGATATATTTTACATCTTTATTAACAACAGATTCCAAGTAGTTAAGAATATGACTGCATTATTATAACAATTACATTATTATAACTATGACAGTTCTAATCATCTTTCCAAATTCAAGAATGAAATACGTGTGTTATTCAGAATTATGCAAGATTACAAAGTTGTTAATTTTAAATTTAAATTTATGTACCTATTGAATTTAATTAAAAATTATCTATTTAAATTAATGAATATAATTCAATCCATTAATTTGTCACTAGCAAGAATCAAACATGCAATCTACATAATTATTAACTTTGTAAAACTTATTAAAGGTGTTGATAAACATGTGAGTGACATGTAAATTTAAAAATAAATCATATTCTTAAAGGATTCATTTGTTTTTTAAGTGAATTAAGGAGTATTTTATTTAATGTGCAGTGAATAGCTATATTAGTGGATGTGTGGCCCATATTTTAATTGTATTAGTGTATGTATGTGTAAATCACATATATGTAAAAAGAGAAATGAAATCTAAGAGCAGACACCTAAATAAAAAAAATGAGACTCTTAAAGGCGGACAGAAAAAGTATAATAAGATATAAACATTGTTTGATGGTTCAACTAAATCAAAACGCACCATTAAATTTTGGGTTGTTGCAAAAACTAGGTTTATATTTACAAAATAAAAAAAATAATAATAATAACAATAATATATTCAAAAAATATAGGGTTAATTACATTAAAATAGATGAACTTTTTTCTCTTTTCTCAATTTAATTATGAACTATTTTTTTAATCAAAAAAATACATGATTTTTATTTTTTTTTCAATTTAATCATAAACTTTTTTTTATCAATTAAATACACCAATTTATTTTATTTTTATCAATTTTATTTTAAACTTTTATTTTTTAATACATGATCTTTTTGTATAATTACTATATAATACATAAATTACATTTTATTAATTAAAAAAATATTGAAATTTTACTTTCTCGTTACTAATACGCTATTTAATTATATAAAACAAAACTTAAACTAATTATTACCGTTTGTTAAATTTTTTATTTTTTTAAATTTATCATTCTTCTAATATTTATTGTGAATTTATTTAAACTTAAACAATTGAACACACCATGAACTTGTGATGTAGAAATATTAATTTAAAAATCAAAGTAATTATGAAAATATAGTGGAGTTACTTTAATTTTAAACGAGAATGACATTTTACGAATTGTTCTATAATTTTTTTAAATATTTATAATAGTTATATTTACATATTATATTTTAAATGTTTGCGTATCTTAGATTTTTTTTATTAAATAAAATAGTCATGTACGGTATCCAGTAATAGATAGGTCTTGTACGAGATCGTCTCATGAATCCATTCCATGAGACGGATTATTCATTTATCACATTGAGCCGTTAAATATATCGCGCTTGAATTAACTTTTAAAAAGGAGGATGGTTGTTGTTAGCCTATTGCGCTGAATGTGCTCGGCAATAATTAAATAATTTTTTTCTAATAAAATTTAAATTGATTGTTTCATTAATTACTTACAAGTATTATGTATTTTTTTAATATGAAAATATCATCATTTTTATAATAAAGTATATATAACTTTTTATTATAATAAATGTTATCACTTTTTATTCATTTTATGAGTTATTTATGAATTAATTTATTTGAATGGTTGTTTTTTTTATTAGTCAGATATTAATTTTATTAAAAATTTTATTACTATTTAGCAAATTTGTTCATAATGTAATTTAAACGAATGATTATCACTTTTCATTAATCAGATGTCATTTTTTATGATAAATACTATCACTTTTTATCTATCTTATTCATTATTCATAAAATAGTTCAATTAATCATTTATCACTTTTCATTGATTAGTTATCACTTTTTATTGAAAACGTTATCACTTTTTATTCATCCAATTGAATTTTAAAATAATCAATTGAACATATATTATCACTTTTACTTGATCATTTGTCACTTTTTATTAGAAACATTATCACTTTGTTTTTAGTCCTATTAAAAACTCCCTCCGTCCGCTTCTAAGGTAATCATTTGTTTTTTGCACGTGGACAATTTTAAGGCTTTTATTTGCTTTTTGCACATAGATTAAGGAGTATAATTATTATAGATAAAGTGGGTAGTTGTATTAGAGGGAAGTGGTGAGTCATATTGTGTACTTTTTTTACTAAATAGAGGAAATTGATACATTCGAAGCGGACGCCAGGAATAGTAAAACGGATACCTTAGAAGCGGACAAGGGGAGTATTTATGAAATACTTTGTTTAATTGAATGGTAAATACTTTTTATTCGTCATACAAATTATTTTTGAAATAATTTAATGACAATATTAATTTTTTTTATTAGACATCACTTTTTATTAAAAATATTATCACTTTTTTATTCAATCTACTAATTTAAAATTTTAAAAGTATCACTAAAAAATATTTAATAATATATATAAAAGGAAAAATGTATAATAGTTAATAATTTAATAATAATAACAATTTTTAATTTATGTGTAATAGTTTGATTATTAAATAAAACTAATAAATAAAAATAAATAAATATTAAAGAAAAAAAAAGCATACTGCTGAAAGTTAATCACGCGACCTTCGCGTGTAATCTGGTGACGGGCGGTGCCAACATTTCATCACACAATGTAAGTAATTGAAATAACAGAATTAATAGGCGCGGGTTTGATAGGATCCGTCTCACGGAATAAGATCCATGATACGGTCTCGTGCAAATCTTTACTTCTATTAATAGAGGAATTTGGATTAAATGATAAAACTTTTAAGATTATATATTTAAAAAAGAGAGTTCGTGGTTAAATTGAGATAGTACGAAAAGATCGTGCATTTAATTGATAAAAAGAAAATTCGTGATTAAATTAATTAAAAATATAAAGATCATGTATTTTTTTTGATAAAAAAATAAATTCATGATTAAATTGACAAATGAAGAGAAAATTATGTATTTTAATGCAATTAATGCAAAAATATATATAGGTCCATACGCCATTCTCTTCTTTAATTAATTAATTAAGACTTAAACCCCAACCCACTTTAATTACAATTTTAAAAATTATGCTTATACTGATTTTTTTAAAAAATAGGTTCATATGTTATCTTCTTTAATATCTTATATATACTAATTGTGAATACGCTGTTATAAATAACTTTTTAAAAGTATGAGGTGTCGTTATATAGTTAATTATCGTATTTTTTATTTTAATTTAATATATATAATCTTTCTACTTTTATTTATTTATTTATTTATTATATTATTCATGTATATCTATAAATTAAATATCACCTTTAATTTTTTTAATTGGTTAGGAATAGATAATTAAACAAATCCATAAAAATATATCCAACTTATTATTTTTATTATTATTCATGTATATCTTCAAAATAAACATCAATTTTAATCATATTTTTTGATTGATTATGAATAAATATTTTTATTTTTTATTTTAATATCACATATAATCTTCCTATTTTTTATTATTACTAATGTATATCATTATATTTAGAATTAAAAAGTAAATTAAACCTTAAAATTAAATAAATAAATCAATTAAAAAATATATCTTCAAAAATTTTGAGTATACTCATTATTAAATTACAATATGTATTTAATATTGGATTATCTAATTAATTTTCATATAAAATATAATGTATCCGCATATTATGCGAAAATATGTACTCGTATATGTATATATAGATATAGATATTAACCCACTTTAAATTTATTAGAGCCAAGTACACTTTAAAATTTTCATTTAAAAGGATAAAAAAAACAATGAACTTTAAAAAATGTGCTCAAGTAGATTCAAACTTGTAACCAATCGTACCATGTCAACTTACAAATTTACAAAAGTCATAAATACTGAACTCAATATATTTTGTCACCTCACACTTTAAAATTCCATTAAAGAAATGTATTTTGCCTTTATGACAAAGCCTCTTAAGACGAGTTATTTATGAGACGAATGTGAAACAGGTCGACTCATTAGTAAAGCATGTTTGTTGTATGGATAAAGTATGTTAAATGATTGTTATAAATATTTTTTAAAGTATGATTAATTATGCATTAAATTATGATTTTAATGTGTTATAATATAATTTATTATTAACATACTTTAACTACAAATAAGCACAATTTAACTATACAATAAGCATACGTTAGTATAGATCGACCCGTCACACATCCGTCTCACAAGAGAATCTCTCTACCTTTATAATATAAGAAGATAAGTTGTAGCCTTGGACCTTAAAGCCTATTTATTTTTTTTTTTTCAAATGTTTTAGGTTGAGATTAAATGAAGGAAGTTCATATGTTGTGCCCGATCTCAAATTAAGGAAGTTCAATTTGAGTGTGGTGGACCAATTTTATCCCAATCGGAGATGAGGCTCACGTGGCCTATGACCTTTGGAAAAGTGGTTACTGGTTAAATTTAGAAGTGTAACAACTTAATTCAAATCGAGCAACAGTATAATTGAAGGTGATAATAGTGAAAGAGTACATTTAAAATACTTGAAATACATATTATACACTGTATACTACTTGTATATCTTTTGAAATTCTGCATCTAGAGTCAATATTGTATGTCGCATATAGAGAGCAACCAAGTTTTATCATCTCTTAGAGCTCTCACCCATGAGCTGCAACTCGTATTAGAGACGAAGTTATTTTACCATTTGGAACGATATGTTGGAATTGTGAGTACTACCAGAACATGATTGTTTTGCGCGTAAGTCATAGAATTGTCTTGACTTATTTTTAACAAATTTTATCTTGTTCTGAAATATTGTTTGATTCTGTTTGAGTGAGAACTCATGTAAGTCGTCTGAACTCAAGTCAAAATTGGAAATCAGCACATTAGAACAAGAAATTAATCTATTCTAGAGATCGAATTAGAAATGAAAATCTGACAATTATCAAAATTTGAGTTTGAATTGGAATTCATCTACTATTGAAAGCTCTCTTTCCTGGAATTTCTTCGTTCAAGTTTCTAATATAATTTTCTTTATTGTTGTAGTAATTTCAGTTTGTTTTCACATCAGTCATGTGCACTGTACTACTGTTTGATGATCAAAATCTCCAACAACACCTTGGTGTATGAATTTAAATCTTTATATCCAGGTTTGACCTGACCTAAAAATTATTATCTTTATTAGTTAAATCAAATTATCTTTTAAAAATAAAAATCAATAACTTTATTTTCAACATAGAAAATTTAATTTTCTTAGCGAATGACTAATTATTAGATTAATATTCTTAATACGTTAATATTCTTCGAGTTGGTCTCCTTCGAGTTGGTCTCCCGTGCTCCCGGGGACACACCGTGTCCCCATGTGAACACAAGAGTTTACTAAAACTCTTGTGTTCACCTGGGACACGGTGTGTCCCGGAGCACAAGAGTTTTTGTCATATTCTTAATATTTCAACCGCTTTTACAATTAAAAAAAAGGTAAATGTTATTCTTATCAAATAAATAAATATATTTTTAGATACCCTAAATACTGATAATTAGTTAACTAACTATGTTGGATATAAATGGAGTACCTGGATTTTTATTTTATTTTTAATTTAAATTAAAAGCTTACCCACCTCACCACTTCCTTGCACTTTACTTTTGGGGATTTTATACACCAATATCAATCACCTTTACATTACGGGAATAAAAAGAACAATGGAAATAATTAAATTACAATTGAAAGAAAATTTTAATGAAGAAAATCTTTAATCCTCGAATGTGCAGAAACATGAATCTTGCTTTTAATCCAGATTCGTCTTTTCCAGAACTTTAGGACCTACACTCTTGTCCAAGAATCAAAGAAGAAGAAATGGAATAGTAATGAACAGAGTCGATTTAAGGTAAGACCTTTGCCTGTCAGAAAAATACGTCCCGATAGTGCTTCAATTTAAACATAATGTCCCCTAAAAGTAAAACGACTTCCTCTCCTACACAAAATATAGCAGTACAAGTGTAGGAGCTCAAGCGAACTTAGGATAGATTGAGACTGGATCATTCTAACATGATGCATGCAAATGCAACTATTCAAGTGCAAATTATTGTAATGTTTCGGCATTGGTGTGTTTGAGATGTGATTGGGGATTACATTGGCAGTTATGATATATTTGCCTTATTATCAATCCCCAGTTATAATACATTTGCCTTATTATCCTTTCATTCACATAAATTAGGGTGAAGTCCTATAAAATAAGTTTACAGCGCGTCTAAATTCAACGAATGTAGTTGTTTAGATTCATTGAACTACTATTGTTGAGTGTGTTGGGCTCTGTAGACCTTACAACTTGATTGAGTTTGAGTGCAACAAAGAGGTTTGTCAAGGTTTTCAGTTTTTTGATCAAGTGTAACCCTTGCAACTTTTAACCAACAAATACTCAACTTTATACCAAAATAAATATATATAGTTCTTTAAAACTTATTTAATTCTGGAGCAATAATTCGAGGTTATATATAATACAACTCTTATTTAAAAAGATTACATGTATATCCAATTGCAAATCATACGTTTTCATGCTTTATACGGCCACTTACATAATTATTGGAATTTTTACACTTTTAAGTTTTTGCAAGAACTTAAACAGGTTAGACAAGAATGTTAAATGTAATAAATTCGAAAGATATATGGGTCTATTTTTTGTTCAGAAATCATTATTTGAAAAAGAAAAAATAATATTGGGCCTCATATACATTGGCATGTCTGCTTGTTACTTCTAAATTAATGGCTGGTGTCGCATCGAAAGTCACTGTCACACCCATTCCCACTATGAAGCAAGTAGTACGTATATTATGCTTCTCTAAGTTTAAATATTATACTCCCTATGTACGGTTCCAAGGTTTACATTTGTTTTTTGTATGTGTTCGGTTCTATAGTATTCATTTATTTTTTGCACGTGGATTAAGGAGTATTATTATTACATATAAAATGAGTAGTTGTATTAGAGGGAAGTGGTGAGACATATTATGTATGTTTTTACTAAATAGAGGAAATAGATACCTTTGAAACGGACGTCAGAAATAGTAAAATTGATATTTTAAAAGCGGACGGAGAGAGTATTATTGATGAAAATCACAAACTTCGTTCTTATAGCAAATTTATTACATTTTTGGAGAAGGGTATGTCTTGCGTGAGACTGCTGCGCAGCTCCTTATTTATGCAGGAGCTATAAATGTTTTAATCATTTTTGTTGTAATATTCATGAACGGTTCAGAATATTACAAAGATTTTCATCTTTGGACTGTTGGGGATGGAATTACTTCAATCGTTTGTACAAGTCTTTTTATTTCACTAATTACTACTATTCAAGATACGTCCTGGTATTGGATCATTTGGACTACAAAATCAAATCAGATTCTAGAACAAGATTTAATAAGTAATAGTCAACAAATTGGAATTCATTTAGCAACATATTTTCTTCTTCCATTTGAACTCCATTTTTCACTTTTTAAAATAGTTATCACTTTCGCTATAAAACGTTATCACTTTCGCTATAAAATGTTATCACTTTTTATTTATACTATAGTAAATTGTTCATTAAATAGCATCATCGCTTTTCATTAATTTATTATCAATTTTCTGTATAAAAGTTGTCACTTTCTGGCCGTCTCACGTCTTACGTGAGACGATCTCACACAAGTCTTTGCCTTTTGAGAAATAGCGCGAAAAAAAAAATCTTTAATTATTATTCACAATGTACACAATTTTTTTTGAAATCCACCTCTAAGAAAATATTATAAGTTGTGTTTTGTGACGATGTTTAAAAATGAAATTCTTTTTTACAATATCTCAATGGTGAAAATAAATTTACATTATGAGTAAAATTTGTGAATTTTTATATAATAATAATAATATTATTATTATTATTATTATTATTATTATTATTGTAGTTCTCTTTCATATTCATTTTATGATTTTGATTTGATCCAATAAAAAATATTCATGTTCTTGCAGTTTATGTAGGCTTCACATATCATAACAAAATTCCAAAAAGTTACTACAAAATACACAATATTTACCGCTTTAAATTAAAATGCGTGTACAAAAAGATTATACAGCATCCTCAACTACACATTAAATTTTATATTCCTTAATTTACGAACAAAACATGAATGAATTTTCATTAGTTCTAGTAGTACGAGAGGGGTAATAATATTACTTCCTCCTCATTTTCATCTTTTCCTTTACCATCCATACATAAATTTTATAAAATAAAAGAATAAAAAATTAAAACACTTTTTGACTTTTTCTTAAGGGTAATTTGATATTCTTTTATAATAAATAAATAAATTGTAAAATATGCTTTATTCGAAATGAGTAGAGGACAATTGTAAGTATAATATTCCCTTCGTCCGTCTTAAAGGATACATTTACTTTTTGCACGTAAATTAAAGTATTATTTAATGTGTAGTGGGTGGTTGTATTAGTAGAAGTGTGGTCATTGTATTAGTGGGTACACTACTAGAAAAAAAACTTAATACAACACTAATTTTGATACACTTTTTAAAAATGTCTTTATAAGTATTCAATTAATACATGAAGTTATAAAAGACTTATAACTACACTATAATAATCCTATTAATACACTTTACAATATAACTACACTATCATTATATCTATAAATACACTTTATTATAAATGTATTATATAACTCTATTAATACACTGATTGATTGTAGTGTCTTAATTTTTATTTTTTAAGAAATTATAATAATATATTTTTTAATGTAAAAATATTAAAAAACAAGTTTAGTATTATAATAAAAAAAAACCAACGTAATTTAATATAATGAATATAATGCAAAATTATATTGTAATATAATTAATTAACAAATAAAATTTTATGAAAAATATAATTAAAGTAATTAATTATATGCATGAAAATTAAATTAATAATTAATTTAATTTTTAATTATATACTATAATTAATTAATTTTTCATATTATCTTACAAGATAAAAAAATTAAAATAAAAATTAATATATAACTAAAAACTTATAGTATAAAATTTAAAGTTGACTAATTAATAAATAGAAATAACGTTTTCTTATGCATATATATACACTTTCTTACGTAATTACATATTAATTTTAAAATATAAATTCTTTTAACTATATTAGAGAATATTAAAAATAAAATAGAAGTAAAGCAAAAACTTAATATGAATTTATAAATAATTTGGTAAAATTTTATTAAGTTATGTTTTGGATCAATGGGATAAAGCTCAATAGATGATTATACTCACCGGGTTCCATTAGTATGGCTTGCGAGTCGGTTAGATTTATTTTATTTTAAATTTAATTTAATTTATTTTTCTTTTGATTATTTTTTAATTAGTGGATAACTAAGTGTATTATAAACTATTATATAACAACATTAAAAAAATGTATTAATAAGTGTCATAGCTATTAATACATTGGCTTAGAAGACATTTTAAGAAAATGTCATGATATATCAAATGTATTATTAATAATCTTTACATGACATTTATCAATGTCATAAAAGCTTAATTTTCTAGTAGTGGTGTGTGTGGGTTCAATGTGTGTAAAAAAGGAAATGAGACCTTTAGGGATGGACGGTCAAAATGGAAAAATGAGACTCTTTAGAGCGGACAGATGGAGTATTTAAGTCATTTTTATATATGAAAGTGCGAAGTTAAAACTGAAACGGATTAAAATATAAAGTGTAAAGTTGAAGTTGAAATAATAATTACACTTTTGTGTGGGACATTCCAATGACAATAGAACGGGAATTTTATTCAGTCTATCCAAATCCTAATGGAACGGGTACGGATAGTTCTAAAGGAATTTGAGACTAATACAAATAGTTAAATAAAATCTCATTAAAATTTGGAACAGATACAAATAATACTTCAATACCCGCGAATATCTCGCTCAAACCATTACTTTAAATCATATACTCTCTCCGTCCCATAAAATCTTTCACACTTTCCTCATTTGTTTGTCCCACAAAACCTTTCACACCCCAAAAAAGGAAACATCAATTTATCTAATAACCTCAAAAGTTACTTTAATTTAAAATTTGTCATTCATTTTTCACATACATCTCATTACTTTATACTTTTTATTACTTAAAAATACTACAATACCCTCAAAAGTCAATAAAATTTGTCAAAAAGTGCAAATTTTCTTAAACGTGAAACATAAACGTGGAAAGTATTATGAGACGGAAGGAGTAATTTTTTTTAATAAGAAAATAAATCAAAAGTGATGCATACGAAATTTTTCCTACATCCCGAACAGTCGCTCAAACCATTACATTAAATCATATTCCCTCCGTCTGGTTTTAAGGTGTCTGTTTGCTTTTTGCACGTGAATTAAGAAGTATTATTATATGTAATGTAAAGTAGGTAGTTGTATTAATTAGAAAAAGTGGTGGGCTATATTGTGTATTTTTTTTACTAGGCGAAATGGATACCTTTGAACTGGACGCCAAAAATAGTAAAATGGACACCTTATAAGCGGACGGAGGGAGTAATTTTTTTAATAAGAAAATAAATCAGAAGTGATGCATACAAAATACTCCCTCCGTCCATCTTTAATGTATCCATTTACTTTTTGCACGTGATTAAGGAGTATTATTATTTTATGTGTAGTAGGTAGTTATATTAGTGGGGATGTGGGTCCCATATTTTATTTGTATTAGTGGAGGGTGTGGGTCCAGTAGTCCAAAAAGAAAAATTGATAGATTAAAGATGGACAGCCCAAAATAGTAAAATGAATAGATTGGCAGTGGACGGAGGGAGTACTTCCTCCACCCGTATTTTACACTTTCTCTATTTATTCATCGCATAAAGTATTTCACACATCTCTTTTACTAAAATAATGCTATATTATAAATATATCAATTTTTTATACACATCTCAATATAATATATTCCAATAATTTTACATATCTTTTTTATTAAAAGAACTAAAATAATTTTTCTCTTTTTTATTTTATACATAAAAATCAAACTTTTTTAAACTCTGCATAAAAAATACGTGAAATACGTCCCCCTACGGAGAGGGTATAACGTAATACTAAAGTTAAAAACTTGTGTAAACACAAAATTATTTCGTGAAATCGATACAACTTTTAACTAATTAATTAATCAATTACCAATTTTTATATAAAAAAAATAGCTTATGATTATAATTTATTTAATTTAAATTATTATAACTTTTTATTTACTTTTTATTACGTTCTAAACATAATTTAAATTTTTTTATTATTATATTTTTAATAATTATTGAAAAAAGTTATTAAAAAAATAAATAATTACTCCCTCCATCTCTTGTAGTTATGCATGGGTATGTGGGCATATGGATTAAGAAACATTATTTTTGGTGTATAATATATGGAAAAGATAGGGATAATTTGAGTAATTCAAAGAGAAAAAGTGAATGAAGCTATTAGGTTTGATGAATTAATAAAAGTATAAAAAGTAATGACATTTTTGTAATATAGTGTGTACTTAGGAATTAGGATATTAATATTATTATGTAGTGTTACAGTCATTAGAAACGTGCAAGAGTAATGGGACGAACAAAATGAAAAGTGCACAAAAATATATTATGTAGTGTTACAGTCATTAGAAACGTGCAAAAGTAATGAGACGAACAAAATGAAAAGTGCACAAAAATACAAGGGACGGAGGAAGTATTAGTTATTTACTCCCTTCGTCTTGGAAAATGATTCATGTTTATCGTCATACATTGTTTAATAAAATCAGTTACTTTATTGAGTAATATTATTGATTTTTTTAAGCTAATTCGGTATTTTAATATAGTAAATATATTATAAGTATGTTACATGTGTTACGTGAGAGCGGTAATACTTGGAACAAATATTTTCTTTTTTAGGATGTGAGTCTGAACTCTAAAGGGGTTCTTCGGGATCTAGTGATTATTAAAGTAAAGATAATTGTGCACCCTGGATCGAGTCTAATTTTAGACCCATCTCATAAAATATGATTCATGAAACTTATGTGTTTGGCATTGAATTATAACTATTCTTCCAGATAAAATAATAGGAAGAAATGAAAACATGTATCTATTGAAAATGAGTAGCTAGATGTTTTCAATTCTATCTTCTCTTTAATGCTAATATAACATACACCATATATATATATATATATATATATATATATATATATATATATAAAAAGAGAGAGAGAATGAAATGGTGAAGAGAGAGGACAATAGATGAAGCAAGCTGGTTTATGGTTTCTATGACAGATTCAAAAAAAAAAAATAGTGTTGTTACAAGAGCACATAGTAGAAGAGTGAATTGTTGTAAGCCACATGAAGTTTGTCCCCTATCCTCTTGACATCAAAACCATACAAATTAATGATATCTGAATTCAGTTAGCATCATGTTGGTTTCTCACATCTCCCCATATGCCCATTTGTCTCCCCTATTCAACCCACCCTATGCTATCCATATAAACATTGCCCAATTCATCTCTGTAATATGGGACCTCTGTCAAGTGTCTAGTGAAGGCAGCCACATGTCAAACTGAATTTTATGTTTTTTTAGTGTGTTATCTAAGCTTGTGTACCTAGGGTTGTAATTAAATATACTCCCTCCGTCTCACATAAGTTGTGACATTTTCCTTTTTGAGTTGTCCTAAAAAAGTTGTCACATTCCTTTTATAGCATATGGGACCCACACAAAAAATATTAACATATTCACATTGCCCCACACACTCCACACACACACTAATACACCTACCCACTACACATTAAATATTATTTCTCTCACTTCACTTTACATTAAAATATTATACTCCTTAATCTCCGTGCCCAAAAAATGTTACATCTTCTTCGGGACGGAGGGAGTAGTAATTAAAGTCGAGCTGAGTTTGCTCAATTTGTGTCTAATTAGTTAAGTTATAATTAAGCTAGAACTTTCATTAATAAATATATAAATGTTTTTGTTCGTAAATAATGAACTATCATTCCGTTTATCAACATCTATTATTGTTCATGAACAAGAAACAAACAAACAAAACAACCAACCAGTTATAATACTCCTTTGTCCCAATTTCAAGTTCACGTTTTTCATTTTAGTTCGTCCTAACTTCAACATCATATTTTCACAAAAAGAAAATTCACCTAATTAATAATCCTCTAACGCACTTTTATCTCAAAATTTTCAACAATATTTTAAGGTGTGAGTGTGAATTTGCAATGATTCTCTTTATATGTTAGATGGTGAAGTTTAATAGGTTAGAAATGTGGCATCATGTTTTTTTTTATTACATATTGAGGTATGCCTGTAGAAATAGGATTGGTGTAGGGTGTGTTGAGCCTTTTTGTTCACATTTGTATTCTTATACCAATTGTTACTTTAATAAAATTTTCTTTTTCTGATAAAAAAATAAAATAAAAAGAATAAAAAGTGAATATTCATGTTCTAGAATCCAATTTAACACGCTGTGTAGAATTTATGTTCATATTTGAACATCGATTGAGGACTTTTCATACACTTGAGTTCGAAATGAATTTGAGGCATTATTTCGTATTTTAAATGGAAAACAAAAGTAAAAGGAACAAATTCGAAAGTAGTGATTGAAACAAAGTCGAGTGAGTGCACTACATAGTGGCGCGACTCAGTGCCATGTTACAGAATGTTTGGCACGAATCGTGCCAAGTAACAAAAGGTATCCGAAAACTTTCTAGGGGGCCACTCGTACCGACCAAGCAAGGCACTCTTGCCGACCAACTTGCCGAGCACGAGCGTCAACATTGTCCGGCATGAGCAATACATCCTGCACCATCCGATGAGTTGTACGACTCATGCCGACCTCTAGAACGACTTATGCCAGGTTTCAAAAGGCCTAATTTTGCTGCTCTAATCCCTATTCAAGCATGTATGCATTTTTAACAGGAAAAAGCCTATTTAGGAGAAGAATCCTTATTCTGATCAGTCTTCAACTATAAAAGAAACATTTGGGAAAAATCAAATGTAATTCTCCACACACCATATACCACCACTTTCCTGAAGTTAAGATCATCCACCAATCATCATTCATTCTACACTTAAAAGAGTTCATTAGTGTGCCTAATTAAGAAGAAAAACGAATAAGATTTAAGAAAATGGGAGAAAGAGCGAGGAGTCACGACGTAATTAGGAATTTTCTTCTTCTCAATTACTATTCTGGAATTATAGACTCATGGGTAAGTTTCATTTATAAACAATATTGTTGCTTGTAACACCATAAGTTAGTACCCGTGACATCAAAGTCTAGTTGAAATTGGGCACACAGACCTTGATCTGTGTGCCCAAACACATGGGGAACATTGTCAATGGCAAAAACTAGAAGGAATTGGTTCCACGGTTGAATCAAAATTGCTCTTTAGTACAATGAAATATTATTACTCTACAACGTAACAGACAGTTATTTTATTGTACAAAAAGTAATACGCCAAATATATTTTGCACTCATATTCAAAATTTATACATTTATAATAAAAACGTATATATTAATTAATAAAAATTTATAAATTTGTTAGTGAATTTTCCTGCTAATTTTTTAGTGAGAATTTGATAAAATAACAAATTTATTTAAAAACGCATGTACATTAATACTGAATAAAAACTAATACAGATGGTATACGGAAATTAACTATGTGCAGTAATTTATCAACTAAAAGTAATATTACTATAGACTGTAGTTAATGGACTCTTTTTATTAGAGTAACCCTATGTATTCTAAGAATAACATTCATTATTTTGAAAAGTAATTCATGTTGAAATGGTGAACCATACATACGGTTGCACTAACACGTCTTATCTACAATAATGTAATGGCAAAAATTTGTGTGCGCGGGAAATATGGAAGCACATTTCGTATACCTTTAGAATTTTGTGTTAAATTGTATACCCTTTAGTATAAAGATGGGTACTCTTTATTTTACAAGGCAAAAACTTGTGTGCGCCCGGGCGCACGGAAACACACTTCATGTGCCTTTAAAATTTTGTGTTAAATTGTATACCTTTAGTATAAAGCTGATGTGTACCCTTTATTTTTTGAAGAAAAATAATATTAATGAAAAGTGTATACTTTAGAAAAAAATGATGTATCATTATTAATTAAAGTTTATATCCTTTAGAACAAAATAATGTACCCTTATTCATAATACTAAATTCTAAAGGCGCACGGCCTGGGCGCAAGCAAGCCTCACTCTAATATAATTATAATATATAAATATAATTGAAATTTTTATTGAATGCAATTGAGGAATATCAGTATATATGTCGACATACGGCGAAATACTTATTTCACATCCCGTAATGTATAGACAAACAAATATTTGCACATCGAATCAAATCGCAAGTTCTATGTCAAATGATTTGTTCCTTGATACTTTTATACATCGGGACTGCACAGAATTCTTAATTAGGGCCCAATTAATACATAAAGAAATTTTTTACTTAATATAACAATTTTAAAATCACTAATTATATAAATTACATTGAGAAATAAAAAATTAATAAAATGGTTAACTTGTGTGAGAGCGTCCCACGTAATAGCTTATGTGAGACGAATAAAAAGTGATAATTTTTATAAAGAAAAGTGATACTCCCTTCGTCCCGTCACAAGAGTTACATTTTACTAATTAAGGTGTCCCGCTATAAGAGTTACATTTCCTTTTTTTAGTAGATAGGACTCACATCAATCAATCAATTTATCTTTATGGCCCACACACAACACTAATACAACTATCTACTATACATTAAATTATTATATCTCTCAACCCACTACATATTACTAAAATACTATATTTATTAATTTCTGTACAAACAGTGAATGTAACACTTTTTATGGGATGGAGGGAGTACTTAATAAAAAAAAGTGGTAATGCTATTTAATGAACAATTTATAATATAAATGAAAAGTAATAACATTTTTATAGCAAAAATGATAACGTTTTATAGCGGAAGTGATAATTATTATTTTTAAAAGGGTAAAATGATCTCATGAGATGATCTCACGTAAAACTAACCCTAATAAAATTTGACACTTATCTTAATAATTAGGGTTACTTTTTTTTTAAAAAAAAACTTATTTTTAAAATTTCAGGGGCTTGCTCCCCTCGGCCCTTTCCGTACTCAAATGTATCATTAATTGTATAAATAACAATTGGCAATAGAAAAAATCCAACTCGTGTCCTAATTAGGATAAAGCTTCACCTATTAGCATTTAATTTTTCTGAGTCTTCCCGTATCACTCATTTAAAAATGTATCCAAACCGACCATAGCTTTAAAATGAGTCTAAATCACAACAAAAATAATACTCCCTCCGTCCCATAGTTAAGTTCACCAACACTGTAGATACGGAGTTTAAGAAAAGTTGCATTTTGACCAACTTTATTGACTTTTTGGGGGGTATTGTGGTATTTTAGGTAATAAATAAATTATAAAGTATGTTATGTGTGTTAGGTGGAAATGGTATTTTTGAAATTAAGATAATTTTTGAGGTTGTTGATTAATATGAAGTTTCCTTTTTTAGATGGTAAAGATAAGTGTGGGACGGACGAAAATAAAAAGTGTGAATATAAATGTGGGACGGAGGGAGTAAATTACAAGAAAAGCCTTCAAATAATAGAAAAATGAAAACTCTATCAGCATTTGTTCAGTTAGCTTACAAGTATACTAAGTCCACTTGCTCGTGAGCTTACTGGCTTTTCTGTGAGAAACATCTTCATTACATCACACCACAGCAATGGCTAATTCACAGTTAAGGACATCCATGACAATAATAAAGAATTGGAAATCTTTAGTTTTCTGATTTGAAACATATCTGAATTCTTATGGAGTGATTTTGAATTTTGAATACGAAGAAACAACAGACTCCTCACAATTGGAGAGATCATATGCATAAAGCAGTGGCAAGGGAACTATTTTCTTCTATATATATATGTGACAACTGTGTTACATACAACAATGTACCACCACACACAATATAGTAATGAAAAAATTCAAGATCATATGTTGCACCGGTCGTAACCAGAGAACCATGATGAAGGCTCTTCATCAACATCATAAGATGGTGCGAATTCCGCTCTCCAATGCTGATCAACATCAGCTTCCCGATTCTCCTCACTAGCAGTTTCCTCTGTAGGCAATTGAGGAGCTGCAACCAACTTTTTCAATCTGTCCAACTCCTTATAGGCATTTTCAGTCTCTTGCTCTGCCAGTGTAGCTCGTTTCTGCATATTCGCAAATTTTCTTTTAGATACATTTTGACAAGAGTGATATGGGAAATACTAAAGGAAGAATTTGGCACTGTTCACTAAGATGATCAATGAAATAGTTTCTTGATAAAATTCCAAGGCGAAAAGATGCGACTTACAAGTTGTATCCTGTATCAGGAAATATGTATGGCAGTAAAGCTGATTCAGTAATCTATATTATCAAAATTTCTAAAGATATAAAGACAATTCTTGATGATTGGAATTGTATATCTATCCAAGGTCATTTGACAAAGGGAATCCTGAAGTGACCATATGGAATGCTAAGTTTAAATTTTACTTTATGCAAGCTGGTCCTAACAAAAAAAGAGAGAGAAAAGAAAATAAAGTTCCTTGGATGGCGTTTCACACCTCGGTTCTCAACCCTGTAATCCTAGAAGTTGAGCATTGCTTGACACAGGCTTTTGTTCAATGTATTTGCATTTATCAATTTCAAAAGTTTCACAAGATTTATGAGTATCAAATGCAATTTCATGAACCATACAGAACCAGAAAATTGGCTTTAATTTAAGACAAGATTTTTAGATAGGTGGGGGTTTACTTCTTTTGCAAGATGAGATGTCTGTTTTTTATTTGGAGGGAGAAATTTTGAAGCAGTTTACAGTCAAAACTCACCAGCTATACCAAAAGTGGAATGTCGACATACATACAAAGTGTACAAAGGATCACTGGATGCCAAATCATTGATGGATTTAGGATTGGCGCCACAAATATACTATCAACCTTTTGATCATTGAACACTCATGACATAATTGAATATCAAATAAAAAAAGAAAGTAAATAAGTAGTTAAGAATGAGCTTACCTCTGCAAAAGCCATAGCTTCTTCAGCTTCTTTAAGACGCACAAGTAATTCCCCAGCAGCTTGAACTGCTTCAGCAGTATCCCTCAGTTGGGCTTGAAGCCCTCTATTTTCATCCCTGAAGCGTCGTTTCTCTTTTTCTCTTTCAACTTTCAGCGCTGAAATCTCTGCAGCTAGAGCATTGATGAATTTGGATTCAGCACCTTTTATCCCTGCCTTTGCTGCTGCTTTCTTCACATCACCGATTCCATCTTGGATGTTCCTATGTCTAGAAAGCAATTGAACGTGTTTCTCTTCAAGTTCAACATATTGTTCAAGCATGCGAGCATGGCCTTCCATTGCCATCTGCATTGCTTCTTTAAGCTCTTCGCAACACTTCTTCTCAACATCCAGTTCTTGCTTTTGTCTTCGAGAAATTGAGCGACTGGTTTCAAGTTCCATTTTAAGTTCTTCTACGAGAGAAATCCATTTACTCTCTGCTTCAGTCCACTGGATTCTCTCCGGTTGAAATCTCTCTTCCGCATCCTCTCTTGTACCCTTAGTAGTGGACAGAACAGAATCACTAGGCTCACATGAAGAAATCTGTAGAAGAGGGGTTTGTCGTTTTGACGTCTTGGCTGAAGAATCCAGATAAAATTGCAGTTGCGTTCTTAGGTCTAGTATTTCTTCCAGCAAAACATCCCTCTCACCTAAGTGAGAGAAATTTTTGTACTGTTCCAATTCATCTTGGACTCTTTTTAACTCAATTTTTGTTCTTAGAACATCTGGATGGTTATCATATTGTTCTTGAAGAATCTGCAAATATGAGTTAACATTGAGATGATCTAGCAGATATATTACCATTCTCCAGATCAATTTTAGAAATTATTCCATAAATTAACTGTACCTTATGTTCATGACTCAGTGATAACAATTCTTCCTCCATAAATTCCTCAGTGGGCAATACTCCATCCATCAGGCTCTCAAGCCGAGCAATTTTATCTTCACGCATTTGTCCAATTATGGCATTACATTCTCTCTCATGTTTGTATTGCTGGATCTGTATTCACGGTTAGGAATGGAATTTAGAACATAATTAAACTAGTAATTTACAGATTACTCAACAAACATACCAAACGATTAAGTTGCATGATTTCAGAATTTTGTTTGGTGCACATATCTTCTAATGCCATCTCTCTGCGAATAGCTCCAGCCAAGACCTTTTCCACAGCCTGAAAGATGATTAAAGATTATGATAAGAACTGAGAAAAGTGGATGTAGAGAACATCAACACCAGTAACCACTAGTCAGCTGACATACTTTAGGAACTAGCTTCTTGCATGTGTCATGAGATGGAGACACATCAACAGGCACTAACTGCATATTTTGGACATCATCATCATTAATGGGCGCCTGCTGATATTTTCCGGTCTTGCATTTACTACATAGAAATTCTCCTGTATCCTTTTCTGTGGATTCATCGAAGTTAGAAACAGTTTGAATACCCACATCAACTTTGACAACTGGTATAACTGTTTTAACATCAGCTGGCATGCAACTGAAACTAAATGATGACCGCCTCAGACCAGGACTAAGGCATTGACTCTGGATAATTTCAAGACCACGGTGAAGAGTAGCAGCCAAATGTTCACTAGATGAAAAACAAGATTTGAGACTAGAGTGAGAATTCAATGGGATTCTTTCTGAAGTCTTTGAGACAGATGCGCATACAGCCTTCACGTTACTCTGATTAGCTGATATTGTTGATGAAGTCCTAAGACTTTTCCTGCTACTATTAAGTCTTGGTGAAACACTAGGCGTGGGTGACTTCAGAAGAGGTGACACATTATCTAAAGCCACACCATCCATGCACTTTGCGGACTTTTCAGGTGTAATTTCTGTGTCTGCAGAAAGTTATAGGTACATTGTTCAAAGTGTTGATAGATATATCATTTGGCAACATAAAAAGTTTAAGGATATGTAATTTTCATTTTCAGGGTTACCACACATACCATTTGCAACAGATGATTCTGGCAGTCCTTCAAGAGATACCTCTATATTTCCCCCCATGATGATAGAATTATCCTTCTCAGCTGTTTCAAATGCTTCGTCCTCCATATTAACATCTGTATCTTCACAACTTCGTACAGGTGAACCAACACATTCTTCATGTATCATAGGCATTGCCTCTTCAGCATCTACTATCTCCATTTCTTCATCACTATCATCCTCAACATGGGGTAGCATCGTTGGCCGGTTGAGACTAAATCTCAGGATATTCAAGCTTCTCCTTGCACTCCATCCAGTTGCGTAAGCTCCAGTTTGGCCTGTTTGATCTGGGTTGGCCTTCATTCGTTGCAGTTCATCCTTCAATTGTCTAATGATCTCTCTCAAGACATTTACATTTTCCTGCATTTCTTCATTTACAATTGCTTTGTTCTTGATTGCTTTAGCTCGTTGGGCAAATCTTAGAGTACTGAGAGTCTCGCTCTTACAGCTGAAAAAATGCAATGTACATAAAAGTTACAGGTTTTTTGGGCAACTCTATGGGAGAATAGATTAGATTTCACACTTGAAACTCCAATTTTAGATATAGATTTCTCATAGCACCTTTGAGATGGAGAAATGGCACATATCATTGCCAACTTCGCATTCCCCCCAAGAGATTCCTGTAACAAAAAGGTCAGTTTTGAATCTCTGTAGGGGATGTGCCTTTGTTTTCCTGTCTGAGACACTTCTGCCAGAATATTAATCAAGTTCCTGCAAATATCCAGGAGGCACAATTTGGAAGAAAAATTAAGTGCCTCAATTTACACAAATTTCAAAGTCACAATATAATACCAACAAAAATAAATACATAAAAAAGTTGTTTTTGGGAAAGATGATGCTCAAAACCTATAGACTTAAGTCATACTAGATTCATCCAGGAAAAAGCACAGACAGGCCATTATTAACCTTATGGATATATACCTAGTTAAATTGTACAGATAGTAAAACTAATCTCATTCAAGAAGAGCATTTGTCAAAAATAACAGAAAATGGTAGCAAAACATCATCGTTTTCCTCTTCTTTTTATTTGCCAGCTTGACTACTTAATGAGCATATTTTAGTATAATAATGTTGATATTCTATCAAATATCAATTCTATATTGCTGCAGCATTATAACAAAAGTCAATCATCTTAAAGACCACATAATAGAAGGCAGCGAGCAAATGCAAGTCCTCCAATAGCACAAAAATCAAAATACCACAGATGTTGTTTCTCAATTTATAACCCCCTTCCAGTTTCCATGTTCAGTTATTATCTGAATAAAACAACACAAAGATCTGTAACTCATTACAGCATTAAAGCCAAATAAAATAGCCAACTGAGAAATATGATAGCATGAAAACTACATTCACTTAAAGAACAGAATGACTATCCCAATCAGAAACACAATTCACGCGTAGTAAGGTTCACAATGCTCAATCAACAATTATTACTTTATTGGTTTAAAAAATGATGAACAACTTGATCAACAGTTGGACACTGGAAGTGCATTCAACTCTAGGTAAGTGAGTGAGAGTCCCTTGAGCTGAATAATCTCCCACAAAAACATTGTTTTTAAATTAAATTGAAGTAAATAACAAAATTACTCGAGAAACTTAGTTGTTTAAGCTATATTGAAAATTATTTGGAATGGAAATTTAAACATGTGCCAGTCTCAGCAACCAATAGCATTTCATGAACTTGCCTTTTCAGTCAACCATAAATATGCAGGCACGTTAATTTAACTTTTAATCATCCAATACTCTGTAAAAGAAACCAAAACTGCTAAAATTTTAATAATACCTCCGTCCCGGAAAGTATTAACATTATTTTTTGTTCATGTAGTTTACTAAAGTGCACTTTTGGAAGGTAGTTAAGTATTTTTTTTGTAATAAATAAAGTGTAAAGTATATTATGCGTGTTAGGTGGAGGTGGCATTTTGTAAAATAAACGGTATTGAAAGGTTAGTTGTTTTGACCGTGTTTCCACTTTTGGAAATGTGAAAACCTTACAAACAAAAATTGAAAATGTGAATGCCGGACAGAGGGGTATTATTTATAAGAGTAACAATCTCAGGATCATGATAAATAAGTTCTTCTTTGAGAATGGACAAATAACAAACATTGAAAACCATACCCTAGTTGTGAAAGAGAACGGTTAATATTCCCTGCTTCCTTCAAGCGATCTCCAGCTGCACCTGTTTGCTTTTGTCTCTCAGATCCAGCAAGATCGACAAAATTGATTTTGCTCATTTTCAAGCGCGTTAAACCATCAGCTGTGCTCTGCAATAAATTTGTTCAAGTTAAAATTCAGCAGAAGATTGTCAATGGTCAACTGAGTAGATAAAAGGGCCAAACGGAAAACGCAACATATGGATGTGCGAGTGTATGCATAGCAAATAGAAGAGGAGAAGAGAAAAACCTAAAATAAATTGACATTGTTTGTCAAAAATCTAATATCAAATGAGATATAAAATCATACTACCAAAGTGGATTATAGGCTAGAGGAAAAATATTTTAATTGAAGAAGCCGTATACCTTGCAACGTGATTCAACCACACATGTGAAAACACTGTGCGAACGAGAACTTTCAGCATTTACACATGTAGCGCTAGTTCTCCGGTTCGACAATCCCTGCAAAAAAATTACAAGTGGAATGTTCACAACCTATTCACTTGACTCTACCTAAGTGATTTCCCGGGACAGTGGAAAAACTCAAATGAATGTACAGTACTGTAGGACACAGGCAAAGTTCAACAAGCAAAATCTACCGAAAAGGTTTCCACTGGAAATATACGTACATTACAACCAACAAATCTTCATTTAGCACATTAGCAAGAAAGCTTATAGAAACCACTAGAACAGACCTCATTCGAAAGGTATCATGTTATGATATCCCACATAGGATCCACAAGAAAGTGTTGAAGTGCATATAAGTGGTCAACCCATTACCTTCAACCATGGTCCTGAGTTAAGTTAGGGACCCTGGCTCATATGCCTAAGAAATTGGTCGCCTAGGGGTTGCCACCCCAATTGTGGGCCCAAGGGGGGGTTTCCTCATAGAATTGTGGGCCTTGGCATGTGGGTTGCCACTCAAAGTTTGTTGTTCGATGTGAAGTCCAGTTCAAAGGGGGCTGGATTGTTACATTATCCCACTTCAGTTCCACAAGAAAGCGTGAAAAGGAAATATAAGTGGGGGTCAACCATGGTTTTGGGCTAGGGCCCTTCACTTTTATGCCTAACATATGACATAACATAGAAAATAAAAGACAAAGCAGTGGGTGAAGATTCCTGCTTTATGTAAAGGAGAACAATGTGCATAATGAGAAATCTAATCAGTGACTAATTTCAATCAGTTATTGGTACCACTGTTCTTCCTGTAACTGCATTTCAACCATGGTTTTGGGCTAGGGCCCTTCACTTTTATGCCTAACATATGACATAACATAGAAAATAAAAGACAAAGCAGTGGGTGAAGATTCCTGCTTTATGTAAAGGAGAACAATGTGCATAATGAGAAATCTAATCAGTGACTAATTTCAATCAGTTATTGGTACCACTGTTCTTCCTGTAACTGCATTTCCTATCAAAAATACAAACCCAACAAAATCTCAAACTAGACAAGACTAGACTAGAGGTAGTCCATCTGGATTTTGTTGGCACTAATACACAAATAGATTCCACTCATAGAAATCATGCTTCATACTATTAATCAAGCTAGGCAAAAATTTTACTTCACAAATTTAAGGGCTGGTCATCCATCATTCATGCTAGTTACTTTATTTTAATCTTTTAAATCTCAAAAAAGTTAGCAGCTTATCCTTAAATGCTTAAATTTACTTTTCAGTGAAAATAATGATGGTGGTCTAAATTTTTTTTTTTAATATAATAAATGAAGGGAAATTTTTACAATAAGATTATATTGTCATATCAGTTTAACATATTTTATGTTCCATTTGTCATGATAATTGTTATAAAAAGAATGAAGGCACCTTACAAGCTTTCTTTCAAAAGTAAAAGAATCTGAGGGAGTGTTTGGTTTGTTGAGGGGAATGGGAATTGGAATGGCTATAAGAATTAAATGGAATGCCTCTCATTGCACCCAAATTGGAAGAAACTGATGATTCCCACAAAGTGAGGAACTAAACTACAGTTCATGGAATCATTTCCATGTACCAAACACCCTCCACCATTCTTTTTCCCTTCCTTTCTCATGAAACCTTCTAGCCAAACACCCCCAAAGTTGTGTATGTTAGCGAGTAACATCTCTGTACAGTGTTATACTGTTATAAATACATGATGGATTTTGGAAATTATTCAACTGGCCAAGTTTGAATTCTAAAAGTATTGACAAGAGTGGAATTCAGCCAAATATATGCTTGGCAGAATAGATTGAATTATATTTTCTGTATTCAGAAGTAAAGCACAACTTAAACGAAGATAAACAAAAAAAGGCATAAGAAAACCTTCATCAGGAGTTGAGAGACATCCTTCATAGAGGAAACACACTCCTCTCTTAAATTCTCAACATAAACACCAGTTTTGACATCTTCCCTGATCTGAAATGGGAAAGACAACCATATACACTATGAATATACACATAAAAACCTAATAAGTTGAAATTAGGTATCAACTAATTTTTTTATGAAGTCTATGTTACTTTACCTGGAGATTCTTTTGACTTGGATCCAATAAATCAGTTATTTGTTCATTGTAGATCTACATATATGATGCTCAAGAATTAAATAGGGACAATTTACACATAACCAAATAATATATTATTTGTAGGAAGTAGGAACGGAAAACATAGTAGATACCTACCTCCAGGAAAGAGCAGCGACACATATATATCAGTTGACTGTCAGCTTCCTTAACTTGCTCCTGAAAGTAAAGGTAAAAAAATTATTACTAAAAGCAAGAAAAGAGTGAGAAAGATGCATACTGTCTTTCCTGCAGCAAAACATTTGGAAAGTCACCTCTTCAATGCGTTGAAAGAGCCTGCAAAATACACGTGGTGCTAGGCCTTGTTTATCTTCTTCCAACAATGTGTTGGATGCACCCCAGATGGTGTATGTTTTCCCACTTCCAGTCTGATCAATCAAATAATGCATGTGTTAAAAAATAATCACCTCTTCAGACATTCATGCATACGTAATGCTGCTCTGTGTATTTTCAAAGAATGACTTTGCTAAGAACAGAAATTCCAAAAGTGTAAATGTATGCACCTGTCCGTATGCAAAGACTGAGCTATTAAACCCCGCAAGACAATTTTCAACAAGTGGTGCCCCTACGAGCTCAAATATGTCAATCTGAAAAGAACAAATCCAAAATTAAGTAACATAGATTCCCAATGTCATTAGCTTACCTTTATGTTTGTTATCAGTTTGTCTAAAAAACAATAATAATATGAGGCAGGTCTTGCCTGTTTAGAATGAACATCGGCAATGGAGTCAAATGTAAATGTTTGCCCAGAAATTGTTAAAGAATCTTCAGTAACTTTCTGAACTACATTTTCTCCATCTTCTTCATCCTTGTTTGGCGGTCTCAAACGCACTACCACCTAGTCATATGTTAAGCACAAACTATAAGCTTACAAAATCTGACAAACTAGACATGCTGTTTACAGTTACTAAAAAAAGAGGTTTGTCAACAAATTATGATGAAAGTAAAATCTCTTTAATAAGTACCGAGCAATCAAGATTCCCAGATAATGAGTTAAGTTTCGAAATATATTCATAGGTTTCAGCTTTACTTAAATAATTATCGGTACAGTTGAGTATGGATTCTGAAAATAATAAAGTTTCATATGACAATTAGAAAATGCAAGCTTCAGATAATAGAAATTATTTATTGTTCTATAATCTAACTCCATTCCATTGTATGGCTTTATCCCATGCCTCCCATTCATTATACATAATGAAGCCAAGTAAAAATAATAAAGAAAAGGACTAGTTACAATTAATCCAGTCTTCCAGAAACAGTACTTTCATCTTTTCCGATATAAATTATATATGAATTAAAACAATTGAGAAATTAAACAAAACGGAAATTAACTAATCCAATTGGTAAGAGATTGAAAAACAATGGCCTCACCTTCACACCGGAATCTAACGTATTTCCGGCGACGGTGCATTTCTCAGATGCCCCAGACTCAACGCTGAGCTTGCGCTTGAGAGGTGGGCGAGGGGGAAGCGAACTCTTCATCTTGGTCGCCGGAGACGAGGTCATGGCGTTGGGATCTGACGCCAGCGTCGGAGGCGCATTCTCCTTGCTGGATTTGAGCTTCCGAGTGCTAAGGTTTGGTGTTGTCGGCTTCGATTTTGGATTTGGAGAGGTTGTTACAGTGTCAAGATTTTCCCTCAAAATTTGATTTCGAGGCATCATGAAATTCTTCATTCTGCAGGTGAGATGTGTAGGATTAATCAGAGTGGATTTTAGAAAAAGAAAACAAGAATTGGACAATAGAGGGGGAGAGAGAGAGAAATGGCCGTTGGAGGGGAAAGGAGGAGGGGTAAGAATTTGAATTGAATTTGGGGATTTTTTTTATTTATTAGTTTTTATATATTGTGGATCTGCGTCCGGCTTTGTCGGTGGAGTATGCATTACATTTTACTATACGGATAAATTTGTACACACAAAATAATATTTGAATTATATTACATTATTATATTTTTTAATTAATAAATCGATATTTACATTAAGGGCGGTGATATTGTCACTCAAATCTTTATTAAGGCACCCAAATATTTTAAAAATACCATATAAAAATACAATTTTGACCTTGTGTATGTTAAACACAAAAAATTACACTCTAAACACATAAATTACTTTCCAAACCCAATCTACTCACCCAACTCCATAATTCAATATTTAGATTTCTTTACACACGTTTTACAATAACATATATTATTTGCACTTGGTTGTATAAAGGCATTGCAAGAGGTGAAAGAGGCCTGCAATTTTTTATAAATTTATTATTTGAAAAATTGAACAAAGATGTTGTTGCGGACCAATTGCAGGCCTGCAATTTAAGATAATTTTTTATCCAACTCCATAATTAACCAATTACAGGCTAATTTTCTGTGCGTTGCTGCGGACACATCAGGTCACACAGGTGAGGGGTTCCGAAATTGGAATTCCTCATATTTGTCGAGAATTCCAGATGTTGGAGTGCCCCATCATTGCCTTTCTCCTGAATTGAAAGCTGCTAACTGTGGTGGAAACATAATCAGTAAATATGGGAGAAATTATTTGAGATGTTTTGATTCACAAGGTTAAATTTGTATTTACACATGATATTAAAAAAAATTTCATGTGCCCTAAGTAATGTTTTGGGTGGCAATAGTCCTGCCCTTACATCAATTGGCACTGTAATGAGTAAGTACCATTTTTTAAGCTTGTCAAATATTAATTCTACTAATTAAAGGAGTACTCAGTAATAATTGAGTGCTTCCCTTTCGATCTTACTAGTGTGTTGGTTTGGAAACTTTTGAAGGAAGAAATGAGAATGAAAGTAAATTTTAATGTTTGGTTTTTCACTACTATGAGTTTCATTACCAAATTTATTGGGAATCTATCATTTCTCTCATAAATGAGAGGGATGAAATCCATTCCATTCCAATTCCTTTTACATATTCTCAATCCTTCATTTTTTCCAAATAGCCCTTAGAGTTGCTGTCGGTGGATTTTTTACCAGGTTCTCACAATTCATTCTATTCCCTTCATCTTCATTCTCTCATGATTGTAATTAGAATTCTTCCATTTTACCGTTCAAAAAAAAATTCTTCCATTTTCAAAATTGTTTTGTTTTCTGTATTTTTTATCTTTGATTCACTCGAAATTCTCTCTAATTCAATAGTAAGGAATTCAATTTATATAATTAACCTGGAACATGAAAAAATAATTAAACTCCAGGTGTATTTTTGTCAAAATTAGCTAAATTATGTATTCAATTTCACTAATTTAAATCATATTTCTTCACCGTCTAACATTAATTCACATGAGTTTTTTTAAGAATCTGCTATATAGATGGTTGTACAATAACTACGCATGCACCTCAGTTCGAAACCATTGGTTTCCCGAACCGCTTGTTTTAGTTTTGAACCACTGGTTTCGATTTCAGAAAATTAAGATTTAGAACTTAACCGGTCCTAGGGCAATTTCGGTTCCCGGTTCCTCTTTTAAATGCTTCAAAATCATGTTTTAAAAAATATATATAAAAAAAGAAAATCGTCGGTTTGGAACCTGAACCGCCGGTTCCGGAATGAATCGGAATATATAAGATTTTTGTTCCATTTTGATCGGTTCCTATCTCGGTTCGAACTGCCAGTTCCGATTCAACTAGTAATTCACTCGTGTGTTCCATATATTGTTATATGAAAAGAATATTTCGGTTAAAAAAGGATAAATCTAAATTATTATATTTAAATGAAGGGTGCGACTTAGGTAGAACCAGTTCCACCAAATGAATTGGTGGAACGTATGGTCCCCACCCTTTTTAATTAATTCTTCCTCCTTCATTAATATTATTTTTTATTTTATTTTTAAATTTATTATACTTAAATAACTATTATTATACCCTAAACCCTATGGATAAATTATACCCTAAACCATAAGAGAAAAATTACAATTATACCCTGAATTCTAAGATTAAAATATACCCTAAACCACAAGGGTGAAAATTATAATTATATCCCTAAAATTAAATATAAAAAAAAACAGCAGTAACTGTACAAAAAAAACGAAATTAGATGAAACAGCAAAACACACATTGAAAGTGAAGGAATGAGGTTGTAAAATTTAGATTTGGTGGACTAACTTACCCAAGTCATTGCCTTAAATGAAATATTTTATAATTATTACACGAATTTAATATTTCGTTAACATAAATCAATAGTTATAAAACTTATAACTTTGTTTTAAACTAAATATTACTTCCCTCGTCCCATATTATTTTTTTACTTAACTGTAAGCACGGAGTTTAAGAAATTTTTTTTTGACAAATTTTATTGACTTTTAGAGAGTAATGTAGTACTTTTAGGTAATACATAAATTATAACATATATTATATGTGTTAGGTGAGAGTCGTAAGTTTATAATTAAGATGTATATTTTAGGTTGGAGATTGATGCAATGTTTTCTTTTTTCTGTGTGTGGTGAAGTTTAATGTGGAACGGATGAAAATAGAAAGTGTGAAATTTAACTTGGGACGGAGGGAATATTATTAATAAAAATTAATTGTTGATATTTTATAATTGTTCAAAATCTATTAAAAGCCAAACAAACACAATTAAACAATGGATGTGTGAATTATTTTCTTATTTGTTAAAAGCCTAACAATTAAGCAAAAGCATAAATTTTTTTTTTTGGATTTATTACTACCTACTAAAGATATACTATTACATTAGTAGTAGATACATATTATCTATTTTATTACTACCCACTATGAAATCATTTATAAAAAGTTTCAATTCTCCCTCAATACATCAACTAGATAAAATAGGTAGAAAATTACTTTGAGACGATAAACCCATATACTACATCATAGTCTTTCTCTTTCCATATTTAAAATATTTCACACATCTGAATTCTCTCTCCCCACAGAATTCCCTCTTCTCGTCTTTTCTCGGGAATCGGCATACCACTTCGAAGATCTTATCTCTTGCTAAAAATTATTCATCGTTCATTCATGTTCTCGAATTTATACAAAGAATCTCAATCCTCGAAAATCGCATTTGTTTGCAGTCGTAGATTTGATGAAACAAAGAAGAAAAAAATGACTAGTACTGGAAGTGGGCAGCAGCAGCACCCTCATGACAGCGTCATATTGGCGAGCGAATCAGGTCCGTCGGAGTATTGGGCGATAATACTGCCGGAGTACTGGGCGAGATAATACAGAGAGTGGAAGTGAGTGAGGAGATGAAAACTTTGAGTTAAATTAAAATTCAGAATATTCAGAATGTTTTGAATCCTGAATACGAACGAATACACTATATAAGGTTTAGTTTGCTGGAGTTTTCATCGACGATTTCGGTGTTCAATTTGGGTTCAATTACTTTATTTTATGTTTTTCGTATATTTAGATTTTTGTATTTTGTGATATGTATTCAGAAATGTGATAAGTATGCAGAAATAGTTTCATTACGATTTCAATATTTGTGGGAGGGGATTTCTAACTTATCCATCAAATAAGTTTATGAGATTAGCACTATGTATTCAGAAATTTTCAATAATATATTCAAAATACATACAAAAGATTAGCACTATATATTAAGAAATTTTCAATAATCTATTCAGAATTTTTTAGCAATATTTAATTTTGAAAAAATTACTAATAGATACACACTTTATACCCCTAATTACTACTAGATACATTGATTTAAAATAATTACTATCACATACAAAATATTTAAGTAAAATATCAAATATAACCCTAAATCCATACACTTTAAACCACAAACTCTAACCCCACCCACTGCTGGACCACCACTGCCGCTGCCTGACCATTGGCCGGCCGATCGCTGGACCACCGCCGGACTGCCTGCCGGAGGCCGGAAAACTGTCGGCGGTCGCCTGCTGCCGAAAGCCACCCCCAAAAAACTGACCTTGCCGGAGCTTCTCCGGTCAGTCGCCGGAGCACTGCCGGATCGCCGGGCGGCCGCCGGAAAAGTTGTCGGGCAGCTGCCGCTGCCGGAGCTCTGCCAGACCACCACACTTTTTTGTTGCACACACTTTTGTTACTGCACACGCTTTGCTGCACACAACATTTATGTGCAGCACATTATATGGGTAATATTGGAATATCACTATATATTTTTGTAATTAGTAGTAATATTTTTGTATGTTTGTGTCTCATAGTAATTAAGGTTTTTTTTTTGTACCTAGTAGTAATCCTCCCTTTAATTTTCAGTAATGTATTCAGAAATTTTTAGTAATATTTATTCGCCACCATCAATAAGTTTTAAAATATTCTGAAGTTTTTCATTTTTGCACGATTTTTAAGGATTTTGAAGAGATTGGAGTGATCATCTACTGATTTTTGTGGAGAAATTAGTAAGATTCTTTATATTTCTATTATTACATTACACGTCATATCTTTTATATTAATTTTTTAACGTAATTAAAAGAGGGATAAAAGTGGTATTTCATGTATTTTTTTGTATTGATTAGTAATAATTTTTTCTTATGTATATCTAATAGTAATATTGATACATAGGATGTACCTAATAGTAATATACCCTTTTTTTTAATCATTCTAACAAAAAAGAAATAAAATAATGAATTAATTATTTGAAGGTTGAAACACCTTGAACCATTAATTCCATCCATCTAGACTTAATATTATTCTTTTTCTCTATTCTGTCAAGGTTTTTTTCATTTTTCTCAAATTGAATTTTCTTTAAAAAAATCTTATTTCTTCCTTTCGGTCGATTTGCAAAGATTTCTCTTCGATTTCAGTAAGTATTTCTGAGAGAGTACATTTTATTTCCTTTGATTTTTTGGGTAATTATGTTTATTTTCCAAGAAATTTTTTTGATCTACATTTATCTTTTCTGATTTGTAGATTTTGATATTGATCATTGATCAAATTATGAAGTTTTTTGGTTCATAAGGTTGCTCGACATAATCCCTTCTTTATGTGTTGAAGATTCAGTCATTTTTACATATGGGTATATTAAATCTATCTATATATTCTAAAAATCTACATAATTTTTGTGTTTTTTTTAAAATAAAAAAACAAGAAAGATCGGTTCATTATTTATCAAAAATAGGCATACACAAAGATCTTCTTGAGGTTTGTAATGAAAAAAATTAATATTTCTCAAATCATGTATTTTAAATAAAGTCTTACTCTTTGCAAGATTTTAACTTCTTGTGGATTTAATTTACCTTTGCATAATCTCCTCATTCTGGAGGCCAACATTTTCCCACTAAATGAACGAATTGGCAATTGGTGTTATAGTTTGCCTTCTGTGAGAGCTGCTATTAGAGAAAATTAGGTGAAATATTTATTTTAAAGTTCATTTTATTTTCAATTTGGATACAATGCAATTTTACTGCTCAAGGTAAGTTTATGTTGATTTTTAGGAATTTTAGTGATTTGTGATTATAAATTAAAGCTCTTTAGTAATTTGTCATACGGCTTGTGTGGAGTTTTGTTTGCAAGGGTGTTTATAAAATGAAATTAATACTTCTAGTATTATAATTTAGTTGCTTTTTATGAAAGTGTATATGTTAATAAATACTTATAATTTTACTCCTAGTATTAAATTGCAAGTCATTTGCTGTGAATTTCTGTTGAGTGCATAAATATGATATTATAGACTCATACGTGTCTTCCCTTGTTTACTCTCTCATCTGAATTCTCAGAATTACATTTTTGGTTTAGCTATGGGTTACACATGTTTTATGTATTGCTTGTTTATAAATAAATACCCTCAATGCTTGCTCTTCACTAATTGGCTGATCCTTATACTTCTATCTTTAAGTTTGGATCTTTTTAGTTGAGTTCACTTATTCTGAATTTCAAAATTTAGAAAATGGGAAGCCAGGCATTGGGATATGTATCCTTGTTGGGTATCTGTACTTGTGTCCTAGCAACATAAAAAAAATTCTTACTATATTGTTTTAATGCTTTTTCCCCAAAATTCTCATTTTTCTGATAGATTTTTTATGAACCTAAATGGGCATCATCATTGCTTCATCAAGAGAGAAAACCACATCTTCATTGTCCATCTGCAGTCTAAGCTTCTTGGCTCTCTGAACATCAGGTATAGCATTCTGTACAAAAATGGGGTTCAATTGTCGTAGTTCGACCTTAGTTTGACCAGAATGGTCTGGTCGAACGGCATGAGTTTGGTCGAATTGGGTGTCTGAAAATGGGATCAGTCTGTCCAGTTCAGAGGGTGCTGGTTCGACTATAGTTCGACCAAGAGGTTTGGTTGAACGGAGTGAGTCTGGTCAAACAGAGGCTCTGTAAACTGAACTTGATCTTTCTTCTCCACAGGTGTCAGTTCGACCATGGTTCGACTAGAGTGGTATGGTCGAAAAGAGTGCCTTGGTAGAACGGAAAGCCAGAAAATAAAGTATCGTTTCTCTATTTTTCTGAAAACTATTCGACCATAGTTTGACCATTAGGTCTAGTCGAACTGAGTGTGGCTGGTCGAACGGGAGCCCTGCTCTCCTTGTTTTCATACACATGCTTCATCAGACCTTCGTATTGGGTCCCGGACCTCAATATGATGACATTATTCTCCAATGTTTGTGTCACTTGATCCACATTCGAGGCAATCTGACCCATTATAAAGGTAAGGTCCTTCAACTGCTTAGATAAATCTGCATGATTAGCATTCATACTCGCTTCGATGCGGTCAACCCTTGCATCATTCCTTGTCATGTATCGATTGAAGGTATCTTCAACACTCTTCACTTCGTGCTGTTTCATACTAGGCCCCCTTTGTGTTAGCTCTGTAATCTGCCTCTGCAGGGATTCTAGTAGCTTGTTGATGTTAGCTAAATTAGAGGCGATCTCATCATCCCTATGCGGCTTCACAACTTGATGTTCAACTTGCGCCACTTTACCAAGTACATATGTGTCTCTTATTTTTTCTGTAGGCCAGTCACGTGAATTCATAGAGATGTCTTCAAATAACTTTTCTGCTTCTATTTCTGTCTTAGATAACAGCACTCAACCTGATGATGCATCAATAAGAATTCGCGACTCATAATCTAATCCCTAATAGAAGATGCTTATGTATTGATCCTTAGACATTCCATGCTGTGGACACCTCCTGAGCATGTCTTTAAACATGTCCCACGCCTCATGAAATTTCTCACCCTGATTCATAACAAATTGGGTGATGTCTTGCTGCATTCTAAACACCTTAAAGGGTGACATGTATCTCTCTAAGAACTTCTGATGTAGTTGGTCCCATGTAGTGCAATCCGTGGCATCAAGAGTCTCATATCAAACTTCTGCCCTATCAATCAAAGAGAACTTGAATTGGACGATCCGCTTAGCATTATCATTAACTCCAGCACCCTTTTGAGTGTTTGCATAACCAAGGAATCTTTTGAGATGCTGATATGGATCTTCAAAACAACCTCCAGGAAAGAGATTCTTCTCTACCATGTTAATAAGAGCGGGATTGCTTGTTCAACTTTTTGCGTGTGTCCCCAAGTGTAGGGAATCAATTGTAGTTCTACGTGTGACCAAGTAAAAATAATATAGTGCCAAGGGATAATTATAGATCTACTATTTAATCTAATTATGACTATTCTAATTTAAGAAAAATCTGGTTTTTAAAGAGAATTACCTAAATTAACTATGCAGAAAATCATTACTAAAAATAATAAAATAGCAAATAATTAAATAATGAAAGTATTCAAGAGAGAAGATAGACAATACTAGGAAATCCAGTTAAATTGGTCAAATCAAATCACTAGACAATCAGTTAGAATCCTTGCAGTTCTTATGAAAGCAATCACTTAATTATGTTAAATCTCTCTTCTAAAGTAAACTTAACACATAAATCTGGTTTAACCCCTCAGATGCTGAAGAATAATTCCTACTCCCTTTCTAGGTACTTAAAAATTAATCCCCAATTCACACCTAATAATCTAAGAAACCAAATCCTCTAGAATGATAATTAATAGATATATTAAGTGTCCTATATTAATTATTCTAATGAATAAAGGTTTATGTTTAGACCCTCTTTGCCCATAATAGGTTGACAAATATATTTCTTATATAACGCAAACAATAAGCATAAGCATGCAAAAGGCAATGACATACACATGAATAAGGACAGATCATATAAGACAAAAATATAAGTCTCAAATCAAAGGATTAATAAAGGAATAAGTATACTGCAAGTATCCAACCTTAAATCTAGATCATCAATTCAAAACAACTTAACCTTCAGAACCTAGTACTATCCAAAAAGTACTAGCCCATGGTGTTACAAGTAACACACATGGTTAGGTATGAAAACATATTATTCAAAATAAAGAAAGGAAGAATAAGAAAACCCTAAATATGGTGTGATTATCCTTTCTCTCTTCCATGATTCTGAACCTCCTCGTTCTCCTTCTCAAGTAAGCAATACTAATGAAATCTCCAGGACAGGTGGATGAGATGGTGAATTGTGGAAAGGTGTGTAGAGTATGGAAAAATATGTATGGATGTGGAGAATTATGGAGAGTTAGAGTTTGGAACACCCCAAGGACTTCTTTTATAGATGAAGGCTGATAAAATTCGTATTTTACCTCAAAATAGGGTTTTTTCACGTCAAAAACATGTACGGGCCGAAAACTGGCCCGCCGGGTCGCGCCACTCGTTAGCAGATTGCGTGACCTCACGGTTTTGCTCATAACTTCTTCATCTAGACTCCGATTAAGGTGATTTTTGCGCTCATGCGATCCTCTCTTCCTCACCTTTCTATCAATATAAAGAACTCATAAAAAGTCCAATGTTTGAAGGGAATGAGTCTTGCAAAAATGACACGAGTCGTGCTGGTCGGCACAACTTGCGCATCTTCACCGTTTTGAGCATAACTCCCTCATTTGACCTCCAATTGAGGTTTTTCTTGAGCCAAAATGACATTCTCCTCTGTAGCTTTCCAACCATATTTCGCATGATCAATTTGAACTTCTACACAAATACAAAAAAATTATGCAAATTGAACATGCATTTTTCAGCATTCTTTCACAATTTCACTCATCATTCCAACTTTGCACTTTTAACTTGTTTTCCACCTAAAAACACGAAATAATACCTTAAATGCACCAATATCTCAAATATATGAAAATTAACCATTTAGTGCTAAAATACGAACATGAATTCCACACAAAAAAATGGTGCTAAATCGGACCCTAAAACACGCAGATTTTCATACTAAACAGGGATGTATCTCAAAATCATCATCTTCCCCCTTACTCCTATCAACACCATGTTGCCAATCCAATAGTTCGTGAAAATTTCACGTATGGCAACATTACACGGATTATGACTTACTCCGGCCATGTTTAGCACTATTTGTTATTTCTTCCTTTCCTTCCTCCCCCTTTCCTAATGCACAAGTACCTCAGAAAAATTCAAGGCTAGGTAGAAATAAATAATCACAAATAAAAGTCTTAATCAACTAGAAATAATAAAATCAATAATAACAGTCGTCCCGGCAACGGTGCCAAAAACTTGATGCTCGTTTTCTTTGCACATAAAATTAATCCCCAAATATTAAGGATATCAGTTGCAGCTTAAGCAAGCGACCAAGTTAAATATCGAACCCAAAGGACGGCATATTATCAATTTAGTTATTTACTAAATTAATTAAGACGAAAGACAATAAGAGTTGTGGAATTAATTATTAACTAAAATACTAAAATTAAATAACAAATAAAATTTAATAGCACTAGAAGAATATGAAAGTGGATCAAGTAGGAGAATATGTAGCTCTAGAGTAATCCAGTTTTACTACTTAACTTCCCTCTCAAGTGCAGGTCGACTCTGCTTTATGGACTATGGACGTATCACTAAACCATGGAAATCTACTCTATAGATAGTAAATATGCGTGTAACATGTGTGAATAACCTCGGAGCAAGAGACATAATTTCACTCCCTCCTTTCTAAGTACTATCAGTATCAATTATTTCCCACGTCTGGAATCTAACCTGATATGATCACCCTTTATAGGTACTATAAAATTACTCTCTTTATCCTACTTATTAACCCGAATTCAATTCAATTAACAAACATTCATATATGACAGTTCTAATGAAACTTCGGAGTCCCCTCACTTAAAATCATAACATAAAACCTTGTTGAGCAGTGAACGCGCTCAATCAACAACTAAGATATATATTCAGACTCTATATAACAGTTGAAGATGCACAAAACGACCGTAAATATGGATTAAAAAAGCACAATCATATATAAAATAAATCCACAAGTAGTGTTGTACGGAGGACACACAAAAGAGTTTAATTAATTCATAAAACCTTCAAAATCCTAGATCTACCAAAACGGTTATAACCCATGATATTGCGAAGAACAATTATTGAGGTTAGATAGATCTTACTCATATGTCTTGAAAATACAAGATAAATTAGAAAAAGAAAGAAACCCTAGATGTGGGCGTCGTTGTGTCCTTCTCCGTCTTGAATCCTCCTCTTTCTTCTCCTCTTGATTCCAAAGACAAATCTTCACAGTGATGGATGGATGGAGGAAAGGATGAGGATGATGGTTGGGAGGTGATCCCCCCTTGCGGGGTGTAGGATGATTGTGTTGCGGTTCCTCTACCTTAAATAATGATGTGATCTACATCCCCTTTTATACTTGTAAGCTCTCCTTATGGACATTGGATGAGTTTTTTTTTGGAAAACATCGAAATTAGAATTCTGCGTCCCTATTCAACCAAAGTGGTTTTGGTCGAACGAGATGTCTGTAAGTTAAAAATTCCAGTTAGACTTGACTTTTGCCATTCGATTTGTCTTCACTTGGTCGAACGAGATCTCTTGGTTGAACGGCAGGTCAAGCTGCATACGTAGTCTCGCCATTTCGCGCATAACTTCCACATCCAAGCTCCGATCTAAGTGATTATTATGCTCACGCGATCTTTTCTTTCTTGGCTTTCTATCCATATAAAGAACTCACAGAAACTCCAACGCTAAAATGTGTAACAAGTCATGCAAAGTGTCACAGTCGTTCTGTTCGGCACAGCTTGCGCGGCGTTACCATTTTGATCATAACTTTCTCCTTTGGACTTCGATTGGGGTGTTCTTTATACAAAAAAAAAAAACCTCTTTTCTGTGGCTTTCTAACCAGGTCCCACACTTCTAGTTCAGAGCTCCATACAAATACAGAAAAATTACACATGTTGGACGTGCATTTTTCAACATTCTTGCACCAAGTTGCACCTTTTCTCCAACTTAGCTCTTTTGATCATTTTTCCATCTAAAACATAATAAAATACCTCAAACACACCTTTTACTCAAATATATGGAATATAAGAGACACTAAAATACGCTTATTTTCACTCTCATGAACGACACTCAATTGACCTCATTTGTTCATGTGCGTAAGGACATGATAAATGATGATGGATACCACATGTTTTGAAATATTTATGCAGACGACAAAATTCACAACCCTATTCTTATTGAGCAGCTTTAAATTTTGACGAAAAATAACGCTTTACAAATTTTTTAAATTAAAAAAAATTCATTTAACAATATTAACCTTTAATTTAAGTGGAAATAACTAAATTAACTGAGTGAAAGCATCCACAAAACAAGTATAGTAATGAGACTCATAACTAGAGAAAACTGCAATAGGCCTCCGAACATCTGCATACATTAATTCAAATGGTTGAAAAACGTAATTAATAAAAGTAGAAAAAGGCAAATTATGGCTTTTATCCATCTCACACTCTAAAAAAATATTATATATCTTATTACTACCAACTGGAAATTATTATTCTTCAAGGCATGTCAAACTATGACATAGAAGCATGACCAAGACGACGATACTAATTAGAAAGAGATATTCTAGAGGCAATTCAAGTAGTTTAAGATGGATTGTTTTTCAGAAAAGATAAAGAGAAGCAATAGAGGCCATCAAATACAATTCTTTTATGCAGGACGTTCCCCGAGTAATCCTTGATCAATAAGAAAAAATTGTGAAATTCAAATAAAACATGATTATCATGAGCAATTTTTTTGCACAAAAAGTAGGTTTTTGCAATCTTAGCCACAATATGAACTTTATTAAGCAAAAATGTTGAAGAAGAAAAATAAAAAAGCTTTTCCAATATGAGTTATTTGCAAACCTGTAACATTACCTATTTTAATCTTATCATTTGTCTAAAAGTTGGCACTCGAATATTCAAATTGTTTATCTTTTTAGTGAGGTGATGGGTTGCACCAGTGTCAGGATGCCACTCTTATCCAGGCCAATGTTGAGGAGATTGAGTGGAAGCTATGTTGTTTTGAGGAAGTTTGGGATCAAATCGTTTGTAACATCAACCAGAAGTGTATCCAGGTTTCTCACATGACTGACAAATAATATTATCATGTTCATAGCCATTTCCTTGACTACCACCATGGTGATTGAATTGATGATGGCGCCCTCTCCCATGATTTGCTGATGGGTTACTATGTGTCGGTTTGCAAATAATTGTTATTTAGTAGTAACGTTAGCAAAAGGTAAAGTAGAAGATTGGTGATGGTGCTCAATTCGAGCCTCACACATCAAGAGCATGGAGTAAACTTCCTCTATAGTTAAGAATTCATCACAATGAGAGAGCATAGAGATGAGTGAATCATATTCGGGATAGAGGCCTACAAGTAGTAGGATATGATGTATTTGTTAGATTGTATATTAAAGTCTAGCTTTTTGTATGAACAATGTTTTTAACAATGAATTTGAAATGAGAATCATTGATAAAATGATTGCATCTTATAATTTATTTATATGTCGATGCAATAGTCCATTTACTTTATACTGTAGATAATATGGTGTGCAACGTCGCACGAAAGATTATATTGTTGGCTCATTATAAAGTATAAACAGATGCTCACAATTGAGATAGACGAGGACAATCTATCAGGATGGTTGTAGTGTGATTTGATATTAGTTTGTCTTGACTATAAAATCACATTAGTTCACTTTGTGTGTATTGAGCAGGACAGCCTGAGATCATTTGACTTATACTGACTATATAGGAGAACTTGATCTCAGTTATTATGGATGTTCGTGCTCTTAATCCTTATACAATAATCTCGACACGTAAGCCAGTATTTATGTCTTTGATTCATCAGTGGGTGAGATTTATATATTAAATCAACAAACTCGGTGAGTTGGGAGATAATGCTGTCTCTATGGTGTGTTGTTGATTGTAAAAGGAATTCGTGTCCTATTAAATAGGCTGATTATGTCCCTTTGAGGAGCCCATAAGGATTATCATGTAAACACTACAGGTGGATTTATTTCGACATGATAATGAGGTTGGGTGGTACTGTTCTCGAATGAGATATTAATTAATGGAGTTGTCAGTAACTTAATTAATTAATGGACATTGTATATATTAAACACGGGGATACTAACGGGCTCATAATAAGAAGGAACCCATAACATAATATGGTATTAGGGTGGCAGTGCAGTAATAATATTTTAGCGGAATATATTATTATTATTGGACTTAAGTATAAGTTTTGGGCTAAACTTGGTTACTTAAGCCAAATGGAGGCCCAACTCTAATTTCTCCTCTCGGTCCCTGTTGTAGCCCATATATAAGGCACCTCAGCAGTCAAGGAACCCTATTATTCACGCCTAAACCGTGAGAAAGACAGATAGGACTGCAGATTGAGAGGGTTTTAAAGATCGTCGCCCACATGACGTCAAGACTAGGCTTGAGAATATAGCAGAAGATCGGAAGGTCGTTAGTTGCTCCTGATCAACCTCTTCTTCAACATACATGGTGAAGGCTAATTTATTCTATTCATTTTCGCTGCAATAGAATTACATGGAACTCGAACGAATCATGTGGACCATAAGATCCGAACGCCAACAGTATTCAGATTGTAGAGGCTGACCAGCAATAGCCCAATCATCAGTATTTTCTTGATGGTCATGAAATAGTTTGTTGTAGACTAGTTTTCTTTCTTTAGAAAAGAAAGTTGAGCACGAACATGGACAGTTTTAGCACAAGATATTTGTGATATATAAGCGAAGTATAGGGTCGTCCAAACAGAGGCATAAAAAGTGCAATGAGCAACATGTGCTAAAACTTTATGAGAAAGAAAAGAATTGATGCAACTAAGGGATAAGATTATCCTGAATTTCCCAAATAGCAAACACTGGGTTTGGATTGCTGGAATACTATTTTGAACGGTTTTTTTAAGGGAGGGTTGGAGAAATGGTTCCATCAACATAACCAAAAGCCTTCTGATCTTTGAGGTAAGGTAACATGGTTACTTTATATGTAGGATAATTTGAACGAGTGGGCTTTGTGAGATGAATTGAAGAGGATGAATTGAAAAGAGGGAGATCATTAGCAGAAGCAATACTGGTTGACATAATGAAAGAAAAAAATGATACGAGGAATTTCACATGATCATTGATACTATGTAGTATTTAAAGGGAAGAGGAAAAGTTGTATTTTTTTTTCAGGTTACAAAAGTATGTGTACTAGAGAATATATATATCTTAATTAAAAACTATTTAAAATTAAAATATAAAAAAAACGTCCTAACTAACTCCAAAGTATAAGGGGAGTATTTGTAAATAAGTAGTTAGAAGAGATAATTATGACATAAGAATATCTTGTTGTGACTCGTCTCTAATAGAGGAGCAATTCCCTTTGCACTATTCAAACTTCTTCAAGATGGGGGTAATTTTCACTCTTCATCGAGTGCAACATTCTATGTCATTATTGCTATGTTAAGATACAATATATATTACTTATATGTCATGTTATGTGTCATGTGTACTTTTGGTTCAATGATATTTTTTTTACTGACCCTTGTACTTGGTAACAAACTGATGTACATATATCATCCTACACAAGTTATCGAGCGACAGTTCAGTACTAAAATATAGTAAATCTACTAACACTTGTACTGAGTGACAACTCAGTGCACATGTGTCATCTAACACAAGTTATCGGATGATAGATAGGTCTAAAATATTTCCAATGCGTTATTAAGTGACAATGTGAAATTTATTTTATTAAAATTGACATATGTTACATCTTTTAGTATATTTCGCATGTATATTTCTTTTTAACTGTGTAATCATTTAGTACACTGAGTGTATTTCAAACACTCTTCCCTGATTGATTATTAGATTAAGGTTTGGCAGTGAAGATGTCCCAAGATTTTTTCATTAAGTGTTGTAATAACTTAGAAGATTTTTAGTACAACTTTATTTCAGATATATCATATGAAAAGTACACTTTAATATTTAACTCTACTCGTGAGAGTTGTCCTTACATGTAAATTAATCTTTTATCAATCTTTTATATAATTGATTAGTATAGAAATCTGCATGTTTTAGTATCTGATTTAGCACCATTTTGTGAAATTTATGTTCGTATTTTAACACTAAATTATCAATTTTCATATATTTAAGATATAGGCTCATTTGAGGTGTTATTTCGTGTTTTTAGGTGAAAAACGGATTAAGAGTGCAAAGTTAGAATAAAGAGTGAAATCATGAAAGAATGTTAAAAAATGCATGTCCATTTTACATAATTTTTCTGTATCTTTTTAGAATTTTAAACTAGTCAAGTGATATATGGTTGTAAAGCCAAAGAAGAGAATGTTATTTTGGCTCAAGAAACACCTCAATCGGAGTTCAGATAAGGAAGTTATGATCAAAACGATGAAGTTGCGCAAGTTGTGCTGACCCAAAATGACTCATGCCACATTTGTACGATTCATGCCCTTCAAATGTTAGAGTTTTCATGAGTTTTAATATGGATAGAAAGCTAAGAAAGAGATGATTGCGTGAGCATAAAAATCATCTCAATTGGAGTTGGGATAAAGAAGTTATGGTAAAAAATGTGAGGTCGCGCAATCTGCTGACGAGTGCCATGTCCTACGGTCCAATTTTCGCCCTGTTTGTGTTTTTGACATGAAAAGCCCTATTTTGAGGTGGAATTCGAATTTTATCAGCTCTCAACTATAAAAGGAGCCATTGGGAGTCCTAAAATAATAACTCTCCATAATTCTTCATTACTTTTCATACCCTTTTTCTGCCACAATACCGAAATCACGATCCACCCACCCATCCCACCATTGGAGAATTCATCAGTGTTGCCTACTTAAGAAAGAGAACGAAGAATATTCAGAACCACGGAGAAAAAAGGAGAATCATGCCATATCATATTCTTTCTTTCTTAATTTTGAATTATTGACCTATAAGTTTGTCTTCATCTTTAACCATGAGTGTTGCTTGTAACACCATGGGCTAGTACTTATTAGGATAGTTTTAGGATGTTGAAGGTTTGAATTGGATTGAATTGATAAACTAGACTAGGTTATGGATTTCGGCAGTATTCTTATTTCATTATTAATGATTTGAATTAAGACTTATATTTTTGTCTTATATGATCTGTCCTTATTCATGAATGTGTCATTAACCTTTGCATGTTTATGTTTATTGCTTGTGTCATAAAAGGATTACATTTGTCTATCTATTTTGGGTAAAGGGGACCTAACCATTAACCTTTATTCATTAGAATAATTAATATTGGACACTTAATGTATATATTAATTACCATTTTAGAGGATTTGGTTTATTAGATTGTTAGGTGGGAATTGAAGTTTATTTCTTAAGTACATATAAAGGGTTGTCTAGTGATCTAGCCTTTAATAGAATTTAACATGAAGTACTTAGAAAGAGAGTATGAATTATTCTTCTGCATTTGAGGGGTTAAACCAGATTCATGTGTTAAGTTTACTTTGAAAAAGAGATTTAACATAATTATGTGATTGCTTTCATAAAATCTACAGGAATTTTAACTGATTGTCTAGTGATTTAATTTGACCAATTTAAATTGGATTTCCTATAGCTATCTTGTATTCTCTCTTGAACACTTGCGTATTATTTTTATTTGCTATTCTATTATTTTTAGTATTTAATTTCTGCATTTTTGGTTTTAATTAATTCACTCAAATACCCAGATTTGTTTTATATTAGAATAATCATAAATAAGTTTAAATAGATAATCTAAAATTATCCTCTGAGTTCGATAATTTAACTTGGTCACACGTTGAACTACAACTGATTCTCTACCTTAGGGACGCACATAAATCGACAATCAATAATGCTTGTTTTGGGAATTTTATGACATTATTTATGCTATAAATCCTTGACCTTTTTTTTAAAAAATTAAAAAATCTAGTGGCATCCTAACCCTTTCTTGTATTCAAGGCGTTACACCATTACTATTAATATTGTATTAACTCTATAGAGGCCTTAAACAAACATAAATAAAAACTAACAATTATCATTGAAATTTTATTGAAAGAGTTTTACATTCATATTATATGAAATTATATACATACATATTTAAATATTAATATTTTCATAAAATAATTGTGTTTATAATTTTGAATGTACAATAATCTATTTCATTTTTGTTGAACTTTAATGTATTAAAAATAATTTTTTAATTTTTAATATTTTATTATGTGAATAAACATGAACAGGTAAAAAGTATTTAGAGTAAATTGTTGTATAATTATATTTTAAAATTAATTAATTATATGCAATCTAATAAAAAATAAAGGGTTTATTATTAATAGGTACAACTTTTAATAGTTTAATTACTAGGAGATACAAATAAAATTAAATGACTAAGAGATACATTCTGATATTTTATTTTTCCAAGTTTACCCTTAATAGTTTCCATGTTTAATTACTCATTCACTACTCCATCATCGCCGGTTTGTCTTTCGGCGTCATGGTACGAAATTTCAACATTCTGATAAGTTTCATGATTGATTTAATTCTGTGGTTATTTAATTAATTAGGGTTTAATTTGAGAAAAAATTGACATTTGGGAATGGGGAGTGCTCTGGAGACATTGTGTGGTCAGGCGTATGGAGCTGGTCAGATTGAGATGTTAGGTGTTTATATATAGAGGTCTTTGGTTATTCTTCTCTCCATTGCATTTCTGCTAAAGTTTCTGTACATCTTCACGCTGCCTTTACTGTACATATTAATACCAATGTTCAAAACAATTCAATATTCACCAATGCACACCAATGTCGCATCTGCTAAACTATGCACCAATGTTCAAAGAATATATACCATTTATGAAACATTGGTGTTCAAAACAAATCAATGTTCACAAGTACTATTCACGCGAATGCTTTGCACACCAATGTTTAAAACAAATCAAAGTTCAGCACTTCCACAGATTACCCGCAGACGAAACATTGTTCACAAGTATTATGCACGCTAATGTTTTGCACATCAATGTTCAAAACAAATCAAAGTTTAACACTGATGTATACCTATTTAAGGGATTATCGTGCATTTAGAAGGAAGTAATTGAGAAATTTTGTTGCGAAATTTTTGAAGATATACACGGATTTATTATACATTCCTTTTAAAATGATTTTTAACACTAGTGTTAAGTATGGGTAATATGGGAAATACGGCATTAGAGTTTGTATGTGTGAGTAATTATGTAATGTTAATGTACTACAGAGTAAATAAGAAGATAATTTTATACCTATTAGTTACTGACCCAAAAATAAATTAAAAAATATATTCATAAAATTCATATTTATGAGATCAATAAATTTATAAACATAAAACTCTTAGGTCCCATTTACTTTTGGAGTTAGGGTTAGGTTTAATAATCCTTTAGTGAAGGTTTGGCGGAGGTTGAGTTAAAATTAATTATTTTAGTTAAAATTGACGTATATGTTTAATTTGCAGGTTTATTTTGACGAATTTTACCCTAATAGCCTTACATTAAATATATTAAATTGAATATATTAGACCAATTCAATTTAAGCAGATTCCATCGGCTTGGAGAGAAAAGAGATGTAGCCTGAGCACTCACTTGGTCAGTGATTTCTTCAAAATCGTATCTGTCAATGAACGATTTCTCATGAGTTGAATGATTGAGAAAGGGCTCCATCCAAAATCATATAATTTTCTTCTCCTATACATTTCATCTCAATCGTCTTCTTCCTTTTTTTGTTTTTAATCCCTGTAAATCAATCGGAGTTATCACAGTACTGTCATCGGGACATCGACGACTTAATTTCAGGTTTGATCTTCATTTTAATTTTACCAATGCTCGCCTTTTGTTTCTACTTTATTTAATGACAAGTCATGTACATATTGATTGTGATCAGATCTTATAGTCTACGTTATCTGTTCGGTATCCATGCACATCTAACGCAGCGGAATGAACAGTAATTATTATCTTTCACAGTGGACTGCGTATGCAAATCTGAACAGTTGCAGAAATGACTTCTCGATCTTTTGTTGTATTCTTAGCCTCGTCTAGACGTCGTGTGGGTGACGATCCTCTAATCGATCTTAATCCGTAATCTCTTTCTTATTTCTCACGTTCTCTATTATTTGATGAGAAATCTAATTTCTCACATTAAAAAGAAAGTAGGCGTGTAAAACTACATCTGAAACTACTGAGATGGCTTATTTATAGGCTACAACATGGACCTGGAGGAGAAATTAGGGTCAGGCCTCCCATTGGACTTAAATATCCAAGTTTAGCTCAAAACTTATACTCAAGTCTAATAATAATAATTCAATCCACTAAAGAATTATTATTGCACTGTCACAAATTACATTATGGACTCTTTCTTATTATGAGTATGTTTAACTCCCCGTGTTTAAAATATATAATGCCCATTAATTAAATGATTTACTGGCAACTCAATTAATTAATCTCTAATCTAAGAGTAGTACCACTCAACCTTATTATCATGCCGGAACAAATCCACCTGCAGGGTTTACATAATAATCCTTATGAGCTCCTCAAGGGGACATCATCAGCCTAAATCATTAGAACAAGGATTCCTCTACAATCAATAGCATACCATAGAGACAATATCATCTCCCAACTCATCGAGCATATTGATTTAATAATTAAATATCACCCATTGGTAAATCAAAGAAATAAATACTAAATTACGTGTCGAGATTATTGTATAGATATTAAGAGTACGAACATCCATAATAACTGAGGTCTAGTTCTCTTATATAGTCAGTATAAATTGAGCAATCTCACGCGATCCTGATCAATACATACAAAGTGCACTAGTGTAATTTTATAGTCAAGACAAACTAATATCGAATCACACTACAAACATCCTGATAGATTGTCCCTGTCTATCTCAATTTTGAGTATTTGTTTATACTTTGTAAGGTGATAATATGATCTTTCGTGTGACACCGCACACCATATTATCTACAATATAAAGTAAATGGACTTTTGCAGTAACATATAATTAATTATAATATGCAAAACATTTGATCATATGATTCTCATTTCAAAACATTGTTAAAACATTGTTCATACAAAAAGCTTGACTTTAGTATACAACCTAACACATATGGTGATTATTATTATATAATTTGTGGGTTTTCTATTTCCTTTTTAAATTGAAAATAATAAAAAGATTTCTTGAGCGATTGATTGTGAATTACACTATGTTGATGTATCAATGTGTTCAATTAACCTATCAAACTGTTTTTAATTGATTTACTTTCTTGATGAGGACGAAGCTGGGTGCATAGGGTAGTATGATTTAGGTAGCTATTTTCGTAATGTTATAATTAGGGTGAAATGTGGTATTTATCACACAATCTGACTCGTACGACGTTGATTTATGATCTAATATTTGTTGGCTAATGTAACGTGAATATCAAACAAAGTTGGTACTTATCACACAATCTCACCACTTTGCCTGCCTCACTTCCCTTGTTTGTTGTGGCACTTGGTTATATTTTTTCTTCTTCTTCTTTATCACACAAATAAAGAATTTTCTTTTCTTTCTAATCTTATTCTTTTTGTGAATAAGGATCATGAAGGTTTAATTGAATCCTACTTATGATCCTCAACTTTGTGGTTTTCTTCAGTTTTATTTAAATATGTAAGTATACTTGACCAATTAAAAGATATTTAGCAGATTAGTTATTTGATTTTAGTAGCAACAAGTTGACTTTTTTGCAAAGTAATTAGCTAATTGCAGTAGGTAACTTTATATGTTGCACATTTATTTTCATATAACATAATATTTTATATTTACTATAGTTGTTCCTAATTGGCATGAACGACAGAGATTAGCAGAAGTATGCAACTATGATAAAGGAAAAGTAAGTGTTTGTTCTTCTTTTATAGTTTGTATACATTATTTTTGAAAATTTGAAATTGTTACCTTATTGGTGAATTGATTTACAGTGTTTGGTTTGATAGTTATGTGGATATTTATTTCACTCTGGTTTTCATGAACTGTTTTTAGATACGGAGTATTTGTTCTTTATTATGGAGTTGTGTACTCACTGAGTTGTGCTCTAAAATGCAGATTGCATTTGTTCTAATAATGGCATATCAGTTGACTCTATCATTTGTATTATCGAACGGGGATGATGGAAAATAAGTAGTATCTAAATCAAGTGAGCTTTGAATTTTTTATGTATTTTTCTGTTGTAGGTCTTGTTCTTTATACTAATACGTAATAAATTCATTATGGGTGTTAATCTTGTAGTGAGCTCATTAAGTTTATAGTCATCAGATTCCACAAACAACAACACATGTAGAGTATACCATTGTGAGGAAACTATCATCCAATTCATTTTTGGTAGACCAAATAATTATGGGCATAGGTTCATACCCTGTCGAAACCAAAAGTACACTATTATGTCTACATGTAAATTGATGGTATGTTATTTTACACATTCATTTTGATTTATTTTTTTGTGTTGCCCAAAAGTTGTGAGTTCTTCGAATGAATTGATGAGGAAGAGTGTACACGTTGCAAGGGTGTTATACTCGAATTGGTAGGCAAGGTGGATGAGCAAAGAAAATTGATTTTTGACCACCAAGACATTGAACTGAATCTTGTGTCCACTATTACAGAATTGAAATTTAAGCTACAAAGAACTTAAATTGCTCTTGAGGCGATGCATGCACCAAAGAATGGCTCATTAAATCAGTTTTGGGCTCGTAATATGAAAATAAGAATATTGTTCTCCTTGACTATTGCATTGGGTGCTTTTGTTGTTTATCTGATAAGTTATGTGTCAATGTGAAATATCCCTATATTAGATGGTGTATATATATGCTTGAGGAATTTGATGTAAGATTTTGCTTCCAACTGTGATTAAGTATGTAATTAATGTTTAAATTGTCAATCTTGCTGCTAATTAATAGATTATCTTTTGAATTTACAGTATACAGAACTGTGTGTATATATGCATAGCTGACCGAATATATACATATGAGTGTGACTTAGTAATTTTAATTAAGAGAATTAATAATACAACAGTTTGATAGTCATATAGGGTTCCACCAATGTTGATGAACTAAGTGTGCATGGATTCCACTACATATATGAATTGACATATCGTAGTGAATGACCCATGAGGATTGCAATATTTTAATAATATCCAACATTTTAATGACTATGGGGCCACTATTTGAAAAGGAGTAATGAGTACAAGTTGTGGTACAAGTTTGATTAGATATAACACATCTATGTGAATAACCCACTTGCCCTATATTTCACGCAATTTACTCCACCCCAAACAATTTAACAAAATAAGATGTCGGTAAAATTTAATATATAGCATGTCCATGATTCATTTGTTAATTTCACCACCACATAACAAGTAGCAATACACTAAATTCTTATGGTGCTACATGGTGTTACGGGCTATACCTTGGTCAAAACAAGGTTTTTTTCACTTCAAATTAGATGTGAGAAGTTGATCGACATGGGTGTACTATTTGGACCATGCGAGGAAGATGGTGTTTGGGTTGTGGGTGAGAAAAACAAACATGCTATCATCCATGCTATGAGGGGTTTTAAATCAAGCAGTAGGTAAAAATTAAATGTTTGAACAATGCATAGAGCAAAAAAAAAAAATTGCTAAATGATATAAGGTATGAAAATGGTTGACAAATTCTCCTTATGGTGCGCTACACCCAAGGATGAAATTATCCCAAAATTTCCACAATATATCAACGATATGTCTGTTTTTTTAGAGTATCGATATCGATATTGGGGAAAAAGATATTTCTTTTCTGATATCGAGAAATATCATGAAATATATGCAAAAATGTTGATATTGATTTACCACAGTTTAAAAATTTTCAGATATCGAGATATGTCCAGGAAATATCGATAAAATATCGACAAAATATTGAGGATATATCTAAAATATCGAAAAATTATCTATAATTTAAAAAAAATAAAATAATTTTTTATTTTACTTTTACTAACCAAATACTCCCTCCGTCCCAACTTAAACTTCACACTTTTCATTTTGGTCCGTCCCAAATTCAACTTCACACTTCCATAAAAGGAAAAAACAACAAACTAATATCCCTCTAACATACTTTAATTTCAAATTTGTCATCACCTTTTTAACATACATAACATACTTTATCATTTATTTATTACCCAAAAATACCATACTACCCTTAAAAGTAAGTCAAAAAGTGATTTTTCTTAAACTCCGTATCTACAGTAAATGTGAACTTGAATTTGGGACGGAGGGAGTACATTTTTTTTGTTATTAATATATTTAATTTAAAAAAATAAAATAAAAAATAAAGCAACACTTGCGTAAAATCATCTCATGTTGAGATTGTTTTACATTTGATTAATTCAATAAAATGACGTACTACTGGCACATTCAGAACTATTTTCATAATTTTTCTAATTCAATGAGTTGGTATTAGTTGTTATGTATTAAACAATAAGTAGTAATTATTGTATGACTCACACTTAGGAGTGGGGAAATACGGCATACCGAAAATACTGATACCGTACCAAAATTTTCGGTATGCTATTTTGCATACCGATGTTGATACCGAAATTTCAATATATCAAAATGTTGGTATACCGAAATTTCGATATACAAAAATGTATACAGTTGCCAAACCGAAATAAATACCGTGTCGTTATTTTTAGTATATACCGACTATACCGAAATACAAAAAATTTATTTCATTTCAAAAATTCAATATACCAGCATTTCGAAATGAATACCGAAAAAATCAGAAGATCACAAAGAGAGAAGTTGAAAGATCAGATAAGATTTCTATTAAGGAAAAATATTATCTAAATGTAAATATCAAACCCACAAATACCAGGACAAAGCAAATAGAAACTCCCAACACAGACAGATTATATGAACACCAAAACAAATATTCCAGAAAACAACAAGCATTATATTCCAGTAAACAACAAGCACCTATGTAATATAAAAAGGATTTTATGGAATCAAAATTAGCCCTAGCCAAAAAAAATTTAATTAATCCAACAAAAAGTTGAAGCCCTAGCTAAAACAAAATTTATCAACCCAGGCCAAAATAAATTTAATCAACCCAATAAAAAAATTAAAGACCTAGCCAAAACAAATTTAATCAACCAATAGAAACGTTACTCAAAGCCTTGACCTTCAATCTGGGCGAGTCGGGTTTGAGCATAATGTACAAGGTCGTAGTGAAAGACAGTACGGCGTTCACGGTGCGCAGGATAGGAGAGAATGGTATAGAGAGGTTCAGGGAAGGCCACTGCTGACGTAGAAGTAAGTGGGCACACCGAGCTCCGTCAAAATTTCGAATGCCGAGTGGAAATCGATGACGAAGGCCTTGATTCTCAATTTCTGGAAAAATTCTACGAGGGCTTCGCGAAGGGTTGTTGAGATAAGGGATTTCGAAGATGATGGATGAATTAGGTGTGACTGTGTGATTGAGAATGAGTATGACCTAGAAATTGAATCGGTAATGGAGTATTATTCATGAAGAGGGTTGGAATTTGGGCTAGGCCTGCTTTGAGCTTATTAATTAAGTTAGATTGGGGTACCAGACATGCATTGGGCTTAGTAATAAATTTAAATTGGGGCCCAAAATTAAAAACTCGGCATAAAAATAAAATATTAAAAAATAATATAATTTTTTTGGCATACCGAAATACCAAAATTTTAACTCGGCAAATACCGATATCGAACTAATTTTTCAATACGGCGACTATACTGTACCGAAAATTTCGATATACCTAAATTTTGGTATTTTTCGATATTTTTCGGTTCGACAAGCTCGGCATACCGAGTTTTCGATATTTTTCCCCACCCCTACTCACACTATTTAAATACGTTGTTATTGATTTGTTTATCATGTGTTATGAGTTTTATTGGGATTTTAAAGTGTATTTATATATTAAAATTAGTTATAATATATTGAAAAGTTAATTAATTAATTTTCTTCTTTTTTAAGTTTCCGTGATTTTTTAAATTTTTACCGATATCGATATTCGATATCCATCGATATATCCGTAAATTTGAGGTACCGATATCGATATTTTCATCCTTGGCTACACTTTGTTGATAACCAGATATGTTTTACCATAGTTGTATGTGCCATGAAAATTGTCGTGGGTTACACATTATTATTGTTAAGTTATATGTTATGAGAGAGGTCACTACTAGAAAAATAGATATAAGTGACATTTATAAATGTCATGTAAAAGTAATTAATACTCCACTACATTTAACCGATAATGGCATTCTTAAAAAATGTCTTTTAATCTAATGTAGCAGTAGGTATTAACCAACTATACATTTTTAAGTGTCGCTATAAAGTAATTTAGAGTACACTTAATTATTTAATTATATCTATAAAAAAGTTATATTTTTTAGTTGAAGCAAAAATAATTGAGACTTGTTGCTTCTCACACGAATCAAACTGGAAGAACGTGAATTTAAACATTAACTCTGACCAATTGATCTATTATAAAATACAGTAATATTTCACCAATTTATATATATGCATACATAGACGTAATATATATATATATATATATATATATATATATATATATATATATATATATAAACTATTAATAGTTATTTTTATTTATTTGTTAGCATGAAAAAATAATTTTATAAAATTTCAACTAATGATAAATAATAATAAAAATAAACATATCTTTTAATTAATTTTTATTGAATTTATATTTAATATTTATTTATTTATTATGTTAAAATTTTTAATATATATTTAAAGTTAATAAGCTATTATTATTTAAATTTTAAATTTTTTAATTTTTCAACACATAATTACTTTAATTTTATTATTCATAAAATTTATTTATTAATTATTCATTAATATATAATATATTAATTTTTTTTTTATAAATTTATAAGTTTTTATTTTACTTTTTGACATCCTATAATATACAAACATCCTATAATATACAAAATATGTATTAAAAATTAAATAGAACTATTATCACATTTGATTAATATATTAATAGAGTGATATTACGACATTTATTAAATAATGTATTATTAAGATATATAAAAGTGTAGTTATAGACTTTTGATAACTTCATGTATTAAAAAAAAGTAGTTTGATAACTTCATGTATTAATAGAATTGTTATAATGATTTTTTTTTAAAAAAAAGTGTATTAAATTTAGTGTAGTAAAAAGTGTTTTTTATGGTAGTGGGTGATATTAAGTGCTAAATTTTTTTTTTCTTCCAGGAGGAAGTTAGCTGCAGCGTATTATCATAAGAGTGAACAATCTACAACGACTCTTAGATGATTGTTTGAGCCGGAGATCAATGTTGAAGTAACTTATATTGTACATTCTATAATTTCTATATCAGGTTGTACAGTCAGTGGACTCCTTGATAATGACTCATGTTCACTCTTTTTATTCATTCACAAGAATGATTACCCTTAAGTGAAAGGGATCAATTGTAGCACACGCATAACCAAGTTAAATTATCGAATCCATATGATTATCATTAAATAAGATACACACCAAATAATATGCACCACTAATAATTAAAACAAAATAACCTTTTTTATTTTGAAAATTATTACACTAATATTGCAGAAAAAATTAATATTAAATAAAATAATATCCACACACAATCACATGTTTTCAAGAGACAAGAACAAGATATAAAAATAGACAAGTGAATCAAATCATGCAGAATTTTATAGGAGTGAACACTTAAGCATGCTAAACCATTATGATCAAGTGAGATTTAACAATTTTAAAGAACAAAAATTCCTAGGATCAAATTATAAGATAACTCTCTATTCCCTTTCTAGGTACTTCATACTAAATTACATCTAAGGCTAGAGTATTAGACTTCACTTTATAGGTACTAAGAAAATTAAATATCCACCACCTCTTATTCACTTTCTAGGCGATTCACATGCAAAATTTCATTAAAGGCTAGTACAAGAGATCTATCATTTTTAAGTACTAAAGGAATTAGATTATGACTTCCTTACCATATTTCTCTTTAACAAATATCATGCAAAGATAATAAGGTATCCTATATTGATGGTCAAATAATCAAAGGCTATATTGGTCAATCTCCTTCAACTGCCACGAAATAACAAATATAATCATGCAACACACTCAAATCTCAATCATACATCAATAATTGATCATATCATGAATATATAATCAACAAGAGAATTAAGAAATATTATCATATAAGTTTAAAGTAGAACTTCAATAAGAAATAAATATTTTGCAAAAATCATCATCAATATGTCGAAAATCTCAAATCAACATGACAAACTTTCAAAATCCTAAACTATCAAAAGGAAACTAGCTTATAGTGTTATAAGCAACAACCATGACATTGAAATTTTTCTTACCCATGCGCTTATGAATCAACAATAAGAAAGTAAAGAGAGAAGAAAACCATTATCAGGAATAATTCTCCTTCTTCTTTTTCTGTCTTAATGATCCTCCTCCGTTCTTTTTCTGTCAGGATGGCGGAAGTGGATGTGCCATGAGGCGTGTCCTTTGGTGGTTCTGTTTTGGAGTCTGTCGTCGTCAAAGGCATGACAGTGTATATATAGGCTCATATATAAGAGTTTGGTATATGAGGTGACGTGGAAGTTAAGGCAATCAACTTAGCTATGCATGGGCCTAAGAATGTGGTGGCCCCCCCAACTACTATCATGGAATGAATGAACCATCTACTACAATACTCTCACCAAACGTGGCATGCAATTGATTTCAAATCAAATTCCATTAGGCCCACTTTAAGTGGATGGATTTATACATGGGCTTCCACATGCTCTTCAAGCTGCAACACGATCGCAGGCTTGTTTGTTGTGCTTTCTATGCCTTGGGTTGTCACGGCCACACTTCCAATAATGCTCCTCTTATATTTCTCAATTTCACTCTAAAATAGACAAAAAAAAATTGCAAAATCTCAACAATACCCGTAAAGTCCTAAAAATATGAAAATAAGCAATAAACTCCCCAAATAATGCTAAAATTATGCAATAATCATATGGAAAAGACCTATGAAAAGCGTGAATTTTAATGCTGATCAATTTATCCATCGTCGAGATTAATAATCTCTATGAAATGAATCATCTGCTAGTGAACCATACTCCCTGAATAGTGGGTCTATAACCACTGAAAATGCTTCTTGGGACGAACTAGCATGGATGGATCCTTCAGCTACAAGTTCATTACAACACAACCAAAGGCCATTAATAATTTCGTATGACTCTCCTGGGAATCCTATGCACGATGCCTCAAGATCATCCGTAGCCGGTACTCAACATCGTCGTCCAGACATTGGAGACAGCTTGGTGGCAGAGTGTTCGCCCTGAAAACCATTTTAATGGTGGTCCAACATTTTTGTGAAACACCTCAACTCTACTCTCCTTATATCATTGCCTTTTTTATTTTTAGGTTTTGAAGTTGAATGTTTAGTGTTTAGTAATGTTGTATAATGTATTAGTAATGTTATTGTGTTTGGCATTTAACTAAATGTATTTTTCATGTATCAATAATAATATTCTTAAGTACTCACATTTTTTATTTTCATTTTATATTGTATCACTCTTTTATTTAGGCCTTCATAAATCAAAAGTCTATTATAATTTATAACCACTCAATACTGATTCAGAAATGTTGATGACTTTTTAAATGATTTTTTTCGCATTTTCTTGAATAAATGTGTGCATTTGGGTCTTCACTTTATAATGTTTTTAGAATGTATAAATGTTTTAAAATATGTTTGAATTTATTATATTGTAAAAATATGGCAACTATTTTCTTAATGTTAAGTATTATTTTAAAGATTTTGGTAATGTCTAACAATTTGTCTTACATAATTGCTGTCACACAAAAGACTTCTTATTTAACGAATTTTTTTAAATATAAAATTTTCATTAACCAATTGTGGATAATTTTAGAGTGCACATAGGATTTATGGGTGTAAATAGGGTGAAGTGGGTAGTTATTTTTTTAATATTTATTATTTTATTTTATTTAATTATGAAGATTAAATTAAAACGTATTTTAACAATTAAGATCGTCCACATACACTAGGTGCACACTTATTGATCTCCTAATTGTGAAAACGCATAAATATATCTCAAATTATTTGGAAATTAGATTTATATGAATTAAGTATTTTATAGATAGTTAAATTTTTTTTAAAATTATATTACTATTTGAATGAAAATATACAAATTGATTTTAAAATATTTTATTGATACGTGGGTTGACATTAAATTGAAGAAGAATCCTAAAAGTAATATTAAAAATTATATGAAAATTAATAACAACAAAACTCATGCATTTTTAATAAAAAAAAAATTGATGCAGCACATATAAAACACATACACAACATATGAATGCAATAAAACACTTGCTAAGAATAGATTGAAAGAATTACAATAATATGTTGTTATGTCTATGTTTTCATTGATATCAGATACCTAGCCTTTAATTAGAATTTTTATATAAAATATTTGCAATACATGCGCCACATCTTTATCTTTTTATATGTCACGGGTGACCTTTATTTCAGTATTGCATCAAACATTTCCGCAGGTGTTTGATTTACACTTATATGAAGGCCACCTTGATTAAGATTCTATCTTTTAGCACATCATAATACATGGCATAATCAAGAAAATGAGTTGTTACTAGCAGATAACACACTCTTGCACTGCAAATATCACTTATTTCAGTCAAATTATATAATAATATAAAATAACAACACAACCAGTTCCAACGTCTTCTCAAACGTACTTGTGTACCCTAAAAACTAATATGAATGTCCAACAACACAATCACAAAACACATATCACCTAAATAACCCAGAGAAATTAAGCAAAGTACCAATATATACTAAACACAAAACAACGGGTTCTATTCTAAGTTACTGGCATCTCACCACAAAATCACAACACTTGTTTTCACACATCCACTACAACCACATGTAATAAAATATAAGGATTCAAGCCCAATATATGCATAACCAAGGCCATGTCATTCTCTTAATTGAAGATGAAAAACAATTCGAGCAGCTTGTTGTTCAAAAGCATGGAGGCTATACCCATTCTTTGGGAAAGGGTAAACATAGTGAGCTCTTCCAATGCATCACCTAGTGCATTTATCTTCTCCATCATCTTACACTCGTAACCAATGTTTGCTACAATATGACCGAGTCTTGCATTTTGTTAGTACTCGTACTATTTAATTACATATCTCACTAGATCCATCAAAAGATTTGCGTTTTCTTCGATTTTTTCCCAACCAAATCTACACATCTAAAGTTGAGGGGTGCGACTCATTAACATTATCCGTAATGGGAGCATTATTTAAGGTATTTGATGGCTCTATATTGGATAGTACCTAATCTCCCTCTACTGCTGCACGGCCTCAAAGACATTTTCTGCATGCTGCTCGGTAGCTCAATCGTTTCTAAATATGTCACGCCATGTAGCGTAAAATGGATACCTCTTCTAGTGTATCCATTTGACAATCTCATCCTTCTACGATAAAAATGCAAAAAAAAATTAGCGTAATAATCACATTTCACATTTACATTACTCGTTCTTTATAAATCATACGTACCCTAACATATGGTTTCCAAATAGAATCGTCCTTTACCAAAATCTGCTCGGAATTTTGATCCCAAGAAAAACCTAAAATGCCCATCATGTTATTTAGATATCGATGGTCATGCTCCCACACATGAATCTTGGAGGAAATATGATGCTCTGCACAGATATCACAGAGTGAATCCAACCGCTTCATCACCTTCTCTAACTCTCCAGCATAACCATTTCGAAAATCATTTTAGCCTCTATAATCTTTTTTAATGATCTTCTTCAAAGTCGTGATCAAAGTTTTCTCTTCATCCAATGTCCAGATACAATGCCTATGTGCAATAGAAGAAATTTCTATACTCTCAGCTTGACTCATATTAAGCGACTCAGATTCTCTGTGCTATTTGGTACATCATCTCCTATGTCATACCGTTAGATTGACGACACATAGGAGAGAGAAACTATACACTAAATCTTAAACCCTATGGTTAATGATTGGATTTATTTTCCCCCTCTTACGTGCCAATCACTTAACGTGTGATACAGTAGATGATACACGAAAATGGCGCAGAAGATTCGGTATGCATGTCGAGCGCATCCATTACTTATACTTTTAGGCTGTAAAAGTAGAGTAAGTGTGAACATATTGTAACAAATAAAAATTAAATATAAATTGGGTATAAAGATTATCTAGACAGATTTAATTTGAAAGATAATGTAAATGGGTTACAATTTCAATCAATCATCTGATTCTTCTCTCGAACCAATTTGGCTTGACTTGACTTTGACTTGTGTGTGTTGACTTTGACTTTTTTTACTGGAGTGTATACTGACTGTGTTGACGTGTATGTTGAGTTGGATCTTCAAATGAAGCTTGTCCGAGCTCGGATGTGTAGCCTTGTAACGTTGATCCGGAGGCATTGAACCTTTGTTCGGATTGAACGTTGACTGGAGAGCTTTCCGAGAAGAACGCTTGATCTGGGGACTTAGAGTCTTGATCCCGGATTGGTGGTCGTTCTTGACTTGAAGCTTGCTTGAAGATGTTTGAAGCTTGAAGACTTAAAGACTTGAAGATTATTTAAAGATACTCGCTTGTTCTTCACTTGAAGTTTTGAAGACTTGAAGATCCTTGCTTGAAACTCCTCGCTTGTTCTTCGCTTGAAGTTTTGAAGACTTGAAGATCCTTGCTTGAAGCTTTAAGATTTGAGGGTGCATTGCTCGTGTTCTCGATCTCTTCATGAACGTCGTCGTCGTCTTCGGGTGCTTGAATGTCTGTCTGTGTCCAAATAAATGGAAGAGACCCCTTTATATAGGTGAGAGGTGAAGTCCAGGGCTATTTGGGTCTTACTCTACGGGCTTGGGCCTCCAGTATGGGCTTGTTTGACTTAAGTCAGGTCTCATTTGACTTGAGCTTATTTAACTTGGGTCAGACTTCATTTAATTTAAGCCCTATTTAATTTGTTGGGCTCAATTTAACTATCAATTATTTATTAATCTATTTTGGGAATTAATTTATTTAAATTCCAAAATAAATTAAAATTGATATTTAATCAAGAAAATCTACGTGTCGCCATTTGATTGGACCGTAAATTTTAGTTGCTTACACATACATCACAAGATTTAGCACAATCAGATTCTTAGCAAGCCACAAGGAATATGTGTACTCAAATTATCAATCACAATACTTCATATTGAATATTACCTTCTTACTCAACATAATTTTACACAACATGATTACAAAAACAAAAGAAGCAACCCAAATAATCAAAAGTTCTATCTTTAGGATATTGATATATTCAAGTTCTCCTCTGTAACAGTTTTGAAAGAAATCTAGAATAAAATAAAAGGCTTAAAAGTTGAATAACTATATCAAAAATATAAATCGAAGAAAGTACAAGGTTCTATTTCGTGCATTGTGGAACATAAGACCAGCAAATGTTTGTACATGATTATACAATTTAAGAACACATGCATTGTACATTGAAGTAGCCAAATCGTCCCTCCAATTCTTCCAGCGTTGTGTGGACTCCTATTGATCTTCATGAGCTTTTCCTTCATCATTGACCTTACTCGGAGGCAACTCAAGATCGACTTGTCAGATAATTAATAATAAAAGGAGACTCTAATCAATTACTGTGTGGTACGCGAAATCCAAGTTCTCTAAAACTGGCATTCCATAGGACCCTTGAATCATTCGCACTACCCTCCTAATACATATATGAAATTCAGGTAAATGTCACAAATACCCAGGAAGTTAACTGTATTTGCCGTTGCAGTGACGATATCATCCCTGATCAGTCTTTGGAACAATAACTTCAATGTGCGTTACGTCTAGTATCCTTAAACACCCATGAAGAAATAGACATAACACATGTACTTATTAACCTATGTTAATACTATTCCAAACAAGGTATACTTATAAATAGACAAATATAGTTACCTTAAAGCACTTCAACCTGTTATCAGTAATATGCTCATCGATGGGATCAGGCCAGGCCAGCAACAATGGATGAAGCTTGAGGACGTAGTAAGGACCCTATGAAAATTTTGACAAATAGTGTGGGTTGACCTTTTGTATCCACCATACTATGTGGTTTTTTTCATGATGTGCTAGTATAAATAAAAATTGAGCTGCCATTTCAGCCATGAAGCAATTTATAGTATTCCTAAGACTGCTAGTCACCCGTAAAAGACGTGACAAAATAGAGAAAGTAGCCCTATTCATCTTAAGAAAGTGATGACACATCACATCGACTACACCTATAATTTCTCTCAACTTATTTATCTGCCTTGGGATTCTAGGAAAAATGCTATATTGGCCCTGAAAACGCATGTGTTGTGTTGGGGACATACTTTCTCTTATGTAATCATCAGATAACCCATATAAATATTCATAAGCTTATTCATAACAACAAAAACCTCCTCATTAGAATGAATTTCATCATTGCAATCAACATCAATCCTAAGCAAAAGAATTTGATCACTTTGCAATCTACTTAAATATTTAGAGGAAGCCTAAAAAATAAATAAAAAGAAAAAGAAGATAAACATGGGATGCAACAACTGGATATCATGCACGTCAACATAAATCACAATACCACATTAAATGATTAATATTCTTTAAATAAGCTATAGTAAAGGCTAGTGAATATAATAAAAAAACATGCAAAGAAAAAAAAAAGATAAGATAATGGTGGTCTACAATTAAATGATTAATATTATACACTGGATATCATACACGTCAACATAAATCACAATACCACATTAAATTATTAATATTCTTTAAATAACCCATATTAAAGGCTAGTGAATATAATAAAAAAATATGCAAAGAAAAAAAAACCTAATGGTGGTCTACAATTATGCGTTCATTCCTAAGTACAAGGTACAAAAAGTTAAAAATATAATTAAAAAAATCTTGATACAATTAATATAATTTCCAAAATAGATTTGCAAATGACATTTACAACTCTATTGAAGAAATGTCCATTCTGGCATAACAATACCTAATAACATATTGAATTAAATTCAATTATAGATAGAATTTGGTCATTTAACAAAATTTTACAATAAATATTGCATCGAATCGGCAAAATACATGAGATAAGCAAGACACATATGGTAACAAAGCATGCAAAAACTGATCACATAAATTGAACAAACCATTTGTGATTATTCTCATAATCTCATATCAAGTATAATCAACTTGAGAATCATATTCATCTCAAAATTTTAACATTGTTCATGAATAATGCACTGGAAATACATAGATTGGACAACAGAGAGACATGAATGTGTGGCCACGTGGACAATCTTAGATAATTAGCTGCAAGAATTATTAGTTTTTTAACAGAATATCAATTTATCTTCCCTTCTCTTTTTTTCTTTTGGGTTCCAGAGGGCAAGTAATATGTTAGACGAAAAATAATATACCCAAATGGCCTTCAAGCATCAAGAGTTATGACAGGTCCACTAAAAATAATGGCAACCAAGTGGCATAAAACACTTCCAAATGACTTTGCAAACAAGAACATTACTTGACCAACTAAGACACAGTGCACAAATCACAACAAGAAATAGCCACACTGGAATATTACAATTGGATTGAATATAATTAGCCAATATATCAAAGACCTAAATGAAGCAATATTATTTCTCTCATCGTAATTACTAATAATCCAATTTACAGAATCCCAACTCTATTATCAATACCCAATTTACGCCTTGATTCCCAACTTAATTATGCAAAATTTCTCACTTCAAAGTTCTTTGGTAGAAGGAATTACAATGAACAATAACGTACTTCAAATTTAAGCAAAATAATAAAAAATAAAAATTAAACAAAGAAAACAAATCTTATTATGTTCTTAATCCAAAAGTGTCAATAATCAATTTCAACAAGAATTTTTAATTTTTTTAATTATCAAAACATACAATCAATATTCCAAAACAAATAAATTTTACACTCATAAAATTAAAGAGTGCAGAAGACCTAATTAAGATCGACATAATGAATAAAATAAATGAAATTCATAAGAAAATACCTCAATGTAGTATAAGTAAAGCGTTCAGATTGAAATTCAAAGCTATTGAAAACCCATTTTACCACTCTAGGTAAAGCTCATAAGGAGATTGTAAGGAAACAACACAAAAAAGATGGATATGTACATTAGCTAGTTCTAAAATGCCAAGATATTCAAGAGAGATGATTTGAGAGAGAGAGAGAGAGAGAGAGAGAGAGAGAGAGAGAGAGAGAGAGAGTATGTGTTGTCCAATTTTTTAATTTCCACACCAAAGTTACTCTTTGGCTTCGTTTACTTTGATGCTCAGGTTTTACAAAACTAAGGATAATTACTTTGATAAAGAGATAGTCGGGTAATAATTTTAGATTTTGAGTCGATATTGGTGAAATTGTTAAAATGACTTCCAACAAACAAATTTCATAAAAAACCACAAATAAAATGAAATCTAAATTTAATATGAAATTTAAAAATGAAAGATGCAGTGGAATTTCGTATAAATCAAAGAAATTACACAAACAAGCGTCATCTCAAACTATATGACAAAGTTCCATCTATAGGTTGCAATTACAGTCGGGGGCACTGTGTTAATGGAGGTTGGCAGAGGAAATACAAGAAATTGACGATAAGAGGATATGATCAATGAATGAACTTACATATATGTACAGCTGCGGAGCATCAACAAGGAAGGATGAAGAGAGTATGATTGGCCACACCAATCTAATGACAGTACAAGAAATTTATGAGAATCAATTGACAAGGGTGAGATCTGTGAAATTTGAGTTTGGAAAAAGAGATTGGATTTGAAAGATACACCTAAGCTAATGGAGTAAGCTGAAGTGATCAAATCCCTTAGTTTCTCTTTTCCTACCGCAGCTTCAATCTGAGAAGAGATTGATTTTGTTGTGTATTTTTATTTTGTGTAGGAAGGGTAAAATGATAATTTAGTGCATTAAAATCGAGGGTTGAAAGTTATCCACAGAATTTTGGGGTTAACGTAGCACTAGTTCAGCCGTGTTTGGGATCGGGCCGACAAAAGCCTAAGGGTTATCCCTCTGTCATAACCTTCAAAGTAAACAATCATTTAATATTATTCAACAGAAAGTAATCCTTGTTAACCCTCAAAGGAAACACGCCATTACTTTGTATATTTAATTTAGCAAACTAAGAGAAATTATCACAAATGGTCCAATAAGTATGATAAAACCCACAAATAGTCCTCTAACTTTGTAAATTGTCAATTTTAGTCCTTTTTAAACCAATTTTTATCCTAGTTGTCCAATTTATGTCCAATTTCTTTAAAAAATTTCAAAACTTACAGGAGGCCTATCGATACCTCAATTTTGGTACATTTCCGGCACACCCATTTCTCCAAGATCCTACGTGGCAACACACAGCTAAAAACTTCCTTGCCACATCATTAGGAGGGAAAATGGGTGCCACGAACGACGACGTTTCGATGACCGATTTTCCCTCCAAATAATGTGGTAAGTAATTTTTTAGCTGTGTGTTGCCACGTAAGATCTTGAAGAAATGAGAACGTTGGAAATGTACCAAAATAGAGGAATCGATGGGCCCCCGATAAGTTTTGAAAAATTTTAAAGCAATTTGACTTAAATTGGACAACTAGGATCAAAATTGGTTTAATAAAGATTAAAATTGGCAATTTACAAAATTAGAGGACTATTTGTGGTTTTATCATACTTGTTGAACCATTTGTGATAATTTCTAGCAAACTAATTTCGTCTAGAAAGTAAATTGATTTTTTTCTAAATTTACTATAGGATAACTCAGTTAAATCCCAAAGTAAATATGCCCTTACAGCTTGTTTGGTAGCGTAGATGGGATTATGCATGATGGATGAATGAAATGATGTCTTATACCAGTTAATACAAGTTAATACATCAGTACCATGTTTGCTTTATAATTGAAAAAAGACAATGACTAGGATAGGACATGTTTTTTTTAAAATTTCATACAGCCGGACCTTTAAAACAAAATGGGTAGGATTTTTATAAAATTTGAGTTAGCTTGGAACGTGATCGCCTCGCACCGCTCTTGTTATCTTCGCAGTTTTCTCTATCGCTTTCGCTGGGGACCCGCCTACATTTTGGAACACCTTGTCGACGCACCTTCATTGTATTGAATCTACCACTATCTTCTTCTTCATCTGATGTTGTCAGATATGGCTACACTCTCTGATCAGTCAACACCAACTCAACCGGAAAGTCGTTGACTTCCACTCTTCAGCTTGTTGACCACTTCTCCATTTTCGGGCCCGACATCCCACTCCTCTCCCTCACCGGCTACCGCCAAGTAACTATAGCATTACTTCATCACTATATCTGACCATTGAATCTAGAATTTGATTGTTGAAATCTCATCTCTCTAGCTTGGAAATAAGAGACTGCCTGTGGGTCACCGTCACCGAGAATCCCAGATGGGAAATCCCGAACAAAGTTCTTCCCCGCCAACACCGCTGGGAAGAGAACCACCTCCACCGCCACCACCGCGCTCCGCCGCAGCTCTCCCACCCAGCTCAGACCTCGTCTTCTCCCTCCACAACACCATCCCTTTTGGCTTCACCGTCAGCCGCCGTTCCTCCGGCGACACCCTGTTCGACGCACCCCACCCTACACCACCCCTCCATCTACCTTGTCTTCAAAGACCCCATTTGAAGTGATCCTGGAAGTTGCTTCTTGTTTGTTGATGAATGAGTTGTTGACATTTTTTATTTTTTTTGAATAATATGTTGTTATAACAAAGACTCTGCAAACTAATTGAGTGTTTAATTAATAATGAAAATTTATAACTTTATTAGTCACTTTATCCATCGAAAAAATCAACAACCAACTATAATATGCATGATTTTGCTCATTTGAGGAAAAAACATATTTTGATAAATGTTTCACAAATTACATATAGTAGGTTATATCTACCAAATTTTATATTCAATATAAATTGGTAGATCACTCTATTTAAATAATTAGATTACTCTTTTGAATTACTTGGATCACTATTTGGAATTAGTAGGATTACTCTCTGATAGAATTAAATTGTGTGTCACCCTTTTATAAATAATTATATTACTCTTTTGAATTAGTAAGATTACTATTTGATTTGATACTCTGATTTATAAAATAATTAGATCACTCTTTGGAAATTAATTGGATTACTCTTTAGTGTTAGTAGGGTTACTCTTTGATTTATACTCTGATTTATAAAATAATTAGATTACTATTTGAAATTAATTGGATTACTCTTTAGTATTAGCAGGGTTACTCTTTGATTTGATACTATAGTTTTTGAAAATAAATAGACTACTCGAATTAGTAGGATTACTCTATGCTTTGATCTGAGACTCCGATTTTGTAACAATAAAGTTTTTTTTAATAATAACTTAATTGGATTACTCTATAAAAATAATTAGGTTACTCTTTGGAATTTATTATATTACTCTTTCATTTCAAACTCCGATTTTCTAACAATAAAGTCTTTTTTATAATGAATTAATTGGACTACTCTATAAAGTTAATTATGTTACTCTTTCGAATTTATTAGGTTATCTTTATAATGAATTATATTACTCTTTGATTTGTGACTTTTCAAATTTTTAACAATAAATTCTTTTTTTATAATGACTTAATTGAATTACTCTATAAAAATAATTAGGTTACTCTTTGAATTAGATTACTCGTTATAATGAATTGAATTAATCCTTCATTTAAGACTTCGATTTTCTAACAATAAAGTCTTTTTTAATAATGAATTAATTGGACTATATAAATCCAAATTTTGATGAAAACATCCAAGATCGTCAAAAAAAATTTTTTAAAAAAAAATCGATACTCCAATGATTTGGTCATTCCATATGGAGAATCAAATTGAAAACTTAACAACACTGAGGAATTGTGCTATTCTATGTTAATTAATAAAGTCTTCTGAAGGTCTACTATTTCTTATGATCAAGCATGCTTACTCACTACATGACATATTTTGCACTATTCAGACGATATTTAATTTCCTCCACAGTTCTCATTACTATAAAAATATATATTGAGTTATTAACTATTTTATTGAATTCAGCATTTTTTAGGTCAAATCGACAACAAAAACTCAACACAGAACAAATTGATAGGAAAATGAAATGAAGGTAAACCATTAGAAAAAGAATTACCAAATAGAAACAAGCGAGTAAATGAAAAATAGTAGGAGAAAAGAAAGAATAAAGAATAAAGAGCACTCCCGCCTGTAGGAATAGTCGGAAGAACACTCAGGTGGTAGTGCGGTGGACATTGGTCAATAATTTCAGAGTAATTCATATACCCTAATAATCAAATCAATCAACTCAAAATGGCATCCCGTGAATGCCAACTTTGCCGCTCCATCGACCCAATCATGGCTCACCAAATCCTCCACCGCGGCTCCTTCGCTCTTCTCTGCACTCCCTGCGTCCTTCGCCACCACACTGGCGCCTACTGCCCCCTCTGCTCCGACATCCACGACAACTCTACTGCCTCCCACGTCATGTGCCACAGCTACCCTGCCATGACCCACTACCTCCGCACGTCGCGCTACCTCTGCAACCAGTGGAGATTGGGCCAGCCAACTGTTGTGCCTGCCAAAATTGCCGCCGTGTAAAAGGAGAATCCTATACCTCTTGTGGGTGACGCTCGAAATCGGATGGGTACCCGTGAGATTTCCAGCAACCCGCGAGATTTCTTCTCTTGGATCCAGAAAAGGAGATAGTGGATCCGCGAATTTAATTGTTGCACTAATCAATTCATGGGACTGGTTGTACCATAGTCTCTCTCTTGAAAAAATTTAAAAAATGGGATTGTAATGCGGTTCCATAAAATTTAACTGCTTAATAAATCTGATTAAGACATAATAAATTACTCAATTTACAATTATATCTACGAGTAATATTTCTATTTTTTAGATGCTCTACCCCGGAAAGTTTAACGTTTTTCTATTCTCCTCCATCTCTCATTTTCTCACTCTTTTTCTTTATGGCCACACAACTCTCATATTATCTTGTTTCCATAGAATAAAATTGTTCTTGATCTTTCAAATGAAACTATATCAGATTTGCAGCTTACGCTTCCTAAAATGAACAATCATATGCTTATTAATTTACAAGTTGGTCTCTTGTGCCCCCGGGCACACAAGTTTTTGCCTTAATTTACTGCAGGAATTGCTGTATGGTTTAAATCCATCATCTTCCTTGCTATCTCTGTGTAAGAACAAAAAATCAAAATCTTTTATGTTCATGTATAGAATAAATAACATGTAAAAATTAAGCTAAAAATTCCAATACATAAAAATGGTTATGAAGCATCATTCAAAATAGCTCATTGTCGATTAAACATTATTTTGATTGCTAGATTACTATAAAGATGCCACTTCATGTAAAAATTAACAAATGAATAGTCTTCGTCGAATTGCTTCCCTCTCCAAAAAGATATTAAAGTCAGTCGGTGATAGTCCTTTAGTCTGGGTCTCGATCCTTCAATCTTAAGCTGAAGAACCAGCAAGGTACTTCTTTCAAAACGACAAACCCTCACTGATATTTCCTTCACTAGAATCCACCACCAGATTCATCGCTATCCCCAGAGAAACACCAATTTCCTCGCCGAGTCACCATTGCCAATATACTAGTTTGTCGCTGTGCCGCGCCAGAAATATACAAACTACGATAGATATCAAATAAAATTTCTAATTGATTACCTCGATTTATCCTAATTTATATACAATAAAATAAAATTAAGAATAAAATGAATCCCTTAAAATAGGAAAGAATTCCTATAATTAAGTAAATCAAATATTCACATATTAATCTATATATTATCTAAAATATTCTTTGGGAGGAAGCCTTTATAGTTCGTCACCGTCTCTACAGTCCACCGCCCTAAGCCGTCTCGCCGAAAATCGCTATCCTTACCGAAGTCCAAGATACCGCCCACTTTTCAGATGTTGTATTTAACTTACTGTGTTTCACATTTTGTGCCAGATTATGCAAAGTCTTGCAAAACCAATAACTTGGGATGATGAAGGAGCAACAAGCTTGATTGAGTTTGTATGAACGTGAGTTTCTTCGCAAATGTGTGTTTCTCTTTGGGGGTAAAATTGAAATTTTACCTTTTAATAATGAATGGGATGTCTCATCCGGCATTGAGTGTGAGATGTGTAATACGTAAAATGGAGGCTTGCTCACAACGGACCCTCAATTTTTAACGGGGTCATAGGTTTATACATTTCCAGTCAAACAAAGTATTAGAAAGGTTTAATCATCTATCCCTTATTAATATCCTCTCCAAACAAGTTGTTAGTGAATGAACCAATATCCCAATTAGCCTAACGGTAGGAGGAGGGGTGTTGAAGTCTTTTTACCCGTCGCCGAGTTCTAGAGGAATCGCTGTTAAAAGAGAGTGACCGAAAGGAAGAACATCTACGACGAAAAGGGGATTCTTTCTTCATTCCTTTTTTCTTTTATATTCCTCTCCCCCCGCCCCCACCTTTTATATTTCTCTCACTACTGAGTTGAGAAATATATTATTTCCGACAAAAGGAGATTAATTTCTCCTCGTTTCGAGGTTTAATTAATGTTCTCTGAGTTCTCAATTTTTAATTCGAATTTAATCTGAATTATCCTGCGACGGGTGCGGTGATTGGACGGATCGGGCAATCATGCTGTCGCTGCAGAGTGATCCGCGGCAGTATAACCTAAATCCGCAGCAGTTACAGCAACAGCAGATGATTAGGGTTCCGTACAATGTCGGCGCGGATCATCATCGGGAGGATTCGTCCTTGACGTTGGCCTCTTCGAGTAATAATACCAAGCAAGAGCTTTCGCGTGAAGGTTTGTGTATTTTATGTTCTCTTTTAGCTGTTTTATTTAATTTAAAGTTAGAATTTCGATAATTTAGTATTTTTAGTCGGATGATGCTTTTCTGCTATGCTGTTAATTAGGGAAGTTGATAAACTTCTTACCTTTTTTGTTGCGTGGTTTGGGAATTAGGGTTTTGAGTACATAAGTAATTTTTCTGGGTGCTCTTAGGCCTTCTCTTGGAATTTGTTAGATGGGATTTCGAGCATCTCTCTCCTATTGATTGGTTGGTGTAATTCTCCGTATGATTTCTTTCTAGTAATGATGATCTAAACATAATATTTGGGAAATTCCTTGGTTATGTTGATCCTGTGAAACTTTCAGCATTCCTATATTCCCTCCTAATCTGTTTAATTTATATAGCATGGAATTATTAACAGTCCCGGTTTTTTTTTTTTTTTTTTGGATGTTTAATGGTCTTGTTATTCACAGGGATTTGATTATTGAATACAATTTCATTTCTCTGTCATGTATGTCGATTGGAAACTTTTTCTGATATTTTTTCTTTTTCATCTTTGGCAACTAGATGCTTCATTTTCACCCCTCTAGTTCTCTGGCTAATTGGGGGACAAATGCTTCTTATACGTTTAGTTAGTTTGATAGCAATCATATCATAGATCCTTGGATTTGAAATTTTGGTTCGCTTGGATTCTGAAATGTTGCTACTTATTTTTAGAAGTATTCGCCTATAGTTGGGATAGTTTTGACAAAAATTTGCAAAGGTATGAATAGCAGTCTGAGCCTGGGTATGGATAGCTAGGTTAAGATATCAGGGAGTTTGCGATGAATTCACTTGGATTCTTCTTGCAATCTTGTTAATTTTGGTAGTCATTGTGAAGTTATAGCACAATCAGCCTACACCGCATTCTATTCTGAAAACCACACTATTGCAAGTGCAAGTGTGCTTGAGAGCTCATTGTAACCTTCTATGTGAAAGCAGTATAATCCCAAATCAGTGACAATTTCAGACTTGCTGGTGTCAACAGTACGGTCGTGTATTATATTAATGATAGATATTTATGCTTTCTGGAGGTTTATATTGAACATTAATCGTGTTAAGATCGTCTAATTTCTGGCGTAGTTCTTACTTATTGAGTAATGAGTGGCTCATAAGAATGACATGGGCGGTTCAGAGAGCATTATGTGAGTTGGAAAAATGAATTTTGAACAAGGGATATAAATATTGCCATTCAGATGGTCTAAAATTATCTCTATATTTTCAGTCTGTTGATTAGTAAATTTTCTTACTTTGTGTTGTATAAAGGGTTTGTAGAAAGTTAGGAGTGTATTAGTCGTCATCTATCATATGGAAAGTTAGCTGCTACAATGCCAAGTCCTCTAGGATGATGATTGGCCAAACTCCATGTGATGGGACTTCTTTTCTATGCTTTGTTTGTTGCATTATTATTTAATTTGGTGATGAGGGAAGATGAATGCAAATGCTGCTGTGTTTTTGGTTTCTCTACTCTTATGCTATTATAAAATCAATTCATTTACTGCTTTATATAAGCTTTTTTCTACCAGTGTTTGCAATTATTTTCTTACTATAATTTTTTATTTCAATTGACACAGTTGATGAAGACATGTTCTTGAACCTTGCTCATCAAAATTACAAAGCTGGTAATTATAAGCAGGCACTAGAACATAGCAAAGCTGTGTATGAGAGAAACCCACGTCGTACAGATAATCTGCTTCTACTAGGAGCAGTTTATTATCAGGTTGCCCTTGGGTTGCTTCTCTTTATTCATTTTTTCCTTGTCTACTTCTGCACCTTGAATGCAAAATTTGAAACTGGTTTTATAATCTTTTTTAGTTGCATGACTTCGACTTGTGCATTGCAAAAAATGAAGAAGCTCTTCGAATTGACCCTCAGTTTGCTGAATGCTACGGAAACATGGCTAATGCATGGAAGGTAACCACTTGTTTGTACTTCCAAAGCTTCTTACTAGTTTCAAATCAAATGTTGAAAAGCAGAGAAGTTAGATATGTTTCTCTTGTTCTTCTTGCAGGAGAAATGCAATATTGATGTTGCCATTCGCTATTACTTGATTGCCATTGAGGTTTGTCTACCTTCACTTGTACAGTAGGATCCGTTCTAATTACAGGATTTTTTTATACGTTCCTTTTCCGATCGCTTCTAAACGAAAAAGGAACATATGAACTTAATAATATGGGCGATTGATTTCTTCTGAGAGATTATATTGAACTGATGCCATGTTATATGATCTGTATGCCTTATAATTGCCCTGGAGATCTGTTACTTGTGGATTTCATTCTGTACTCAGTTAATATATACCACTCTTTGTCATGGAAACTTAATGTAATTTTGCTTGTATAAGTTGTTAGTTGGAATCTGAATTCTCTATTTCTGCTGTTGCCTCCTTTTATCCCCTGAAGGTTTCCTTACTGTTCTTATCTGTGCTATTAATCTCTTGTAATTCTCCTTACTGAAAGGATGATGGATTCAGTTAAATGTGATAATTATATAAGCTTTTCTTAGCTATCTAGTGTGGTTGTCTCTGTCCAGATTATTATGCGGTTGAAAGCTAAGACTGATATACGATTAAGACTAAATTCTGTTGGCTACCTATGATAGGTCATGTGTGTCAATTTTCAAATATAATCTTTGTTTTCTGTCATTACCCTCGATGTGCTTATCCTTACCTTGATGATATATGATGCATTTAGTAATTATATGCTTGTTATTTTGAAAAGTTTTTTTTCTTGGCTAAGGTTTTCTCTAATTATTTATTGTATTTAAGGGATGAACCTTCGTATATATTGCTGTTGTTTTTGAGTACATAATCTATAATTGAATTGCTTTTGTTTTATCAGATGTCATTTTCTTGAATGACTAGGCCCCAATACATTGCGTTGTTTATATGGCATGTTAATTTCCAGAAATACTGGTTCTCTTTTACTATGTTCATATAATTCTTCTGTGATATTTTTTTGAGCCCATAACTTTTACCAAAAGATCCTCTATTTTGAATGATTGTTCTCCATCTTCTGTCAAGATATAAGTCCATTTTCCTTACTGTCTTGCTGAGATAACTTGTTTAGCCAACCAACACCCTGCAAATAGTGCGAACTAGCTTTAATATTAATAATGAGAATGATGAGAGCTGAGGTTTCGCAGTTCTATTTCATTCTTTTTTGCCTTTTTGGTGAAGCTAGATAAATTTTTTTCTGGTGGACTGCTGTTGGCTGTGAATTAGCTCTATTATTCCTTATTATATTAAGTGAATATGAAAATGTTTTGAAGATGGAAGGTGTTGTGGAAGTTTTACAGCTGCCATGCAATTCTAATATATCACATCTTCCTTGCATAACTCTGTTTCTGAAAAATTATCCACAGCTCCGGCCCAATTTTGCTGATGCATGGTCAAATTTAGCCAGCGCTTACATGCGGAAAGGAAGGTTAAATGAAGCTGCTCAATGTTGTCGTCAAGCTCTTGCTCTGAACCCTCGTTTGGTAATCTTTATAGTGAGATTACTGTAGTATTATTTCCAACAAATAAGATTTATTCATATCTATTTCAATCTATTGCTCTAGGTTGATGCCCATAGTAACCTTGGTAATCTGATGAAAGCTCAAGGTTTGGTGCAAGAGGTAAGAGCATAGTTGACAATCGTCTATTTGGTTCTTTTCCTGGATGTTCCTGTTATACCTTTATTTGTACAATTTTGATGTTGCTAATGGTTTTCTGTTGAACACTTTTATCTCGTGTTTTTTTCCATCCAAGTAGTATTGCCCTTGGAATTATTTTTTGTTTGATTGTGATAACCTGTTTATGATGAACATGAGTTGATTGGGATAGGAATAACAAACTCATATCTGTGTTTCTTCATTTAAAATGTTGTATTCTTTTGTGCTGGATGTTGGTTAGTTGTGTTGCTGGATCTCTACAATTCGTTAATCATACTATTTCAGTGTTTTTTTTTTATTTTTTTGAAAAGCTATATTTCTTCCTGCAGGCATATAATTGCTATCTGGATGCTCTTGGAATTCAGCCTACTTTTGCTATTGCATGGTCCAATCTTGCTGGACTGTTTATGGAGGCTGGTGATCTTAACCGGGCCTTGCAATACTACAAGGTGTGAATTTTCAACATTTTATAGTTGGAATATAATTTTTCCAAGGCCTGTAATGAATAGATTTTTTTTTTTTTTACCTATTATAGTTGGTTGTGTGATTTTGTATGCTGCCTGTATGACTGTGTAGCTCTATTTCATTTTAATCCAGGAAGCTGTCAAGTTGAAACCTAACTTCTCGGATGCCTACTTGAATCTGGGAAATGTTTACAAGGTAAGATTTATGCATTTTGCTTGTAAGGAGGGGTACCTGCAAATGCCAGGACAGAATATGGAGAAAGACAAGTCTTCTTTGTGTTCTCCAGGCCATGGGAATTCCACAAGAGGCAATTGTATGTTATCAAAGAGCCCTGCAGTCTCGACCGGACAATTCTATGGCTTTTGGTGAGTGATCTTATCTGTGTTTTCTTCTGTGTTATATCTTCCAGACTATCCTCTCATTCAGGAGGTGCATTTTTTTTTTTTTGGGGTTGGGGGGGACATTGACATGTTTTAGTATTGTATTACTAGAAGGAGAATAATTAATATATGTATAGTATGCTTTTTTAGGGTCACCTATTTCCTACTCTAGCTAACAATAGATTAAATTGAGTAATTTAATGTGTTAATATTTGCTTGTTTCTGTAGGGAGGTCATTATGAAAGCAAAATATCAGATTGAGAGTTGAAACTTGAGATTATATATTTTTTTTATGGTTTAATACTGGGATTTTTGATGGTTTATTAATGTACCCCCCACTTGGCAATAACTTAAGGTTGTCTGCTAACATTAATATCTGTAACATTTAATGTAGTCTAATTAGTGTCTTAGGTTTGAAATGGTATCTTATAAACTCTCTCTATCCTTTTTGTGAAAGCTGTTTGTTGCACCATCTCATAATAAAATATGAATGAGCACCTTAGTTATTAAAGGTGCCTAAGGGGCCCTTTGGTCAAGGCTATAGCTCTTGCGCCTTGAAATCTTGGTGTCTAGGCGCTAATCCTAAGGTGCACACCTTTTTGTGCTTCCACTGTGCCTTTAAAATTAAGCTATTTTCCAGTTTTTAAATAACTTTTATTGTTTTTTTTATTAGTGAAATAACAACTTTACCTATGTATGAAATATACCTTATTTATTCTCCAAAATATAGAAAGTACAGCTTATATACTATTTCTAGGGTTTGACAGACACTCTATACCTCTCCAAAAGCCATTTCCCATTACTGTTGCCATCACCCTCCAACCTCCGGCCACTGCCAGCCGATCAGGACTTTGATGTTGATTAGGGGGGTGTTAGTTTGGTTGCTGTTCTAAATTTCTGATGAACATCTTGTGTTATTCAGTTATTGACTTGTTTATTTCGATTATGATGGATTGCTTTATATTATGTGTTTTTTCAAATTTCATCTTATTAGGTAATTATGTTCTATGTAAGTTATGTTTGACCATAGGTAGGATATATTATTTATGCTTATTTCACCATTATATCCAGGGCGCAGTTGAGGCCCATGCCTTGTGCCACATGCACTAACATGCTTCAGTGTGCCTTTAATAACTATGATGAGCTCTGATTCCCCTCTGATGCTCCTGTAACTGCATTTTGAAATTTGCTAACTGCGTCTCTTTCTCTGTCACACAACACATACATGCACATCCTCAAATATCTTCTATTAGTCTCTCCACATTCATTTGATATACTACTATTGTAGCTGACAAGACTTTCCTGTTGAAGAGCTCTGTGTCCTTACTACATTTCTGACTATAATCTCCACAGCCAATTTTACATTTTTGATATCTGGGTGGCTAATGAATGGTTAAGATGCACAAATATAGGCGCCTGCTAGTTTGATTGAATATTTCTGATAAAGTGCATGCTACTGAGCAATTGTAACAATTGTAGGCAACTTGGCCAGTGTGTACTATGAGCAGAGCAATCTTGATATGGCGATACTTAACTACAAACGAGCCATCGCCTGTGATACTGGATTCCTGGAGGCATACAATAACTTGGTGTGGATTATATTCTGGCCATGAATGCATTGAATGGTATTTCATTTTCTGATGCATTTTGCTTGTTTTCTAGGGTAATGCCTTGAAAGATGCCGGTAGAGTAGATGAAGCAATCCACTGCTATCGGGTTAGTTCTTTCTAAGTTTTATTGAAGTGCTTGTGTAATCAATCTGCTCTATTTACTAATGTGTTGTCTTCTGTTATGAAGCAATGCCTGTCTCTTCAACCTAGTCATCCTCAAGCACTTACGAATCTTGGAAATATTTATATGGAGTGGTATGGTTAACATCAGTGCGTTTATTTTTTTATTATTCAAGTGATTGATAGACAACTTCTTCCCCGTTTTTCTGGTCTTGTTGGTGATGAGATCTGTCTTTTATGCTATCAAGGAACATGATGAGTGCTGCAGCTCAATGCTACAACGCAACACTATCTGTTACGACAGGCCTTTCTGCGCCTTTCAATAATTTAGCCATAATATATAAACAACAGGTATTAGATTTAGCTTTATCAATATATTTCAACTGTAGTTCTGTATTACAAAGAAACTCTGGCATGATCTTTGTAAATGATGTTGATTTGTCTATTGTGTTCTTTAGCATGATGTTGATAAAAAAACTGCAAACTTATTTATTTGGATTTTTTACAGGGTAATTATGCAGATGCAGTATCTTGCTACAATGAGGTCCTCAGAATTGATCCATTGGCCGTTGATGGTCTTGTTAATCGTGGCAACACTTATAAAGAAATTGGAAGAGTTAGTGAAGCAATTCAAGACTACTTGCGTGCTATTGCAATTCGACCAACCATGGCTGAGGCTCATGCAAATTTGGCTTCTGCATACAAGGACAGGTACATTTTTGTACACTTCAGTGGATGTTTGAAATAGTTCTGGTAGACTGCAAAATCACATTTTGAACCAAATATTTTTCTTTACCTTGGTTTGGCTGCCTGCAGTGAGATGTGGTAGCATCATTGTAGACATGGAGCTAGTACAAAATAGTTTCTGTTCATTCAAGCACTGTTTCATTACTACCTTTTTTATCTTTGATTAAATAATTTGCTCTTTCTCCATATCCTGTATGCAGTGGTCATGTGGAAGCTGCGATTAAAAGTTATAAACAAGCTTTAACCTTGCGTCCGGATTTTCCAGAGGCAACATGTAACCTTCTTCATACTTTGCAGGTATATCTGAAAATCAACTTCGGAGTGTTTTTTGTTGTGAAGTTCGAGTATAGATCAAATAGTTGACCAAATAAGCCACAGCATCTTGAAGTCACTCTTGTACACTACTATTGATTTTGTTTGGTTTTGTTAATTCATTGGAATTCTCAAATATACAATTCTAGTGTTTCATTAATTGCTGATGTGGGATAATGTGTGTTTTGTGAATATGCTTATTTTGAATGACCTTTAGTTCTATTTATCTAACTGAGAAACCCACAAAATTGAAGTAAGAATGAAAATAAATAATAAAGAATATATTTTTGTCATGATGAGAAGCTATCTTGCAGGTATAAATTTATTTCTAATGGTGTCATTTAATATTGATGGATATTCAAGTAGATGCGACTTAAAATTAGTAGATAGGAGCCAAAGCACAACTACTAAAGTATATTTGACCAAATTGCAGTTGATTTATACAGCTCAACACTTGAGTAGATTCAATTTAATGTAGAGTTCTTAAATAGCTCATGCAGTTAGAAGTTATGTTCAATGGAATCTTCTATTTATCGCAGTGTGAGCTAGGCTAGGGATTGCTGGAATGAGATTTTAAAGTTTTTCAAGTATATCATTTTTGGTTTTAGTAATTTGCACTTCTATATGTATATTAGGAAAGAGTTACATTGTCTTCATTTGTGATTTTTCCCAATTATGGTCTTCTGCTTCTTTAGTAAGTTCTATATCAGTAACTAATGAGTTCAATAATTGATTTTAACATGGACATGGAAGCTTAATTAATTTTTGTACTATGCCAAGTAAGGTCAGGTTCTGTGTTGTTTGTGGCTTCTATTCGTACTATATTTATGAATATTTATGGTTAGCCTGTTTATCATCGTATCAGACAACTCTCATAAGTACATACTTGATTCTTGCTAGCATTGTGACAACTTACAATTTTTGTTAAGGGTTAACTTTCTGTGTGGTTTTCTTTTCATTCTCAATAATACTAGTTCTCTTTCATTAATTTCTTTAACCTGAATGCCATTTATTTCAGTGCGTGTGTGACTGGGAAGACCGGGATAAGATGTTTATTGAAGTTGAAGGGATACTCAGGAGACAGATCAAGGTTTGCCAAAATCTGCAGTTCTTACAAACTCCGCAGCCCCATTCCAATATCCAGTCTTAGCTTTGTTACTGAATCAATTACCGGTAAAGTGTAATCATTATTGACCTGCCTTTGACTTCAACTTTTATGATTGTAGATGTCTGTTATTCCAAGTGTTCAGCCTTTCCATGCAATCGCCTATCCTCTTGACCCAACGCTCGCGCTTGAGATCAGGTAATAGACTCTGCTCTACTTTCCTCTCTGTTTTCCTCCCTCTAATAATATGTATCATCTGAATGTGCAGTTGGAAATATGCTGCGCACTGTTCTGTTGTAGCATCCCGTTATTCACTTCCTCCATTTAACCATCCTCCACCACTACCTGTAAGGGGTGGGGGCAGGAATGGTCGGTTAAGAATTGGGTAAGTTTATTGAAAATTTTCTTTGTTTTGCTGCAGAACAATTAAAACAAGTAGATATAAACTCTTATGTAATGATTCTCTTTCAGATATGTGAGCAGTGACTTTGGTAACCATCCTCTGTCACACCTCATGGGTTCAGTATTTGGCATGCATGAAAGGGAAAATGTTGAGGTTAGTGTGTGCTGCCTTTTCATTTCTTAAATATTGTTGATTCATTGTATATCTTGATGCTACAAGATTGTTGTTTTAATAGGTATTCTGTTATGCCTTAAGTCCAAATGATGGGACTGAATGGAGGCTGCGAATCCAATCTGAAGCTGAGCATTTTACTGATGTGTCTTCTATGGCGTCCGATGCGATTGCAAGGATGATCAATGAGGACCAGATACAAATTCTTATAAACCTTAATGGGTATACTAAGGTATGAAACAGTTATTGTTTTTTTTGTTCAGTACTTTGTTGCTTGGGTTTCGTCGTGTTCCTTAAGGACTGGTCCATAAATTCTTGCAGGGGGCAAGAAATGAAATATTTTCCATGCAGCCTGCTCCCATTCAGGTTTCTTACATGGGATTTCCTGGGACCACAGGAGCAAGTTATATTCATTATTTGGTCACTGACGAGGTAAGTGTAATTTGATATTTTACATTTCTTGTGTTGTAAGCTATTCTGCTAACCCTTGAATCCAAACACTTCCAGTTTTGTTTGGGCCTCAATCAAGTCACAGGATTTGAAATGAAAGGCTTTGGACTTAGGAAGTTTAGATTGGATTTGAATTTCACCTGATTCCCCACTTTCTTTGGGGTTTGGAACCATAACTTTCATTTAGAATAGACCTCCCTTAAAAGTTGTGCAAAGAAAACAAAGCACAATTCCAATTTCTAATCAAACAATTTACAAGAAACACCTTAAACTCCTTGCATCATGACACTCAACATGTATATGCAGTTGTTTAAAGAATCCTTGGGATTTAAAAAAATTCTTCTATTCCTTTGTTATCACGAAATAAAAAATGGGATTGGAAGAAAACAGAGAACAGCTCAATCTCTCATCAAACAAGAAACAAAAAACGCCTTATACTCCATACAACCTGACACCTGCCATGAAAATCTAAATTCAATTATATTCCCAATTTTTTGAAGTGTTCCTTGGGATTTTCAAACATTCTTCTGTTCCTTTTTAATTATATACCCAAAAAAGGGCCTTGAACTATTACATCTTAATGCAGCGGCCTTGTTTAACTAATAGAACACGCAAGATCATGAAGAAATAGTTTGGCCACTGAGCCTGCTTATCCATTGTCGGTCAAACAGCCATAAAAGTCTTTGCATGAACTAGGAACTAACGGTAAAAAATGTAATCCAGAGAATAATTTCTACACAAAACATTCTTAACTTGGGACAATTGAAGACTAAATGAAAAAAATCTAGGTCTTAAATATTTCTGACTGAAAATATCTAATATAGGGACAATTGAAGCAAACCAAAAGCAATGTATGTCACCAGTGTTTCACTTCCTCACACAAGTGTTACTCCCTTATTTTTCAAAATTCGAAGTGGGAGTTCTTGATTTTGAATTCATGTTAAACTGGATGAATTAGAGCTATAGATATCAAATCCTTCAATTCAAGTAGAACCTTACTGTTATTTCATATTTTAGAACCCTGTTTACAGTGTCGGATAGTTTTCCTTATAACTGTTTCTGGTCTTGTTGCAGTTTGTCTCACCCACATGTTACTCACATATATATTCTGAAAAGATTGTCCATCTCCCTCATTGCTATTTTGTGAATGATTATAAGCAGGTAAAACATTGAGAAAATTCCATTTATTATTCACATTGACCTCCACATGTTGCAATAATTTTGATTCACACTGACTGCTTACTGTTGAAATGTGTTTAAGAAAAATCTTGATGTACTGGACCCTAGCGTTCAACCAAAACGGTCGGACTATGGGCTGCCTGAGGACAAATTCATATTTGCTTGTTTTAACCAACTTTACAAGATGGACCCGGAGATTTTTATGACCTGGTAAATATAGGTGAACTCATCAAATTTAAAAGTGGTGTCTGTTGTACTCTGGGTATCATCATCTTCAATGTGTGCAGGTGCAATATTCTCAAGCGTGTCCCAAAAAGTGCACTATGGCTTCTTAGATTTCCAGCTGCTGGGGAGATGAGGCTTCGTCAATGTATGTCTTTTTTCATGTAGTATGTATACGTTTTCTGCTGGAAAAAAACTAGAGAAATTTGTGCTGAAATATGTGGACTTTTTCTTTTTCATTTTGGATGTAAACATGTTGACTAATATGTTGCATTATTCTCCAGATGCTGCTGCGCAGGGCGTGCAACCAGACCAAATCATTTTTACAGATGTTGCAATGAAACAGGAGCATATAAGACGAAGTTCATTAGCAGATCTATTTCTTGATACGTAAATGTTTTCAGAGCTTCTCTATGAGAAACATAAACCCATTGATACATTTCATGTCTGATTAAGTTTTGATTTTCTTATTGACTTGTTCTGAATCATGTTGGATAGGCCACTTTGCAATGCACACACGACTGGGACAGATGTTCTTTGGGCTGGTCTACCTATGATTACACTTCCTCTAGAGAAAATGGCTACTAGAGTTGCAGGATCACTGTGTTTGGCAACAGGTGTTGGGGAAGAGATGATTGTGAATAGGCAGGTCTTTTTCATCTACTTAATTTATAAGAGGTCACACTGTAATTAGGAAAATATTCTTTTTGTTATATCAGTTCTGCTCTGTAATGTTTGAAATATTTACATATATATATATTTATATACATATGTTTCTCTCGTTTTGTCGCTCTGACATAATTGATATGGTCTTACCTGTTATACTCATCTCATCTATTCATGTTTTGATGGGACAGTATGAAAGAGTACGAAGAAAGAGCAGTTTCTTTGGCACTCAATCGTGCAAAGCTCCATGATCTTACCAACAGGCTGAAGGCCTCTCGCTTAACTTGCCCTCTTTTTGACACACCACGCTGGGTTAGTACATGCCATCCATCTTCTTGATGCGTTTTATAATTGACTTATGAAAACTACTCCTTGAGATTTAGCGCAACTAAATAAATAAATATATTAACACGTCTCCGAACCTTGTTTCTTATGGTTTGTTACGAGTTATTAGGTAACAACTTTGGTGTGACTTGCACTCTTTTTCTTTCTTTCTTTCTTTCTTTCTTTCTTTCTTTCCTCTATTTTTTTTTAAGAAATAATTATTATGCCATCAATCTTACAATATCCGTGGTCTGAGATGTGTAATATCTTGAGATATGTTTATCAGGTGAGAAACTTGGAGCGAGCTTACTTCAAGATGTGGAATCTGTACTGCTCAGGCCAACAACCACAGCATTTTAAAGTTGCTGAGAATGACCTGGAATTTCCGCATAACTGGTAGAGATGTGGTAGCATAGGAAATGAAATTAAAGGGGGATTGTAGATAAAAAAAAAAAAAAAGGAAAAAAGCAGTCAGAACCGCGTCTTGAGATTGTTGTACTACTAGTCTGTGTCCAACTTGGGTCGAATACAGAAATTGATGTTCTAACAGGGTAAGATGGATGCCTGAGGTAAACATTTTATCCGAAATTTCTTATCAGAGGTCTTTTGTTTGATCATCAGTTGGTCAATCCAGATGTGGGAGTCACTCAGTTGTATTTACACTTCACATGAGTTGTAGTCTTGAATGTGAGTTGCATAGCATAGAGTACACCAATGGGCAAATATTTTTTCTATTTTATTTCTGGAAAGTCAATTTTTAAGTAGAGTAATGAGGGTCGATTCATAATAAACCTAAATGTCCAGACCAGGATCATCCACATTAATTGGACTCCAAATGTTCCCACCGTAACACGCTAACAGAAACATGCTGTGTAGTGTTAGCGTGTTATAGCAACTGGGGTCCAATTATTGGAGTGGGTCCACTCTTCCTCTAAATTGGGCTGGCACTTTGATTAAATGAACGGTGTCCCGTAACCCTTTCACTTAGGTGTATAATGTTTTGTATTGCTGGTTGCATGGGTTAAGGTGGGGAGAAGAAATACTAGTATAACCCTGTTCTTAGGATTGACTCTTGTTTTATTTCACAATTTTCATTTTGGGTTGTTCCACAAAAGTTTGTATCTTTCTTTTAAAAAAAAAAAGTTAAATACAATCACTCTTTTTTCATATACTTTATTTACCAAGAAAATCACTCATACCTTACATATTTAATATAATACTCCATATTTATTTATTACAAAAAATATCACAATATTCTTAAAAGATTACTTTTCATAATATCCTTGGAGGAGGGGTGTAGGACAGAGGGAGTAAGTTTTTGTTTTAAAATTTAGGCTATTTATTACTCTTTTTTGAATGAAAAGCGTTTTTATAACGGTAGTTTAATAGAAATAATTAAAAGAAAAAGGGTAGAAAAATTTCGGTACATGAGCCAATAAATAAATAAATAAAGATAAAGTCTCTTGTGAGACGGGTGTAAAACGAGTCGAATTATCACTAAAGTATGCTTATTGTATAGATAAAGTATGTTTAATGGTTGTTAAAATATGTTTTCTTAAGTATGGTTGACTATGCATTAAAGTATGATTTTAGCTTATGATTTTATGATTCATTATTAACACACTTTAACTAAAATAAGCATAATTTAGTAATTGGTCGATCCATCTCACACCCGTCTCACAAGAGAGTGTGGAGTAGTTGATTTGAAAAATACCATCTAATAACTTATTTTTTAAGATAATTTGTGACTTGATTTTTTTTCACACTTCGTTATACTACTTATTCCATCTCATTTATAAGTTTTTCATTTGCTTTTTACACGTGAATTAATGAATATTATTATTTTATGTGTAGCGAGTAGTTGTATTAGTTATAAATAGCTGATCAATGTGTGGTCCTTTTATTAAAAGGGGGAGATGAAAATATTTGAAAAAATATCAAATATAGTAAAATGAGGATTTTTAGTGAAAAATATGAACTAGTTGTTATAGACGTAATGTTATGAAGTATTTTGTCATTATTTTTCTTTATTTATTACTTTGCTCTGAAAGAATTTTTTTATTTATTTTAAATAACGTTGAATTATTTGAAAACATCTTATATTATTACACTTAGACACTCTCTATTTGGCGCGTTTTTTAGAGTTTTTTCGGCTCTTTTTCTCTCTTTTAATCTCCACGTTCCATCATGACCAACATTATTTATTTTGAGAGCTTCTAAAAGTAATGAATATACAATCCAAGTTAAATCACATACGAACACCTTTCTTTATACAAACATGAATTAATGATAATTTGCATGAGAAAATGGAGAGTAAAACTACTAAATTGAGAAAATGAAAATTAATTTACAGGGGGATATTTTTCATGAAGTTGAGATTTTATTTTTCTTCCTCAATCATTGTAAGTGGGAGCCAAAAAAAAAAAAAAAAAAGAAAAAGAGCAGTACGTTCATTACTCTCAAAATGGCATCTTCATCTCCTCCTTCATACAACATCCAAATTGCCGTTGTGCCTCTATCGTCTATCCAGCATCTAAAAAGCTCTCTATTGTTGTCAAGAATCTGTATACGGACTCCGCCTCCGACGCATCTATCGCCACCAGAGGCCACTTCACCCATTTTATAATATTTAATTTATCTCTTCATATATTTTTAATGAAAATTTATCTCTTTATATTATTGGTGGGACGGAGGGAGATAGTAAATTATACAGTTTAATATAAAAAAATTGAGTAATAAATTTATTTACAAACAAATACTCCCTTCGTTTTGAGTAATGTTTTTACATTATCCATTTTGGGTTATTTTTTTGTAAATGAAACTGACATACAATTATAATATAATTACTCACTATACATTAAAATAATATAACTTTCAATGTAATATATATATTAAAATACTATATTTTTTTAATTTTCATGCAAACAATAAACATAATAATATAAACGGGATAGAAAAAGTATACATTATTGAATTAAAACTAATACTGGTTGCTACGAAAAAAGAAAAAAAAAAGTGTAAGTACATAAAATTAAATTCATACTCCCGTATATGAAATATCAACTTTTATCCAAAATACAATTATTTTGGTCTATTTATGTATAATAAAAGTAATTAAATAAGATAACAAGCTTATATAAAAGTATAGATTGGTAAAATAAAAATCTACCTACCTTCATGCCTTCCTCAAGTATTTGTTTTTGTTCATTAGAAATCTTCGCACTCTAAACACAGAAATATTAAATAAACCAAATATTTCGAAATGCATTTTAATTTCAAAATTTTTATTAACACCTAATACATTTCATAAAAAAAATTTCATATTTACTTCATGTTATTATAGGTAAATGTGAAACCTTGTTTACTTCAGGGGATTGGACATACTTGGAGGACATGTTAAAAGCTTTTAATTTTCATGCATTATGGGTTAATTGGATGAAAGCTTGTTTCACATCTGTGAGAGCTTCGGTGTTGGTAAACGGAAGTCCTTCGGGAGATTTCAAACTGGAAAAAGGCTTAAGGCAAGGAGACCAACTGTCTCCTTTCCTCTCTATAATCGCTACGGAGTGTATCAGTTTTCTCATGAAAAATGCTATTAGTCTGGGGTTATATAAGCAGGCCTTGATTGGAAGAGATGAAATCCCGGTGTCCCATCTTCAGTAGGCTGATGACACTATATTTGTGGGGAAGGTGGATCTTCAAAATGTGATTTTCCTTAAGAGATTGATGTTGATCCTAGAACTGTTGACGGGATTGAAAATCAACATAAAAAAATGTTCATTTGTTGGTATTAATGTGGAAGAAGGAATGAAGCTCGATATGGCAGAGATATAAGGATGTCCCATTAGCAACTTACCGATGAAATATCTTGGAGACAAGTGGGATGTTCTCACAAAAAGAAGGAGGATTGGAGATATGTATTAGATAAGATTAGGAATAGGCTAAGGAAATGGGAGGATTTGAAACTATCCATCGGAGGCAGATTAGTCCTTCTGAAAGCTGTTCTCACTTCACTACCGACCTATGTTCTGTCTATTTTTCGGGCCCCTAAATGTGTGATAAAAATATCGTCTCGTTACAACGCAAATTCCTCTGGGGGTGGGGAGAGTTCTAATAAAATAACTTGGATTGACTGGAAAACTATTACTCAAGAAAAAAAATTGGGAGGGCTTGGAGTCAAAGATATAGGGTTGTTTAATAAGGCTTTATTGGGAAAGTGGCTTGAAGGGCTCTTCACGAAAAGGGTAGACTATGGGCAAGGGTTGTTGAGTCTTGTTCTTTTGGTCTTGGGGGGTCAGGTTTCAATCCGTGGGATAATAGATTGGAGGGTCATGGGAGATGTTGGTGGGGGGGAGCATTTTTAAGCTTGGAAGATTGTAAGGATAATTGGTTCACAGAAAATGTCACTAGAGTCATTGGTAATGGGTCGGGCACTAGGTTTTGGGAGGATGTTTGGATAGAAGAGTGTTCGTTAGAATCTAAGTTCCCAAGATTATATAACATCAATTTGAATAAGGGAGAGTTAGTGTCATGTATGGGGAAGTGGGAATCTGAGTCTTGGTTTTGGAACTTAGTATGGAGAAGAACACTTAGGCAGTGGGAGTTCGAGTCTACTAACAATCTTCTTGAAATTATTAACAGGTCATGCTTGAAAAAAGAAACTCAAGATAGTTGAAAATGGAAAGAGAGCAAGAAAGGAGGCTATTATGTCAACGAAGTCTATCATCTACTACACAGGAGGGCCAATGATGGAAGAAGAGAATCGAATGTTGAAATTTACAAAAGATTGTGGGATAGCGAAGCTGCAACAAAAATCACAATCAATGCATGGAGAATCTTGAAAAGAAGAATACCAACCACGATCGAATTTCAAAGAAGAGGATGTTTACCCATGGGAGTTCAGAACGTGTGTCCACTCTGCAAGCTGTTCCTGAAGAAGTTCATCATATATTTTTCGAATGCAATAAGGTCTCAATAATCTGGCAAGAGAGCCTGAAATGGACAGGTTTTCAAATACCACTATCAAATGATCCAAAGGTACACTTTATGCATTTTAGTAATCTCGCATGGAAGAAAATTGAGAAAAAGTTTATGGCTGGGTTGTGGATGTGTGTTGTGTGCCTTATTTGGAAAAATATAAACGATCTAGTGTTCAATGATCGTAAGTGGAAAGCAGGGCATGTAATACATGAAGTAAAAGCTCAATTATGGTCTTGGTATGCTGGGAAGTTAAAGAAGGTCAGTCACGAATCAAGTTACAGAGATTGGTCAGTTTATCCTCTTAATTTTCTTGTGTAACTTTGGTTGATTTTGAGTTTGTTGAAAGACAGTAATAGTTTAGGTTGTTGTGGTATTGAATTTAGCTTTTGTCCCGTATTTTATTCTGTAATTTTGGGTACTTTTCATGCCCCTTTAGAATGAAAGTTCTTTTTCCTGAAAAAAAAAGGTAAATGTAAAAACTTGTAAATGTAAAATTTTTTATAAGATGGAGGTAGTAAAAAATAGTCCAAATAACTCTAAAAATTAATAAAGACTATCAGATAAATACATATACAATATTTTTTAAAATAATGAGAAACATTAAGGGATCGATTACTTTTGCGGGCACGGATAACAAAAGCATGGTTAAATTAACCCTACAGTAAAGGTTAAACTTTCATAACCTTTTATCATGCTCTGTTTACTTTGAAGGTTTACAGAGCTTCACATTTACTATATTAGCCCTATGAAATAAATCCTATTGAATCTCTTCTTTCCCACAATATTCAATAGATTTTCAATTCCAGTAAGAGCACTTATTATATGAAACCCTATATCAATAGATTTTCAACTCTATGAAATCCTGTTACGATGTACACGGTAGAGAGGATGTTGCTGGCTTGTGTGTGAACCCACCAAGATTTTCCCCTTCCCTCGATCCAATTCACTGTAGTTGGCGTGTGCGCTGTATCATATCAGCACCACACAGAGAGATTTATGTTTAAAAAATTGAATTAATTAATTGAATTAGTTACTGGAGATGCCTTGGAAAAATCTTTCTTAAGGAAGTCTAGAACACTCTGGAAACCATGTTCATGCCCATGGCGTCCACTGTTGTGCAGCAGAACCTCATGTACAGATTCTTTCCGGCGACGGCCCATTTGATGCTCGGAAGCCTTCCAAATCGGCTGGAGCTGTTGAATATCCATGGATTTTCAATTCCAGCACAAGGAATTCTTCTTCTTGCAGTTGTCGGAATCCATGACAATTTGGGTATAATCAACCATAGGACGAGGTCAATTGGGTAATTTTCCCTTTTAACCCTAGGGATGAGAATTATCCGCCCAAAATTGAAAGGTTAAAATAACCCTTTCTAACCCTGCCACGTAGGATTTTATCCCGGGCAGACAGCTGTCTAAAGGTTATCCTCACTTTGTAAGTTGAAATGTAAACAGCATGGTCCAAGGGTTTAGTCATGGATTAGTGATGGATAACCCTTGTTAACCTACAAAGTAATCGAACAGTAAATGTTAAAGTGTATCTAGAAAACGGTTGGGAGTATAAAATGTATTCTTGCAAGAAACTTAGGTGATCAATTGAATAAATTTGAAATAGGTTAAAATTCTTTATCTTTTATGTAGTGCTGACAAAATTTATTGATACAATTTTATGTACAAATTAAATTCGTATTAAGTAATTAAATCGATTCGTGCACGCTTACTTTCACAAACTTCTAGCCGCAAATATTAATTAGTATTGACTTATAGTATACACTCTAGCTACAAAACATGCAAATAGTTAAAATTTAATTGAACTAATGTATAAAAAATTTAGAATTAATTTTTTATTATTGTAAAATTAATAGATAACCATAAAAATTGTATTATAGTGATTTTGTATTAATGTAATGTAATGTATATTTTATATTATATTTCCATAACTCTAATAATTAATAATAATAATAATAATAATTTATGGTATACATTTATCTAAATCTTCTTCAACATAAATTTTAGCTTAATCCCAAATTAAAATTTTTGAAGAAATCTTTGTTTTGAACAAATCTGTCGTGAGATCCTTTTACAGTAACGAATTTTGTGAGGAGATGAATAAAGAATGAGTAAGTCTTGCGTGAGACCGTCTCAAGTGAGATCATTTTACACCTTTTTAAAATAGTTGTTACTTTTGCTATAAAATGTTATTTCGCTATAAAATGTTATAACTTTTCATTTACACTATAAATTATTCATGAAATAATATTATCACTTTTCATTAATTCAGTATCACTTTTCATTGTGGAAGTTATCACTTTTCTTTCGTTTCACATAAGTGCTTACGTGAGACGGTCTCACACAAGTTTTTGCCATAAAAATATATATATATCCGATTAAGTAAACTAAAAATAAATAGTGAAAAAATCTCATAAAATTTTTAATTTTCCTCAGAAAATAATCTTAGTTCTGCCTTTATTGTTTGCTCAAATTAATGATAAGGAAAATTATTAAGATAATGTTTTTATAATGAATTGATTCAAGTTAATTTCCAAGTTGTTTAATTATCACGCGTAAACGGCGAGACCTATAAATCGTATGGACCGAGTCTCCAATATCTAGAACGCCTAAAAAGTTTTATCAATATATTTAATGAAAAGTTGACGTGTGAAAAAATTAATCTGCAGATGAGATAAGATAATTAAAGATATAAACCGTGCATATTTAAATCCCAAAAATGAAGTATACTTTGATCACCAATAAAATATATTTTATCGGTATAATAATAATTTTTAACACATTTTATAATCTGTCTCACATAAAAGATGGATATAAACTAAAAAGATATGAAGTTTTTGGACCCATTTAATTTACTCTCTCTGTCCCAGTATAAAGTTACATTTTATTAATTAAAGCGTCCCACCAAAAAAATTATATTTCCTTTTTTAGATGAAACCCACAAAATAATTAATATCTTTTGGGAATCACACATAATAATAATACACTTACCCATTATATATTAAAATATTATATCTCTTGATTCACTGTAAATTAAAATACTACTTTTAACCTCCATAAAAATTCTTTTACAACTACGGAATAAGTATACTATTTTAGAGACATAAAAATGCAATGTAGAGTTAATTTTATTTGAATTTTAATTCAGAAGAGAAAAAAAGAGTGAGGTTCATGTACACCCCGAGTGCACGGAGCACATTCCGTATACCTTTACAATTTCCATGTCATGCGCAGGAGCTTTTGCGAAAATTAAAAATCATGTAACCCTCGTATAGAAGTGTTTACTTTAAAAAAAAAATCATGATAGACATAATTTATATTGCCCAAATTTAAATATCAAAATCCTTTTCAACTCACACGTTTTCAAAATCTATTTTCTGCCCAAATTTTATTGTAAATTACTGATTATGCCTTCAATAAAAATCACTTTAAATAAATATTACATCACTTTATTTACTTTCAACATAGTATTCCTTTTAAGGGAATTTTGACCATAAAAGATTATTTCAATCCTTGAATGTTACTAATTATTTTGAAAATTTTAGCTGTATTCATACTTTACAACTTAAGCCTCGAATACAAGTAATTTTTAAAAGAGTTAATTGAAAAAAAAAATATGAACTTTACTCATATTGCAAATTAATCATCATATTAGAGAAATTGTAAAAAAAAATTACAAACTTTAAGTATTGTTGCAAAACAGACCCAAAGAACCCTACTTTTAGTCACAAATTGGGTGAGTTTTGCAACAATACTTAAATGTGGTGATTTTTTTTCAATTTCGGTGAGAATTAGTTTGCAATAGGAGTAAAGTTTATGATTTTTTTTTGCAATTAACCATTTTAAAAAAAAAAAAAATTACTTGTATTCGAGGATTATCCTTTTTCTTATTTTTTTTCTTTAACTTTAAAAATTATAAATAAATATGGAAGATTATATTAACCCTTACCATTTACATTCATATTCACATATTTTTAAATATATTTTGTAGGAGTAGTACTTTTATCTATAAATAGTAAGATTATTATTATATAAGACACATTGCCAAATTTAAATGAATTATATATATATATATATTTTTTTGATAATTTGAATTCAGTAATCAGCTAAGATAATTGAATATTTATCATATGTCGCGTAATATTTTATCTTATTATTGGAGCGATAATTGTGTTACACTATTATATATAATACTCCTCCAAATTAATTAAATTCTGATTGGTGGACCTTGTTTCTCTTTTTTAATTTATTTTATATGCATTTAATATTGTACTTTGTTGGCCTATACTCTTCTCCCATAGTATGTACTCTAGTTATGCTGTGTAACAATTTAATAGTTGTATTTCATGAATTTATCTATAAATATAGATGAAAGTCGAAGTAGAGAATCCAAAACAGACAGATCGATTTATATTCAACCGTGAAATAATTAATGGATTTCAAAGTATTTTTCTTTCTTGTCTTTTTCTTAGCTATGGCTTTTCTCGATTTCCCACATATTTCAGCCACAGAATGTAAGCTCTTTAACACTTTCTTTTATGACAAAAGTATCATGTATTATTTACTTTTTAACTCTTTCTCGATTTAATGTATTATTTATATATTACTAATAGACTATTCTGTCAATTTTTAAGGCTTATATTGATTTTTAATTGTAATTGAAATTTCACTTGTGATCGAACATATATAGGTTTAAGATTTGGTAATAATTCTAAAAATATAATTATAATTTCACTAATGTAATATTGCTCTTATGATTAGTGATTTATTTATCCTCAAAATTTAAGATTAAATTACATTTATTGTATCCTCTTGTGATAGTATATTTGAAATGTGTTGTGAGATAGATTTAATCATTATTAAAGTATACTTATTATTTTCTTTTATGAGGAATGAAAATAAATTGTTGACGGAGGAAATAATTACTATTAAATAAATAAATTCAAAAACTAGTGTGGAATTAATTTCACAGTGGAACTATGATTAATTTTCAGTATAATGAAGGGTTATTCTCTAGAACAATGAAGGTTGCTCTTTTTAGAAAATTAATATTAGGAAAAATTATTATTAGATACACACTATGTACCCCTAATTACTATTAGATATATTAATTTAAAATAATTATTATCACATACAAAATATTAAAGTAAAATACTAAATATAATCTTAAATTCATACACTTTTAAACCATAAACTCTAAACCCCCACTCACTGCCGAACTACCAGAAACTGCCGGACCGCCTCCGCCGGACCTCCGGCGGCCGGTCACCGGAAACCACCGCCGCCGAAAATTTGACTTGCCGGAGAAGAGTACCTAGTAGTAATCCTCCCTTAATATTACTATTGTTAATGAATTCTTTCAATTAGAATAACTTATGTATTTTAAAAAGTAACACTTATATTTTAAGAAATAACATCTTCGAAAAAGTACACCTATTTTTTTTTTTTAAGAAAAACTACCCACCAAATATATCTTCTTCTAGTGCCGGTCCCGACATTTTCTAGTTTGAGGCGAATAAAGAAAATGAGCCCTCATTTAAAATTACTTATTCTAGCATTTTGAGAAGTAAATTCATCAATAATGTCTATCATAGTTAATTTATTCAAATATTTTTTTTTCAATACATAAAATTGCTAATCATTTAATCTTTCTTGTTACATAGTTTAACTTAAGTAAATTTTTAATAACTTCAATTTAGACAAGCTTTCTTTCAGTCGTAGCCATAGTAGTTGATAATATTTTATATGCAATCAAGACATTAGGATAACAGCTAGAAGCATCTATAAGTGCTATCCTCTTTTTTCAATTGATAAAGTTGCTTGTAACAACTTAATTCAGAAAATAAATAATTTGAGTCAATATCTACAGAACTGTCATGCGTTAAAATGTTTTCAAGATTCTGATAACTTTTTTCAATTTATCATTATCTAAAAATTTAAAATCTTAAAATCAAATAAGAACCCAAAAATATTATTATATGATTGCAATTGTTCAAATATACTTTTTAAAGCATTAATAGCAACATCTATTAATATATTAAAAAAATTAATTCTAATTTTCTTTTTTCACTATATTATGTATTCTCATCATGTGAATTTTCATTATATTGTTTTTGTTTTTAGTAATTCTTTTTCTTAGAAAATAAAGGTTCAATATTTATTTCTATTGCCGGACTTGTGCAACAGTTATAACAGAAATAAATATAGGGCCATTTTGTAGGTTCAACAAGTTGATGAATTTATGAAAACTTATTCTATAATATCTAAATATTATATATCATAAAAAAAATAAAGATTGGTGGGAGACTATCTCATATAAACCATTTGAACTGGATAAAAAAGTAATAACTTCATTATAAAATTTTATCACTTTTACTATAAATTTAATTTTTTTTGTACTGTTTCTGAAATAATTCATTGCATCATTATCACTTTTCATTGATCGAGTATTACACTTTCACTATAAAATTAAATTTTATTTAAATTATAAATGGTTCATGAAATAGTTCTTGTGCTATTATCATTTTTCATTGATTGAATATCATTTTTTGTTAATAATATTATCACTTTTTATTCGTCTCATACAAAATTTGTCCTCATATAAATTATGTATTTTACTAAAAAATAATACTCCCTCCGTCCACTGTCAATTTATCCATTTTACCATTTTGAGTCGTCCACTCTTAATCTATCAATTTCCCTTTTAAGACATATGAGACCCATCTACACACTTAATACAATTAAAATATGAGACCCACACACCCCATTAATTAAACTACCCACTACACATAAAATAATAACATGCTCATTAATTTACGTGCAAAAAACAAACGGATAGATTAATGTTGAACGGAGGGAGTAATTAAATTTTGGACACTGAAAGATCGCCCTCTTCGACCTTACTCACGTCGCCACTGTCTTCTTTTAATCATCATTAATTTGTTAAATATATAATTAATTAAAAAACTTTTGTTTGTGGACTTTTAAATTAGCTAAAGAAGCTGTGGGGACCAACGAGGCATCACTTAATAATGCCAAATATCCCGGAGGTGATTATGGGGGCGGAGAAGGCGGTGGTTATGGTGGCGGATACGGCGGCGGCAACGGAGGTGGTTATGGCGGTGGAAGCGGAGGTGGTTACGGTGGCGGAAGTGGAGGCGGTTATGGCGGTGGAAGCGGAGGTGGCTATGGTGGTGGCTATGGGGGTGGTTATGGTGGCGGGAGTGGTGGTGGGTATGGTGGTGGACGAGGTGGCGGCTATGGAGGCGGTTATGGTGGCGGTTATGGTGGCGGATACGGTGGTGGGTATGGGTGTCGGTATGGGTGCTGTGGGAGGAGCATCTTTATGGGCAAGTGCAGGTGTTGTAGCTATGCAGGTGAAGAGGCCAATTTCAAGTCTCTAGACAAGCCATAAAACTGAAGCACCACTCACAGAAATGGCAACTAATGTTTTATTGCAATAATGAATAATGTTGCTTGTAATATAAAAGTCGATTAGTAAGTATGAAATGCTATTTTTATATTGATAAAAAAGAAATTGTGTATATACTTTATTGCTGTGTGTTTGGATGGATGGATGGATTTAGAAAGGATTTATAAATTCATCCCTCAAATTCATACATCATATTTGAATGCTATTTTAAATCAACGGTCCAAGATTTGAAATCAATGAATTTCAAATTATGGATTTGATTTTGAATTTTTTTAGTTGTTTTTGAATGAATTTTAAATCCTTACTCAAACCGTGTCATTTGAAATTCATCAATTGTTGTGTAATTGATTATATTAATATATAAAATAGTATAAAAAATTGATTGATTAAATATATATATATATATATATATATATATATATATATATATATATATATATATATATATATATATATATATATATATATTATTTCAAACTCTACCATCCACCCCACGCACCCCACCAACACCACCCCAAGCCAAATTTTTTTTTTTATAAAATTTTAAATTTTAATATTTGAATAATAATAATATTACCACCCAACCCTAAACCCCCACTCACCCACAGCCCCCACCCCCACCCCCACCCACACCCACACCCACACCCACACCATCCCCAAGCCAATTTTTTTTAAAATAAAATTTTAGATTTGAATATTTAAATAATAAAAATATTACCACCTAACCTACCATACCCACCCCACCCTCCCCTCCCCGCTCCAAAAAAAAAATTTTAATAAAATTTTAGATTTTAATATTTAAATAATAAAATTATTACCACCCAACCTACCCCTCCACACTCCCACCCCCATCCCCACCCCACCCCACCCCACCCCACCCCACCCCAAAAAAAATTAAAAATAAAATTTTAGATTTTATTTTTTAAATATTAAAATCTAATTTTTTTTTTTAAAAAAATTGGTGGGTGGGGGTGGTAGGTAGGGGTGGATGGATAGAGTGGTAGGATTGGAAGGTAATATTTTTATTATTTAAATATTAAAAAATAAAGTTTTATATTTTTTTTGGGTGGAGTTGTGGGTGGGTAGGTGGGTAGGGTTAAGTGGTAATATTTTTATTATTCAAATATTAAAAATCTAAAATTTTATAAAAAAAATTTTTTTGGGTAGGAGTGGAGGAGTGTGGGTAGGGGGTAGGTTGGGTGGTAGAGTTCCTTCCCAATAAATTATTTTTAATAAAATTTTAGATTTTAATATTTAATATAAAAAAATTATTATTTTTATTTATTATATATAAAATTTTATTTTAAAAATTATTTTAAATCATGTATTTAAAATATTTCCAAAGATCGATAATTTATCCAAACAGTGAAATTCAAATGAATTGATTTAAAATCCAAGGAATTTAAGATCTACAGATTTTCAAATCCATTAAATTTGAAATGACTCAATCCAAACATAACATATATGTCTCATTAATTAAAAAGAAAAGAAAAGAAAAACACCGTAACATTACTGTCTATGGGTTAATATCTACCAAGTTTGTTAAGGTATGCTATATGATTCATTAGTGTATAGGTAAATATTAGTTAAGACTGTTTGAGGAAGGAATTTTTTTAAGATGAATAAGAAGTATGCAAACATGATCGTCTCAAGAGAAAGGAATATTTTAAGACAGAATAAGAAATGCCAACATTTCAATAAATAAAGCGATACTTAATTGATCAAAGTGATAATCGTCTAAATAATTATTTTATAAATAATTTGTAGTATAAATTAATAGTTCTAATATTTATATTAAATAATAATAACTAATTAATCAAAAATAGATTGGTCTCATGATTTGTCCAATAATTTTATTTATCCTTGTCCAATTTTTATCTTTAATCTATTTACTCTATCAATTCTAGCATTTTTTTTTTCAGTTTTAGTTCGGTTTTCAAATTAAAAATGGCTAAAATAGATAAATAGAAAAATGATTAAAATTGGACTATCGGGCATAAAAGCACCAAAATTGAGAATTCAAAAAAAAAAAAAGAAGCCTAAGTTGAATTGTATATACTTACAAGATTAAATGTGATATATTTTTTTTATTTATATGTTTAACTTTATGTTAAATCAATGTTTAAAAATAAAAATTATTAAGTTAATTATGTAAAAAAAGAGATGAGAAAGAAGAAATAAAGAGAGGATTATTATTATTTAAAGAAAGAAAATGTATAAAAGGTGAGTATTAGGATTTGTATGTGTATATAGATGCGATTTTTAAAATGAATTTTGAATATTAGAATCTAATTTTTAAAACCGAAAACCAACATCACGTAACTAACTTAGAACCATGAAGTGAGCCATACTTTAACTATCTTGTACTCATAAATTATGAAAAACAGTCCTACTTATTAAACTATAATATAATGAATCACAGATTATACTCTATAATGATATATTAGTTATTCTCCATCCAAAACATTCTTCACTATTAATGTTTCATTGATTAAGAATAATTATTTATTAGACTAACTATTGATTTCTTCGAGATGATTTGGTATTTTTAAATAGTAAATAAATTAAAAAGTATGTCATATATGTTAAGTAAAGATGACAAATTTGAAATTAAATTGTATCGTTAAATTATTTAATTGATTGAATTTTTTTTTGGATTGTAATGAGTGTCGTGGAATAAATAAATAAAAAAAATATAAAAGATCATATAGACTAGAGAATATATAACAAAATAACATGCTAATTTTCTTTAACTATAAAATGTATTTACTTCTATATTATATTTTAGGGTTAATTGTAGCAAAAGTCACCACTTTTGATTTGATTGCGAATAAGTCTAAACGTTTAGAATTTTGCAAAAAAAAATACGACCTTAATAGGGTTTTGCAATAAGAACCATCGGGCAGCAATAATGCTGCCCGCCGCTAACGTGTCAAATATCACACTCATTGACCAATCCTAAGTGGCACAAAAACGACGTCTTTTGGGCTGAACTCATCTTTCTCTCTTCATCCTCCGATTCTTCCAGGTTTGGACGAGTGTAATCTTCTTCATTCATCAATCACCTCAAATATCTCAATTCTCCACACTCAGCAAATTATCAATCCCCACATCAGCGCTCATGAGAACCATTCTATCCTCAAGCTCCTCATGTGCCTCCATGTTTCGCACGCGCCACCATCTGCACTATCTAACTCGTACTCCGCTGCCACATCCTCCTCCTCCATGTTGTTATACATGTAGATGATATTCTCCATTATCAGAGTATTGATGGAACACTTTCTAAAATTCCTCAACTTCTCTACAATATTCCAAAGACATTTCTCCAATCTCCTCACATTCAAACTATTTTCCCTCAAACCTCAAAATCTTCACCCGCTCAACTTTCTATATTATGCACAGTCCGACCAAAATCAGGGTAGTATAATTGGATCCGATATTATAATGATAACTGGTTGATCCGTACGCAAATTTATAGGTTTGGATCGGGGTTGAACCAGTGGGTTAGGGCGGATTTCTTGTCGACGACAATAAATTTCTCAGCCATGGCGGCGACAGTCAGAAAAGGCATCGCCGACGTGTCTCTTAAACTTTCTAGAATTAAGTCACAGTAATGCCACCGTCCCATACTTAAATCGTAAATCTCGATGGCCAAAGGATCGTCTCTCTTACAAACCTGGGGAGGAGACAAAAGTGCCTGCTATAGAAACTGGGCACATATGTTCAAGAAACAACTATTTCCTTTACGGAGACTTCAATCCACATATGTAAATCTCTGCGTAAAGAAACTGCGCAGCCTTCTTCGTGAATGTCCTAGAATCTTTATGGTTATGAGCTGTTGAAGGAAGAATTGGAGGAAGAAGTGGAAGATGAGTTGCAGCTCAAACGACGTCGTTTTTGCCAACTAAGGAGTGGTTAATGGGTGTGAGGTTTGACACGTTAGCATCGGGCAACAACCTTGCTACCCGGTGGTTCATATTGCCAAACCATAAGAAGGTGGTGTACTTTTTTGCAAAATCCCAAACGTTTAGATTTATTCGCAATCAAACTAAAGGTGGTGACTTTAGCTACAATTAACCCTATATTTTACTTAGGGAGAAATGCAAAAATACTCATTTATTTATAGTATAAAATCATATTCAACATAAAAATAACTTGTAATCATTTTTAATTAATTTAATGTAATGGGTCAAGTTACCCTTTGACCCTATTAAAAAAGTCAATATAAAAACACTACTACCCACCTTTTACATTATATGTCGGTTGTTGGTGGGAGACCGATTAGAACCGACACTCAGACCGACGGATGTCGATCAGATTGTCGATAGGGATCGACGGATCGAAGGATATCGGTTAGGTTGCAGTAAGAGACCCACACCCGGACAGACTGATGTTGGTCTTATTGTCGGCGGGGGACCGACTTGAATCGATACTCGAACTGACGGATGTTGCTGGGGACCGACTGGAACCGAAACTCGGACCAACGAACTGATGGATGTCGGTCGGGCTATCGATGGGGGATCAACTGGAATCGACGGATGTCGGTCGGATTGTTGGTGAGAGACGAACTAGAACCGACACTTGAAGCAGTCAAAGAATTTAAGGTCAAGTCAAAATCAACGTCAAAGTTACTTTTATTAAAAAAATATTTTTGAACTTTTAATTACAAGTTGGGTATTTTTTTTAATCATAAATTAAATTGTTGTTGGCAAAAATCTCCACTTTAATTAAATTGTGTAATTTTGTCTATTAGCTCTTTTATATATCTTTGAAAATAATGTGTTTTTATAAATTATTATTACAAAAAAATTATACTCTAATAACTTTAAAAACATATAGGATCGGTCCTACCAAATTTGGTGGAACCGGATTCCCTTCTCTTCCAAATTTCAAGTGGCCTCCACCCGTCGGCCCAATCAAGACCCACCCGTTTTCAATCAACCCACTTTCCCGTTAAATAAATCCATAAGCTTCCCACGATTCACAAAATCCACACCCATGGTTCTCCACCTGTAAATCTCAATTCATTAATATTAATACCTGATTGATTTTTCAACCAACCTCTCCAACTCGTCAATTTTACTCTCAATCTCGTCGGTGAAATGTGTTCAAGATCTTTCTGTGGGCCTCGGAGCCACCACCGCTGCTCAACCGATCATTCCGATTGACAAGCTTTTCCAGCACATTGAACAGAATGGTAAGGACTCTTGGTGTTGTTGAAAAATCGAAGTGGCTCGACTCCGACAGTTGTGGCTGGAAGAGCTGCGGTGCGCCACAGTTTAACATTTACAGTAGAATTGGGTGGAAGTTGTGATATTTTCTATTTTATTGGATTTTTTAAGCAAATTAGAGAGAATTATTGGGTGGGTTCTAATGGTTTATGTATGGGAAAATCACAAATTGCATAACAGTGAGAGGAAATGATATTTGGGAGAAGAGGGGAATAAAGAGTATATGTGGGGGAAGAGAAAGAGATGAGAGAGATAGAAGGGTAAGGGTGGAGAGAGAGAGAGAGAGAGAGAGAGAGGAGATAAAAGGGTCACAAGATGGTGAGTAGGCTGCTTATTATCATGATCGCAAGTTATATTAGCATTAAATGTTCACTGCAGGGCGTCTATCAACACTTTATCATTTACTTTTTATTTTTATTTTCTTTTTTCTTTTACAAAATTGGTGCAAATTATATTGACATTAAATGTTCACTGCAATGTCTCCATCAACACTTTATTATGTACCTTTTTATTTTTTATTTTCTTTTTTCTTTGATAAAATTGTTGCAATTTATATTGGTATTAAATGTTCACTGCAAGGTCTCCATCAATACTTTATCATGTACTCTTTTATTTTTATGTTTTTTTTTTATTTTATAAAATTGGTGCATACTTGATTAATAAAAGTGTAGTGATAAGTTAGCTATGAGAATCAAGAGCCTTTGGTTCATGATTAATTTGGGCCACCTTTTTTTTTTAACGTGTGTATTGTAGGTGTTTATCATTTGATAAATTTAATACTTCATTTTTTAAGTTTGTCATTTGAAGATCTAGTCACTAAATAATCTTTCAAGAAATAAAATTAATTTTTATGACAAGTAGAGTATAATTCTACTCATTCCAAAGAGTGACATAAATAATTTCAAAGAGTGATCTAATTTATTTCAAAGAGTATTTTAACTATTTCTATAGAGTGATATATCAACTTACAAATTGCATACAATTTAATTTTTTCAATACATTACTTCATTTTTCAAAAAATCATAATATCAAATTAAATAGTAATCCAATTTATTATAAAAAGTAACCTAGTTAATAGGAAAGAGTAAACTAATTAATAGAAAAGAGTAACCTAGAAAATGTTGACAAAACAAAATAATATACAAACTAATCATATAAAGAGTAATCAAATCAAATTCATTATAAAGAGTAACCTAATTAATAGGAAAGAGTAACCTGTTTAATAGGAAAGGGTAATCTAAAAAATATTGACAAAATAAAACAATATATAAACTAATCATATAAAAAGTAATCCAAATCATTTTAAAGAGTAACTCAACTAATAGGAAATAGTAACATAGTTAATAGAAAAGAGTAACCTAGAAAAAGTAATAAAAAAACGTTGATAAAAAAAAAAAATTATCTTCTCCATGCACTGCAATTTCTTTACCACTACTCTCTCATACACAAATGCGTGTATATAGCAAAGAACATGGCCCCATTTGATTCTTGCAATCCAATTAATCATACAAATTACTTACACGCATATATAAATACACATCGCTCAACTCCCTGTCTAGATCAAATTAATCACATTCGTTTAATAAAATAGATGTACCATGGCGTGGAAATTGCTAGACAAGCTAAAAAAAGCGTCAAGAAAATCAACTTTTGCTTAACTTCAATCTCAATCTCAATCTCAATCTCAACACACTTAAATTGGCATACATTATAGGAGCATCATCGGGCAAGAGGCGGCTGAGGTGTTAAATTTCAATTCAATTCTGGGAGAGTATCTCCCACCTCTCAGCCGGAAGCCAGTTCGCCGCTGCAGATTGAATCCTCGCTTCTTGGTTATGATCCAGCCACTATCCATCGGCTTTGTTCAGACCCGAGCCCAGCCACGCTGCTCGTCGCTGAAGCCCTATCGTCCATCTCTGCTGAAGATCGCAAGAAGTCAGTGATGCAATAAAGCTTTTCTGGTTGATCTAGCAACCCAAAATTGAAGCAACACTATAAATTATGCAGAGCCTTAGCAAGTCAGAATTAAGAAATGGCTACAAACAATAAAGTGTCAATTTTTCTCCATACTATGGAGCTACACCACAATTGCCCATTAACAAGGGAAATTAGTACTCCTGAACCCACCTAAACCCCCATTCCCTCCAACTTCAATAACAAAATGCAGAAAACGGTTGCTAACCCGATCAAGAAAACGGGGGTCAAAGTCAGAAGAAAGGGCGCCATTAACTTTCCCATCGAATTCCGAGCGAACCCTAATAATTTTGGGCTTCATTCGACAGCTCTGAACGGAACCTCGAGCATCCCATGGCAATGGAGGATGGGGATTTGGATTTAAAGAGGGGGTGGGTTTCGAAGGTAGCAGTGGAAGCAGAGGCGGCTTAAATGGTGGCGCCGGGTTGGATTTGGCGGTGGAGATAATGGAGAAATCGGAGGTAGGTCTGTAAAATTACAGGAAAGTGCGACTGTGGAGAGAGAAATCGAAAGCAGATGTCGTCGATAGAGGAGGAGGAAAGAGAAGGGTGAGGATCCGTTTTAACTTTTTTTTACCCACACGCCAAAAAAGATCCGGTTGTATCATTTAAAAAAAAAAGACGGGCCTATTGAAGTCTTTGCCTTTAATAAATATGATATCAGATCATACTATATACTTTAAATCATACTTTAATGAATTATTCATCTTATTTTAGTGTATCATTCTTTAACAATCTTAAAATAATGACTAATTATACTGTGCACCCGGGTGCACCTTAAGATACGGTGCACCAATTTTAAAAAATTTATACAAATATGAATAAAAACAAATACAATTATGAACAAAATTGTATACAATTTAATTGTTAGTTTTTTAATGAAAAATTGAGTGTAAAAAATACAATTATTAAAAAATATGTACTATTGAATAAAAATTATACACATATGTATGCTAATTTTTTTAATGAAAAACTTAGTGAGAAAAAAATATACAATTATTAAGAAGCACATATTCAAAATAGAATAAAAACATATAGAAAATAAAATAAAAAAATTATATACAGCACTCTTGCACTGAGTGCACCTAATATTAACTCTAAAATAATATTTTAGATATTTTAAAATCATAATGAATAAAATCATAAATTCATTCCACACTTTAACTTTCTACTCCTATTATAACAAAAGACATTCAATACAATAATCTATATCTAATAGATATAATAACACAATAGCCAATTTTCCTGCCCAAAATAAGGTATTTTTGTAAATGGGTAAAAAGTCAAATAGGTCCTCGATCTTATTTCAACGGATCAAATAAGCTCTTAATCTTTTTTCTTTTTCTTTTTCATCCAAACCCTTTTCATTTTTACTTTAAATCAAATGAGCCCTTCATCTTCTTAAAAAAAATCAGTAAACGGTGTTAAAAGAAAAAGGCATGAGGCCCTGTTCTCTTTCCTTCTTCTTCGCGGCAAAGTGGGCAGACATCGTTGACTTCCCGTCGTTCTGCGAAACTCGCCGCTCATTCAATATTCATCTCAGAACCCTAATTCTTCCTATGGATACTGTATCCCTAAATTCCCTTTCAAAATCTTGAGAATTCAATCCTTAGTTCCTCTTCTCAATCAATTCCATGGACCCACTTCATCAACGCCCTCCCTCATGAATACCACCTTCTATTCGCCGCCTTCCCCCACCCCCCCGGTGACAGAGATGAAAGCTTCGAGGAGGCGTGGTGGAAACATCCAATATCTTTCGGTTGTCGGAGCCTTAACCCTCTTGTTGATTTTCGTCTATGTGAAGCTGCGCAGCGATCACCGCCACGTCCCGGGCCCCACGACCATCGCCTCCAAGCTTCTCGCCGTTTAGCATGCTACCAGCCGCGAGATTTCTCATCATTGCGATGCTGATGCTGTTCAATTTCTCCTCATTGAAGGTGGTAGTTCTTCTATTCTCCTCTTCCTTGCCATCTTGGTTGTCATTATTTTGCTCCTTGCAAATTCTAGTGCCCATTTCACCAGAATGTAAACACTATCCTTTTGTTGATGCTTCTATTTTTCAGCTCTCCACTCACAATGATTAATGCAATCAAGAGTGCAGCAAGAATCATCAATGCAGAATCAATACATCATGCTTAGATGTGGTTGAGTTGGTTGTAAAGTTCTAGCTTGATAGCTACCATAATATTTGAATTTCTTCATAATTGATGTGTGGTTTTAATAATTGTTTGTGCGTATGCAGTGCTTGAGTGGAGAGCTGAAAAATAGAAGCAATGTATTGTGTTGATGGTGTTGTTACAGAGTGTTGTTTGATGGTTTCAATTTCTCCATCAAGTAATGTATTGTTTGATGGTGTTGTTGCAGAGTTTGAATTGACAAGCAATTAGAGCAAATGTTGCTGAAGAGAGAGTGAGAGACAAGGCGTTGTTTCTATGTTGATGGATAATCTTTGTGTAGAGATTTATTTGTTTTTTGACTAGCTACGAATTTGAGTTTCGACTCAAATAGTTTTCTTGTTCGTTCATGTAGTTATAACTTCTCATATAGTTTTCTTTTTCGTTCATGTAGTGTTTTGTGTACCAAATGTAATTTTACATTATTGTATCGTATTTTACATTGATCAACCAGCAGATTATCTTTCACTTCTACTAGTTGTATTGGCTTTTTCCAAGTAATCTTAGTAAGATTGGTGCTTTGAAACTTGAGGAAATGAGCATGTTTCAAAAAGAAAGAAACATAGAACGTGCAAATAAAATTATTATCCATCATTTGAACTTATCATGATACAAGACAGTGTTGACGCTAATACTTGTTTTATATGTTCCAGAGTAGAGCAAATTCCTACTAATTGTCATCCTTTCACATGAATATACAGAAATTCTCATGTATCTAAGCTTAAAATATCATTACATTTAAATTGTATCCTGCTTTCTCTCTCACACCCCCTACCCCCACCCCCACCCCCAATGGCATTTTAATTTCGAATCACTTTTTAGGAAACAAAAGCATCTGATATGATGTTCTGATTCATTTCTAAATGTTAAAATTAAGACACCTAACAATTATGTTAATTTTTTGAATCCATTATTTCCAATTTGTTATTTCCATTAAATTTGCTTGCTGTATTTTGAAGTTTAAACTATAAACCAAATACTAATGCTGCACTTTTAGCCAAATACTAATACAAAACCAAATCAATTCATAAGTCAAACAAAAAACAAACCTGCCTTCAAACCTCTTTAAGCAATATTCACAGAAGATTAAACAAAACCAGTTCCTTACCATTAAAATGAAAAATTAGAAACAAGGCCACATCCCAAATTTATTACAGCATATTTAGAGTAAAGAAGAAAGGTGGGAATTGTAACGGTAGTATGCTTGCAAAACAGGCCTCTTACCAAGCCTCTTGATTTCTTTATCCATTTGGTCAGTAAGCATCAACCCAAACATCTTGTAATCACAAAAAAAGAAACTAAATTGGGTGCCCAAAAGTTGCAGGAACATTCCCTTCAACAAAGAAATGACTGTACCAAGCTTGGAATTGAAGAATAAGCAAAACTACAAGCAACAACCATAATATTGTAGCAACACACAACAGATTTTAGCAGCACACTAGAAGCAGCAACCAAAACACTTAAAAAAAAAAGAAAAATAAGTAGCCCAATAAAGAAAGATAACAGCAACAGAAAATTCATCAAGAAGGCATCAGAATCCTCCATTCTTAAATCTCCTCATATCATTAAACTAAATAGATGTAAAATATCATTCATTACATCAAAGAAAAACCAAAAGATGCTCAAGTTTCCCAAAACATATCATTTTGCAAGACAAAGTTAAATCTGCAAAATAATGAAACTCAAGCAAGCATTCTAAGAAGTCATTTTCTTGATTTAACAAGATTGTTAGCAAAAATAAAAAAAAACTATTCCAACCACTATTTCATCACTTCTTATCTTTTTGTGGTTGGTTAACTTTGTTAATCACTTGTTGCCTCAATTCTTGAAGTTGACTAGATGTCGTGCATGGTTGGCCATACCACTGTAATCCTGGTGCCTTAAAGGGGAGATTTATAGACGACTTCACGTTATATCCATCACCAACATATCCAATCTTTCTTGAGCCAGTACTACTAGGTGCTTTAAAACCTAGTTTTGATTGTCTAATTTCTCTCTCATTTGGGATTGGAAATCTGACTTCAGGATCAGAGCTTGTGTTAATAGGTTGATTGGCTAAAACATCACCTTGAACAATAAATCTTTCATTTGACATCCCAGGCTGTTTTAATCCATATGAGTCATCAAATTAGGAACCATGAAATGAAAAATATTCAAAGTCTAAATGATTTTTTTCAGAAAAAAATAAAATCTAGGCACTCATATAATATTGTATACTCATATTTTCTATGATATTGCCATTGTCTTCATCAAAATAAACCCCAAAACCACTTTGTCCTCCTCTTGGCCTTCTACTACATTTACCGTCTAATAACTTGGCACTCAAAGTAGAAGGAACTCTTTCTTGGCTTTCTACTGATCCAACAAGTTTTTTTTTACCTTTAGAGGTAGAAGTTCTACTAGCTGTGATGAAACATTAATATAAAATTAAAATTCAAACCAAAAAGTCATAGAACTAAAAATATTATAAAAAAATTTATATAAACCAAACCCTCTTTAACATGTTGAAATGGTGATTGTAGTGATCTAATTGGTTCCAATGAAGTTTGAAAAATTAAGAATTACAAGAGAATTTAGAATTGTAAAATGTAAAATCATATATTGGAAAAATAAAAATATAAAGAAAATACCTCAGAAATTGGAGTTTTACAAGTGGCTTGATTATGCCCTTCACCGTGACACTTGGAGCATGTAATCGTCATTCCTCTTTTACTCAGTTTCCCCACTCGTGGTTTTTCACTCTGACTCCTGACCCTTTTTTTAGTTTTTCCCGACATTTTTGTTACAGGTGGAGGCTCAATAAGCTCAAACAAATCACACTTCATGAATTTCTTACCCGGCATAGGTTCCATAGCAAATTCATAGCTGGCAGTATAGGCAGATTTGTGATACCAATGGGATATTTGAGACATCGGATCAATCCTAGCATGTTCAAGAGCTCTAATTTCATGTGGACAAGGAACTCCAGTAACATCCCATACTCTACATGTACATAATTGCTTATTAATATGTACAGTATGAGAATCATCACCATCAATGACCTCGTATCCTTCTGCTCCATTAAACAATACAGTTGATCCAAATGCTTGTGTTTTGTTATCATGAAAAAGATCCATACTTGCAGGACTCTATTGAGTTTTCCACTTCTCAATCATAATTTTTCTTGTTGCAAGTCTAACTATTGTTTCTTTTCGTATCTCTTCTAACATGCTGATTATTGGTTTTTGTTTAGCCTCAAGTATGCTTGAATTGAAACTCTCACATATGTTGTTATCCACTCTATTTGACTTGCACCTACTACTAATAAAAGCTCTACTTCATGTTGATGGTGGATATTTCATGAGCTCTTCTGCAGCTTTCTTAGAGATTGTGCCTGGCAGCTTTAGATTATCTTCAAATTCCTCTTTGTACGTGCTCCAAGCGCATATCCAAAACCTTTTCTTTAACTCTTCACTATGCCATTTCTTAGCCCAATTTGCTTCAATATGTCTTGCACACCATCTATGTTCAGCCTCGGGTAGAACTACTTCAACTGCTGCAAGAAGTCCTTGCATAATATCAATTTCAAAAAAGAAAAGTTATTAGTAAAGATATAATTTAAGATCTGTGTAAGTATGGAGTAACATGTGTCTCACCTTTTGCATGTCTGAAATCAATGTAAGCTTGGTGATGAGTGTAGAAATCTCATGAATTTAGGGTCCAATTATAGCATGGTTCCATACAATTATGCTTAGTTTGAGTGTTTAAGTGCCCTAGATTACGTGATATTTTAAATATTTAGAGAATTTGTAATTTGGTGGAATTGGTGTAATTTTCAGGTATAAATGGATTCTAGAGGTGAAGAGAAAGATGTAGGAAAAAGTGGATCTCAATTCGGAGTTAAAACGAGGGAGAACGAGCCAAACAGTGAGCAGTGTGAAGCTGTCACAAAAATTCGATAGAATTTCTGAAAACTCGATCGAATTTTTGTGCATTTTTTCGAAAAACACGGGCGAAACAGAGCATCGAAGGCTATGCATACTGTAAGAAAAATTCGACCGAATTTCTGAAAACTTAGTCAAATTTTCATGCAAAACTGTATGTTGTACACTTTGAAATTAGGGCTTTTTAAGGGGGTATAAATACTCCAAATCTCTCCATTCTCCAGCATAACAGATTTGGGGGGCTGCTTCTCACACACCACACATCCTCCTCTTCATCCTTCCATCCTCCTCTTCATTCATCCATCCTCCATTCATTCATCCATCCTCCATTCATCCATCCAATCTCCATTCCATCCATCTATTTCACTAATCCATTCCACAAATCTACCAATTTAAGAAAGGAAGAACATTAAGGAGTGAAGATTGAAGCATGTTGAAGGAAGATAAGGTCAACTTCAAAAGGGAAACCCATCAACCTTTGATTTGTTGTTTTCTTCATTATTTAGCTCAATTGGAGCGTGCCATGGACAATATTGATTTTATTATGATTTGTAGTGGCTAGTCCTCGTGTGAGGCTAGTAATATGATTGGTGAAGGATAATGTAAATTTTGCACACCACGTGTTCGAAGAAATGATTGTCATGAATATTTTCTATCATGAATGCTTATTCTCATTTATGTATGATTTGTGTGGTTAAATTCTCTATTCATAGTGTTAGGATGACCATTCCGATATTATGCTTAGTGGTTTAATTGACTCATTGATTGCATGAGATGACTTAGTTAGTGTGAGGAGAGGTAAGCCATACCCTTCAAGTGCTTAGAACCTCATGATAGGACATTAGTGATGAACTAGTGAGGGGAAACAAACTTATAATCATAGTACATTCATGGGAATTGAGAGTAAGAGACAATCCTAGGAGATTTAAACTTGTAAAAGAGTTGAGAACCTAATTACATTGGCCATATGGATTAGGGGTACATAAGTGATTGCTCTTAATATCATAACATGATGATCTTCAATGCATGTGTGTGTGATTCTACATTAGCATTTTCCATGATATTGCTTACATACTTCTTAGATTGCTCACCATCACCCATCATCCATCTCATTTGTACATGTTCTATCTTTAATTGCTTTCTTAGTTAGTTTGTAGTGTAATTAAATCCCTCTTTATTGATTAGGCTTTCTAGAGTGAAACATCTTTCGAATACGGATACATCACTTTCTCCCTTGGGTTCGATATTATAAATTTTGCACTTGGTCACCACGTTCTACACAACGATAGAGTACGCTTACTCTTATCAATTTGTACCAAAATTGAGACTAGGTTCACTTGGCCCCAGCTTCCAAATCAAGTTCCTTTACAAGGCATTGTAAAAACCATTTCCAATTAACTTTGTTCTCTTTGTTTGTCACCGCCCAAGCAATGGGATAAAATTGATCTTGTGCATCTTTTCCCACAGCCACTAGCACTTGTCCCTTGACAATACCTTTAAGAAAACAACCATCTACACCTATGAAAGGCCTACAACCTACTTTCCATCCTCTTTTAAGAGCATCAAAGCAAATGAGCATCCTTCTAAAAATTCTTTTCCCATGCTGCAAACCCTCATTATATAAATCAATTTCAGCAGTGGTACCTGGATTTGTTCTTTTTTTAGCATCAGCATAAGCAGCTAAATGGCTAAACTCAACTAGGTAACTTCCATCTAACTCATTCATCACAATCCTTTTTGCCCTTTTGCACTTAATGTAAGTGACATGTAACTTCATTTCTGTTTTAGCTTCATCTATCAACTCTTTCACTTTTATGCTTGGATTTTTATACACTTTATCCTTAAACTCTCTTGCTAGAAACTTAGCAGTAGCTGAAGAATTCTTGAACACCTTATAACAATTGTGATCAGGAAGTAGTTTTTTTACAGCCAAACCTCCATTTCTACCTTCTCTTGAGATGAATAACTCAAATGGACAACCATCTTCTTTGCATTTAGCTCTGAGTCTATAAGGCTCATTGGGTTTCAACTTCAAATCATACCCATTTTTATGCTATATCTTGTAATAGCCTCTCTAGCTTCACTTGCGTTGCTAAAAGTCATTCCAAGCATAAAATGTGAATTATGTCCATCATTTTCATACAGTAATCTATCACTGGCACATGCCATCATGGAAATATCAGTTTCCATGCCATCATCTTCAGAAATTTGATCTTCATTATCTGTATCTTGTTCTAAACTTTCATCATTCATATCATTATCATCACAAATAACATTGGTTAAATTGAGAGACCCATCATGAATATCTTCTCCATCTTCAAGTATATCAATTGGAATCATGTCATCTTTAATTGAAACAACTCTTTGACCAAAAACATCATTTGTTTCATTATCTACATTTATATCAAAGGACACATCACCCTCATCTTCATTATTCAAATTATCATTAACATTTTTGTCCCAACTCCTCCCTTGAAACTTATCATTACCATCATTTAACAATAAACTCAAAATAGGTGGAGTCATATTCTCTCCAAACAAATTTTCAACCCATTCCGAGAAATTAGAATGTGAAACTTTGCTTCCTTCACTCTGAACTTGTTTAAGAGGTTCAACATAACTACATTGAGTCCCAATTTGACTAAGTTGAGTTTCATGATCATCATCATTTAAAAGTTCACTTATGTTTAAGTGAGGAAGATCATGAGCATCATATGCATATATATGCATCAAAAGCTTTTTCTTTGATTTCATCAAGTATTTAGTCAATATCTTAATGCACTCTTCCCCCTCCACTAAAAGCAAGCCATCATCTAAATTTTTTCCAGGTTTAAGGACATATATTTTTGTTAGAGAGGAACAACCAAAATGGGTGATAAACTTCTTTCTAATATGTGTAAAAGATAGAAAATCCAAATCAAAATTCTCAAGAAGATTAGTCTCTCCACCAACATATGTCAAATTAGGTGAAAAACCCACGTACCCTTATAATGGAACATTAAGTCAACACTTGCTTCCATGCTGCAAAAAAAAAAAAAATACATTAATATGCTAATCAACAATATGTATTTTATTTGCATCTCTTCTTAATATGCTAAACTATCCATTACAAGCCTATTTAAGCGCACATTTTTATTTGTTGAATTATATATATTCTGCTTCCTTAGTAGGTAAATAATATTTTAGTATCCATTTTGTTAAAGTAAAGCAGTAGTTGGTCTCTCATTTTTTTCAACTTCATCTCTGTTATACGAATTAAAATAATAATAGTAATAATTATATAAACTCCAATTTTCATTATGTGTATCAATATATACTAATATACCCAAAATTCTGAGAGTTCCACTCTTACTAACAGATGAAGAGTTTCATACTCTCTAATAAAAGGATAAACCTAAGACATATGTGAACAAAAGTTACGATGGCAAGTTCTGAGGAGTGATCGTTCAAGACCCCAACGTGGAAGTGCCTTCACTTTCCCTCAAGAAAATATGAGCGAGAAATCTTTCATTTCGAGCAATAAAAAAAGGGTAATGGGAGGTAGACTGAAAGAGAAGAGATGATATGAGACTAGGTAGTCGAATGAAGAGTTTAGCGGACAGATATGATCATATGACCCTGGTCCTATCTGGTACTCTATGGTCGGAAACTAGGGAATGCCAACTAAACAAGAGTGTGTTGAATCAGAAGATACTTACTTGGACATGGATGCAGTCGCAAGGAAGAAATCGAATGAAACCACTCTGCCGCGCTAAATGTGAAGAAGAGGGAAAGAAAATAGTCTGAACGATCGGATGCCCATGTCTTAACGCCGTTGATTGATTTCTAACGTGAGTGTCTATGTGGTTTATTTTAAGAAGACGAAGGGCTCATTTAATTCGAAGCAGAAATGAAAAGGGTTAGATGAAAAAAAAAGATTAAGGACTTATTTGATCCGTTGAAATAAGATCGAGCGCCTATTTAAACTTTTGTAAATATGTTATAAAGTGATTTAATTAGTCAGAGCAAGCTGTAGGCTTAAAATTGCAGAAGTAGAATAGCCAACTTTTCCTGCCCAAATCAAGGATAATTATGGGCAAAAAGTAGTCAGCAAAAATCTTTTTATTGTAGTAATATTATATTTTTAATGGGTATATCAATAAATGTCTACCTACTTTTGGGTTGCGTGTGGAGAAACCGAGAAAGTGTAAAATATAAGTTGCGTATTTAGGAAGGGGGAGAAAACGTCAATATATATTATGGACGATGTCTCAACACACTTGCAATACTTTAGAAGGTTGAGAGCCTCGCCGATGACTGCCACAACCTTAGGGAGGCGCTCCACCGTATCTGCGAGGGCCGGGGGAGGCCGGGACCGGCAGGGGCGGTGGCGACGCCGGCAGAAAGGCAGCTGATGCAGTTGTGGTGCGACGGGTGTTCAAGAACGGCGATCTGGCCCGCACGAGTTCGGGTCATAATGCCGACGGTGTTGGCGGATGTGAGTTGCGGGCTCGGAGAAGCCATGGTGGTGGGGATCAATCCCAACTATGCTAAGGTGGAGAAGTATGCCAGCAGTTTGGAGTGAATCCAAGATCCCTGGTGAGCTATTCTTTTGTCCAGTCGGGTTCTTTTCCAATTATCATAAGCTGTAGAATTTTTTTAGATGAAGAATATGCTAATGTAAATTCTGATAAAGGTGGATTTATCGATTGGGTGTGTTTGGAGGGCGAATCTGAGCTATCGAAGGATATTGTTTCAGGAATATGTTTTCCGATGTTGAAGTTCTAATGTTTGATTTGCATTGAAGTGATTGATATTAAGACATTGTTGCAGGTATATGTATATTCTATTTGGAGAGGAACAGAGAAGGAAACTCACTAAGAGATCGATTGGGTTTTTCATTAAGAGATTGATGGTTTATCAGATGGTTTATCATTTTAGATCTAAGAGATTGATAAGGATCTACAAATCTAAAACACACTAATCATTTTATAAAGTTAGTAGGCTAACTGAAGGTGGATTTTGAATCCATTTTCAGTAATTATCATACGCACACTTGAACATGTGTGGATGAATATGTGTGGATGTGGTTGGAATAAATATAAGATAAGCATATGCTGTATTGATTTCATTATACCAAATAATCTTTACATATTTATAAAGATAAGCATATATTTATACAAGATTTAATTGATATGCTGTATTGATTTTATTATAGTACTAAATATAGAGTTACATATTATATATTAAAGTATATACTTATACAAGATTTAATTATTCTATATCTTAGCAAACAAGTGCTATTATTCTCAACCAAATTCTTTTGATAAAAAAGAAAGAAAAATTGCATTAAATTCATTCTAAAAAATTTATAGATTTTGTATCTATCTATATCTATATATTACTCCATTACATAGATAAAAATTCAGTAGTGGCTTGCATAAAAAGTTGCAGCCAAACACCGGAAAAAAAATACTCCATTAAAGAAAAAAATGTTTAAGAAAGTATTATTTATATTGGGGGAGAAGATTAAAAAAAAATGTTTAAGAAAGTATTATTTTTGTAGTTAGGAAGTAAATAAATTAACAGACAAAAAAATATTAATGAGACGGGATGTGGCGGAGAGCTGCTTCAAATGTGGAAAGTGGAGTCGAGAGAGTTCAAGAGAGGAGTCGAGAGAGTTCAAGAGCCTCCATCTGCGGATGATATTTTAACGATTAGAAATTGACAATAAATTTTTTCTCCATGATTAGAAATTGTCAATAAATTTTTTCTCTATTTTTATATTAGGAAAAAATATTGGAGATAAGGAAAAAAAAAGGTGGCAAAGCATAATTTAATTTGTGATATATGACACTAAAATAATAAATGAGAAAAGATTGGACACTAAAATAATAAATGAGAAAAGATTGGAGATATGACAAGAAATAATTTAAAGTGATATGGCTTTTACTCATTTTATTTATTAATTAATACATGAAAAAAATTATGTGGGAGGAGTTTCTAAGTTCATATACTTTATTAACAAAGTATCATATGTATATATATCATTAAAGTAATGTAGAATGTTGTATAAAATTGTTGCACATCACAAGTACATTATTTACAATGTTATATATTTAAGAGTAATAAAAAATTTTGAACTTTTATTTCATGAATATTTCGTGCTAATATGAACATTGCATAATTGGATAAGTGGAAATGAAAAAGATAACGGTTTCAACAAAGTTTAGCCGAGCAGAAAATGAATCTATATCTATCTATATATACATAAAAACAATATAGTGCCCAAAAATAGCCAAAATCATATTTTCATAAATAGAAAGTAATAAAATATTAAATAAATAACTGAATTGGCCAAATTTTTATAGTATATGACTTGCTTCTTGCGTCAATACTAATGCTATAGGTCAGTAATAGTCACTTATATCAATAACTAAAAAAATTTTAATTACAGCATTAAATTACTTTCTGACATTTAGTCAAAACTTCTTCCACACTTGCTTTTGTATGAAACTTTTTTTGCTTCTCCAATAAGGTAAATATTTTCCTATTAAAACAGAAGAGAGATCCCGAAATTTAGAAGAGAGTAACTAAAACTCTGAAGCAAATTCAGAAGAGAGTAACCAAAGCTCTGAAGCAGGTTTCGGGGGAGTCGGGCCTTCTTTGGGGGAGGGAATGTTCTGCTTTGTACACTGCATAATCATATTGATCATCATAATCCACCCAAAAATTATAGAGTCGGGCTCCAATTCTGGCCGAGGTGATATTAAGCTTCGCCAAAGATACAGTTGAATGGATTCAGCTTTGTACATTGCATAACCATATTGATCATCGTAATCCCTCCGGAAATTATAGAGCCAGGCTCCAATTGTGGCCGAGGTGATATTAACCTTCGCCAAAGATACAGTTGAATGGATTTGATCCCGTTGTGTTGGTGCCGAAATATACATTATAACATATTTGCAAAGCTTCATCGATCTAATTCATTTTTATTGGAAGAATGTACATGATCATGAGGAAAGTGAGTAATGATATAATGTTGGCATTATGAAAAAAAAATAGTGAATAACGATTTAATGTTGATATACAAACATCATTTAAGAAAATAATAATGTGTATTGTATTTCGATTTCGAGTTAAAGATAATACTTCTATGTACTATTACTTATTTGATTTAAATAAACTCCAAAATAATAGTATAATATTCAAGAAGAGAAAAAAATAAAAATTAAATTATTTTAAAAATAAATAAATAAACAAAATATGTTGATTAATTTTTTTTAAAATAAATAAATAAATAAATAAAAATATGTTGATTTTCAATGTGAAATGAAAAATAAAATATATACAGTAATATACAGATGGTACGAAAGATGGTATGAATTTAAAAATATATTAAAATTAATTAATATGATAATCATTCTTATTATTTACCAAATAATTTTTACATAAATAACTTATAGTATAAATGAAAAGTGACCTTACAATCATCAACATATGCACTTTCCATGTATCTATTTATCTCTCTTTTTTTACTATAAATTAATATATATATTCTAATACCTTGATTTCACATAAATTTAAAATCTACCATATTAAAATTCAAAAATAAATATATATAATTATTTATTATATTTGTAAATCCAAAAATCTCAATTTTATTCCTCAATTGAATATTAATTATTAGAATGAAGAAATTTATATTTTCTTCAGTAATCGTACATTGCACAGGCACATTACTAATATATATAAAAATAGAAAAATCTACCAAAAAAGAAAAGTTGAGATTTTTCCCCCAATTTTTCTTGCTAAATGTGGAAGGTACGAGTGATACCAATTTAGGTAGTTGCGGGTGAGAAGAAACCCCATTTGTTATTGGGGAGTAGACTAACGCGCAAGCTAGGTGCATTTTCTATTCTCTATATATTCATTAAAAAAAAAAAAGGAAAAAACTGTTGCAGCAATTTTGGAAAAATAAATCTTACATTATTATAGAAGATTATTGTGGGCGGCTATTACTGTTTTTCATGCACTTTTTTTATTGTTCCTGTTTTTAATTAATGCAATTCTCTTATTTTTATGGCTATAGCAGATTAGCTGTTACCTTTTTTTATTTTATGCACCTTTTATTTTTTCTTTTTCTTACGGAATACTCTAGAATACAGATGAGCAATTATTAATCTGAAATATTAACATTTAAACTGCATCCAACTTGATTTTCTTATTTTTGATAATGAACCCCTCTGGAATACAGGCAGGAAGCACAATTTTTTTTTTTATTTTTGATAATGAAACTTTTTACAAATAAAAAGAACTAAAAAAAAGAACAGCTGCATTGCCTCTCTCCTAGCCAATCAAATATGCAGAATTTAAAATAAAGCAAATCTTCCCTAACCAATCAAATATGGCTTTGTTCTGTAGATGGCAAATCTAATTAATTATTTATTAGTGATAAGCTATTGAGAAAAGTGCTAATCTTATGTAAGAAGGAAGCTCTGAATTTATAATTGCTTTGGCTTTCAATGGTACAACATTTGCCATCTACAGAACTTCTCTTCCGGCGGACGAGGCAACGCTGGTGGTGGCGAGGAGACGAGACGAAAGTGAACTACGAAAAAATATTCTGTCCCTGCAGGTGGGTTACTATTCTTCTTCATCTCCATTCTCAATTTTTTTTTAAATTTTGAATTAACATAATCTTTGAATGAATTTAAGGCAATGACTTCCGATCACTCTCAAAATGCCGATTTCCTCAAGCTCAAAGCAGTTTTTTCTTTAATCGGCAGTGCCTAGATCTGAAACATTAATTCTCTCCATCTATCATTTGTTGTTTGATTTTGAACCCTAATTTCAAAATGATTTTTTCTACTTTAGATTTGCATCGCCAGGAACCTGATTTTGCTAGAAAATGATTCATTCTTGTAGTTTACCAAGAAGTAGGTGGCGTTGCGGCGGAGAGGAGGAGGGGAAATCGAGCAGGGAGGCGGTGGAGAAGAACTCCGATTGTACACTCTAAGAAAGGTATGAGGTATTTACTTATATTGAGAGGAATAATGAGATATGGGTGTTCTGTGCATCAGCTAATTCGGGAAGCATGTCCAGAGATTTGAATATGCATATGAGGTATCAGCTTGGATAGTTGTGCATTTTCGTGTTTAATTTTGACAATGAAGTTTGTGAATATCTCTTCTATATCTTCATCTGTATTTTTGTTTGTTGATGCATCTAATGTGTTACACTTGGGTATTTTGAATTGCACTACTCTATGGGTTTGTAAATATGTTTGTGAACTGTAGGATTATGGATTAAATTGAGTGAGATATGGAGCAAGGGATTGATGTAGGAGATGGATGGTGATTGGCGGTGGTGGCGTTGTGCTGAAATAGGTACCTTTTTCTTAAAAAAAGGTGGGCATGGATTAAATTTTCTTGCTTTTTTCAACTTTTCAAAATGGTTACAAAACAGGTATGGTGGCTGATTCCATATTCCATAGTCCTCCACTGTCTCCGGCTGTTTCTCCACAATTTGCTTATTTGGCGTCCAACAGTTGTTGATACCATCATTACTATAATCAATACTGTTTTGAACTCTAAGCCTGTCCTCATTGTATTAACAACTTTTAAATGTAATTAAATTATTACATTTAACAACAAGTTTTTTTTTCAGTTTTCATTTAAAAAAATTATTTTATAGAGACAAAAATTATAAATTGTTTTATTTTAATATTTAATTATATATATATTTTTTAAATCAAAATAGTTTAAGACATTTCATGATCATAAAAAGACAATAATTTAATCATAAAACATAATATATATATTCAGTACATTAATACATTAATATTTGATTAATAATTTATGAATAAAAATATATTACTAATATTTTTTAAAGTCATATGTTTTATGTATTTTTATTGTGTTATGATAAATTCCGATAAAAGGAGAAAAACTATAAATTTTGCTATATGACGGTGAAATGGAGAATTAGCAATATAGTAGATCTATTAGATAATGATAATTTAATTTCCTCAACCTTACCATGCTCTATTATATTCCTATTAATTCAAAAATTCTTAGTGAGTATAAGTATCATCATTTAACTTTGAACATTAGTTTCTCTCAAATAACTCTTTTTTTTTTTCTTAAAAGCAAGTCATTCTTTAATCTCTTCCAATAAAAATTCTGAGTTTCAATAAATTAAATTATACTTTAATATATCAAAAAAATATTTTATTTATATAACAATAACACTTTAACCTGTCTTACATAACTACTATCTCGCAATAAACTTTTTTATTACATTTATATATTATTATTATTACTATTAATTTTTATAATATAATTTATGCATAATATTTTTACGCGCAGTTCGCGGGTGTATTACTAGTCTCATAATACATTATATTTTCAAATTATCATCTAATTATATTGTTAGCTACATATGTCAATTTGGGCCAGGCCTTATTGGATTAAGCATTTAAAATTTATAGGGTTAGGTTAAGCATTTGAAGGCCCTTTTGACCCTAGCCATCTTAACTTGGATCATTAGTTCGTGGGCTAAATCAGAATCTTTCTTTTGTTTATGAAGCTTTGAATACTGCAAATTATTTTACAGTACAAAGCTTCGTGAGCTATTAATAACAGTGTATATATATATATATATATATATATATATATATATATATATATATATATATATATAATAAGAAAAAATCTCTTGTGAAGTACGTGATACAGGTTGATTCATTGTTAAAGTTTTATTGTTATGTGTAAAATATGATTATTGTTAATTAAATAATAAATAATGAATTAAAGCAATATATTTTTAGAGTGTTATATTATGATGATTCACTATAAACATACATTAACTATTAATAAGCATATTTTATTTAACATAATTCTCCTGTGCACCTGGGTGCACCCCATGATACAGTGCACCCACTTTTAAAAACATATTTAATTATGAACAAAAACATATACACTTATAAACAAAAATGTATATACTTTGTTAGCGAATTTTCGGTTTGTTTTGTTAGTTTTTTTCAAAAAATTGAGTGTAAAAAAATATATACAATTATTAAGAAACTTGTATACACTATTGAATAAAAAGTTATACATATATGGGTGCTAGTTTTTTTAATAAAAAAATTGAGTGTAAAAAAGTATATAATTATTAAGAAACATTTACACAATATGAATAAAAAATTATATACATACAGATGCACGATTGCACCTGGATGCACCGAATATCAATTTTTTTATTTATATAATAATCATACTTTAATAATAAGTCGATTCATTTCACATATACCTGTTTCATAAGGGAGTGGCTCATACAATAATAGTTTCAATTAGTCAATTTTTTATATGTGTTTTTATTGTCAATATAATATGATACTTCTCCAATAAACAATTTCATACTTTTCTTCCTCGTACATTCCACAAAATATTTTATATTTTACTAAAAAAAAGTAAGCAATACATGTCAATAATACTTTCTTTTACACACGTCTCAATTAATATCAATTTTTTTTTTTTTTATAAACATCCCAATGTATTTAAGCTAATCGACTTAAAAAAACTTATACACTTATCACTTATGAATAAAAATGTAGGATATTTTATTAGCGAATTTTCTATAATTTTTTAATGAGAAACTAAATATAAAAAACTATATACAATGATTAAGAACTATGTATACACTATTGAATTAAAAGTTATACACATATGATGTAAGCTGCACCCCATTACACTGAATATCAACTCATATTTTATACACATTTTTTTATTAAATTAACTAAAACATTCATTTTCTACATATTTTATGCATTAAAAGAATATTTTTTTTTAATTTTACACACAAAGATACGTGAAATTTTATGGGATGGATGAAGTAGAATTTTGTGCAATATATTAAAAACAGATATAGAGCATCATTTTTTCTTCTATGCCTCACAATATTTATATAGTCCCTTTGTCCCGCATTACAGTTTACATTTGTTTTTTGTACATAGATTAAGAGATAATATTTTAATAGATAGTGAATTAAGAAATATAATATTTAATTTGTAGTTGGTAATTGTATTAGTATTGTGTGTGTACTCTATGTGAAATAATTAATTATTTTGTGTGAGTCCATTTAACAAAAAGAAAAATATAAAACTTAATCTGGGACCAGCAAGCCTTCATGAAGCGAAGAGAGTATACTATTGAAATTCTTTTCCCCATTTAATTCTTTAAATTTGCATGTTAAACTACACAAGATTAATGAGCCATCAAACTATTTAATACATTATTCCATTTCACTGATCATTTCTTAAAAACATTATATTTTAAATGAATTTTTTTTAATCTTATCTCCATTTCTAACAATATGGATTTTGAAGGCAAATGTTAGTTGATGATAATTCACCATATTTTAGAGTCGCATTTGTATATATTTTTATGACAAAAGTTCTGCGCTCTCGGGACACGCTGTGTCCCATGTGAATACAACTCTCCCCTCATTATTCTATTTAAATCTATGTATTAATAGAGAGTTTAAATTGTAAAGGGGACACGATGTCCTCGGGACACAAGAGTCTCACTCTATTTTTATTTACTTTTCTTATTTGACGGTTATCGGTGAAAAGAGTCAAAATATTATTAAAGTAAGATTATTATATAAATAAAGTATATTGAGTGGTTAAAGTATGATTTTATTAAAGTAAGTATATATATATGTATTAAAATATAATTTTAGAGTGTTATAATATGATTTACTACTCAATAATTATACTTTAAGCGAATAGTCATATTATAATACACTAAAATAATATTTTAATGAATTATTTGTTATACTTTAGTAAACCATACTTTAACTATATCCAATAATATACTTTACTTATATAATAATCATATTTAAACTAGGAAAAAACTCTTTTTAACAATAAAATTTACCAAGGGAATTGAGTGAGGCTCTTGTGCCTCGGGGACGCCGTGCTCCTTTGCAATTTAAACCCCTAACAATACATATATTTAAATAAAATATGAAGGGGAAGGGTTGTGTTCCCATGGACACAAGTGTTTGCCGTATAGTGTTTTTGTAGTGTTAATAGTGAATATACCGTCTCACAGCCTACCTCATTTAGACACCATCTCAGAGTTTGCCATTAAAATTTTGGTTATCTTTAAGTCTTACCTCATTTAGACACCATTTCAGAGCTTGCCATTAAAATTTTGGTTATCTCTTTAACTTATATTATCTAAGGTGAGAACGTTCCACCCATTTAAATTTTTAGGACCGCCCAATATCCGCTTAACTCCGCTAAGAGAGGGACTAGGGTGCAACCGGTTGTACCAATTGAATTGGTATAACCTTGGTCCCCACCCTTCTTAATTAATTCCTACTCCTTTATTAATGTTGTTTTTTATTTTATTTTTAATTTTTTTTAAAATGACTATTATACCCTAAACCCTAAACCCTAAGGGATAATTATACCCTAAACCATAAGGGTAAAATTACAATTATACCCTAATCCTATGGGATAATTATACCCTAAACCACAAGGGTAAAATTACAATTATACCCTAAACCCTAGGAGACAATTATACCCTAAACCACAAGGGTAAAATTACAATTATATCCCTAAAATAAAAAAAACAGTAATGTACAGCAACAATTAAAAAAAAAGGAAAACACACACTGAAGGTGAAGGAAGGAGGTTGTACCAATTGAATGTTGTACACAAGTCTTTGCCTTCCGCTGATATTGACGTTTTTCTTTTTCTTACTTTTTTTTATTAAATTAAATTTAGAGATATAATTCTAATTTTATTCATGTGGTTTTCATATATTTCATCCTATGATTTATTGTTAATTATAAGGACATAATTGTAATTCTACTATTGTGATTTATGGTATATTTCATTATTGAATTTAAAATTTAGAGTATAATTGTAATTTCACACTTATAATATAATTTATTTCTAGGGTTTATAGTTTAAAATATAATTGTAATTGTAATTTTATGGTTTAGGGTATAATTTTCCCTTAGAGTTTAGGGTTTAGAGTATAATTGTAATTTTACATTTGTGATTTAGGGAATATTTTACTCCTAGGATTTGATGTTTAGGGTATAGTGATCTTTTAAGTATAATAATTTTTTTTAAAAAATAACATTAATGAAAGAAAAAAATATTAATTAGGAAAGTGCGGACAACATTTTTCAATAATTCATTTGGTGGAACTAGTTCCATCCTGTTGCACTCTATTATCTCTGCAAATTTGTCCTGCATGCTCTTAAGTTTTAGAATATAATAATTTTTATGAATTATAATTAGAGTCATTGTGAAAATTTCCACTTTTAATAGTTGATTTTGAAAAAAATGCCACCCAATAATTTTTTTTTGGAAAAATGCCACTTTCGAGCTTTTTTATATTCTCTCTTCATTACATAGTTAATACATAGTCCATGTATAGTAGCACGTATAGTTACGTGCAGTGGTCGCACATATAATTGCGTGCAGTGGTCTCATATATGTTAATAAATATAACATGTGAATGATTGCACATCTAATCGCGTGTAGGATCGCATATATAGTCGAGTGTATGATCGCGTGTAGATTTACAGGAGTAGTAACAGAAGAGGAGTAGTCACAGAAGAGATCGTAGGATTAGGGTTAATTAAATCTAATATTTTTTTAATAAAAAAGGGTGTTTTTAAAAAAAAATTATAGTAGATGACATTTTTTCAAAATAAACTATTGATCTGATACTCCAATAATTAAAAAGTTTTCATGCATGATGCTAGTGGTTGCACACGACACGCACAAGTTTTGTTTAAAATCGTTTTATTTATTTATTTATTTTTCGTTTTATTTTATTTTATTAGTTAACACTTTTATTATATTTCATTTATCACATATACTAATTTTTTTAATGAAAATAGAATATTAAATGGTAATTAGTTTTCACTTATCAAATATATTTTTAATCAAAAATATTAATTATCACTTCTTTTTGGTTAAGTGGTGTAATTATAATGATGATTTTATTTACTGTAATATGACTAATTTTCCTATTTCATGACTTGATCAAGTCTTCAAGCCACAAATATTAATTATAATATTGACTAAATTAGCACAGGTCTAAAATCAAGTCGTTGAGAAGTAAATATTAAAATTAAAATACACTAAATATTGATTAATACTATTCAGGAAAATTTAGGAAAGCATGGCTGTATACAACTTTTACTTGCATGAAAACAACCCTTCGCCAGTTCTGCAGACTACAGGTTGGCAGGATTTCCGTCTAGATTAGCGTTGAGCGTGAAAAAAAAGAAAAAAGAAAACTAGTGTGACAACATGAAAAATAATAATATTTTAATTAAATTAATACACTATAAAAAAGATTACTCCACGTCCCACAAAAGTTTGCATGCCTCTTCCATCACGGAAATTAAGAAAAGTAATAACTTTTAGTGGTATTATAGTATTTTTTTGTAATAAATAAATGATAAAGTATGTTAGGTGTGGTAGGTAAGGGTGATTTTTTTGTAAATAAAATGTATGGGGGAAGGGTGATTGTATTTGACCTTTTGCTTTTTTAGGAATGTGCAAACTTTTATGGGATAACCCAAAAAAAATGCTCCAATAGTGATGAAATTTTGTGATGGAAATAATTCCGTCACTATTGTGACGGTTATTGTGATGAAAATTCAAATTTGTGATGGAAATAGTAACGGAAATTTTGTGACGGATTTTTCCGTCACTATAGTGACGGAAATTTTTGTGACGGATTTAGTGACGGATATTTTTGTGACGGAGCTTTTCCCTCACTATAGTGACGGAATTTTTTGTGATGGATTTAGTGACGGAAAAGTGACGGATCTTTTCCCTCACTATAGTGACGGAAATAGTGACGAAATTTTTAGTGACGGAAATAGTGACGGATATTTTTATGAAAGATAATTAAATTAATAACAAACTTTAATATAAATAAATTATTTGATAAGTTATGATAAAGTAACACTATAGACCACATGGTCTACTGACTAGTCATAAGGCTCTCACACTATGATCGGTTTGGTGTTCAAATCTCGCCTAGTGCGAGAATCTACAAATAATAATACCAGGAATTAAAATAAATAGAAAATAAGAAGAGGTGCCAAAATTATTTATTTTTATTTTTTTTAAATTTTCTGACACGGGTGATTTTTTTGTAGTGTGTCATCTGAAATGGAATGGGGGGAGTATATTCTTTAGCAACAAAATTACCGATTGTCAACAAAAATTACATTTTTTTTAGCAACGAAATGCTCATAAATTTATTATGTTTTATATCAATAAAATAAAATTTATTGTCATTTACCAACAAAAATATTACATAATTCCAATAAAATTATTAGCAATACATTATCAACAGAATTATTTACTAATGTAATAAGTTTTTCTGATAAAAAATTACCTCTACTCCACCAATTGAAGTTACCAGTGAACTTTTTTTATTCGTTTAACCAATTTAATAATGAAATTAAATTTTTACTGAAAGAATATTTTAATAGTAGAAAACAATTCTTTTAAAATATATATATATATATATATATATATATATATATATATATATATATATATATATATATATATATATATATATATATATATTTGGTTAGTGAAATCTTTATAACAAACTAATTTAATAATGAAATTAAGATTTTTATTTAAGGAATATTTCAATATTAAAAAAACAGTTTTTTTTTTTTAAATTATATTTGGTTAATGAAATCTGTAACCGCTCAAGTGATCAATTAATATTTCATGAACCAATTCATCATGTAACTTACAGGTGATTACATTTTTACTAAAAATAATAATTAATTAAATAAATTGTCTCATCATTAAATTTAAATTGTGTCACACAACTGTTGCTTATTGCTTACATATTATTATTATTATTTTATAAATTGTGTGATGATTAATAAGACCTATGTAAGAGATGGCATCTATCTCTTAAGGAGAATGCGAAAAAATGTTTATAAAAAGTTACTCTAATACCTATAATTTATTTGAGACACAAAAATTTAATGGAATATCGGTGCTATTTAGCCACAAATAAAGAAGATCATTTTAGATAAGAGTTGACATTTGTACATTAATATGGCAAATGTGAATTAAAGATGTATAAATTTATTATATATTAATGGTTATTAATTATCAGGCGGAATAAACAATAAAAATTACAAATTTTTCTTTATACATTAACATTAATTTGAACATAAGTAATTTTCTCAATATCGAAATCCATGCATGCCACATTCGAATGTGTAATAATCTTTTGATATAGTTAAGTTCACACAATAAAGGGATGAAAATTTATTTTTAAAAAAGTAATTGACAAAATTTTGAATGATTTTGAAGTTCACTTATCATAGAAATTACAATTAAAAGTTGTCTATGTGAATTAAGTTTACAATGATTCTCTTTTAATTTAAACTTTAATAATACTATATAGGATAAAATAAGATTGAAAGGGGATAACATAATTAATTATACCACTCGATTTACACAAGTATTTGCTTATAACTAAACTACAAATCCCGTAATACGTGTATCGCAATTGAAGCACAAAAAAATTTTCGTGGCACTTTTGTATATAATTGTTTGTAATTACTTAGTTGTAACTATAAGTGATACACACGAAAGAGTAGAATTTTAAACATGTCTTTAGGGCTAGGGAAAGTATTCTCACAATAAGTTCACATCATTGATTATTAATTATGTGTATCCTAGTAATTTATATATTTATTTATATTTTTACTGAATGACAAAACTTGCGTGAAACCATCTTATATGAGATTAATTTCATGTTTTTTAAATTAGATTTTATTTATACTATGAATTGTTCAAGAAATTATGCATTGTATTATTATCATTTTTCAATAATTTGGGTATCACTTTTTATTCAAATATTATTGTTACTTCTTATTCGTTTCATAAAATTCTGACTGTCTCATACAAGTCTTTATCTAATGTATATTCTTAGGGAGCAAAGTCTTATATGAAACGAGTTCACATAATTAAACCCCTCAATTAATACCCTTTTCTTTTTATTTCTCTCTCCATTTTTTTAATATACATAAATTAATACATTCTTACCTATCAATTTTACATAAAGTTAAGACATACCAAAAACCAAAAGAAACATAACACTTTCATGGTTTTCATGGTTCTCACCCCTATGTTTTAATATTTATTCTTAGAATTAAAAATATTTAAGAGTATATATAATTGTCTTCTATAATTTTTAAATAAGGATGATTTATATAAAATAGGGTTCACGAAAACTCTCTCTTCTTTGAATTTAGTATATTTAAGAAATATTGTCTTTTCAACCTATAACTAAAAAGGATTCAAATTCATTCTAATTTACAGGAGTCTATATATATATTTTCCTATGAATTAATATACTTCTTCCATTCACTTTAAAGAATTTAGTTTTTTCAATTTGGGCGTCCACATAGTCCAATTTTTTTTTACACACATGAGACTCACATACACCCATTAATACAATTAAAATGTGGGATCCACACACCCAGTAATAAAACTAGGAAAATTTCCAAAAATACCACTTTCAATACATTTTTTTTAAATGCCACCCACAATAATTTTTTTTTGAAATATGCAACTTTTTAATTTTTTTGGACCCAAACACCCCTTCACTCATTAAACCTCATTCTCTCTTCTCTCTCTATTGTTCATTTTGCCCTATTCTCTCTTCTTACTCTATCATTCATTCTTCAAAGATTTTAAAGATTTGAGAAGACAACTACACGAGGGAAGCGACAGTGACACAACGCAACCCAATATGAATGTAGGTCGCACAAAAGATTGCGCACAGGGTCGAACAAAAAGTCGTGTACAAGACTACACAGTTGGTTGCGTACAGGGTCACATAAAAGGTCGCGTACAGGGTTGCACATTTGGTCGCATAAAAGGTCGCGTACAGGGTCGCAAGGTTGGTCACATGGTATTGTGCGACCTTTCTTGCAACTGTTTGTGTGGGCAATCACGAGACTATATATTTCTTCCTATAGTCGCATAAGTGTTGCATGTAGGATCATACAAGAGGTCGCATACAGGGTCACATATAAGGTCGCATTGATGATCGCGTGTGTTGTCTCATAAGCAGTTGCATAATTGGTTTCACAAGAAGTTGCTTATACTTGAAGCGTATAGTCGCACAATAGGTCGCACCAATAGTCGCAGTTAGGTTCGCTTATGTGGTTGCATGCAGGTTTGCGTGTGGTCTCATAAGCATTTGCGTGATTGTTCATGTAACTACATTTGTAACAAAAAATGGGACTAAATTGTTTATAATAGAAGCCCATAATCACATAGTTGAAACATATAGTATAAGAACAAATATTACAATCCTCAATTTGAAAGCTCTAAAAACAATGATTAAAGCAATTTCGAATACATAAAAAGTCAATGGTCCAAATAAAAATATCTAAATTTACAATGATCTGAGTACACAACTCAACAAAAATGCTAAGCTAACATGTTTTGCAAATTGCATTGTTATAAGTTCATCTAATAACTAAATAATTGAAGTACTACTAATTACAGTGTTACGAGTTCATTTGAGAATAGCTCCGCACAAAATCGTTTCCTCCACTCTACACATTTTGAAGGATCGATCTTATCAATTAAGTGGCTAGTGGCACGATACTCAATGAACTTGATAGGTAAAATACCACACTCATCTTCTCTACGTTGGTTAGGTGTTTGGTCATTGAATACCAAACTACATTCATTCCTGGAGTCTTTAATATAATTTTTTCCAAACATTCGCCTCTAAACAAATAGATGAAAGCATCACCGTCATATGTTTAAACTCTTTTTGAATATCATCCGTGAATCTCCTTTTTGATATTGAGTCATAAACAAAATTTTCTTGGGTGTCAATCACTCATATGCAACCCAATGTGATCCAGACACATGTGCAACACCTATGACTCGAGAAATATCAGACCAATGACAACCTTCTTGGATTGATAAATTTCCACCTACATATTCTATTATCATTTTACTTTTATCTTTCCACTTCCATTTTCCATTTGTTCCATTTTGATGTATGACCTCAAGGCATGCCGTGTTAATATAATGTAAATAATAATTATAATTGGTGGGTGAGAAAAATTAAATTTAATCTTAAATCATACTTACTCAAAACTGGAGTTCAACAATAATTGCTCAATCTTGTAAGAAAACACTCGACCATAGTTTGGACTTCAATATAATCAAGCTCAATAAACCATCAATATGCTTCATCGAGTAATAAAAAATGTTAATCAATATGTCTCGACAACTAAATAATGCTTAAGAGTAATAAATATAAATATTCACAAACTTCAAAATTAAGCTAATTTAGTTCCGGCGACTAACCAAGCGACCATGCACGTGCGCGACTACTCTCGCGTCTAATCAAGCGACCATAAACACGACTACTTATGCGACCATGCACGCGTGCGACTACTCATGCGACTAATCAAGCAACCATGCATGCGACCATTTATGCGACCATGCACGGGACTAACCACACAACTAACTAAGCTATCCACTAGCGACTGTTCACTCAACCATTTGTACGACTTAAAAGTGACGACTTACTGAAGGTGCGTGCGACCTTACGCACAACCTGTCATGCAACATGTCACGCAACTCTTCGTAATTGTGATTTCTATACCTCAAAGTTTAGATTTTTACCAAAATATTCACAATATGTGTGTTAATCAATATTCTAAATACGTCAGGTGATGTAAAAATTCTTATTCATCTAATCAAACACCAAAATAACATTATCACTGTTGGCGTTTAAACATTCGGTTAGCATGAATCGTTAGGCTTCCATGCGTTTCTAATCCAGCAGAAGTAAAAAGATAAAAATGTATTACCTTTCACCATGGTATGTTGATGATGAACATCTGCAGAAAATAACCTCTTGATCTTCTGTTGTATTCCCAAGTCCAATCCTGATGTCGTGTGCGCGACGATCTTCAGAATCTTCTCAATCTGCTCATTTCCTTTCCTTCACGTCAAAAAAGGCGATAATTATTGTTCTCCAAGAAGCTAAGATGACTTATATATGGGCTATAATAGGGACCAGGAGGAGAAATTAGAGTCGGGCCTCCATTGGGCTTAAGTATCCAAGTTTAGCCCAAAACTTATACTTAAGTCCAACAATAATAATATAGTCCACTAAATTATTATTACTGCACTGCCGCTTCAATCCCAAAATTACGTTATTGGCTCCTTATTATGAGCCCGACAGTCTTTCCATGTTTAAAATATATAATGCCCATTAATTAATTAAGTTACTGACAACTCCATCAATTAATATCTCATCTGAGAGTAGCACCACTTAACATCATTATCATGTTGGAATAAATCCACTTGCAAGATTCACATGATAATCATTTTGAGCTCCTCAAGGGGACATCATCAACCTATTTAATAGGACACAAATTCCTTCTACAATCAACAACAAGCCATAGAGACAATACTATTTCCCAACTTACCGAGTTTATTATTTTAATATATAAATCTCACCCATTGATGAATCAAATATATAAATACTGGCTAAAGTGTTGAGGTTATTGTATAGGGATTAAGAGCACGAACATCCATAATAAATGAGATCAAGTTCTCCTATATAGTCAGTATAAGTCGAGCGATCTCAAGCATACTAATGTGATTTTATAGCCAAGACAAACTAATGCCAAATCACACTACAACCATCCCAATAGATTGTCCCCGTCTATCTCGATTGTGAGCATCTGTTTACTTTATAATGAAACCGATAATATAATCTTCTGCGTGTTGTCGCACAATATATTATCTACAGTATTAGTAAATGGACTTTTGCACAAACATATAAATAAATTATAATACGCAAAAAGTTTGATAATATGATTCTCATTTCAAATAAATTGTTAAAACATTGTTTTATCCAAAAAGCTAGACTTTTAGTATAAAATCTAACAATCTCCCACTTGTACTAAAAGATTACGCTGCCATATCTGCTGACACGCATCTAATCCATATTCCTTCTACATGCCTATCGAACGCTTTCACTAGAAGACTCTTCGTAAAAGGATCAGCTAGGTTATCCTCTGATGCAATCTTAGCGACAACGACCTTTCCTCTTCTAACGATGTCTCATATCAGGTGGTACTTGTGCTCAATGTATTTACTCGCCTTATTGGCTCGTGGTTTCTTCGAGTTTGCTACTACACCACTATTATCACAATAAATTGTGACTACTTTGGGCAAACCAGAAATCACATCCAAGCCCATTAAGAACCTCCTGAGTCAAACTGCTTCTTTAGCTGCCTCAAAGGCTGCTACATATTCAGCTTCCATGGTGGAATCCGCAACGTATTTATTTTACACACCTCCATATTATGGCTCCTCTTCCAAGAGTAAATAGATAACCCGAGGTGGATTTACTAGCATCCATATCTGACTGAAAATCTGAATTAGTATAACCCAAAGGTAATAAAGAATCTGTCCGGTAAATAAGCACATAATCCCTAGTCATTCCCAGATACTTCAAAATATGCTTTACCGCAGTCCAATGCCCTTGTCCTAGATTACTTTGATACCTACTGACCATGCCCATGACATAACAGATATCCAGCCTCGTACATAGCATTGCATACATGAGGCTTCCTATTGCCGAAGCATAAGGAACCTCCTTCATTTTCTCTATTTCTTTTTTTGTCTTTGGACACATTTCCTTAGATAAAGGTATTCCATGTCTGAAAGGTAGAAAACCTTGCATGCTAAAACGAGCCAAGATTGTGTCAATATATGAAGCATGGGATAAACACAACATTCTTTTCTTGCAATACTTTATTATTTTGATCCATAGAATGTGTTCGGCTTCTCCTAAGTCCTTCATCTCAAACTACTTAGATAGCCATACACTTACTCCCAACAATACCTTTACATTGTTTCCAATAAGAAGAATATCATCCAAGTAGAGTACAAGAAATACCACTACGTTTCCGTCATACGTCTTGTACACACATGATGCATTTGGACATTGAATAAATCCATATGACTGGATTACTTCATCAAAACGGATGTTCCATGATCTAGAAGCTTGTTTCAATCCATAAATGGACCTATTAAGCTTACACACATGATGCTCTTTGCCCTTTGCAATGAATCCCTCTGGTTGCTTCATATAGATGTTTTCCTCAAGACTTCCATTCAGGAAATGTGTCTTGATATCCATTTGCCATATCTCATAATCCAAATGAGTAGTAATAGATAAAAGAATCCGGATTGACTTAAGCATGGCCACAGGCGAGAAGGTTTTCTCATAATTGATTCCTTCTTTCTGAGAATATCCTTTAGCGACAAACCTTGCTTTAAAGGTTTCCACCTTACTGTCAGATCCTCTTTTTCTTTTATAGACCCACTTGCATCTAATGACTTTTACACATTTGGGTGGTTCTATAAGCTCCCACACTTGAATAGAATACGTGGATTCTATTTTAGATTTCATTGTATTTTGCCATGATTGAGCATCTTTATCATGCAGAGCTTCGTTGAAATTCCATGGGTCGATTTCATGTTCACCCGGGACCAAGTCGGATAACTCTCCCAATCCCATGAATCTATCGGGTTGTCTCACAACCCTCCCACTACGACGAGGCTCTGCAGGCAATTGTGTATCAGGTGTGATACGCGGTGCAGTGTCCTATGGTATATCTTCTTTTACAGTTAGTATTATGTTTGGTGTTTCCCTTCTTACTTTTCTAGAATATTTTTACTCATAGGTTTGTGATTCATTACATAATCCTCTTCCATAAATCTAGCATTCATGCTAACGATCACCTTTTGGTCCTTGGGATTATAAAATAAACCACCCTTCGTTCCTCTAGGACACCCTATAAACAGACAAACATCAGTATGCTATTTTAACTTATCAACATCTGCATTTAACACATGTTCCGGAGTACCCCAAATCTGAACATGTTTCAGAATAGGCTTTCGCCCGGTCCATAGTTCTGTGGGTGTGCAGGCTACCGATTTAGAAGATACGAAGTTCAGAATATAAGTTGATGTTTCTAAGGTATATCCCTAGAACGAATTTGGTAATTCCGAATAACTCATCATTGATCTTACCATTTCCACATGAGTCCTATTCATTCTTTCTGTTACACCATTCTGTTGGGGTGTGCCCGGTGCAGACAATTAGAATTCAGTTTCTCTGATAAATAATTCCTAAAGTCTCCCAAGAGGTATTCACCACCACGATCAGATCGTAGTGTCTTGACCATTTTCTAAGTTGCTTCTCCACACCAGCCTTGTATTCTTTGAATTTATCAAAGCACTCAAATTTGCGGCACATCAAATAAATGTATCCATATCTAGAATAATCGTTAATGAAAGTGACGAAATATACATAACCACCTCTTTCCTAGACAGACATAGGACCACATAAATCAAAATGAACCAATCTCAACAGATCCTTGGCTCTATACCTCTTTTCCTTAAAAGGACTTTTGGTAATTTTTCCTTCCAAGCAGGATTCGCAAGTAGGATAATTTTCCACTACTAAAATGAACTTAGAAGTCCATCAGCTATCAACCTTTGAATCCTACTCAAGTTAATATGATCAAGCCTTAGATGCCAAAGATATGTTTGATTCATTTTCGAAAGTTCTTTTCTCTTATTAGTAGATGTATCATTCAATTCAATTTATTGCACTGTGGGAGAAATTGAATTAAGAGTATACAAATTATCTATCAATGTACTATTACTGATAAAAATTCCATTTTTTCTTAAAACAACCTTTTCATTAAAAGAAACAGAATATCCATCCATAAACAATTTAGACACTGAAAATAAATTCTTTCTAAAATGAGGTAAAGATAATTCCTCAAAACAAGAGTTTTATTCTTATTGAAAAATAAATAAACGCCTCACACTGCAACGACCGCTACCCTTGTAGCATTTCCCCCACACTCCCCATCATTAAGCTTTCGGGTTTGGTGAAACCCCTGCAAAGAATTGCAGACATGGTCAGTGACCCTCGTAATTACACACCAAGTGTCAGCAGATACAACCGCTAAACACGACTCAACAACCAGTATAAAAGACTTACCGTTCATGTTCCCCTTCAAAAGAAGGCAGTCAGCCTTGTAATGTCCCGACTGCTTGCATTTGAAGCACTTGCCTTTAGGCTTCTTGACCGCACCACCCTTTGCTTTCTCTTGGTTCGCCGATGCTGAATTTTCTTGCTTCTTCTTATTCCTACCGCCTCTCGGCCTAGGATAAGCAGCATTTTCAGCAACATGAACCTATCGAGCTCGACGAAACAGCCCATCCACTGCCACAGGTTCTGTCAGAAGTTTTGCCAACGTGTACAAATGTTTGTTCATATCGTAGTTAACACGAAACTGCTCCAAACTCCTAGGCAAGCTTTGGAGTATGATATCGACTTGGGTTTCCCAATTGATTTCAGCTCCAATGACCTCCAACTCATTTAGTTGGCCCATCATTCTAAGGACATGTTTCCATACGGGAGTGTCCTCAGCCATTTTGATATTCATCAGCACAGCCATGCCCTCCGACCTAGCAGGATGACTCTGGTGCCCGAAGAGTTTCTTAAGATTCTGCATCATATCATAGGCAGTGTTCATAGCTTGATGTTGATGCTGAAGCACACTTGACATTAAAGCCAATATATAACACTTAGCCATCCTATCAGCTTTGAGCCACCTATTATAAGCAGCTCTTTCCTCTTCAGTAGAGTCATCAGTAGGCTCCACAGGACATTCCTCAGTGAGTACCAAGATGTAATCTTAAGCAGTTAAAACAATATCCATGTTTCGTTTCCAATCAACATAATTTTTGCCAATAAGTTTGTGTTCTTTAAGTATAATATTTAATTAATAAAATACGCATTCTAGCATGCTTCTATTACGGCAATTAAATCAAATAGAACATGTATCTTCATATATAACAATAAAAAATAATTAAATCAATTAATGCAGTTATATAACACGAAATTAAATGCAGAAAATATTAAATCGTAAAAAATGAGCCCGATGATTGGTCGTATATAGTCGGGATGACCAATTAAAGAATTTATCGAACCACAGAGAGGAAGACACTAGAGTTTAAGCGATCTTAAGTTTATCATGATTTTATAAGGAAGACGGAATGGGAGGATAAGATGCAAATAAATGCAATTAAACTAATGAAAGAAATAAAGATAAAATGAATGCAAAGATAAATGTGTTCCAAATTATGCAAGGATGAGATTAACTACAATTATGGCATAGATAATAAAAAAATCATGCAATTAATTATAGTCTCTCATGGACAAGGTATAGAAGCGATCACTAATTCCACCTAAACTCTCTCTCGAGATGGATAGGATGTAGGCCCTTAACAAGGCTTCCAAAAGCACATAGGATCGAGACCAAAGTGAACATCTCCCACTAGGTACTAATTACTCTACGAGTTCCCTAATGAGGTACTAAATCATAGGTAATATTCCCTTTTAAGGTACTATGAATTCACTAATGGCTTGAGTCTCCTCACCTAATCAACTAATCTCTCGATTAAGCCAATTAAATGTTCTATCAAAGAGTTCTAAATCTAGAAGGATATCTATATCTCATTCCAAATTAATGCACATGAAGTGTACGATGAAATGATTCAATGAACTATCCTAAACACATAATTGATTTCTCAATCTAATCACATGCCCATGACAATTAATCACACAAATCATACATATACATCAAGCAATTCACATCAATAATAGAAATAATACAAATGCCCAATTAAGATTAAAATCAAATTGCATAAAACTCTAATTATCCAACACCAATCATGGAGCTAATCTCACAAAGGAGATTAGCCTCTCATAGTCACAAGGAATTCAACATAGACATTAAAATCTTTACAAACCATGATCAATTAATAAAGAAATGCACAAAAATTAGAATTAGATTTCCCTTTGAAGTTCTTCAATGGAGATCTCCTTTTTCTTCTTGTGATCTCACTCTCCGTTGCTTCCTTGATCACTTGAATGGTGGATTTGATGGAGGGGATCAAATGTGGATAGATGAATGAAGAATGGATGAAGGTGATGGTGTAAAATGGAGGAAATGGTGTGTGATCTAGGTGTAGGAGTGAAACCCTTCGAAAATTCTCATCAAATATTGAAGTATTGGGTATTTATACCCCTTGGGAAACTTCTGGAAGGGTTCTGATATGTTTCTGATGCTGCAGCAACACGACTCGTGTGCTGCAACACGGCCACAGGGTGGCCGTGTAGGCTTTTTTTATGTCAGAAAATGGTCAAGGCTTACAGGGCCGTGTTGCATAACACGAGTCGTGTGCTGCAACACGGTCGGCTGTGTTAGTGCAATCTCTGTTTTTATAATTTTGTTTTGGCTCGTTCTCCCTCGTTTCAACTCCAAATTGAGATCCATTTTTTCCTACGTTTTCCTTTTCGCGTCTAGGATCTATTTTTACCTGAAAATCATAAGTTTAAGCTCACTCATATACATCTCCATAAAAACAAAAAATACAACCAAATAGTACACAAATCGGATAAAATAATACAAAAACACACATAAAAAGACACTAAAATCTAGGTGAAAATATCACTCATCACTCGACTGCCCAGCGAAACACACGCACGACTCGTGCAGGGTATCAGCATGAGTTGTGCCACCCAATGCTAGTCTCCCGTGTGTTTGCTGTGCGTGAAATCGCATGCCTCACTCAAAACTCATCCGCACAACTTGTGCAGCCTCTTGGCACGAGTCGTGCCTTCACACGCCAGCCCACCAAACTCCAGTCAGTGCACATTATGGTAAGCTCTTCTCGGCACGACTCATGCTGGCTACTGTCGGTGGTCATACCGTCAGCCCACCAGAGTCGTGCTGACATCTTGCGCCCAAACCATTGCCACGTTCGGCAGAGAGACCTGCCTGGAAGCATTAGTTGACTCGCTCGAAACCCACCATCCACTCGCCCAGAACCTGCTGAGGACTTGCCCGAAACCTGACGTCGATTCTCCAGAAAGCTCCAGTCGACTCGCCTGGACAGTCGCTACACAAGTCCGACGCCACCTAGAAGATGTTTCAGGCTCGATCGGAAACTACTTCAGACACGCTCAAAACCTGCTACGGATCAACTGACATGGTCGAAGTCCCTGCTGCTACTGCCGTGACCTTGAGTGCTGCCATCATCGCTGATCACAGACCAGCTCTCATCTGGAAAGGATGTGATTCGCCGGCGCTGTCACACACTCAACGTGACGCATGACATACTCCAGTAGTGCAGTTGCTGCCACCAACCAATCACCTATCGTCGCTGACCAGACTCGTATCGTTACAGCAGCCAAACCATCCAATACGTTGGTCGTCGCACATGGTGTAGCAGTGTGTGTATCGTTCGCATGTTGTTGTCGATCAGTGTCGCCCATCGAAGGCGGTAATCGCACAAATAGGGTTCACATAGAATAATACAGCAATCTCATAAACCCTAATTTTCATACTTTTCTATACGATAATTAAATCACGTATAACATATAAACCCTAGACTAACGTATCACGTTTAGCCACGAAATTGAAGATTTGATACCAATTATTGGCATTCGATCATTTGGTTAGCATGAATCGTTAAGGTTCCATGTATTTCTAATCCAACGGAAGCAATAAGATAGAAACGTATTACCTTTCACCAGGGTATGTTGATGATGAACAGCTGCAGAAGACAACCTCTTGATCTTCTGCTGTATTCTCAAGTCCAATCCTGACGTCGTGTGGGCGACGATCTTCAGGATCTTCTCAATCAGCTCATTTCCTTTCCTTTACGTCAAAAGAGGCGAGAATTGTTATTCTCCAGGAAGTTGAGATGGCTTATATATGGGCTACAACAGGGATCAGGAGGAGAAATTAGAGTCGTGCCTCCATTGGGCTTATGTATCCAAATTTAGCTCAAAACTTATACTTAAGTCCAATAATAATAATATAGTCCACTAAAATATTATTACTGCACTGCCGCTCCAATTCTATAATTACGTTATGGGCTCCTTCTTATTATGAGCCCGCAGTCTTCCCATGTTTAAGATATACAATGCTCATTAATTAATTAAGTTACTAACAACTCCATCAATTAATATCTCATCCGAGAGTAGTACCACTCAACCTCATTAAATGCCGGAATAAATCAACTTGCAAGATTCACATGATAATCCTTTTGAGCTCCTCAAGAGAATATCATCAATATATTTAATAGGACACGAATTCCTTCTACAATCAATAGCACACCATAGAGACAATATTATTTCTCAACTCATCGAGTTTATTGATTTAATATATAAATCTCACCCATTGGTGAATCAAAGAGATAAATACTGACTTACGTGTCGAGGTTATTATATAGGGATTAAGAGTACGAACATCCATAATAATTGAGATCAAGTTCTCCTATATAGTCAGTATAAGTCGAATGATCTCAAGCGGTCCTGCTCAATACACACAAAGCATACTAATGTGATTTTATAGTCAAGACAAACTAATGCCAAATCACACTACAACCATCCCGATAGATTGTCTTCGTCCATCTCGATTGTGATCATCTGTTTATAATTCATATGGAAACCAATAATATGATTTTCCGCGTGTTGTCGCACAACATATTATCTACAATATAAAGTAAATGAACTTTAGCCCAAACATATAAATAAATTATAATATGCAAAACGTTTGATCATATGATTCTCATTTCAAATAAATTGTTAAAAATATTATTTCATACAAAAAGCTAGACTTTTAGTATACAATCTAACAATCCCAACATAACTCACATGTTTATTTTCACAAAACCCTAAATTTAGTTTATGAAAAATAAATTGTAAGATTTACTAACTTAGATTTATATTGGGTTAAATTGTGTCATTGTCCCTTTCCTCGTATGGTTGCCTTTTAAATCTTAAAACTTTTTGAAGAAGAATGATAGAGTGAGAAGAGAGAATGAGACAAAATGAACAATAGTGAGAGAAGAGAGAATGGACTTTATGTGAGTGAAGGGATATTTAGGTCCAAAAAAAAATTAAAAAGTGGCATTTTTAAAAAAATATTATTGTGGGTGGCATTTTTGAAAAAGATGTATTGAAAGTGTCATTCTTGTAAAATTCTCATAAAACTACCCACTACATATTAAATAATAATACTCATTATTCCACGTTAAAAAAAACAAAAGGGTTTCTTGCAACCAAACGAAGGGAGTGGTTTTCTTGTGTCTCTTGCGTGACTTACTTAATAGTTGTACAAAAAGATGGTTCGCCCACCCCAGGCGCCCCCCACGTCGGCCCGACAACATGTAAAGGAGGTTAATCATGGTAACTCAACCGACCAACAAAGGTTAGATCTTTTAAGAGGTTGCTCCCACGCTGCGGGTGGGATTCGATCATTGGTCATTGTACAAGCTGTCCCCTTACTTGACCAGTTGAGCTGTCCATGCGGGCGATTTAATTAATAGTTTGTCACACAAAATGATACACAAACGTAGATAAAGTTATATAAACTCCCTCCATCAAATAAGTTTTTCACTTTTTTTTTTTCGTTTGTTTTTTCAATTACGCTCTTTACCTCTAAAGTAATAGAAATTTCAAAACAAATAACTTTTCTATATCATATTTTTAAAAAATTGTCACTTTCACTTACTTATCATTTATTTATTGCTTAAAAATACAATTTTATTCTCAAAAGCATGTCAAAAAAATATATTTTTCTTAAATTTTGTATTTATATTAAAGGTGAAGAGTTTATTGAAACGGAGGCCAGAAATATAATACAACACACCTAAAAATATAATTTCTTAAGAAAATATATTCCCTCTGTACCAACTTCAACTTCATATTTAATGTTGGCAAAAATTTGTGTGCACCCGGGGGCACGGGGGTACACTCCATGCGCCTTTAAAATTTTGTGTTAAATTGTATACCCTTTAGTATAAAGATGTGTACCCTTTAATTTTTGAAGAAAATAAAAAATATTGATGAAAAGTGTATACTCTTTAAAATAAAATAGTGCACTCTTAATAATTAAAGTATATATCCTTTAGAACAAAACAATGTACTCTTACCCATAATACTAAATTTTAAAGGCGCACGGTGTGCCCCGGGTACACGCAAGCCTCACTCTTTAGTGTTTGCTCGGATATTAATAAAGTCACTTGTTGACTTATTTTAGGAGGTAATTTTGTATAATAATGTAAGCCAAAAAATTGTATTAATCGGGTTTACATTACACTTTGATTTTACTGAAATTACTCTTTAATACTCTTTCCGTCCGCTTTTAAGGGTATCATTTATTTATTTTGGGCGTCCGCCCCGGAGGGTCTCATTTCCTTTTTTATACATATGGGACCCACACACACCTACTAATACAACTAAAAAGTGGGACCCACAACTACACTAATACAACTACCCACTACACATTAAATAATAATACTCCTTAATCCATGTGCAAAAAGCAAATGACACCCTTAAAGGCGGACGGAGGGAGTACATGAATAAGTACTCTTTAGAGAGATGAACTACTTTATCTGTCTCAACTTCAACTTTACACTTTTTTCTTTTTAATCCACCCAGACTTCAATTTCATACTTGCATAAAAGGAAAATGACAATAAACTCCTATCCCTACAATGCACTTTAATTTCAAAATTGACATTCCTTCTTTCTTCACACAAAATATATTACAATTTATTTATTAAAAAAATCATATTACCCTTAAAAAGTGTCTTTTCTTAAATAGCGTATCTACAGGGAAGATGAGATAGAGGGAGTATTATTTTTAAAATGACAAATATTATTCCTCAATTACTTTATATATATTCTCTGTCTCCTCACAAGTTTTTTTGTTTTTTTCTTTAATGTATGTAAATTAAAGATGTATGTAAATTAAATTGTACAATACTCCCTCCGTCTCGAACTTATGTTCACCGGCACGGTAGATACGGAGTTTAAGAAAAATTGATTTTTGATCAATTTTATTAACTTTTTAGGGGTATTGTGGTATTTTTAAGTAATAAATAAATTATAAAGTATGTTATGTGTGTTAGGTGAGAGTAGTATTTTTTAAATTAAGATCTTTTGAGGTTATTGGTTGATGTGAAGTTTTCTTTTTTGGTTGGTGAACATAAGTGCCAGACAGACGAGGGAGTATAAAATATGTAGTGGGTGAGTTGTATGTTGTAACCGTTATTTCATACTTTTGTCCTTACTTTCTGAATTAAAGCAATTACATATTGTGTAATTTTAAGTAAAAATTTTTTAGTTTGGTCATGACATATGGGTTTTGTCTTTATAAAAAAGTTAAAGAAATAAATATTTTGTAATAGAAGTACCAAAACGGGGGAATGGAGGTGACAAACATTGTAAGTACACTATGACTCTAATCAATTTAATTATATGTCCGAACTTAAAAAAATAAAAAAAAAAAAATAAATAGAGCTCTAGTTAAAGAAGCTATGCCATATAAAAAAATCGAGACTGCACTAGAATGATTTTAGAAAATACACGAAATATTTGTTCCATCATTCTATAATCACTATTATGAAATCCGCTATCAATACATAATTTAAAATCGGTCTGCAAGGTCAAGATATTCCATCATCGTTGCTTCTCTAAATAAATATTTATTATGCATGTCTGTGGTTCTTATAGCATACTATTCTATAAGAATAATAAAAATACACATTCTTATTATTTTCCAGCGTTATGTTTTACGTTTTTAATTTTGGTTTTTTCAATTTAAGATTTTTTTTCCGTTAAATAAAACTCACACAAAAATAATTATTTATTACGCATATGACCCATACATAATATTAATACAACTACCCATTAAATATTATATTTCTCAATCCACTATCTATTAAAATATTATATCTCTTAATTTTCGTGCAAAAGCAAACGTCAACGTTAACACGAGACTGAGGGAGTAAGAAATTAAACCTACGTAAGCCATAGGAAAAATATCAAAATTTGTCCTTTATATATGATTAATTTTATTTTTATTTTTTTTTATATGTCATTATCAATTTTTTTTATCAATAAGTATAATGTATGATAGTTAAAGTACCATTTAAAGATATTTAAATATAATGTAATTTGTAGTCACTTCGTGTCTCTCGTATTTCTTTAAAATTCTTAATTTTATGCAAACTTTTTAAAATAATATTACTATATAATATTAATACATTTACAATACTCAAACATTACTAAAAATGTGATATTTTTTGGATTATTTTGGGTGCACCCGGTGCACCGATATACTTGAGAGTTAATAGTATAAATATTAAGGTGTAGTGGGTAATTTTCATATTTATTTTTAATTATTTTATTTCATTTAGTGGCTACGATTGAATAAAAATGTGATCTAAAGGTTTAGATTATTCAGGTACACCGATGCATCGAGTGCACTGCAATATGACCTTTTTTTTTTACATTTTATTCATCAAACATCAATACTTTATTATTATTATTATTATTTTTAATTAAATTACCCAAACTAATGTTATTTTCATGCACACAAAAAACTGAACTATCTTAATCTTGCACAAGTGAAGGGGAAGAATATGTTTTATTAGATAGTATAAAGTATGCGTAATTAAATTTTAATCAAAGGATGATCTCTATATCCACAATGGAGGTGACAACGTAAAAGATGTCGGTCGAGCGATGATGTAGACGGCAGCGATTGAAGGAAATTTAATTTGCATGTTAACTCTGTTACATACGTAAGTGTCAACAAAACTTAAAAAAGAGATTTAATTAAATTTGGGAGTTCTTTAAGACTCTTGTGAAACGTGTTATTTGTGAGATGGATGTGAGACAGGTCGATCCATCACTAAAATATGCTTATTATTATATAGATAAAGTATGTATTCTAAAGTATGCTGAATTATGCATTAAAGTATGATTTTAGTTTGTTATAATATGATTTATTATTAACATACTTTAACTATAAATAAACATATTTTATCTATACAATAAACATACTTTAATGATGGGTCGACCTGTCTCACACCCGTCTCACCAATAACCCGTCTCATAAGAGAGTCTCTCGTTCCGTAATTAAGGAGTTGAATAACGTAAATTAAATAAAAACTATTAGTATTTAATTAATGAATAAGTATACTAATTTGAACCGTCTTATGATTCGTTTCATCTAAGGATATCTCCCAAGACAATTTATCAAAAAGTACACTCTTGTTAAATGGGTTATGGCAATAAAGTTCCTGAGACAGATCTACTTAAGTCTTGCATTCACCTGGGTGAACGAATCTATGTCTATGTACCCAAGTTCACTTTTATACCATTTAGTATTAAATGTGATACCCTTAAATATGTAATGTGAGTAATTGCATTAGTGATGAATGGTCAGCATGTGTGGTCGTGTGGGCCATTTTGCTAAAAGAAGAAAATTAATATCTTTATAAAATTGATGCCTAATGATATATTTATGATTAGTCAACTTCATGAATTTAGAAAATTCCTAAATTTGTGATATCATTCCAATCAATTTCATTATTTCGTGATTTGCGAAACAATTGGGTGTAACCTCCAAATGAAGGTGAACCATCATTGCTTGTTGTAACTAGGAGTGTGCGGTATGGTATACCAAAGTTTTTGAGTTATACCGTATATCATACCTAAAATATCGGTATTAGAAAAATCATACATTTATCATACTGAAAATTTCGGTATACCATAGTTCGGTATACCGAAACTTCGGTATAAGAAAATGACATACCTTTTTCTTACCGATATTTAAGTACTTTCTCCGTCTCACTTCAATTTTTACATATTTCTATTTTGGGGGTTCCATTTTAATCTTTACGTTTTTCTTTTTATGAGACCTACCTAAAACAATTAATATATCACCATTGGAACCACATCCAATATTAATACACCTACACACTTTACATTAAATATTATATTTATCTACCAACTGTCTATTAAAATACTATACTTATTAATCAACGTGCAAAAAATAAACATAAGCATTGAAACGTTCAATTTAAAAACATTAATAAAACATAATAAAAATAAGAGTTTAATCCTAATGAGTGATTGGTGTATCTGATAACGATTAAATTCTAAATTAATCAATTAAAATTTAACACACACTCTTAGATTAAAATTAAAATAAACAAGTTACAATTATAATCTAAATATAAAATAATAAACCTTATAGTGCTTACATGTATGTTCTCCAACATTTCACTAAATTCAACGATGAGTCAAGAGTTTTAATATATTAGAATTTCTTTTAAGTGTATATACCTTACTAAAATAATTTACGTTATTTCGGTATATACCAAAATACTGCGATTTTAAAATTTTGCATATCTTTACCGTATCAAAAAATTCAATACGATATCATACCTTACCAAAAAATTCGTTATACCTAAAATTTTGATAAGTTTGTTATTTTTCAATATGGTAAGTGCGGTATATCGAAATTTTGGTATTTTTTCCCGGCCCTAGTTGTAACCTCCAAACGATGTATGTAAATCGTTGTTGTTTTTCACCGAAGTTGCCGTTGTTCAATTGTCGTCGTAACTATTCTGTTTGTTATCAACTGTGAACGAAAATCGACATCAACTGACAAGATATACAATAGTAAGTTGAAACTAGGGATATGTTCCATATTAGAGTAAAAAGGAGACCAAGGCAATGAATGTATGTTTATATTTATTAATGTAAAAGTATCATTTTTTTAGGTATAAATTAAGTATGTTCAAAACTATACAGCATGGATGCCTTTAAAGTATATAATAAGTTTATATTAGAATATGTCAGTTTTGTGTTATAGAATGTTTAGGCATTACTGTAAAATATCGTTTGTATTATGAAAAAAGAAAGTGTAGTTAACGATAACCGTACGAATCGAACAGTACGTTGAGTTATAGTATATTTTGCAAGGGTGTTAGAGTAAATCTTGCAAACATAAAGTGTTAAACTATCATTAGTTTATGCTAGAGTATGTTAGTTTTCGCATTAAACTATGTTTGGAATCACTATAAAGTATCATTAATAATATAAAAAAATGAATGTAATGTATACAATCGCACGAGTCGAACAATATATCGATTTTGAGTAATATTATATTTTGCAAGGATTAAAGTGTTAAGAGTATACTCCCTCTATACCATTTCAATATGTAGCAATTTGAGCGTTCACTTCACTATTTACATTTCCATTTGTTAGAGTTTGAGACTCACACAAAATAATTAAGGCAAAATTTTACCGTACCCATATAAATATTACAAAAATTTTATTTGCCACATTTTTAGTTATAACCTCTAAAATGTCAAAAGACTAAAACACCCTCGACTCAATTGAAAATTTTAACCGACCCATCAATCTAGTCATAAAAATATATACAATTGAGTTATTTATTTTCAACGGAGTCAAGGTAATTGTAAAATTGGGTATTTTAAAACTTCCACTTAAAAATAGGATAGAAAATTTTTTCATTAAAGAAAAAAGGGTAATGTCACCCATTCCTTCAAACAATCAATATATATTCATAGGACCTATTCAATTCATTAATATAATCACCAATAATACTATAAAATATTATATATTTTAACTCACTATACATTAAAATACTATTCTTTTAATATCCGGGTAAAAAGAAATAAATGTATACAAAAATTTAAATGAGATGAAGGGATTATCTTACAAACGTAAAGAAATGGGTAAATATTAAAATTAGTCCTGTAAATATGACATTTTCCAACTTTAGTCCTTTATCATTTGCAATTTTCAATTTTGGTCTTTTTTGTCCAGTTTTAGTCATTTTGGTCAAATTTTGGTCATTTTTTTCAAAATTTGGTCATTTTTTTGTTCATTTTTTGTCCTAAATGTATAGACTTTCGAACCATTTTTGAATATTTTTTAACATAAATGATTAAATTTGGACCAAAAGGACTAAATTTGGACAAAAAAGACTAAAAGTTGACAAAAAATGACCAAAATTGAAAATTTTAAATAATAAAGGACTAAAGTTGGAAAATGACATACTTACAAGACCAATTTTGATATTTACTCTAAAAAAATTAAAGTATCACGTGTTTATGCTATAGTATGTAGATTCTACATTATAGTATGTTTGGGTACAATAGAAATTACAAAAATTAATCCCCTTTCTCTCTTTTGATCAATCTCTCTTATCTCTCTTGCTATGTTGTTCTAGTGAATCCCTTCCTCTCTCTTGAATTCTTGTTGATGTGTTTTTTATTCCTGTGAATTCCCTTTCTCTTCTTCAATCCCTTTAGCTCCCTCTTGAAGTCATGTGATGGAAAGTTCAATTACTCATTTCGTCCCACAGTTATTTTCATTTTTTTTTTCAGTTTCATATGATTAATTTTCACTAACCAAAATTGGAAACATCACTTTAACCCATAACATTAAAAGCAATCTTAATTTTTTGAAAAAAAATCTAATTTAAAAAACATCAATTTTACCTAACACACATAAAATTTATACTTAATTTATTACCTAAAAATACTATAATACCCCTACAAAATAATAGAATTGATAAAAATATAAATTTTCTTAAACTATATATTTACGCTAACATTGAAGATAACCACGGGCTAGAAAAGGAATAGGAAGTAACAAACAAGAAATTTTTTTGTTGAATAAGAAGTGTAATAATAAATTTCAATGAATAAAAAATCAAAACTGATTATATTATTTAATAAATTAATAATGAGTACCCACCTCATTTATCTCAAAAAATTTTCTATTTTTTAATATTAATGGATTCATATTGGAATGAGCACAGTATAAATACAGGAAAATTCATATGAAGTCTTATTATAAAAAAAAATACTCATTGGATATTCAAATTTGCGAATTAATCCATGGGTTCCAAATTATTTGTTTTCCTTATTCTTTTCTTTGTTATGGTTCTACTCAGTTGCACACTGCTTCCAACTGCAGAATGTAAGTATTCTCATCTTCAATTTAATTTTCTTATTTCCTTGAAAATACGATTAAAATATATATATATATATATATATATATATATATATATATATATATATATATATATATATATATATATTTGTGAAATATTATTTGAATATATAATTTTTTTTCTTTTTTTGGTTTTTCAAATTAGCAAAAGAAGCTGGGAAAAACAACAAAAGCTCAGTTAGAAACCTAAAACATCCAAACATAAAATATGGTAGAGAATTAGTTGGTGACTACGGTGAAGATCAAGGTGGTTACGGCGGCGGTTACGGCAGCGGTTATGGTGGCGGAAGTGGAGGCGGTTCTGGTTTTGGGTCTGGTTCTGGCTCTGGTTCTGGTTACGGTGGGGGAAGCGGTAGTGGTTATGGTGGTGGAAGCGGTGGTGGGAGTGGTAGTGGGAACGGTGGCGGCAGCGGTTCCGGTTATGGTGGAGGAAGCGGTAGTGGTTCTGGTGGTGGGAACGGTGGTGGTTCTGGTTCCGGTGGTGGGAACGGTGGTGGTTCTGGTTCTGGTTCCGGTGGTGGAAACGGTGGAGGAAATGGTGGTGGCTATGGTGGTGGACGTGGCGGTGGTTACGGCGGTGGAAATGGTGGCGGTAATGGTGGCGGCGAAGGCGGTGGTTATGGTGGCGGACGTGGCAGAGGTTACGGTGGTGGTTCTGGTGGCGGACATGGCGGAGGCTACGGCGGTGGTTCTGGTGGCGGAGGTGGCGAAGGGTACGGCGGTGGCGGTGGTTCGGGTGGCGGATATTATGGGAGGAAATGCCACTACGGTTGCTGCCGAAAGAGTTACTATGGCGGTTGCAAGTGTTGCAGCTACGCTGAAAGCACAAATGATGCTAATTATTTTGAGAAACCCCAAAATTAAAATATTGCAAATCCACCATATTTGCAAATAATGTTCTAGTTATTGTGTTCAATTATAAGAAGTGAATAATGTTTCGAGTGATGTTATAAAGTCACACTACATGAATATCGATGCATACATGAATAGATTGAGACTGTTGTTGTGTAACCATTTAAAAAATTATATACATTTTATTTTAAGACAATTAACTCGAATGCAATATTTTCCCTTTATTATTATTATTATTATTATTAAAGATAATTCACTCCTGTGTCTTATGTTGTGTCAAATTCTATTTTATCTCATAATTTTGTTACTTAGTTTAACTAATTTTAATAATATAATTGTAATTTTATCTTTGAAATTTATGGTATATTTTATTTTAATAATTCATATACTATTTTATTCTTAAAATTTAGGCAAATACTTGTATGACAATGTTACACCAAAAGGCTTACCTAAGACGATTAAAAGTAATAACATTTTAATAAAAGTACTACTTGAATTAATATAAAGTGGTACGCATCCAATTATGTCATGAATAACGCAATAATATAAATAAAAAGTATTACTAACATTTTTAACGAAAAATCTTACTTTCTCTGTCCCATAAAAAGAGTTACATTTACCGTTTACATAGAGATTAAGAAATATAATTAATACATTTTAATGTGTAGTGGGTTGAGAGATATAATAATTTAATGTAGGCTAATTATAGTGTGCACCCGAGTTCACCCCCTACCATATACAAATATAAACAAAACATATACAATTATGAATAAAAATGTATACAATTTAATTGTTAGTTTTTTTAATGAAAAATTGAATGTAAAAAGATACACAATAATTAAAAAACATGTATACACTATTGAATAAAAAGTTATACATATATGGATGCTAGTTTTTAATGAAAAACTTAGTGTGAAAAAAGTATACAATTATTAAGAAACACGTATACAAAATAGAATAACATGTATATAAAAAATAGAATAAAAAATTATACACATATGGGTGCACCCTTGCACCCGGGTGCACCCAATATACATTCTTTAATGTATAATGGGTAGTAATATTAGTTTTGTGTGTGGGCACATGATGATAAAGTGATTGATTTATGTGGATCTCATTTACTTAAAAAGGAAATGTAACTCTTATAGCGGGATGCCCTAATTAGTAAAATATAATTTTTGTGGCGGGACGGATGGAGTAATGTCTTTAAAAAAATGATAACAATTTAAAAAAACTTAAAATCGATCTCACAAAAGTGTTGCCCTAAAATTTATTATTTGTTCTTAGAATTTATTATTAATTTTAAAATTATAGTAATTGTTATAAATTAAAAAAAAAAAGCGCTTAGAGTTGCATCCAACATCCTGGTAATGCTCTTATTTTACACAAATACTCATATAAACTCGTTTTACATATTTTATTATATAAACCCTGATTTTTTTCTCACTTTAAGCCCTCCTCTTCCAATTTTATTATACCATATATATTGCTAGAGTTGTGATGTAAACCCAATTTATAAGAGACTAACTCTTTATTTTAATGGTAAATCGTATGGGTTCCATGAACGTAGTTTTTAAAATCTACATTTATCATTTGTGCATTTTCTTTGTGTAATCAAAGAATTCTAACCACATTGTTAAGTCTGAATCTTCTTCGGCTATTTTGGACTCTCATAACCAACCATTGAACCACACCTTCATTTATAATAGGGGATCTGATCAGCAATTTAATCGGGTCATAATCTACGACTCTATATATTATTAATTATTCGTTTTGTTCAATAATAAATTTTATATTTTTGTTTTCGTTTGACTTAAAATAAATTTCTATCATTTAAAATTTGAAGCATGATATCAATTATATAACCTCAAAATATATCTCAAAATTGTCATGCTTACTTTACATACGTAACACTTTTTTTACAATTTATTTATTATCTAAAAAATTATCAATAAATAAATAAATAACTAAATAAATAAGATTAATCATAATTTTTTAAGCCTGTTTCTATAGTAATGATGTAATTTAATTCGATGGAATAGTTATCTTTTTAATCTTATTTTAGTACTCCAACTTTCATTTAGAAGGAAAAAATTGTGGTAAAAAATATTCAATACTCATGGTTAAAGATTAATACCAACAAAATAGTAGTATTTTTTTTAAAAACCAAAATAATACATAAAATGATCAAAATATTCTTACCAACATTCTTACCGATATATTTATCCATACTACACACTCATTCACCCACACCTTAACCCACAATCTAACCTACACACTCACTCACTCACACATCACTTTCACTTTAACAACGACATCCTAACTGACATAGTGACATTCTCAATATATCCATACTGCATACTCATTCACCCACACCTTAACCCACAATCTAACCTACACACTCACTCACTCACACATCACTTTCACTTTAACAACGACATCCTAACTGACATAGTGATATTCTCACCGATATACACATTCACACTACAACTACGAAACATCATTGAAACTCTAACCCTTAATATCACTTACACACTTATCCTCGCCACACATATGTATTAACTATTACATCTGAATTGATATACTTACCTACACATTACCTACACTAAAAGCATGTGTAGGTGAAGGTAGAATACCGATATACTTTGACATCCATCTCAATATTAGAACTGATATCAGTATCGATATAGAACCTATATACTCACCTATACATTCATTCACATGACATATTTGGAAGGATGGTTGCGAGGTAGGAGTATTAAAATTTAAAAAGTAATAGAAAAGTAATCTGTTATTAGTAAAAATATTAAAGTGTAAAATTTGTATATATTTTTAATTAACTCAAAAAAATTTCAGTTATTTTCTCCATTGTCCCAAGTTAACTTGTAAACGCACCAATCAGGTGGAGTAGCTCACCTGGTCATTGTGCTCCTCACTTACCTGAATGGTACAGTTGTACAGGTTCGATTCCCCTTAAGAGCGAATTAAGGAGGGAGAATTAAAGAATGAGTATTTAGGCTTGGTGAACTAACTTCTAACTAGCAACATTTATTGGTTTAGAAAAATAAAATAAAAAAAGAAAAAATTACTTATAGGTACACACCTTGTACCATAAATTACTAGGAAATAAATTGATTTAAAAAAAATTACTCTCACATACAAAATATTAAAGTAAAATACCAAATATAATCTTAATTCATTATAATCTCATACGTTGCACATCACATGACACTTACGATTCTTTTTTTACTGCACATAACTTTTGCTGCACACGAACTTTTATGCTGCATACAAACATTTATGTGCACATTGTAAGGGTAATATTGGAATATCACTATATATTTATGTAGTTAGTAATAATATTTTTGTATGTTTGTATCTCATAATAATAAAGGAATTTTTAATGTACATTATAATAATTAAAAAAAGGGTTAATTACATTAAAATACATGAGCTTTTCCTCTTTTCTCAATTTAATCACGAACTTTTTTTATTATAAAAAAATACATGAACTTCTTATTCTTCCTCAATTTAATCACAAACAATCTTTTTATTAATTAAATACATGATTTTTGGTATATTTTTACAATTTAATCACAAATTTTTAATTATAATTTTTTTTATTTTGTCATTTGTTCAAAATTCTTTTATTAATGAAAAATCAATGCGCATTAAATAATTTAAATATAATGCATACATTTTAAATATTAAATAAATTGTAAAACAATTCATAAAATTCACATAATTTGCCTCAAATTTTATTAATTATCTTTTTAAATAGTTAGACAATTGATTAAAAAAAAGTTAATACCTGAAGGGATAATTAAATGCAGAACTCAGTAAAATATTATAAAATTGGTACGTTTAATAACATAAATAAATCATTAATATTTTAACATATGTATAAGTTGGTACGAATAATTAAAATTATATTATATAATTTATATTATTATATATATATATATATATATATATATATATATATATATATATATATATATATATATATATATATATATATATATATATATACACACACTAGCGGTAGACTAAAAATATAGCTCGTCATTTGTAAAATATTATCTTAGTAGTTTATTTTTTATTAATTTTTAAATAGTTATTATTAATAAAATTTCGCAAAACCTATTTAATAGATTTTTTTATTTATGTAAGAATATTTTTTTAAAAAAAACTTATTTATGAAAGAATTTTGATTAAATGACAAAATATAAAATTATGTATACTTAACTAAAAAATAAATTTATGATTCAATTGAAAAAATATATAAAAGATCTTGTATTTAATTGATAAAGAGAAGGTTCATGATTAAATTGAGAGAAAATAGAAGGTTATATATTTTTGATGAAAAAAAAAGTTCATGATTAAATTGAAAAAAAAGATAATATATTTTAATCAATTAAACCCAAAAAAACTTTTAAACGCACTTGTTCTTTCTATGTCACCATTAAAAATCCCCTTGTCATGACGGAAATAAAAAGTAGATATTGTTCGAAAGAGTTGACATTTGTACATTAATGTGTGCCAATGTAAAAGACATATTTATTATATATTAATGATAATTAATTAATAATCAGGCGGAATTAACAATAAAATTTACGAACTCTAAACTTCTTTTCTTTGTACATTTAACATTTGAATACTGTTCATCACACCATATTTGCACCATTTTCGCGTTGCACCATTTTTTTAAGACCGGTTATTCATACCTCAAATTTATTAAATGTGTTCTACAAATATTTTAATTATAATATCTCTAATTAAAATGACATAAATAATCTTATTAAAATTATATAATATACTATGTCTTCTCAGTGCAGAACATATAATTTGTTCGATTCATTCATCCGAACCTGAGTTAATACAACAGCATATAAAAGGGTAAAAGCAAATACTCTAACTGAAGCATCTTTGCATAATTGAACATTCATTGTGTATTGAATTCCCTAAACTCTATGCCAACATGTTCTTATAATGAATTAATGATAATTCAATGCTGAAACCACCGCTATTGCCGTACGAGTTAGCCTCTCATAAATTGAGTTTATTGTGTAAATTTTATGGTTGTTTTTTAATTTAAATTCTATCAATATATAAGATATAATAGAATTGAAATGGGAGATCACAGTTTTTAACCGTAAACTCAGTTTACACAAGTGTTTAGATTGTCACACTCCTTGTTAAAATCCACCGTCCTACAACACTATCGCCGCTGCCGCCATGGCAGAGCTCCATTCCTGTCCTTCCTTCACTTTGAAAGAATCCCACGTTACAGTAACTATTAACAATCCTAATTACATGTTCATAGACCATATTATGCGTCTCAAATCGAGATTTCTCCCACCTGCAAATCTTCACCCTCATCCTCGTCAATTTCGTAATCTTCAGATTAAAACTTTCTTTGTTCCATTGAAAGGAAGATGCTTCCTTTTTTCGGGATATACTCCCTCCCTCTCATTTCAGATAACACACTTTTCATTTGGGCTATCCCACAAAAATTTGTACATTTCCAAGAAAAGTAAAAAGTAAAAAATAACTATCTTTCCCCGTACACTTTATTTAAAAAAAAATCATCTCTACCTAACATATTTTATCATTTATTTATTACAAAAAAATATCACTATACCCCTAAAAGTTATCACTTTCTTAATCTATGTGCCAGAATTGGGGGTGCAATCTTTTGTGGGATGGATGGAGTAATATTCAATATGTAGATGAGGAGAGAGAAAATAATATTTTAATGTATAGTGGGTAAGTGTATTAGTTGTGTGTGTGTGGTTCCCATAGGGATGTATTAATTATTTTGCTTGGGTCTCATTTACTAAAAGAGAAAATACACTCTTTGTATTAAGACGAATAAAAATGGCAAAATACACTTCTTAATTTCAATGGAACCGAGGGAGTATTTTTTTTTCATTGACACTTCATATAATTCGACGGATCTTCCACCAATGTCCTCATCTATTCATTAGAGGGATGCATATACATACTTACTAGCACATGACATTCAAATCAGAATAGCAGTAAACTGTGTGATGCTTATCAAGATTTGAAGGTGTTCATTCGGGAGCTCTTGCCTTTTTCATTTTCTTGAGTTCTGTCATGTATTTTAGAGGATAGATTTTAAATTACTCGGTGACAATTAAAGGGTAAAAGTGTCCAGGGATGGTTTAGTCCTCTGGTAAAACTTGTGTGAGACCGTCTAATGGAGTCGCTTTCGTAAGACAGATAAAAGTGATAATATTTAATTAAAAAAGTGACACTCAATTGGTGAAAAGTGATAATTGTGCAGTGAACTATTTCATTAATAAATTATAGTATAGTAAATAAAAAATGACAATATTTTTAAGAAAAAGTGATAACATCTCTAGTAAAAAGTAATAACTAATTCAAAAAGTATAAAATTAATTATCTAGTCTCACCTAAGACTTCTCCTAGTAATACATATATATATTATATTGAGGTGTATCTAGTAAACGGAGTACGTCTAGTAATTTTGGGGGTATGAATAGTAGACCATTTCGAGTATTATCTTATGTGCCATTCGTTGAATGATTTATAAGTAAAAGGAAAATCCAATCATTGTCCTTAGAGTTTATTCTTTTCTTTTTAGTATAGTTCTCCCCTTTCTCCCGACTACATATTATACAATCAATGGTGTGACACAGAATTTTTAAAAAAAATGAAATAGGAAATTTGTATTGGAAGTTCACCTATTATCCAATCATTGTCCTTAGAGTTTATTCTTTCCTTTTTAGTATAGTTCTCCCCTTTCTCCCGACTACATATTATACAATCAATGGTGTGACACAGAATTTTTAAAAAAAATGAAATAGGAAATTTGTATTGGAAGTTCACCTATTATACAACTAAATTATAATTGACTTAAAAAAACATTGATCAAAAGAGAAGGGATTTTGGTTTAATTTTTCAATCAAACTAGAGCATGGTATAGCAAACTTTTAACCACATAAAATGATAAAGCACAGAAGAAAGGAAAAACAAGTGGTTCATCCACATGGGCGAATACATGATTTCAAATTCAGGGTAAAATATATATAAATTTTATAAAATAATATTTAATATTAAAATACATATAATTAAATATATATATATATATATATATATTTAAACAATATTTATAATTAAATTTACAATTACGATTGAAATCGTCTAATCTTCATTTTTTTGGAAATAGTTTAACACAACATCATCGGAAACTTGTAAAAATGCATCATTCTTAATAAACGTAACAAAACTATCATTTAGCAATTGATCACTCATACTATATATTATGCAACTTTTTTTACGTATGACATTCCAAAAATACTCGTTTAACATTTGCAGAGGCAACTGAAAGAATTAACATCAACTTGATAAGAAAACAATCACATGTTTTTTTGTGTCTACAATTATCATTAAAAAGGCTCAAAAATCATGCAAATCTTGAAATCAAATATTTCTTCGCATAACTTCAACAAATATATAATGTTGACATTCTAGAGTCATCAAATGGATAAAATGAGGCAAGTTTTTCTTTCTTTAGGACTTAAGCAAGATATACACATGATCAATTCCGTATTAACCCATCAAATCAATCATTGAGTTGTCTAAGTTGCAATTCAATCATTGCCATCATAATTTCAATTCGAAAAATATTGACAATTTTTCATGTGTCTAACAAAGCACTTCGATTTTCCTTGTGGAATATAATAGGCATCCATATTGGGAACAATTATGTCATGTTTAATGCAAAATGAAGTGACCTTATCCAAGAGGGTTTCTATTCATTTTCTCTTGTTATCTACAACATTTCCTTAGTTAAAGTAACAAGAGATATAACATTAACAATATCTTGATTTCTTCTTTGCAAAGCAAAACACAAGTCATTAGTGTATGAAAAATGAGTCAACATTAAGTGTGCCACAAAAACTAAAACAAATTATTCCAACGAGTATGAAATAGATTGAGTTTTTATCCTATCATCTGAACTTGTAGCTCTCTTCACAATCATCTCAAACACCTTAAGAATTGTAGGTGTAACAACAAATTTTATTATTATGAATAATAAACACAAAATATATTACAAAGATAATCCGAATGGATCAAACTTGAGCTATATTTATAAAAACAATTCTCATCTATCCTTTTCGTCTCTTGAATTGACTTCTTGACTTAATTTCTTCTTCTTTCAGAGTCAGATCTTTGGATGAAGCTTCTCCATCCTCAGGCTTGAAACTATAAAAATTTATGTAGGCATCGAGCTAGTGTTTGTTTGGATTAAACGTTGACTTGAGAGTTTTTTGTGAAGAACACCATTCAATTTGGAAAACACAGTTAACTTCACGAAGAATGTTGGATGAACTTGACTTGCATAAACATTGAATTTGAGGGGTTTAAAACCTTAATCTTAGATTGAATGTTGTTTCTGGATTTTTTTTGTGTTGAATCGTAGAACTTGAAAAATATCGTTGAATGATGAATGAATTTAATTTGAAGAATTTTTGATCGGAGGAGTTTAGCATCTTAATCTCTGCTCAGAGGTCGCTACTAATTTGATTCTCTTAAAGAACTTTAAAAAAAAAATCCTACAACTCTAATGTTTTTTCTCATCGTAGAGAATTTAGATTTGTTTCAAATAAGCTCTGAAGACCTTTATTTATAAGGGGGAAAACGAATCTATTATGAGATATTTTTTCTCTAGATAAGATTTCATTTGATTTGATTTAGGGCCCTTCACTGGTCAATACACCTTTAGAATTGGACTCGTTTTATTTAATTAGACTTGCTGGATTTGATTTGAGCTTAATTGACTTATCAGTGATAATTCATAATTTTACACTCATATTTAGGATAGCTTCACTTTTTTATGCATGAGTTGTGAATTATTTAATGATAACTACAACTTATTTCTATTTTATACACTTGAACTTTGATCATTTTTATTTCTTATTGAAGCAGGCAAAAAACGAGGAATATTATATTGTGACCATAATTTATTTTGTGACTGTTAAAATTATTTTTATTACTAGAATTAATAAGTTTGACAAGGTCATCTTAAAGAAGGTTTTATTTGATGAGAAAATTGATAGTTTACCAAAAATAGAAGAGAGACATTGAACCTGGAATCCCTTCAGAAAAAATGTCAAAATAAAAGATTTGAGGACCATCATATCTCTATCTTAGAGGTTGACTTCTCATGTCCCTCTTTGGAAATCCAAAGATACTATCCTAGCCTTCTCTTTTAGTTTACTGGCTGACAGAGCAAATGAGAGCATGAGAAAAATCACCAATGGAGAATCTGCCAGAAGTGCAGACTTTTGTGAGACCCAACCTCCATAATAATTATGGACTCCATTATTTTCATTAATCTTACATCTGTTAGGAATTGTATCATGCCCTTAGCTCTGGTACCAGATCAATCGAGATAAAATCATAGAATTAAATATTATAACAAAAATTATAAATTATGTCTACCAACAATTGTTATTCTTCTACCCACGTTATTCATCATCCCTATACAGATTGGAGATGCTTGGAGAAATGGAGCACCACCATAGGACTTCAAATACCATTGGTTTCATCCTTTTAAATTTAGTTTTTATCATGTGATTTCATTTTCTAATCCGAGGATTGTGAACCTTCGCGGAATAATTTACATGTTTGTTTAGGAATAAAATTACTAACTTATTTTATGAATTTATTTTATGATAGACTTTGATGTGAATTATGATATTTCAATTATTTATTTAGATTGGCCATCTTAATATGCGATTGAATTATCATTAGCTATTTTACATGTTATAATCTGTAATTATTATAATATTGTAAATCAAGTAGCAAAGTGATGGAGTACCTCTTGAAATCATGAAATCTAGGTTATATGAGTCTGACGTTCCATTTCTCATAGCTTAATAGTCCTAACATCTAAATTCTAACGTACTCTTAGGTTCGAGCCTCTTTAGGTCGCTTAAGAATAGTATAATCTAGAGATCGTATACTAGGTTATTATTCATAAGGATATTTCGGGCTAATTGGTCGTACTGTTAGTCTAAGGATTTATGAATATGTTGGGGTTTTAAGAATTTTATTCATGTGAATTAGGATACGAGTGGGGATCAAGTCCTTGAACTAGGTTTTTTATTTTATTTGTTATCTCAATTTTATTATTTTTGCACTTTTAAATTATTTAATTCATGTTTAGTAGTTTTTAGATACAATCCAATTCTCTCATTCCGTTTACATTTGAGAACACCAATCAGATATACTAAATTTGATTTGTTCTGAATTTTATAAGTATTATTTTTTGGAGCCGGCGACAGCACATCAATCACCCACTTAACATATTTTGGGCTTGTTTCACTTGGATAAGACCCAATTGGGTTGAATCAAGCTCACTTAACTTGAATTTGGGCTCATTCATCGAGCTTCAAGAATAGTTGTCATTATATGATTTGAAGAAAAAAATTCTTATGACTTAATGAGGTGGTTTGGTATCGCAGTTTGGTATAGTGGTGGGTCGATAGTGGTTTGGCACTGCACGGTCGATGGGTGACGCGGAGGGTTGTTTATTTGGCACTGCAACGGTCGACGGTAGTTTAGCACCACGTGATCGATGAGTGATATGTCATGTTTTATGATTTGGCACAGTGACGATCGATGATTTGGCATCGCGCATTCGACAGTCTACATGCTATGATCGACTGTTGATAACACTTGATATGATATGATTGACGATTTGTCACCATGATGGTCGACAATGGTTTGGCATCGCGTGCTTGACAGTTGATATGCTATGGTCGACTGTTTGGTACTGCAAGATCGATGGTTGTTTGTCACTGTGCTAACGACAAGTAGATCGACGTCGAAGAAGCAGCAGGTCCGATGGCGAGGCTACAAACCTAGTGAAAATTAATCAGTAGAGATAATATCTCTATCTTGAGTGCAATGCCACTCACAACACCTCAATTGAATTAATCCTTAATTTGTAAGAAGAATTATTGGTGGGGACACCAATTGATACTTCTTCACTCTGAATTCACCAATTAATGTGGCTTAATCATTAATTGACAGAAAATGGAGTATCATCTCGAATTCCTAAAAATTGCTTTTCCTTTTCCATAAATATAATTTTTTAAATTTTATTTCTTTTAATTTCAAATTAGGTTATCTACACTATATGCAGATATTATAACGATCATATATACATTAGGTACTCTTTTCTCTTTACATATCCGAAAATCTTCTTTAACGTCTTTAGATCAACCATTTTTATATCGAAGCAATGACGAGAAAATATGACAAAAATATTGGGAATGAAATTTGAGTCGAGACAAGAGTTACACTCTTTCTCCTTAAGACGAAATTGTCCAGCTCTAATGCTTACGGTGTGATAGCAATCATCTCCAAGATACAAGAACTCACATCTTGTGATAGTATAACTACAAATCACAAGATATGACAAACCCAATTGTATTATGAACTCACCATAGGAGTAGAAGGACTTAGGAATACACTACAAATCGTTATAACTATTTGACTTTGCTTGACTTGATTTGACCTTCACGACATGTGTTTGATCATATGTGTACTCAAGTATATGAAAGTATTTTCGGAGTTAATCAAGTGACGAATTATGGAAATGAGAGGACCTATTTATAGATTTCAAAACCTTTTTCCGTGAATTGATGCACTTTTTGGATTGAATTTCAAATTTAAATTCAAATATCATTTATGTAATGACACAATCTAATTATAATTCATATCCTTTGGTCACATCTTTTCACAGACACACTTCAATTATACACCATTTTAAGGTGATTTTTTCATTCACCTTAAATTTCCAACAATCCCCACATGAATGGATAAAGTCAACTAAAAAGACTACGACACTGGAGACTGACAGTACAGTGAGTTTAAATGAAAAGATGTTACATCGAGATAGGTAGTTTTCAGCTATGAACCTTTCCTAGTTGACTACTATCGGACGTACTCACAGATTAGTGGACGAAATGCCTTGAACTACTCTGCTTTTATGTATGTCATGATAACAGTACTAACATAACACTTTTTCTAATATCTTTGATTCTCATGGTTGTGTCCATTTCTGCCTTGAACCATATCTTGGATTCATAAGCGCTTAATTGAGGCAGCCCGTCCTTGCACTTACATAGGTAACCTCTTATCAAGAGTATCATGTCATACCCCACCTTTATTAGGTATAAGAGTTACTAAAAACTTTTATAGTTTACACTTACCTCATGTTAACATGTTCATTTGCAATTGATTTGTCTCTAAGAATGAATGAATTAATTAATATATTAATTCAAGTGCATATTTAAATAAATATAACTTAATTGTCTAATTGAACCAAGTTCGTGGGATCTCCACTCATCATAGTTGAGTTACTGCTATAAGTGTTCTTTAACATGTGACTTTTTATATTATTCTCAGACATGGAACATATTTGATCTTCATTCAATTTTATCACGAATCCATTTAATTTATTTGAGATCAGTTGTCTTAGGCCATTATGAATAGTCTCATCACATTTGAATGTGTATAGGGATTCTTCCCACATTTAAATGTCTACGGGATTCTCCCCATATTTGAATGTCTACGGGGATGTCCGTAGCAAGGTACAACTTTGTTGAAGAGAGGCGACAAATCTAACAATTAGTGTATGCAGTTCTTATGGTAGATCTGCGGCGAATCTACGACGGTGCCGGTTTTCAGCGATGGAGGTTTCGTCCAGGATGAAACTAGTGAATTTTTTCGACGGGATCCTCGATTGAACGATGGTGGAAAGACACCGGTGCTCGCAATTCTGGTCGTGCATTTGTGGCGAATGAGAGGGCTGACAGTAGTGTTGTTACAAAAATCGAGCAGCTCGTCAGCTCGGCTCTTGTTCGTTCGAGCTCGAGTTCGAGCCCGTGTAATACTCGTTAAGTTATCGAGCCGAGCTCGACTCGACCTGTGAAGCTCGCGAGTGCTCGATTATTTTAATAAAATATAAATAATATATTATAATTATTATATAAATAATATATATATATATATATATATATATATAACCGTAGTAAATAGTAAGCACTTTCTAAACCTACCTTCTCAACTACATTTTCCTTTCCAAAATCTGCTTCCACTGCATTATACCAGCGATAGCCATAAAGTTGATTAAAGAGTTTAATTTCTTCCAATATCGTAACCCCCATCTTTCCCCACTATAACCCTAATTTGTCTCATCAATTTCAGTAATCCTCCATTTATTAGCTTTCAAATATTACGCCGACACCGTATTTTGTTTCCATAGTTGCCAACTAGCGCATAGGCCCATTACGAGCCACACAGGTATGCATCACCGAGTGGTGTGACTACCAGATCAGAGTAAGCTCAGTATTGAACCTCGTTTTGATGGTCAGATCTCACCGCTGCGTTTTCGTCTGAAGATCCTTATATTAGAGATAGAAGGGCACCATTCTCATCCGTACTGAGTTCAACTCTTCGTTTACTTCTCTAATTTCAGTAGTTCGTGAAGGAATTTCTCCTCATCTATTCTTTATTTTATTTTTTCTATTTCTATTCATGAGTGAAATAATTTTGTCAATTTGATTTCACTTTTAATATTTAAAAATTTTTGGAGTTTAAATTTTTTTATAGAACATCTAATACTGTTATGTTAGGTAATGTTGGAATCCAGTTTATGATTATACAAAATCAACATTGTTATATATGTGGTTTGTTTGTATTATTAATTGATATTATGTATGAATTAATTTTCCTTTTTTAAGCAAGAATAGGAAGATGAATTTTAGCTTTTTTTTCGCATAACAAGTCGAGCTCGAGCTTAAAGATAGTTTTTTCCGAGCCGAGCCGAGCTCGAGTTTAAAGGTAGGTTTTTTTCGAGCCAAGTCGAGCTCAATTGTAAGCTCATAAAGGATTTCGAGCAAGCTTGAGCCTAGCTCGTTAACAGCTCGAGCTCACTCGGCTCGTTTAACAACTCTAGCTAACAGATCTCGATTTTGAGAAGAAGGAGAGAAGGGGCCAGATTCACGTGCTTCTCTTAGGCTCTCCCCAATGGGAGGTTTTTTGGGTGACATGACATATTTAAAAACTTAAGTAGTGAGTTTTTTGCAATAGGGAGGGATTGAGGTTTTTTTGTGGGGTAGAATGGAATAATCCTAAATTGTTTGAAGTGAGGGGAGTGGGGGAAGAGGAGAGTCAGAACACTCTTCTATAAACAAACGTGTGGTTTCCACCTCCTTTTTTATTATTATTTTCTTTTTCTACTGGACACCACAACAGCAGTTTCATTTTTTTTCCGAACACAACGACAATTTCATTTTATCTTTTTTTTATTATTATTTTTTCTGATGAACAAAAAATAACAACAGTTACATGTTGAAAATTTAACATTTGAAGTGATAATTCAATATTACTATTTATTGTTACTCCCTTCGTCCCACAATACCCTTCACACCCAAATATAAAAACAAAAAAAAATACCAACATATACTCCACCTATCCAAAATTTTCAAAAATGCCATTTGAGTTAACCATAATTAACACTAATTTTTGGATTTGAGTCAAATTAAAATTTTTAACATAATTAAAGAAATAGCATAACCTAAATCTAATCAACTGTTCGATTAAGATTTAACCCCCAATACATTTTGGATTCCCATTTCATTCCCCTTTCTCACTCTCCCTCTCCCTCTCCCCCTCCCCCCACTCTCTCGTCTTCTTCAGCGTGCAAACCCTAGCCCCCTTTCTTAACGCGATCTAAACTTCTGCGGTGTGAAAAAAATACTCATCTTTTCTTTTATTTCTTTCTTTAGTCGATCTAACCCACTCTTGTAACCTGGATATTCCATTTGAACCCCAAATCCATCTATGTCCGATTTAAACCCCTTTCAACCAAATAATGATTTTAAGCTTGAAGTAGGAGATTTGTAGTTGGGATCTGAGAAGGCTTGGAGCGAGATGGAGATTAGGGTGCAGTGCATGCCTCAGTAGACGACGGACGCGAGCTCGTAAGGGAAATCGCCAAAACTACCGTCTACATGGTCGTTTTCGACTCATTATTTCATAGATCTAAGGATTCCGACTGTGTGGTTGAGGACTCTGAGATGGAGGATGAGGTTTCAGGTATCTTACCCAATTAGTTTCTATTTCGAAGATACCCAGCATCTACTGTCTGAAGCACGACATTCAGGTTGGTGTTCATCATTTGTCGCTTGGATTTATCGGATCTATTTTTTATTATCTTTAGATTTGATAGATTTGTGAATTTTATGAGTTTAATCTTGTGTGATTTGTGCTTTTCAGTCTTATATCTAATTGATTTTTTTGTGTGGTGTATTTTTTATATAGTGAATCTGTTTCATTACATGCTAGCTGCTACAAATCTTATATTTATGGTTGAATTTTTGTTGGTATGTTATGACCATATGTCACATTTTGGTCACTTCTATTGATATGCAGATCTAATCACATTCAAGATTTCATCTGTAAGAGTTTTTATCATGGTTCTTATGACAAATTTCTATAGTTTGTAGTTAAAAGTGTCACAATTTATATAAGTGTAATTTTTATTAATTATTTTAAGTAAATTTAATTTAAAAATATTTTGGAATTTCATAAGGTTTTAAAATTTCAAGGAATTTTTATTCATCAGATTATGGTTCGAGTTAACTTTAATTATAAAGTTAACCCAAATCATAAACCCAATTGCATGGAAAATTTTATCCCTGAAAAAGTGGGTGATTGAAAATGTCAAAATATAAATTTTCTCAAACAATGTGGAATAGTAAACGTGAAGGGTATTATGGGACGAAGGGAGTATTATTTTTGTATGTGTCCTTATAATTTGTATTTTTATATTTTATGTTTTTTTCAAAATTTTTTAAAATATTAACAAAATAAAAATAATTGTAATATATAATTATTTATAATTTATTTTAAAATTAAATAAATATAGTTGATAAAATAAATAAGAATAAAAAGAAATTGGAGGTGGGTTCTTTAAAAAAAAACCTACTTTTTTGGGTTTATTATTGATAAGGAGTTTTATTTTGGAGGTAAATGTATTTTGCTTTTGAAGTGGCGCTGATGTGGAAAAAAAATTGTCTTTTTTAGGTTTAATCCAAAAAATAGATATTTTGAGGCACCCACCTCAATTTATTTTTTATTTTTATTTAATTTATCAATTGTATTTATTTAATTTCCCAATAAATTACGAAAGTAAATATTTTAATTATTTTAATTTTATTAATGTTTAAAAAATAAAAAAATATTAAAAATTGTTTTCTCTCTCAAAATATTTGTCGTAAAGAATATTTTTATTTTCACCAAATCAAAATTGTTTTCTCTCTCATCCTTAAAAATTGTCATTAAAATTTGTATTCAGAAAAAAAGGAAAAAAATTAAAAACTAGAGGGTAGGGGCAGCCTGCAATGCGGGCCCACTCGGCTGCCATCCCACGCGCATGGCTGTTGTGGGGTGGTCTGCACTCTCTTCTCTCCCACTCTCACCCCTCTAAGAAAAATCAGGTTTCATTGCATACTTTGGAAAAAAAATCCTTTAAATTTTTTGGATTCCATGTCAACAAGGAAACCTCCTGTTGGGGAGGGCCTTAGCAACAGAAATCAATTCAAATCTTCATTTGACTTTCCCCGCTACTTCAATCACGTGGTCATGATTTGCTGATCAAGAATCAACAAATTTGATTTATAAAGTTACTTCACAACTTAGCCACATTATAAAAACCATTAAGTTTGTTGTTTGGGCCTAATTGGCCTGCCTTAACTCCCACAATGAATTTGGGTCTTGATTTTAATCCACCCAATAATTTGGGCTTAAAAAATTTCAACAATGGCTTGGACTCATTAATCATTTAGGCATCAACTTTCAAGGGCTAATTAAATTCATGATTTATGATTCAGTTAATTAATCATAAATTAATTTAGTTGCTCCCTTTAACATTTTGGACTTCATCAATCATGGGTTTGATTTATAATATCATAATTAATAATTAATTGATTTCATAAATTTATTTTGGGCCATTTAATTTATGAAATCCAAAATTTTAAATTAACTACCCATCTTCTTGCTAATATTAATCAACTTGCAAGATATGATGTGACAAAATGGATCACCTTAATCCCTTCACTACTGTGAGAATTTGGATAATTTCAAAATTCTAAGAATTTGAATTTCCTTTGCCACTTCAATAAAGTTGAATTTCTTCCCCCAAATTTTCGTTCTACCACCGTATGTTCCTTGTCAAGCTTTTACTTCTCAAGTCATTCATATTTCATATTTTTGCTTGCCTAACTAACTTGATGTGAATAGCTTGAAATATGTTTTAACTTACAATTTATTTTATAAAGAAAATGTGATTATTAAGTGTGATGTACACATATTATCATGTGTGAATCAAGAATATTTAAAATTTCAAATTCTGAGTATAAAGCGAGAGAAATTAAAGCTTCACCGAGAGTATATTACCTACTGCTTGAGGCCTACCATACCCCTGCATCGTTTATTTGCCGATGTTCAACTGTCTGGACGTTTAAAGGACTAGCAAGAACAACTCATATCTAATTAGTTTTAAATAAAGGAAAAAGATGAAAAATTTCGAGGACATAGCATAAATGAGAAAATTTGTTATGGGAAGAGTAAATTACCCATAGCCTGTGGCCGATCAGCTTTCCATTGTCCCCGACATCCCAATTTTCAACTCCACCAAAAGCATTTCTTCTCCTTGCTATTATTGGAACTCAATGACAGATTGGCATAATCGATAGTAAAATAAGGACAATAGAGTAATTTCCCCTCTTAAACTTGAGTTTAAGAATTATCCGCCCCAAAATGAGCGGTTCGATTAGCTCTGCCATGCTGGTATTAATCTTGAGCAGGCCCGAATAATATCCTTACCTTTTAAGTTAAAAATTAAACAACGAGCTTTAAGAGTTTTATGATGGATAATCTTCGTTAACCTTTAAAGTAAAAGAGCCTAAAATGTTGGTTCGGAGGAGTTGAGCCTTCGCTTGGATCAAATATTGACTTGAGAGTTTCTTGTGAAGAACGCCGTTCAATTTGGTTGAACATTGTTGACTTCATTAAGAATACTGGATGAAATAAACTTGCAGAAACGTTGAATATGAGGGGTTTAGCACCTTAATCTCAGATTGAATGTTGTTTCTGGAGCTTTCTAGGTTGAACTTCATAAAACTTGAAGAACACCGTTGAATGCTAGGTGAATTTGACTTGAAGAATGCCGAATTGGATGGATTTAACACCTTGATCTCTGATCGGAGATCGTTCTTTATTTGATTCTCTTAAAGAACTTTAAAGAATAATTTAGATAACTTTAAAGTCTTTTGTCTTCGTAAAGAATTCAAGGATGTTCCAAATTAACTTTGAAGACCTTTATTTATAGGGTAAAAGGAATCTATTATGAGATTTTTCTCTCGATATAATATTTGATTTGATTCGAGCTCGTTCAGCGGTCCGTTCACCTTTGGAATTGGGTCTGTTTAATTTAATTAGATATGTTGGATTCGATTTGACTTTAGTTGACTTGAATTAGACTCACTTGACATATTTTGAACTTGTTTGACTTGAATCAAATTCACTTGACTTGAATTTGGGCTCAAATAATTAGGAAAAATTGCACTTTTGATCCCATACGAGCAATCTCGTTTCATTTTTATCCTTTTCACTATATTTTTAGTCCCTTAACTTATTTTCTGAATTTTTATTAATTAAACTAACAGAATAATCATGTGCTAATCACGTGGCCGTTAGTGTAATGCGGGGCGAACGGATTTGAGAATCATATTCACACTCATGTTCAATGTTGAAACTTTCCTTTTCCAAAGCCCTAAGTCAGCATGAATCCCATTTCAATCTGACTAAATTCCTCTTCCAAAAATCAAACAATCACACTCCACCCATGTAATCACTCCCTAAATCATTGATTCCTCTCCTCGCCGGATTTCTCTCACAAATCATACAATCCACACATTCAAACTCCTTGGATTCCATCACTTTACTGTAGATATTCTCCGACGAAAACCGCCACCCATCAACAGCGGCGAGGAGCTCACTCGTTATCCAGAGTCGAGATTCGTGTTACGGACAAAGCTTTACCCCCTTAGAACCAGATGCGGGTGTAGTTGGGCAACTATGAAACGGCGGAAGCCGCTGCGTACGCCTACAATAGGGCTGTGGACAAGCGGGGGGGGGGGGGGGGGGGGGGAGTACGAGTGCCTCAACTTTCCCAACCTCCACGACTTGGGCGAAATCGGGTTGTGGGAGACCGACTCGCCGCCCTGAAAAATGTCGTGAATACAAAGATTTAGGCAAATTGCTATATTGCAGAAGGTTAAAAGAGAGGAGAAAGCCGGTAAGAAAATATAGTGTTCTTCGTTCGTAAGGAAATGTAGTGTTCTTCGTCAATGGTGAACAGTGAGAGCTGGAGTGCTATTGTTTCAGAGGATGGGTTTTGGAGGGCGGCGATGTGGTGCTCGTCGGAACCACTGCTAGAATGGAAATTGATGGCTGCCCGCTCACCCAGTTACCGGTATAATATTTTGGGCTAGCTTCACTTTGTGGAGATCAGTTGTTTCCTTGCTAATTAAATTGTTCGATTTGATTTCAATTCATGATTGTTGTATTTGCTTGAATTCGAACGTTTAAGATAAAATTCATTTTTTGTGTTTACTAGATGTATTACTGTTAATTTTTTTTTTCTTAAAAGATTTGATGCTTAAGTATAAATTAACTTTTTCTTTTATACGTCTAGTAAGGTTCTTTACTTGGGATTAGAATTCATTTTCGGACTTGTACTTTCTATGGTAGAGTAATGAATAGACATTCTTCGATGTTTGTTGAACGTAAATTGGGTTTGCACTCTTTGGGTTGCTTATCCGTAGGTATATTTTTAAAATGGAGGTGAAGTAAAGCTTTTGCTGCATAAGAATATTATATTCATCTTGATAGCCAGTTGAATACTTACGGAATGCCAGACTTGTGCTTGTGTGAGGTAAGTTTTGTAGTTTCAACTGTCATGTAAGTTAGGTGTCCATTAAATAAATTAGAACAACTACACTGTACACATACCATATATATGAGCTATGCGTCTGTCTAAGTTCTTCGTAGACCATAGCCTTTAGGCTTTTGCTAAATTTCTTTGAGTTTATTAGCTTAATTGAGTAGGTGAACGATGGTATTTATCATTTTTAGGGTTTAGAGAGTGAGGAGCTTGCTTCAGCTGAATCGTTCGAAGATAAAGTGAGCTTTTTACTAGATAACAAATCAAGTAGCAAGCTTTTCACAGGAAAGGTGAGGAAATAGCTTATTAATGATTTTTTTTGAAAGATTTGAAATTTAAATTGAGAAACCTTTTTTTAATCTTTTGCAGGTTATATTTGTTTATGTGGATTTAAAAAATGAAGTTGGAAACCAGTTTCTTTGGAGTTATTCACCTTCATCTCAACATTCATCAACACATCATTTGGAGTAAACCTTTGTTGGATGGTAAAGTCGTGGATGAAGAAGGTTAATGAAGAAAACATCATTTTCCGTTCCTCTTTACTTCATTTCGTTAATTTTGTTGCTGTTAAAGCGTTGCATAGGTTAGGACTTAGCTTTATAAGAGGGCCTGTGTAGTTTCTTTCAAAAATATATTTCCTTTTCTCATTTTTTATTTTAATATTTTCCGTTAGTGACTTAACGAAAGGGACCAAATGTGCAAGTTTTGGGACCAAAAAAAAGGTTAGGGACCAAAAATGAAATGAGACTTCTTGCATGGAACCAAAAGTGTTTTTTTTTCCCAAATAATTATACTAATTATCAATTATTTATTCATTTATTTTAGAAATTAATTTATCCTTAATAAATAAATATTTTATTTAATATTTGATATATTTTCCTTTGTATTTTTATTTTTTAGAAAATAATTGCCTATAGTAGGAATCAAGTGGATAATTTTAAAGTATTTTTATAGTATAATCCCCAAACAGTATCACCGGGCCTCAAACAAAATTATTGGTTCAAACCTGATCTAATTTTAATTTCTTCTCTTACAAGGCTTCACAACATTTTTTTGCTTGACTTTCTCAAATTAATTCTCTTTGCTTTAAAGAAACCTCAATCACATTCAATATATTTGCAATTATCTTAAAAAGACAACCACAATCATTATTATTTTTAGAAATAACAAGAAGTTTTTTAATTGAAGTTGATGTGCAAAGCAATGAACATAGTAAACATATGGTACATCTGTCATAATCAAAGTTTAAGGCCATTTATCTTACCCTTCATGATTCTATCTCCATCATATCCTCACCCTCGAATTTTAGATGGATTTATTGAAAGTTCTATAAGCAAAGATACAATTGCACTTTTGTGTGATAAATAAGTGGTACCACCATCATGTACTAGACTCATCACCACTATTCCATTTTTACCGTTAACATAACGCGAACAAAGAGTTAATTATTCCTTTTGATATATATTACTAGACTCATCTACCAATGTACCAAAATAGTCATCTCCGAGCTCTTTTATAATTCGTTTAGATATTTAACACAACAATTAATGATATCTTTTTGAATTATGGGACATATCATTTGGCTATTGCCCGAAATTTTTTCAAAATTAACTTTTTTAACCTCCTCATTGTGCTCTCATAGCCATTTGGAAAGCTCAAGAAAATTTATCCTATTTATTGATTGACTAATCTCATAATTGGCTAAAGAACACCAGAGAACTTATAAAAACATTGAATTCTTGTGAGAGAACTTTTGGTAACAATACCACATATAATTATTGAGAAGTAATGGGATAAATTAACCCAATATGTTAATGGCATTTTATAAAAATAGTTTTGACTCGGTTGTTGATTTGGGTAAAATAAATGTCTAGATTGCAAATATTTATGATTTAGTTGTAAATATTTATGACTAGGTTGAATATATTTTTTGACTCGATTATACAAATTATGACTCAATTATACATATTTATAACTCGATTAAAACTTTTAAATCAATTTACAAATCGAGTTCATAATATTTTTGTTATTTTGAGCATTTTAAAATTTATCATACAAGCATTGAATTATTATAATAAGTTTAAATTTTTATATGCCCCTCACAAAATATGGTAATAGAAATGCTAATAAGTATTAGAGCAATTTATTTCATTGCATTTTGATGTTTAAAGAAAAAATCAACATTCTCCTCACAAAATAGGGTAAAAAAAATGCTAATGAACATTGGAGCAATTTATTCTATTACATTTTGATGTTTAAAGAAGAACTCAACATTTTCCTCACAAAATAGGATTAAAAAAATGCTAATAATTATTGGACCAATTTATTTCATTACATTTTGATGTTTAAAGAATAACTCAACATTCATTTGATGTTAGAATTTAGACATGAAGCATAAGGGTATAAATTTTAATGGAAGCAATGAAGATGCCTAAAATTGCACGAGTTTGCATTTTGTCGAACATAAAAGAGTAGTTAATTCTCCTCAAAGATGACAATATTATTATGGGGCGGCTATTTGCACCCTCAGAATTGTTGAACATACCCCACAAAGAATTTAAATTGTAATATTCTTAATTAATATGACTTATATACCCCTATAAAAATATTAATAAATACATTTACCAAGTATATCCAAAATTACCTAAAAAATATCAAATTAATAATTTTTTATTGATTTGGAAATAACCCAATAATATAACATTATCACCAACGTCAACTCTTCAACAAATCCCTAAAATCTTCATAAGTGCTTTCTTTCTGTCTAATTTCTTGGTGAAAATTGAGTTGATCAAATTCGTAAGCTTCGCACTTGGCGAAAACGATTGCTTTAATTTCTTCAAATTTTAGTAGAATTTCAAAGCCATAGATTTCGATTCGATTACATCATCGTCGGATTTCATGTTCTCGTCAAACGAGAAACAATCATTGATTCGATGAGGTGATGCGGTGGTTCAGACAGGTTTGGGCCTTTTAATCTTAACCGTCGATGAAGCGAAGAACTCAAGATGAGAGGGCGTCGGAATTGTCGAAAGAATTCAAATTCGAATTGAATAACACCATTTCATTAGTGAAATACTCAAATTTGGACTTAAAAATATTAATAAAGTACGAGATTGTATCAACTGCTTTTTCCATTTTCTTGGTTTAAAAGGTTTGTGTTTAGTGGTACAATTCTATGAATTTGGATGTATAATGTTTTCGAATGGGACAAAAGTTTATAGTAATTATGAAAAAAAATAATGATCATGCTTGTACACAAACCTTAAACATTTGAATCAAAGAGAGAAAAGAAATTTGAAAATTTGTGTTGTGTTCAACGATTAAGTTTTTGTGTTGGTGTTCTACAATTTGATAAGAGCAGACGAAATCGTCAGGGTAGTGGTGGGGTATGTTTAGTAATGTATTTAGGTGGTGGGGTGTGTTTAGTAAATTATTTAGGAATATATATTTATATAAGGATATTTGGGTCATGTCAATTAAAATATTTAAATTTAACTTCTTTTGGGGTATGTATAGCAATTCAAGTGGTGCGAATAGTCGTACCCTATTATCATTATTATTATTATTATTATAAATTTTGCTAATTGATTATTGAAACACTTAAATTCCCAAGAAATGAGAGATGTCACAACCAACTACGTGCATTACTCTGCTGTCATAATCAAACACAAGCATTACTTACAGTATATTATGCCTCTTATTAGAGAATATGATATATGATAAATTTTCAAGATGTGATCACTTTATGGGACAAAATCAATGTTGCCCATTGCTATAATTAAGAAATAAAAAATGCCCACTCACCTAAAAAAAAACAAATTTGCCACTTTTAATATAACTAGCGTTTAACTCGTGCGTTGCACGGGGAGACGTTATGACAATAATATTGTTTTTATACAAATTTAAAGGATTTAAAATGAATTATTTTTTATTGAGAATTTTATTTATAAAGGATCATGGGTACCAAAAACAATTGTGGATGCAAACTACTAATTTGATACTGTTTAATTAATTAACTTCTTAGAAATGTATTGTGTGAAACCACTGGTTACATGACTGTAAACAAAGTTCTTATTGGGAGGTAGTTACTTGAAAGTTAAAAAAATTTCTAATATAAATAATTTAAAAGAAAAATAACGAAGCAAACTCGTGCGTTAAAATGATGAACATGAAAGTAAAATAATAATAATAATAATAATAATAATAATATTGAATATAATTATTATTAAAAAGAGTAAAGAAGTGTAGGAAACTCACCTTAAGCAAATTATAACGAACATGTTTCTAATATTTTGCTATATGTTTATTTATGAAAGGGGCAGATTCATCAATGCAGCTTATTCTAAATATGAACATTTGCGCAATAATCTTCTCAATATTGAGTCAGTCATGCTTCCATATATATTGAGCAGTATATGGGTCTACACTTCAACAGGTGGAGTATCAATATATTGTGCAGAAAACCTAAAATGTAATTAGAGTATCAATTTTAGTTCAATAATTTTATCATTATTCCTACCATAGACTGCTGAAATTTAGATTGAAAGAAATGAACAGGAATAAGCAGTCAATAAAAATTAAATGATGCATCGCACTTATAGAAATTTCTAGCAAAACGAAAAAATAAGATAACTCCAAAAATTAAGAAAAAGATAAAAAAAACAAAAAGAAAAAGAAAAAAATAAATACACCAAAAGAAAACATATTATTGAACAATGCTTTTGTCTCAACTCTTACGACAATACTTGAATAAAAGTCTACACTTCCAACGATACAACCATTTAGCACTTAAGAGTGCTAATACTGAATACGGCTATACTCACAAAACACTTTATGCTAATACACCAATTCATGTTTTCTTCTTTGAAAATCGATGCGCAAATTTATATTAAGACAAAATTATTTGAATGCGTAACAATAGCACCATTCTCATATAAATTAGTAGCAAGACAATCCGAAAAAGAGTAATTGATAGGACCCCATAGACATGCACCCCGGTTCGGAACCGCCGGTTCCGGTTCCAAACCGGCGGTTCGCTTCCGGTTCAGAACCGCCGATTTTTCGGGTTTTTTTTGTTTCTTTATGTTATATTTATACATCATACATGTGTTATCAGTTATTATGTGTAATTTATTTATTAAATAAGTGAAACATGTGTAAATGAAAATTGAAATGTTGAATTTGAATTAATATAATAATAATATCATTAAAATTGAAAACATGATATTGATGTATGCATTATGCAATATTCAATAATGCAAGTAAAAATTTCAAAGTTGATATTAAATTCACAATAATCATACAATATTAATTAATGTGATCACATAAAAATTTAATTATTAAAGTCTAAACCATTACAATTTACAAATGTAAAAGTGTAGAGAACACTACAAGTTTACTTACATGTCAACTACTCTATTATTACACTTCAAAAATTTTAAAAATACAAACTTTATAAGATAAAATACAACAACATAATAGAGGGGGGGGAAGGACTTGAGCTTAAATTTAGGGTTAAACTTGAAAATTCAAGTTCAACTTAAATTTAAGTTGCCTACGTATCCTCGAAAGGAATCAAAGCCCACGTAGTTCTCTTAACTTACCTTAACTTAACTCTTTGGCTCGGTGGAGGTGAATGGTGATGGCCTTTTTTGTTTACTCTACCAATCTAACTCGCTTCCATATTCCGTAATTTCATCATCCGATCGGTCTTCTTCATTTTGATTTTGAATCAGTCTTTCCGCCTTTGATCAATCATCAAGCAAACACAAATTTTGTAAATTTGTCACACTTAAATTGGATCGTGTCGGATCCAAAGTGAGATTACCAAGACTAAATGCTTGTTCGACTGCAACCGTAGAGGCGGGAGATGTAAAAATCTCTTTTACAATCAATGATAAAATAGGGAATGACTTTGTTCTCCTTGACCACCACTTCAAAATATCAAAACTAGTTCTTGTTTCAAACTCAAAAGTGTTAGTAAAATAAGAATCAAGTTCTTGAAAAGGATTAGATATAACATGTGCACGTTTTTGAGATCTAGCATCATAAAAACTATAAAATTTTTTAAGAGCATCATATTTCCTAGAATTATCAACACTATCACTACTATCATCGCCACTAGATTGATCATCGTTCGTATCATTTTGTTCTTTGTACTCCTTAAAAAGATCCTTTAGTAGATTATAAGTACTCGCAACTATGTCTTTAGGATTAGGAGCTTGTTGTCTAGTAGGAGAATTACAATTAGCATACAATGAATCATAGTAAAGCGTTAACAATTCTTCTAAACCATCCGTTCTAATACGTGAGTCCAACAATTAAGCAACTAAACACAAGTCCGGGATTTGAAAAAAAATATTTTAACCACTTAGATTTCATGGAAAGAATAGCATTTGACAACAACGGGTGTGCTTCATTAGCACTAAAAACCATAGCAATTTTAACACAATTATCAACAACTAAATTTGAAGTACGATAATAAACACTGGTTAGTTCTTCAGTAGCATCATTAAAAATTTGCAAAACATCACATAGAGTATAACATGTGTCTCATTGATTACCAAACAAGATTTGACCACTCGCATCTTGTGAGTAAAAAGCACAAATATGATCTTTATAATCAAAAGAGTCGTGCAACATTTTATACGTCGAATTCCAACGAGTTGAAACATCTAAAGGAAATTTTTTTGGGTGAATGTTCACAGATTGACAATATCTTTTCCACCTTTTAGTAACGGAAGAGTTTCTCATTATATACCATATAGCACTTTTAATAGGTTGAATGTGTGTTTTCAAAGCACTTGTACCATCTTGAACACATAAATTCAATATATGACAAATACATCTAACATGAAAAAATCTACAACCAATTGAGGGTTTGCAAATATCAATAACACTTTCTAAACTAGTCGTATTAACACTAGCATTATCAAATGAGATTGTAAAAATCTTTGTAACTAAACCATATTCTTGCAAAATATTACTAATTTTGTGAGCAATATTAACGGCGGTATGAGGAACATCAAATGATCTATAAGCAATTAATCTTTTTTGCAAATTCAATGAACTATTAATCCAATGACAAGTAATACTCATATAATCCGCTTTTTGCCAAAAATTGCTCCAAATATCCGAACATATAGACACTTTATGAGGTAATTGTTGCAAAATTTGTTTTAAAATCAAACCATACTCTTTAACAACTTTAGCAACACCAAGTTTACATTTATTACGATGCAAAGGTGGGGCTTGAGGATTTAAAGTGAGATTTACCCAATCTTGAAAAAAAACATTATCGGCAAAGTTAAATGGCAAATGTTTGGTGCACATAAGTTTAAGGTATAATCTCAAATAATTAGATTCATCAAATTTAAAAATAGTGTTACCCGACGCCGATGAACCTTCTCCTCCGGAAGAGGTCGTGAACCCTCGTCCTATTTGTGTTTGACCGATTGAGATGTCAATCTTGTCCGGATGCTTCGAGTTGATGTGCTTGATTAACATTTCATATCCTCCGTCATGCTTGAATTTATACTTCGTGCCACAATAGTTGCAAATAACTTTGAATTCATTCGAATTCTCAATCGTCCCCTTCTTGAAATGAATGGAAAATATATCGGAACGTAACACTTGTGGAGAACTTCGAGTCGATCCTCCGCCTCCGCTAGAGCCTCCGGCTCCGTCTCCGGTACCCGTACCACCCGAGTTTGGTTGACTTCCACTCGCCCTTTGTTGTGATTGATCTTGAATATTATCGTTGTCGTCGTCGGAGGGGAAATCATCTCCAAGTATCTCCTAACATTCAAGTTGAACAAATGAGGGGAGATTTCTTCATCCGAAGGAATATTTTCAAGTTCAATATCTTCTAGAGTTGGTTGAAGTTGGCGTGGAGGTGGTGGAGGACAATTTAAGGTGTTGGGTATGGATTTTCCTCTAGAAGAAGAAGGTGAGGCACCGGATGAAGAAGAACCTCTTCTAGGCATTTTTTTTAGATTGAAAAAACTAAAAGATGATTATATAGGATTTATGAAATAAAACTAAGAGACAAGAAGTAGAAGTATACTAATTAGTAGTATATGTGTGGGAAAGAATAGAAAATGATAATGAGAGAATAGAAATGAAAGTGATAATAAGAGAATTGAAATAAAAGACTACAACTTTTTTTTTTAGTTTGATATATATGAACTAAAAAAAACTTGAGAGTTGAGATGAGATTGAGAACTTTAGTAGTTGAGTAGAAATGTAGAATCAATCAAGAATGTGGAATAGAAGAAGTTGTGTTGAGAAGAGAGTGTAGTAGTAGACTAGTAGTAGATTGAATGTGAATGTTGTGTGCCCAAATTGATCACACTTGGGGGTATTTATAGAGGATTGGAAGTGATCCCATCCATCCATTTCAAATTTTAAACACAAAAAAATCTCAACCCTTGAATTTAAAAAAAAAAAAACGGGCGGAACCACCAGTTCCGCCCTCCATCTCAACCGTTGATCTTCAACGGTCACACGATCTCGGCCGCACGTTTGAATTTTCAAAATTCAAAAATTTCCGCCCCAAAAAAAATATAGATGAACCGCCGGTTTTAACCGTGAACCGGCGGATTGAACCAGCGGTTCCGATAAACCGGCGGTTCCGGTTCGTGCGCGGCTGGAACCGAAACCGAACCGTGTTCTACCGGTTTCGGTTTCTTTTTTTCGGTTCCGGAACCGGCGGTTCCCCGGTTTGAACCGCCGGTTCAGGTTCATTTGTGCATGTCTAGGACCCCACAAGACCTGCAATTATGATTTTTAAGTTCTTTACGTAATAAAGAAAATCTTCTAACATAAAACCCAAAAAAGAACTCACCATTAAGCTTGACTGATCGGTCAGATTAGTACATCAGAGGATATAATTTTTAATCATAGAATTGTTTAGTTATTTTATTGATTGCATTATTGTTGGCATGGAATGTAGGAGACTTAAGATAAGAAACAACTTCATTTGATTTAATCTATGATGAACCATTGTCAAAAATTTACAACTGATACCTGGACTGCTGGACATGATAGAAGCAGGAACACATTTTCATAAATGATTTAATATATCCATTAAAGCCTAATAAACCAAATTTCCTAAATCTCACCCAATCTTGATCCATTTATCGAATGTTAAACATAGGGACAAAAATTCTGCACTTATTTCTAAAATATTGTCCCCAAAATTAAGCACACAAAAAGACGAAAATAACAATGATATCACAACACAAAATAATCTAAAACTTCGAATCTAAGAAATACCAAATTGCAATTGCGATCCAGTAGAAACTCAACACAGAGCCACTCATTGTCATAACGAATTAAAAACTCACCCGCAATCAATCCCAGCAACACACTAAGAAGAAAATCATAACTCTAATCACACGTATATCTATAGAGAGAAGAAATTGAATCATATAAACCACACAAATACATATTATAACAAATATTTGAAAATAACTGTTTCATTTTTAGTGTTATACCTCTTTCTCATTCCTCAATAACTTCAGGCATGTTCTTAAAAAAAGTTATTGACACGTGTGTGTCTCAGATCATTGTGGGAATAACACGCCTCTAGTTCTACAAATATATTTTAATACTGAGATCATTGCTGTCAAAGATGCCAAAATTTTATGGTCTGCATTGCATCAAGGTAATTAAAAGAGTGAAGCATTTTCTAGTAAAATCGGAAGCAACTGTGTGAAGGAAATTTAGAGGAAGAAGATATGAATAAAGAATTCCTAAAGAAATAGAAGAAGATTAAAAAAAAAGCTTTGAAATAGAGAGAAGCGAATGATGCTGAATATACCATCAGTTCTTACGAATGGGTATATATCAGGAATCTGGATTAAACGTATCAAGAATTTAGACCCTTCCTACACAAACCAACAAATATGGCATGAGTAGACATTGAAAGTTATGGTGATTAAAAATAACACAGAAAAGTAATGAATAAAGATAATGTCATGCTGTCAAAAAAATTCTTTTACTGACGTTTCCTTTTTGTGCATCAAGATCAATTATCATCACCATGTGTGTTGGTTATGGTTAATGAGCATAAAAGATAAGTCACAACCTAATGCTCATGAATCAGCTTCAAAGTAACCTCCAACTTCATAATTTATGGTAATGTGCATTTCAATACCTTTAAATTTAAACATGTTAAGGCAAAGTGAATGCATAGAGAGAATGATTAATATGTTATATAAACAACACAACATAGATATAAGTTTTCTGTCATAAAATTTAAAGTCAATGGTACATGTTATTTTAAAGTAAATTTTGCATGCACTGAATATGACACGTGTCATTAGAAATATTAATCACAACTTAAGCAATACCCTAAAGTTATTAGAAACCCTAAAGTTAAATCTAAGTTATCATGTTATTTTTTGAGCCAAAAAGTATCTTAATTAGGAATGAGAGAGAGAAATATAAGCAATACCTTCTCCCCCACTTTTTCTTGATGTTATTTAACTTTCTCCTGCAGCTTTTTAGTCTCATTTTCACCTTTAATCGCTTTTCCTGCCAATGTGAAATAAAATCTTACATGTTGAGCGACATTGAAAACACAATAAAAGTACAATTGGATAATTTGGTTGATTAACAAAGGCTCATTTGGGGTTACAACTTACAACACTAACTACATCAACTCTCGAACCAAAATCTAATCCTCTAAACATGAAATTTTTATTAAGTGTCTTTTCTTCTACATCAAAATTTCAGCAGATTTTGGTTTGGCTTGTTATTTCATTAACTGAATAAGTAAAATATAGTTTGATGAGAATATATAAAAAGTACACGGATAGTCTATCTTACTTGACATAATTCTCACATCTTTACTTATGAGGTTTACATTTTCAGAAAATCATGGATTGATTGCTTATTCACTAACTGAGTAATAAAAAATTGGATTTGATTGGCATAATCATATCCATGGTTAGCATAATTTGGTAAACAGTGGGAGCTAATAAATAATTTACACTTTTAGGAGTTCAACTTCCATCAATGAATAATAAATGCAGGAATACACATCTTCAAAAAGATCCACACATTTCATTCGGTATAAGAAAAATAGTCCCTTTGACAATGCAATAAAATCACCACTCCTACCCCCACTCACGCGATTTACTGAGTTACCAGATATTGAAACTTTATGCACTGAAATAATTTATTAGATCAAACCATTGAAAGCTCGGACACTGACACAACTAATAGCTCTTAGAATTTAGGTTTGCGGAAAGATTAAAAAAAATTACAAAGAAAAGAATTTATGTGGAATTTTTTTTTATATAAAAAAGTAATGGACCACGGGTTCCTCTTTGTGAAAATGACTGGAGATCTAAATAGTGGATTAAGTACCCAAAAACAGCTATTCTAATAATCCCCGTCAATATATGCGACCCCAAGCAAGTTGTCATATAATTTCGAAATACAAAATCATTTATAATAACAGAAAAACTCACAAAAAAAATAATAAACAAATTATTAAAAGCTAAAAATAATACCTCCTGACTCAAGAAATGCTTTTTCTCTTTCTCAGGCATCTAAACTTACATCACGTAACGCCTCATATCACTGTTTTCCGTACCAAAAAAATATGTGAAATTGTACAATGACTGTTAAATGCAAGGTATATGTATTATTTTAAGGGGGGAAATGGTGTACCATATCAAGGTGTGATTGATAGAGAGATTACTTCCGTGAGTCCATATTGAACTATTTGTAAGACACATTTTCTATTCCAATGAATTCACTTTCAACACCAACCTAAAAACTCATTTGATATAAAATGTCATATAAGAAATGAACTCAAACTCTTATTTACAGAACTATAAGAAATGTCACATGCTGGAACATATGCTATTGTACATTATCTATTTGTAGTAACCCATAACTAAAGCATCATTAATTTAAAGATTTCAAAAACGAAGGATTAAAAAAAAGTAAAACATGAAAGAAAAGTATTCTCTAAAAACTTTTGAGAGCTAATTTTCAGCAAGATGGTTTTAAAAAACCAAACATAAATCGAAATCGCATCAGCACCTAAGTCACCATTTAATACTACCACTTAATTGCGATTAATATTCGGCAATAATACACATTCCAGTAAGAACCTAAGATTAACATAATCTAAACTATCAAGGAGCTGGAAAACCCTCTCATAAAAACCAAAAGACATGTTATCTTGACCAATCAACTGAATCGTGTATAGTTGCTCCACTAATCTCATGAATCTTGTAACCATAAAGATAGCCAAGAGCGAACATACTAATCACAAACTTTCCAAAATCATAACCATATGAATCTGGAGGCTTAAACCTAAATGTTTTTAATAGCTGGAGCAGGATGTACTACAGCAGGCACAAGAAAATTATCACATAGAGTGTACCTTGCTAAAAGTGTCTGCATACTCGTTTGTAAAAAGCAAGTTACTTCTCGTGCATCGCACGGGTTAAACGCTAGATCATCTAAATAAAATTAATGATAATATTGTAAAGAATAAGAGAACATCTTCACACACGCTATAATTCTAGATCCTTCTCATACAATTGGTTTAATGCTTCAAATCCCCTAATTGTTTCACTATGATCACATAAATTCAAATGATGTACCAGCTGCAAATCCAAGTTAAAAAATTAAACAAATGAGCACATAGATGTTTAAATTAGAAAATTTAAAAATTAGCACATAGATAGTTCATAAAACTTAAATCCAAGTTTTGATAGATAAAACCTATAGTCCATATCATGACTGAAATAGTAAAAGAAATCTTAAAATTAAAGAGATGGGCTTACTGAATAGCTTCGACAAAAAGAGAGTAAGAGTTTCCTTTGAAGATGCTAACGAAGTCGTCAGCGTGAATTTCTGGCAAGACCCATTCTTTTCAGGACAAATCTCCGGAGACGTACTGCTTCTTGGTGGTGCTGATGCGGCAGTCGAAAAAGGCTCTCAAGTAGTGGCCATCAGATTGTCTGAGGGCGTTCATGTTGAGACGATCATCAAGGAGGCTCTCCAATTTGTGTTAAGATTGTTCCCCTAAATCGAAAGGGGAAGAAGAAATCACAAGTACTGGCACTGATCTTGATAGAACTGGAAAGAGATCACATTGAACATTGCTTATCACTCCAAAATTAAATAGAAACAGGTAGAATCATTCTTAAATCAAATACATTTAAGATTTAGAAGAAGAGGTGAGGAACACAATGAATCGAAGAAATTCTCATTTAATCTACTCTGCACTACCGCGATGAAGATGCCCCTATACTGCCCTATTTGCGACGAATTGGAGCCGTGCCGATGGGAGATTCTATCCGCCAGTAGCTCCGACGCTCCTCATGTGTCTAGTTTTGATTTGTAGAACATGAAATTTAGATTTGCAGCATCTGTTTATTATTATTATTATGAAAACAAAAAATATACTATACAGATCAGAATCATCTTACCGTTTGTACGTATTTTCTGCAAGAACTGAAATGAGTGATCGATTAGGGTTTCGCACCGTTCATTAACACCATCTTCGTAGTGTTCAAAAACAATGTCTTCACTATCTTCGCAGAATTGATCATATGATCATATGATGTATAAAGAAGATGGTGCGGTGGAGATTTAATTAAAAAAATAAGTGGTGGAGATTAATCCATAAATGTTACCTTAGTTGAATATTATTTACGTTAATGTGGTAAAATTGATTTTGGGGGGAAAAATTTAATCTTTCAGCCGTGGTAAACATTGTCTTATTATATATATATAAAGATTTGAAAAAAAAAAAACCTATTTTGACCTAAGATTTTTTAATTAAAAAAAATTGATAATCTATCAATTTATATAAAAAAGATTGAATAGAACAAAATCGAAAAGACTGAATAGAACAAAATCGCAAAGTCAAAAATAGAAAAAAAAAAGACCGAATAGAGCAAATTAAAAAAGTTCAAATAGAATAAAAATCACAAAGCTATAAATAAAATAAAATAATTCCAAATAGAACAAAAATGCAAAGTCCGAATAAAATAAAAATACAAAACTCGAATAAAACATGAAATCACAAAGCACGAATAGAATAAAATACAAAGCCCGAATAAAACAAAATAAAAGTTTGAATAGAACAAATTCACAAAGCTCGAATAGAATAAATCACAAAGACTGAATAAAACAAAAATCATGTTTTTTCTTCTAAAATCCGACTAACATTTTCAAATGGGATTATGGTACATTCATATAAAAAGTGGGCAGATTTGATTATTTTTTGTCAGAGTAGGAATATCTGTTTTTTCTAAAATTCAAATTGGGCAGGAGACTATAATTCTCAATATTTATCTTAATTGAATATTTTTTAATTAGATATTTTATTAAATCTTTGTAAACTATGTGAACCTATTTAACTTAATTAAATGGGATTATGGTACATTTATATAAAAAGTGGGCAGATTTAATTATTTTTTGTCAGAGCAGGAATATTTGATTTTCTAAAATTCAAATTGGGCAGCAGACTATTATTCTCAATATTTATCTTAATTGAATATTTTTTAATTAGATATTTTATTAAATCTTTGTAAACTATGTGAACTTATTTAACTTAATTAAATAATTTCTTTAATTAGATATTTTATTAAATCTTTTAAGGTTAGAAAGTTATTATTGCACAATATTTAAATAACAAGTTATTGCTTAATATCCGTGCGCCTGTAGAATAAAAAATATGGTTCTAATTATATCAAGTGAGAAAATAAGAAAGGGTAAATCTATTTGGATCAAATTGATCCCCTCAATAAGATCATTATAGTCCATTTCCTTCCATTTATTTTTTGTCCAGACAGATTTACCATTTTCCTTTTAGTAAACTAGCATTTAAATTCGTGCGTTGCACAGACGTATAACAACTAGTAGAGTATTCATTTATTTTGAGGTATCTGTAACTGTATCTGTTTAAATATCAATTATCGATATATGTGCACGTCACGTTTAAAAATTTTATTATGATACTCGTACTCATCTCATACACGTTTATCAATATCCGTGAGTAACTCAAACCCTTTTAATATTAATTTACTTTATGTATATTTTATATTTTTATTGTTTAAATTAATATTTTAAATATAAAATAAATGCTCCATTCTTTTCGAATTTATCTGCACCAACCCTATAGATACGAAATTTTAAAAAAATTACGTTTTGACTAACTTTATTGACTTTTAGTTGTATTGTGATATTTTTAGGTAATAAATAAATTATAAAGTTGTTACGTATGTTAGGAGAGAGTGGTGTTTTTGAAATAAATAAAACTTTTGAGTTTGTTGATTGATGTGAAATTACTTTTTTTGTATGGTAAAGATAAGTGTGTGACGGACAAAAACAGAAAGTGTGAAGATAAGTGTAGAACGAAAGTAGGTATGGCAACGAGTAGGGTACCGAAGGATTACCCGTACCCATCCCAAAACCTAATGAGATTTTATTTAGCTATTCGTACACATCCTAAATCCATTTAAAATTACTTGTATCCGTATCCATACCCATAAATACTTGTCTCATTGTTATCCCTGGACATGATGTGTGTAATGGAGTACTTATTTATTCATTTTATATTTTTTATTTTATTGATCGGCCTTATTAAATAATTTCTTATCTTACAATGTACAATTAAAAATTGTGTCATTAATATTATTTTAAATTATTAAAAAGAAATTTAAATTGATAATTTAGATATATGGGTTCACATAATAAAAAATTTATTTAATTTGGAAAATTTTATTATGATACTTGTACCCGTTTCATACCGTTTATCAGTACTCGCGAGTAACTCAAATCCGTTTAATATTCAATTACTGTATGTATATTTATATATTTTTATTGTTTAAATTAATATTTTATTGAAATTTTGTATATATTTTATTAATAGTTAAAAGATTATATTTATTAAATATTTTTTTAAAAATTATACTCTATGATTTATATTATATTTAATTCATAATTGTATAATTTTTAGTAAAATATTAATTTAGATAATAAAAAATATAAATTTAGATAAAATAAATGAATATTAAATGCATACATATAATCGCGACTATTGATAAACGGGTATTAATAAATTTCTTTATATAATGAAACAAAATAGGCAAAAATAAATAAATTAGGGTTTAGGAAATTAAATTGGGGTTTAAATGATTAAAAGGGATGATAAAAAAAATTAATTAATATAAATTGATTGATTGATGCACATAAATGTCATGATCAAAAAATATAATAAGAAATCAAAGGATAAGATCAATTATAATTTGGTAATCTGGATGAGATCTAATTAAATATTATGAAAGGTTAAGATTTAATTTAAAAATGCTAAATTAAGAAGGTATGAAATAGAAGGGAAAATTTTTGGCCAATTTTGACTTTCTAAACTTGTTTTATTATATATATAATGATAAAGAAGTTATATTAAAATTAGAATGTTAATCTCTCTCCACTTTAATGATACTCATTAAATATTTTATTTAATTATACTTAAAATAATTAACTTTAATCGCCAAGTTTGGTTCATCCGAAACTTGTTTTATTATATATTGTTACTCCACCTTTCTTCTAAAACTATATAATGTTAAATGAAATTTAGTAAATTAAATTTCTAAGACTTTTTTTAAAAACTGATATTATTTATTACTCTAATTTATTTTTAATTAATAATTAATACTCTCTCCATCCACTATCAATCTATCCATTTTACCATTTTGGGTTGTCCATCCTTAATCTATCTATTTCCTTTTTTGGATTATGGGACTCACACCCTCCACTAATACAAATAAAATATGAGACACACATTCTCCACTAATACAATTACCTACTACATATAAAATAATAATAATTTTTAATCCACGTGCAAAAAGTAAATAAATACATTGAGGATGGACGGAGGGAGTACTAATCTTAATTATTACGTGTTAATTTCTTTATAATTTATTAAGAAAATAATATGATCGTTGTGTTAATGAAATGCTACATATATTTAATAATTTTCACAAGATCAAGTAAAATATTATAGGGAAGTTTTGCACGGATCGTCTCACAGAATGGGTTGAGTAAGGCGGATAAAAACTAAAATATTTTACGTATTTCGTGTGACGATCCGTGCAAAATTATATATTATTTGTGTATGTAATAGTTAATTAATGATTATTGATAACATAGAGAAAAAAGGAACTAGGGATTTCTTATTGACTTACTTAATAAATATAATACAACAAAGAGTATATATAATTAGGGATTACAATGCTAAGTAAATAGACTAAAATACCCTTACAGCTAATATCCCCCCTCAAACTCACGATGCTACAGCAATAAGCATAGAGAGTTTGTCAGACAGGAAACAAAATCGCGAAGCTGAGTGTGCTTTTGTAAACATATCAGCAATCTGCAGAGAAGAAGAAACGAATGGCAATGTGATGGTACCGATCTGTAGGTGGTGGCGAGTGACATGACAATCAATCTCGATATGTTTGGTTCGCTCTTGAAAGACTGAATTACGTGCAATCTGAATAGCGCTCTGGTTATCACAATGAAGCGGAGTATGGTGAGAAAGAGAAATACCCATATCAGCAAGCAACCTTCGTAACCAAACAATTTCACAGGTAGTAGAGGCCATGGCACGATACTCAGCTTCTGTAGAAGACCGAGATATGACATCTTGTTTCTTGCTCTTCCACGAAATAAGCGAATCACCAAGGAAAATACAAAATCCAGTGGTCGACTTGCGGTCCGTAGGATCACCAGCCCAATCCGCATCAGAATAAGCACGCAGCTCTAACGAAGATGTAGAAGGAAACAAGAGACTATGAAACTGGGTGCCCCGAAGATACCTGAGAATACGAAGAACGGCAGCCCAATGAACTGTAGTGGGGGAAGTGACAAACTGACTAACCACATGAACAGCACGCGCAATGTCTGGGCGAGTCACAGTAAGATAAACCAGGCTGCCTACAATGGTACGATAGAGACCAGAATCCGCCAAAGGAGTGTCATCCGACGGAGAGTATCTAGCATTGGTCTCAAGTGGAGTAGGAACAGTTTTGTTGTCAGTAAGTCGAGCACGCTCAAACAAATCAGCTATATACTTTGATTGAGATAAGAGGTAGCCTTTTGGAGAATAGGCAATCTCAATTCCCAAGAAATAACGTAGCATACCCAAGTCTTTCATAGCGAAACACCGTGCCAACTCAGACTTCAAAGACTCAATACCATCATAATCATCACCCGTAATGATCATGTCATCAACATACAAGGATAGTAGAATACGACCTGCCGGTGTACGCTTGATAAATAAAGCCGAATCATGATGACTAGGAAGGAAGCCAAGCGAAGTGATCACCATAGAAAACTTCTCAAACCAGGCACGTGGTGCTTGTTTGAGACCATAAAGAGCTTTGCGAAGCTTGCAAACTTCACTAGGCTGAGGAGCAACACCAGGAGGAGGCGTCATATAAACTTCTTCATGAAGATCGCCATTCAAGAAGGCATTCTTGACATCCATCTGAGATATTCTCCATCGGCAAACAGAAGCAACTGCAATCAGAGTGCGAACCGTCGTCATTTTTGCAACAGGGGCAAATGTTTCTTCATAATCCAGGCCATACTCCTGGGAATAGCCTTTAGCAACAAGTCGAGCCTTGTATCGCTCAACGGATCCATCTGATTTGGTTTTAATCTTGTAGACCCAACGAGAACCAATGGTGTGTTTTCCTGATGGCAGAGAAACCAAATCCCATGTATGAGTCTGGTGTAGAGCAGTAAGTTCCTCAGCCATAGCAGCCTGCCAAAGGGGATCACGAACTGCCTCTCTATAGGATAAAGGCTCAGAAAGACGATGAACAGAGGCAACAAAGGAAGCAAATGAAGTAAAATAGGAGAAGTACTCAAAATCGGGGAGTTTAGTAGACTTACGAGTGCGAGTGGACTGACGCAGAGGAGGATCATCCGCAATCTCATCCGACAACTGGGTAGTCGTAGGAGCAGGGGCAAGGGAGGTGGATGCCTCATGAACCAAAGTATCAGATAGAGCTTCATCGGTGTCGGTATCGAATGGATCAATACGCACTAGATCTGACTGTGTCATATGATGGGAACTAGCCGGAACAGAGAAGAAAGGAATATGCTCTAAAAACACAACATGACGCGAGACATACAATTTTTGGCTAACTGGATCAAAACAACGATATCCCTTTTGACCAACACCATAACCCAAAAAGACACATAAGGCGGACCAGGGAGACAATTTATTACGCTCAACATGTGGTCGAAGAACAAAACAAGTACAACCGAAGACGCGCAACGAAGAATAATCAGGTGAATGACCATGCAATTTTTCGAACGGGGACAAACCTGAATTATGAGATATTGGAATTCTGTTGATCACGTGAGCAGCGGTAAGGACTGCTTCTCCCCAAAACACACTAGGAACCTCGGCTGACAACATGAACGAACGAGCTGTTTCAACAAGATGGCGATGTTTTCTTTCAGCAACACCATTTTGTTGAGGAGTGTCTGTACACGAGGTTTGGTGGATAGTCCCATCAGAAGCAAGTAACTGAGAAAAATCGTTAGAAGTGAATTCACCACCCAAATCACACCGAAAACACTTAATGACAGATGAGTGTTGGGTTTTCACAAAAGCTCTAAAATTGCTGAATATGGTAAGGAAGTCAGACCTGCGTTTCATAAGATAAACCCACGTATAACGAGTGAAATCATCAATAAAAGAAACATAATATCTAGAACCTCCTTTGGTGGATACAGGAGAGGGTCCCCACACATCAGAATGCACAAGATCAAATGGTGCAATTGAAAGAGAAATACTTTTATAAAAAGGCAATGCGGAAAATTTAGCCAGTTTACAACCACTGCAATCGGAAATATCATGACTTTGCAAATGACCTAAAACTCCCGTAGACACCAAAAACTTTAAACGAGACCCAGACACATGACCTAAACGAGAGTGCCAAAGATAAAAATCAGAAGACGAACGACTCAAACGAAAAGACGACAAATCCACAGTAGAGGCAGCAACATCTGATACTTGTAGCTCATCCAAAACATAGAGTCCCCCGTCCCTACGGCCTGTCCCAATCACTTTCTGAGATCGCGGGTCCTGAACACAACAATTGGTAGAAGTAAAAAGAACCGTGTAACCAGAATCACACAATTGGCCAACAGACGCAAGATTTAAAGTTAGACTAGGAATATGGTATACATTTGAAAGAGATAAATGAGATGTGTGAACAGAGCCAATTCCTGCCAATGGCATTGGAGTGCCATCGGCGGTCATGACAGACAAAGATGGAGCAGAATTAACAAATACAAAAGAATCGATATCAGGAGACATATGATGAGAAGCGCCTGAATCTAAGATCCACAGGGGAGACGATTTACCTGAATTATCAGACAAGGACAAACCTTTATGAGAGGAGGCTGACATGGCATGAGGCTGTGAGGCGAGGAACTGCTGAAACTGCCCCAACATATGTGGATCCAAGGACGGTGCAGCAACTGCGTTGTTGGTCTGAGGTGGGCGATACGTCCATGGAGCAGTCTGTGGCGGGCGTTGTTGTTGAGGTGGTCGTTGATGCTGTGGTTGTTTGCTTTTACTCAATAATTTCGGACACTGAGCCTTCCAATGACCCTTCTGCTTGCAGAAAGCACATTCATCCTGAGAGACCTTAGGGGCAGGTCTATTTTGGTTGCGAGGAGTAGACTGTTGTGAAGCAGCAAAGACAGATGAAGTTGTAGGTGTGACAGACACCTTATCCGCGTTAGACTTAAGCCGAATCTCCTCTGCTAACAGTTCATTAACCACAGAATCAACAGACGGAAGAGGAGAACGATGCAGAATTGTTCCACGCAATCCCTCGAAATCATTCCGAAGAGCCATCAAAAACTGTACCAGACGTTGTTCTTTTCTACGAACCATATACGGTTCAAATTTTTGCAGCTCTGCGGACTCAGTGAGAGCCAACTGATCCCAGAGATTAGACATGGCAGAATAAAACTCTTGAACACTCATATCATTCTGCTGAAGAGCACGAATATCTGTCTCCAACTGATACTGCTTGGCGAAATTAGACTGCGTGTACAATCTAGCAAGATGATCCCATACCTCTTTAGCCGTCTCATACTTAGCCAACTGAACACCAATGGAGTGGGTAACAGAATTGTTAATCCACGTAATGATCTTCGAATTATCAGCCTCCCAACTGTCGACCAAGGCCGCATAATTAGTCTCCTTCTCGTCTATAGGCTTAATCCGCACACCTGTGACATAGCTCCACATAGATTTTCCACGCAAGAAATTCTTCATAACATAGCTCCAATACGTATAGTTTTTACCATCCAATTGAACGCTAATCGACTGAAGTGAATCATCCTTACGACTAGCCATGATGAAACAGAACAAAATCTAAACTAAACAAACTAAACAAAATCCAACGAACACACCAAATCAACAGAATCCAACCAAATCAATCGAATCCAATTCAAACCCTAACACCGAGAGTACGAATAAACAAAGGAAAAATAAAAAATACCACCATAAAAACTGTACGGACACCGATGCCGAACTGTACGGACGTTCGATCCGCGAAAGCTGTGGATTGGATTATAACTTCTTCAATCAAGCAAAGAGAAATCGATGAATGGTGGCTCTGATACCATGATAACATAGAGAAAAAAGGAACTAGGGATTTCTTATTGACTTACTTAATAAATATAATACAACAAAGAGTATATATAATTAGGGATTATAATGCTAAGTAAATAGACTAAAATACCCTTACAGCTAATAATTATCACCACTATTTTTTGATTATGTGTGTCACTTTTAATTTAAAATGTTGCACTTATTATATATTCTACGAATTCTTCAATATATAGTTCAATTCTATGATTATCAATTTTTCTTGATCATGTATTATTTTTTACTGAAAATGTACTTATCACTTTTTTATCTTATAAATTACTTCTTTCATCTCAAATTCATTTCCACGTTTACTGTAAATATATAAGGAGTTTAAGAAAACTCATATTTTGACTTACTTTTGGGGTAGTATAATATTTTTTTAATAAATAGTACTTCATTCGTCTTCTGATAAGGTATCCATTTTGTCATTTTAGTTGTCCACCCGTAAGGTATCCTTTTTCTCTTTTTAGTAAAAGGGCTCCACATATACCAATCATTCACTATTAATACACCTACCTAGTTTATATAAAATAATAATATTTCTTAATCTACATGCAAAAAGCAAATGGATATCTTACCGATGGATAGAGGGATTCAGTGATAAAGTACGTTATTGTGTTAAAATATGTGATGAAAAATTTGAAATTATAGTATGTTAGAAGGATATTGGATAGTCTTTTTCCTTTTATGGAAGTGTGAAATTAAATTTGGGAAGGACAAAAATGAAAAGTGTGAAGTTGAAGTTTAGACGGAGAGAGTAATTAAAAAGTTAATAGATTATATTTAAATGGGTTAATTACATTAAAAGTCTCAACCTTTTCGCCGATTAGAGATTAGTCTAAACTTTTTAATATTTACAAATAAGTACTCAACCTTAAGTTCATTTTTCAAATCAAGCCAATTGGGCAGAATAAGACCTGCCCGGATGCTGACATGTCACTACTAGTAATTCCGTACCTCCAATACGTGTTTTGGCTTATTTTCCAAGAAAAAGCCCAGTAAAGATCCATGAGAAGATTTTACAAGTATAAAAAGGGAAGCAGATCACACCAAGAAGAAAGTTAGATTCCACATTCATCCTAAACACATCCAAACCCTAACTCCATCCGCATGAGCTGTAGAGAGAGATTCCTGCTGCGAATCAAGTGAGAACCAAGTGAAGATTCAAGACGGAGCGAGCCGCGACGACACTCATATCTAGGGTTTACTTCGCATCTTAATTTATCTTGTAATTTTCAAGACTATGGGCAAGATTTATCCAATCGCCATGAACGTTCTTCGAAGCGTCATGGGGTAAAACCGCTTTGGTAGTTCTAGGATTTATGAAGGTTTTAGTAGTTAATTGAACTTTCGTGTGTATACTTCATACAATATTACTTGTGATTTATTTTAAATAAGACTATGCATTTTTAATTCATATTCGGAGTTATTTTGAGCATCATTAACTATTATATAGAGTTTGAATATATATCTTAGTTATTGATTGAGCGCGTTCACTGCTAAGCAGTGTTCTATGTTATGATTATAAGTGAGGGGACTCCGAAACTTCATTAAAACTATCTTATATGAATGTTTATTAATTGAATTGAATTCGCGTTAGTAAGTAGGATAAAAAGGATAATTTCATAGTACCTATAATGGGAAATCATATCGGGTTAAAGTAATTAGTGCACGGGAAATAATTGATATTGGTAGTACCTTGAAAGGGGGTGAAATTGTGTTCTTGCTCCGAGGTAATTCACACGTGTTACACGCTTGTCTACTTGTGTCTATAGGATAGATTTGCATGGTTTAGTAATACGTTCATATTCCATTCCAACTTAATTTCATTCCGTCATACCAATCATGTCGTAAATAGCAAAAAAAATTATTTGACTTTTAAAGTATATAAATTTTATTTGTAGAAATATGATGGGTATGTTTAAAAAATAATAAATATGGTATGCATATTATAGTGAATATTGATAGTAATTGATCGTCGGCATGTATAATCTATTCAGGATTCATGTATATTTAAAGCAGAAGATAAATGAAAAAAAGTTATAGCTTTCATCACTAAAGACTATCGCTAAAGTAGACGATATGAAGAAATAATCTCTCAATCTACTTACCAAATTCTTTTATCTCACTAAGACATTGTGAGGTGACGATTCTTCAAGTGATCTTAGCTCAGTTGTCTCACTAACGTGCTCTTTTCTTCTTGCCTTCTAGATCTTGCTTACTCTTAGATTTCTTAAAAAGAGAATTTTATGAGTTATGTATAGGTTATGGCATACTGCTCATGATTTGCATCTATATAAAGGCTATGATAGGGGCTAGGAGGATAAATTAGGAATAGGGCTCCTTTCGAGTTTAGGCATCTCATGCATGTTCGGTCCAAATGATGGGCGTTTTCTCAATACATAATTTTAATATCCAAGTATGAAGTACGCGATTGTAGCTTAGATAAGCGACCAAGCTATATTTATCGAACCCAAAGGACAGTTGGTTATCAATGTATTATTATCTAATCCAAGAAACTATTGTTGGCAATTTAAGTTGAAAATAATTATTAAACTAATGAACAAATAATAAAATAGCAAATAAAATAAGACAGTAGAGAATAAAGGAGAGTTAACAAGTGAGAAGATAGGTAGCTCTTCAGGTAATCCAGTTTTACTAATTAATCTCCCTTCTGTATGTCAATGTTCGACTCTGCCTTGTGGACTATAGACGCATCACTAAACCATGCAAACCTACTCTATAGACACAATCAGATAAGCGTGTAACACGTGTGAATAACCTCAGAGCAAGAGATATAATTACACCCCCTTTCTATGTACTATCCATATCAATTATTTTTCGTGCACTAAGTACTCTAACCCGATATGATCTCCCTTTATGGTACTATATAATTATCCTCTTTATCCTACTTACTAACCTGAATTCAATTCAATTAATAAGTATTCATATAAGATAGCTCTAATGAAATTTTGGAGTCCCCTTACTTAGAATCATAACATATAATCCTGCTCATCAGTGAACGCACTCAATCAATAACCAAGATATGTATTCAGACTCTACATAATAGTTAATGATGCACAAAACAACTCTGAATATGAATTAAAAACGCATAGTCTTATATAAAATAAATCCACAAGTAGTGTTATACGGAATATACACACAGAAGTTCAATTAATTAGATAAAAACCTTCATAACTCTAGAACTACCAAAGTGGTTCTAGCCCATGACGCTTCGAAGAACGTTCATGGTGATTGGATAGATCTTACCCATAGTCTTGAAAATTACAAGAAAGATTAAGTTGCGAAGTAAACCCTAGAGATGGGCGCCATCGCTTCTCGCTTCTTCTTGAATCTTCACTTGGTTCTCACTTGATTCGCTGCACGAATCTCTCTTTACCGCTCCTGCGGATGGAGTTAGGGTTTGGATGTGGTGTAGGATGGATGTGGAATCTAAGTCTATTTTTGGTGTGATCGGCACCTTTTTTTATATTTGTTACTTCTCCTTATGACCCTTACTGGACTTTTTCGTAGAAAACAGACACATGCACGCACTAGAGGTGAAATCTCGATATTTCGGAGCTGATATGTCACCGTTCGACCAGACTTGGCATGGTTGAACAGGATCTCTTGATCGAACTGAGGTCAAACGGCATGTCTGTAAACTGAACTTTGTCTCTACTTGCCGTTCGACTTGACCTCCACCGTTCGACTTGACTTTGCTTGGTCGAACAGGAGTCCTTAGTCGAATGACCTCTCTGTAAATTGAAACGTCTCTTGTTCGACTTATCTCCTTTGTTCGACTTTACTAATGCTGGTCGAACAGCTTCTCCAGGTCGAACAACACCGCAAAAAATTGTGTCTTCCAATTCTGAGCACTTAAGACCTGTTTTCCTATACAAATATGCTCAAATAATCTCAGTAGCTTCTGATTCGTGCATTTTCCATAAACATCCCAATTCGTCTTGATAATAGACTAAATCATACTCAATTTCCACACAAATTCGAGTTCAAAACACGTGAAATATCACTCTCATCACCAAACACACCACTTAAGCTCATTAACAATAAATCAATCCACTAAAAAGTTATTATTGAACTACTGCTCTAATCTCAAATTATTTTATGGCCCACCTCTTATTATCTACTTGTTAATCACCATGTGTGTAAGTCGTTATTTAAAATAAGGGAATATTTTCATATCAAGACCTAGTTTTTAGTTTAGGTCTCAAAATAAGACCTGATTTTATAAATGTTTCAAATTAAGATTTAAATTTAGTTTCTTCTATAACAATAACACACTATATATGAGCAATAATTTTTATTTAGAAGAGTATAACTCATTACTTTGAAAAATAATATTTCATGTACTAAGAAAGTGAAATTCCAATGTATGTACACACAGGAGCAATGAATAAGTTTACTATATACTTCATTCGTTCCATAGTTTTGTTTCCGTCTCTCCCATAAAAGTAAAAGAAAAAATCAAAACAACTAAGCTTCCCCATATACTATATTTACAAAAATATACTTAATATATCTAACATACTTTATCAATAATTTAATATAGAAATAATATAAAATACTCTCAAAAGTAACAATTTTCTTAATTTACGTGAAAAACCCCTCCACCATCCTAACCACCCTCTCCCGCCGCAACTCCATACTTTCCACCACCACCCTCCACTGCACATCCACCATCACTCTCCACCTTACTCACTCCACCGTCGGAGATCCAAAGACCAACTGAGGAACATCATCGATGCATTCATTGGCGCTGGCGACTTCGGTGGATGGCCAATTTACTGGCCTTCGCGGACTCCTCTACCTTCCTCCCTCACCGCCACTCTCTTCATCCCCAATGACGACGATGCGGCTGCCACTCCGCCTCCGTCACCACGATTGGATATCCCACGGGGTTCACCTTTGCCGATCTCCAACAGCACGCCATCCAAATCCACAGTCCACTCTCCTTCCCTCCAAATCCATCGTCATCACTAACAACTCCGCCTCCAATTTCATAATCGATGATTCGCATATCACCCAGGCGGATATCTTCTCTAACTCCACCTTCTCCGTCCACGGCATCAACAACATTCTCAACTACTCCGATCAAATACGGCGGCGGTGGAGGGCTACTTCAATTGCCACCTCCGCGCAGCTTTCTATGGCCAAAGTCCAATGATGTTCACTCTAAGAAGAAGGACACCCCTAATATTCTGGTGGGGATTGTCGAGAGAATGAGCTCCGACGCGCCGTCGATGGACGACGAGTTACTAGGATTTCTAATTATTGTGTTCTGATTCATTTGTACATTTGGATTTTCTTCTCCGGAATGTTGAGGTATTTGGCGCCACTAATTCATCAAGACTAAGAAAAGAGTAATTCCGGTTGATTAATTTTCAAATGTTTGCAGAATATTAATTGTTATTTACAATTACGTATCTATTCTAAAGATTTGAATTGTAAGATTTTATTTTATTTATATATATGGCATGTGACATGAAAAAAGAATGACACATCAACCACTGGGTAGGCCTTCAGCTGCTCGGTGGCTTGATTTGCAAAACGGGCTTAAGATCGAGAATTTATTTATAAATATTGAAAAGTTTGGACTAATCCGAAATTTGCAAAAAGGTTGGGACTTTTAGTGTAATTAACCCATTTTTTATTTGAGAATTTGCACTTTTGATTCCATACGAAAGTTAATTTTTATTTTTGGTCCCAAAAGTTGCAATTTTGGACCCTTATGTTAAATAACTAACATAAAACGTTAATTATGAAAAGAAAAAAAATTAGCCAATTTTGAGGGGAATTTGGACTTCTTTTTTAAGATGTGCTTAATCATATTTCTGCACACATGAAGGCAAATTGTCCAAACCACTTTTGTTACTATTGCAAGATATTTACAAAAATGCCATTTAATTTTAAACAAAGTATCCCTATATTTAAATCAGATTTTCATATATTTAAATCAGATTTTCATGTAGCTTTTGCTCGTAATAGTATACAAGTATGTGTTTATTTATTTATGGATGAAAATTTTATTATAAACTCGTATTACCTAATGAGAGGAGAATTACAAAGATATACTCCCTCCGTCTCGTTTCAAAGTTTACGTTTTCTTTTTGCACGTTGATTAAGGAGTATAATATTTTAACAGATAGTGGGTGGAAAAATATAATATTTAATGCAAAATGGGTAGGTGTATTGGTGTTGGTGATATATTAATTGTTTTAGGTGGGCCCCATATTCCACAAAGGAAAACGTAAACATTGAAATGAGACGCGCAAAATAGAAACGTAAACATTGAAACGGGACGGAGGGAGTATGGATCTGAATGAAAGTTCGAAATCCGAGTATAGCAAGACTATTAAGCCTGTTTGAGAAGAAAACTTAGAATATTTTAAGATTCTAAGAAAATAAATGTGATGAGGTTATTCGAAACGCGTGGATTGGAATCAAGTGTTCGGAAGAGTGAACGCAGTTTTATTCCAATTCCACAAGGTGGATTATGGAAGAATACCAAGAGCACCATAGAGAGGATGAATTAATGTATTCCAAGGAGGTTCAAAGAAATGAAGTTGAACTCATTAGCTTCACTGAGATCTAATATGGATGAGTCTCTAAACACGAAGAGTGAAAAATGTGTCACAACTGGGGTCCGAGTGAGATCCAAAAATCATATCTCTTCCACTGGAAATCCTTAATGGAGTGGATGCATATCAAAGTGGATACCTCTAAGATAAGCCAATATCTTAGAGAAATACAAACGACAGTGCAACATATCAGAGAGCTATACTGATCTGTACCAAAGATGGTTCGTGAGATTTAGATCTAGATGGAGACGATCATGATGATGCAAACACAACAACTTGATCAGATCATGAATATCCATACACGAGTGAAGTCTCTTGAGGTCAGACCAACATCTCCAGGGAAGAAACCATGAGGATGGCTTACATTATCTTATAGAATGGAGCCCCTTTTACATTAAAAGGGGAAAACCATGTAAAATTATCAGACAAATGATGGAGAGTAAAAAGATAATTGTAGCCCTTCGAAGGGAACTTATATCCCTAGATGGAAAGAGCAAGTCTTGAGCTACAAGATGTGTACGTGTTCTTTAGAAAACAAAGTCTTGTAGATCTAAAAATGAATTCTGGAAATTTGTTAGAAAGAGTGTTTATAGTTTTCCCAACGACAAAAACCACAAGCTTCTCAACAAAGATAACAAGCTCGCCCCACTCAACGTAATCCGGGCTAAGAAAAATGAACTTTAGGTTCTTATATGACCTAAGAAATAAGAGAAACCATACGAGATGAGGTATTGCAGCAATAAGATGATATTAGAGTGAAACTAACGGGATTGTCAGCTGGAGTAAGTCGAATTCGGGCATTGAATTTACACCTTATCCATAGGAAGGTCTCATTTAGAAACAATAAATCTGTTTGGGCTAATATTAAAACTTGACATTTTGGATTTCAGAACAGGGAACTTCTAATTGATGAATGGGCAACTGCAATGAAAATTGCAAGAGGGACTGTTGAGCTAGACAAAGAAGGGTTATAAGGTTTTTAATAATGAGCCTAAGTGTGCCCTAGAATTGACCGCGGATAAAGTGAAGAAGGAAGCCATGGATGAAAAATCCTAGCTAATGTAGTAGACATTTTGGCGAAGATCTTCGAAATCAACTTCATCGAGATTGGTTACTTTGAAGGAATGGAAAAAAAAAACAAAAAAAGTATAGAAATACCTTTACAACCTAGAACTACTTGGCTTATTCCATGTAGATGCGTACATATTTTCACAGAGTATAGATGAAAGTCAAAGATTAATAAAAAAGAAGTATTTCATTAATTCTTCATAAAAATTACAAGCCCATAGAGAGAAATGTCGATTAAGGAGTATGTGCCATGAGAGCTGGATTTGATAATAAAGAGAATATCTCAAAAGCTAAGTTTGCAGAGTGGTGTCACAAAGCAGCTCTGCATAAAAATTATAGGAGACTGAGGAGAATTAACAGAATAGTACCCTCATGTTGTGAAAGTATCAATCTTCCTACTATTATTATAAAAAATCTGAGAAAGCAAAAGAGGATGAAAAAGAGCGATCATTATTCATAGATGAGTAGAGGATAGATATCAATAAAATTGAGATCATTTTGATCCAAACATAAAGTCTAATATTACAAACAAGACAAAGATCAAGATTATCGAGATGGAGGTCATCGAGAAGCTAAGTCTCATCCTCAAACCATAGAATTGCATGAAGAACACCAACTAGAAGGACGTTCCGAAGTGCTTCTGCACGAGCAAATTAAAATTTCATAACTTGCAACTGCTACACGTTCGGAGCCAGATGACATATCTCGCAGACTACCCAGAAAACTAATAATAAGGAGTAAGACAATTCAAGGCTACTTTAGAGATGGAAGAAGTCATCTCTTCCCAAGACCTAGCTAGTACAGATACATCAGTTTGAAAATATATATTCAATGAGAGCATCTATAAAGAAGAGTACCTTAGCCAAGAAAAATCTTCTTAAAATAAGTTAGAGTGAGGAAAAAAGTTTTCGTAAGAAACATAAAATGGCATTCCAGGATTGTTTTCCCAGAAACAATTTTTTAACCCACTACAAATTAAAATAATACATTTCTCAATTTCCACACAAAAGCAAACTAATGATTGAAACAGGACGAAAATAGTATTTTAGAGAGGTGAAAGCTTTTTTTATTTACAGACAAAAATGGAAAATGTAAAGATTTTTTTAAGACGGAGAGAGTATAATATATGACGTGTGTATTTTTTAATTATTACTCCCTCCATCCCAAATAGATTAACATACTTTCTATTTTTGGTTGTCCCACATAAATTGATATTTACTTTTTAAGTACATATAATGCACGCAAAACTATTAATATATTCACATGGGGTCCACCATACTCTTGATCGTAATTTTGCTTACGTAATTATAGAGCAAAAATACTCTACCGTTGTGTACAACGAGTGACCAAGAATTAAAATATCAAAGCCAAGATATTAGAGTTAAACAGGATACGCGCTAAATAATTATCACCACTAATAGTTAAGACATAAAATCTTTTTTGAGAGTTGGAATTAATAACTAATTATGCAGAAAATTAAATAGAAAAATAAATAAAATAAATAGAAGTCACACTCAATCACAGGTGTTTCAAGAGACAAGAACAAGATAGTTTTAGGAAAATCCAGTTTATCATGTGAAATAAGACAAATAAACAAGTGAATCAAATCATGCAAATTTTATAGGAATTGTCACTTAAGTATGCTAAACCACTTATGGACAAGTGAGATTTAACAATTTTAAAGAACATAAATTCTTAAGACCAAATTAATAAGATAATTCCCCATTTCCTTTCTAGGTACTAAGGAAATTAAATACCAACAACTCCTTATTCGCTCTATAGGCGATTCACATGCAAAATTTCATATAGGCTAAAGCAAAAGATCTTCCTTTCTAGGTACTAAAGAATTGGATTAGGGCTTCATTACCGTATTTCTCTTTAACAATGGTCATGCAAAGATAATAAGATATCATATATTGATTGTCAAACAATAAAAAGCTATATATTGGTCAATCACCTTCAATTGTCACGAAATAACAAATATAATAAAAAAACACATTCAAATTCAATCATACATCAATCAATGATAATATCATAAGAATTAAGAAAAATGATCATATAAGTCTAAAATAAGATGTCAATAAGGAATAAATATAATTATCATCACAATGTCTAAATTCTTATATCAACATGATAAACTTTCAAACCCTAAAACTATCCAAAGGAAACTAGTTCATGTTGTTACAAGTAACAACCATGGCAAAATTATTCTTACCCATGAGTCTATGAATCAAAAATAGGAAATTAAAGAAAGAAGAAAAACTCTTGATCCGACATAATTCCCCGTCTTTTCTTTCCGTCTTGATGATCCTCCTCCATTCTCCTTCTCAACTAACAAACACCGTGTGACTGAGTGCGAGGGATGATGGATGATAGGCGGGTAAAGGATAGAGATGAGAGGCGGAAGGCGTGTCAGCCTGATGGTGTTCACGGCATTCTGGTTACGGGTTCTGTCCTTTTTTCTCTCCTCGCGGCTCTCCAAAAAAAAGGCGTGAAGTGGTCGTAGCTCTTTGGGCCAATGGGCTTCCAGAACTTGTGTGGGCTTTGAGGATGAAGGAATAACAAGCCAGCCATCTTGTAAATAGAACGTGGGCCCCCATTTTAAATCAATTCACGAATTTACCCAAGAACTTGAATGGTGGCATAGCAGTTCAAGTAATTCAAAACCAATTAATATCATGTCCTCCATTTGGTAATTAAACATTACTCCAATCAGGTGTTGCTTCATGTAATAATAATTTGGCTACTCAATGCGTCCTGCTCTCTCGAAATTAGCATGAATTACTTCCATCTTTCCAAAATTCTTTCTTTCAAATTTCATTAATTCCACCTCAAAATAGGTTAAAAATCTGTAAAATCTCAACAATACTCGTGAAGTCATATAAAGTATGAAAATAAGAAATAAACCCCACAAATAATGCTAAAATAATACAATAATCATATGAAAATAGCCTATAAAAAGCGTGAACTTTCATGTTGAACAAACTCTCCAAACTTAAACTTTGCACGTCCCGAGGCAACAAAAAGAATAAAAGAAAAATAGAACGTGACATATGATTATTTTGGTTTCAGAGAAAACAAGCATGATTTATTGCAAAAATCACTACTAACTAGATTAATTGCCTTGGTAATGGAAACTCACTAAGATAAGTGTATCGCTCAACTCTCTAGTATATAGGTTTCAATTTGCTCAACATGATTTAACTGCGGTGTTTAACCATAAGTTTGCCCATTGTCTCAACTCTCCTTTTACTTATAGCTAGCAATATTATGGATAAAAAATGACTTTTTATTTGGTTGTAATGTATGGCTCTTTGGTTAAGAAAGGATAAATATAGACAATGTGACTCAAATAGTGGAGAACTAAAGATGATTGATCACTTCAACTTTCATCCTCTTTTTTCTTTTCAACTCCAACAAATATTATTCACCTTCTCCAACTTAAGAGCAACAACTTTTGTCATCCTTTTTTCTCTTGGGGTACCAGATTTAGGCACTACCTCATACATCCTCCATAGGGTACTAGATTAAGCATTACCCTAGGGTGTTTAATTTCATGAAGTACTAGATTAAGCACTACTCCACGAATTTTTCTTTAGATGCATTATCAAACTTCATCACTTTTTCAGCATTTCTTTCCTTTCCAAACTCACTATCAAACTCAATCAATACACTTCGACTTGAAATTAATTCTTCACTAAATATAGGATTTCAAAGGCTCAAAATATTATCAAAGTGGCTAATTCTCGTAGGTTGCCAAAGAAAAAGGCTTAAAGGCTCAAAATGACTAACTACGGATAAATATCATTTGCTAGAGAATTATCTGGTTTAGTGACTTATAAAATTAAGGATGACCTTAAATCATTTTCATAATCCACTAAACTATTCTCAAATATTCAAGGAGACTTCGGGCAAGTTCTAAAAACACTCACAATTAATCAAGAAACTCTCAAGAATAAAATAATCATGTAGAATGTTCATGATTCTCAAAGGCTCAAAAGCTCACTAGGTGTAAAATAATTCCAACGACCAATGCTATCTAGCAATTCATAATTTTTGCAACAACACAATTTCATCCACTAAATCAATAAGAATTTTCAAATTAAGAATAAAATATTTTCATCATAAACCAAATCATGTCACATATCTAAAATTCTATCAGAAGTGTTCAAGTTCATGGAGTGGACAACAGAAAATTATGCTTCTCATACCACACCATGCAATATCTCACCCACAAACAAACTCAACGTAGAACTCATCTCAAAAAGTTTAGCTTACTTACCTCGGCTAGCCATCTTTCTCGGCTTCTCTTCTCTCTCCACATAAAAAGAAATAATTTCAAGAAACCGACCTCCCCCTCCCCAAACTTATTTTCGATAGAATATCAAAATAAGTTTAAGAAATAGTATAGGGTTGTTGAAATATAGAAATTATAAATTAAAGAAAAATGAGAGAAAAAAGATAATAAAATGCTTACCTCGAATGGACTCTTTCGTGTGCTCCCTTGTTCACGTTAAAAAAGAATTTTCAAAGAATCAAACGCATCTCCCCAAACTTATTTTCGATTAAGTATCGAAATAAGTTTAAAAAAAGATTGTAGGATTTTTGAAATATAGAAAATAGAGAATAAGTAACCAGGAAAATAAGGTGAGAATTTACTTACCTTGAGTGGCTGTCGATAATTTTCTTCACATTCAGGGGGCTGCGATCGTCTTCCCATTGCTAGCAGCTCACAATCGACGATCTGGCAGCTACTTCAACATGCATGAAAATCAATTTTCAATCATATGGCCCACTTGCAACACATGTGTCACACATGTATTCTACTGCAATTTACCACCATGGCATGGGTCCACAAATTTGATTATCATTTCAACCTTGAATTCACACACTTTCTCCAGCAATTCAGAATACCCTTTTGCCAATTGAATAGAATTCTTGATTAATGCATTCCATGGGCCCACCATGACTTGCAAATTATTTTCCCAAATTTCTGCAATGAACCACCAAAAATCTATGATCACATCAAGTTACATATTTGCTGGCAGTGGTATCTACTAAATTCTTTAGCATAGCGATCGAGCTTCAGGATCTCCTCTCTCACTAACGACAATAAGCAGTAGACGAGTAGCGATTGTTTTCCACTCTCTTCACGTGACCTCGCTTGGTGGCTAACGATGATGTGAACTACCGTAGCCTTCCTACTCCATTAGTATACCTCTCCAGAATCACACTTCTAACTCATTCAATCACTTTTCTGTATCAAAAATATTTACGAACTGAGAACGGAATGGGTAAAAATAAAAGACAACTAATTAACAAAAATAAAATACGGAAAGCAATAAAGATAGTGTTGGGGTGACTCCCAACAAGTGCTCGTCTTTAACGTCTTCAAGCTAGACAAAGATCCATGGGCTCATCAAAACTGCCATAAATATCTTTTACCCTTGTCTTCTTACTTTAAGCGCTGAGCTTCTTCATCAATTGTGTACTTGTAGCAAGGGACACTCTCGTAGGCATTCTTAAAATTTGTCTTTTAATTGCTAACCTAGTTCTTATCCCAACTCATCAACTTCTCAATACTACTCCACTTATCCTTTTTTCCAACAAAATTTCTCAACTCTTCCTACTCCTTCTTCTCAAAATTTTGCTCACCTCTTGTATAAGAGGAAGGAAACGTTGCTTCAACTTGTATTCCTCTATTATTGCCGCTTCTCCTTTTAAGTCTCTGCATTCATTTAACTCATGCAAGCATTCAAGGAATTCAAGAGAAAGTTTATTAGAAAAATTATTAGTAATAGAAGTAGGAAAAGTAAGAAATTCGCCAAGGCATAATTCAAGTGGATCCTTAGTGTAATCATGAGTAGGTTGGAATGTGCTTCCTTCATATCTGACTTCCATCTCATGTACCTCGAAAAATTCAGAGTCAGAATATGATCAAATAAATAAAACAAAAAATAAAGTGGTAAAATCCTAACTAAAAGTGATAACAAATAATTTAGGGATCTCCTATTTAAATAGTCTAATCCCAGCAACGACGCCATTTTCTTGATCTTAATTTTTCTTACGTAATTATAGAGCAAGAATACTCTACCGTTGTGTACAACGAGTGACCAAGAATTAAAATATCGAACCCACGAGATTAGAGTTAAACAGGATACGCGCTAAATAATTATCACCACTAATAGTTAAGACATAAAAACCTTTTTGAGAGTTGAAATTAATAACTAATTATGTGAAAATTAAATAGAAAAATAAATAAAATAAATAGAAGTCACACTCGTTTCAAAAGACAAGAACAAGATAGTTTTAAAAAAATCCAGTTTATTATGTGAAATAAGACAAATAAACAAGTGAATCAAATCATGTAGAATTTTATAGGAATGGTCACTTAAGTATGCTAAACCACTCATGGACAAGTGAAATTTAATAATTTTAAAGAACATAAATTCCTAAGACCAAATTAATAAGATAATTCCCTATTCCCTTTCTAGGTACTAAGGAAATTAAATACTCACAACCCCTTATTCGCTCTATAGGCGATTCACATGCAAAATTTCATATAGGCTAGTGCAAAAGATCTTCCTTTCTAGGTACTAAAGGAATTGAATTAGAGCTTCCTTATCATATTTCTCTTTAACAATGGTCATGCAAAGATAATAAGGTATCCTATATTGATGGTCAAACAATAAAAGACTATATATTGATCAATCTCATTTAATTGTCACGAAATAACAAATATAATCAAAGAATACATTCAAATTCAATCATACATCAATCAATGATAATATCATAAGAATTAAGAAACATGATCATATAAGTCTAAAATAAGATGTCAATAAGGAATAAATATAATTATCATCACAATGTCTAAATTCTCATATCAACATGATAAACTTTCAAACCCTAAAACTATCCAAAGGAAACTAGTCCATGGTGTTACAAGCAACAACCATAGCAAAATTGTTCTTACTCATGTGTCTATAATCAAAAATAGGAAATTAAAGAAAGAAGAAAAACCCTTGGTCCGACGTAATTCCCTGTCTTTTCTTTCCGTCTTGATGATTCTCCTTCATTCTCCTTCTCAAATAGCAAACACCATGTGACTGAGTGCGAGGGATGATAGATGATGGGCGGGTGAAGGATAAAGATGAGGGGCGGAAGGCGTGTCGCCTGGTGGTGTTCACGACATTCTGGTTACGGGTTCTGTCCTTTTTTCTCTCCTCGCGGCTTTCCAACAAAAAGGCGTGAAGTGGTCGTAGCTCTTTGGGCCAATGGGCTTCCAGAACTTGTGTGGGCTTTGAGGATGAAGGAATAACAAGCCAGCCATCTTGTAACTAGAACGTGGGCCCCCATTTTAAATCAATTCACGAATTTACCCAAGAACTTGAATGGTGGCATAGCAGTTCAAGTAATTCAAAACCAATTAATATCATGTCCTCCATTTAGTAATTAAACATTACTCCAGTCAGGTGTTGCTTCATGTAATAATAATTTGGCTACTCAATGTGTCCTGCTCTCTCGAAATCAGCATGAATTACTTCCATCCTTCCAAAATTCTTTCTTCCAAATTTCATTAATTCCACCTCAAAATAGGTTAAAAATTTATAAAATCTCAACAATACTCGTGAAACCATATAAAGTATGAAAATAAGAAATAAACCACACAAATAATGCTAAAATAATACAATAATCATATGAAAATGGCTTATAAAAGCTCAAATTTTGTGTTGAACACATACATCACACATACCACTAAAAAAACTATCTACTATACATTATATTATTATACTCTTTAATCTCTGTGCAAAAAAAAAAAGCGTCAACATCTTTGAGACGGAGGGTGTATTTCTTAAAATTATTTAAATTTCCAGTGTATTTAGTATTTTGAGTCATATAATTTTATTATTATTTATTAATAATAATAAAATATTTTAATATTAAAAAATATACTTATTCCATCTGCCTAAAAAAAGTCTCTTTTTTTTTTATTTTGTGCGTCCGACCTAAGGGCTAAATTTTTTTTTACACATATGAAATCCACACACACCTATTAGTGGAATTGATAAATGTTATGTACCTGGAAACGGTTGCATATGTTGGCATTCGATCGTTTGGTTAACATGAACCGTTAGGGTTCCATAGGATTCTATATTCAGTGGAAGCAAGAAAACATAGAAACATATTACCTTTCATCAGAGTATGTTGAAGAAGAAAGATTCTCGCCAGCAGTCTGCGCAGTCTCACCTTTTTGTGCATAACTCTCTCATCTGATCTCCAATTTGAGTGATCTATTCGCCAAAACGATTCTATTTTCAGTAGCTTTTCAATGGTGTATCATACATACAGTTTAGAGTTTCACACGATTTATAAAAATCATGGAAGTTGACGAACAGCATCAGCAAACAACCTTCCGATCTTCTGCTGTATTCCCAAGTCCAATTCGAGATCTTCTCAATCTACTATTCTCTAACCCTCCTCACAATGTTAGGCATGATTAATGAGGGTTTTCAGACAGTTGAGATGACTTATATATGGGCTATAGCAGGGACCAGGAGAAGAAATTAGAGTTGGGCCTCCATTGGGCTTAAGTATCCAAGTTTAACCCAAAGCTTATACTTAAGTCCAATATTAATAATATATACCACTAAAATATTATTACTGCATTACTGTTCTAATCCTATAATTACGTTATGAGCTTCTTCTTATTATGAGCCCGTTTAGTCTCCCCATGTTTAAGATATACAATGCCCATTAATTAATTAAGTTACTGACAACTCCAATAATGAATATCTCATCCGAGAGTAGTACCAATCAACCTCATTATTATGCCGGAATAAATCCATCTACAGGGTTTACATGATCCTTATGAGCTCCTCAAGGGGACATCATCAATCTACATCGGACACGGATTATTTCTACAATCAACAGCACACCATAGAGACAACACTATTTCCTAACTCACCGAGTTTATTGATTTAATTACATGTAAATCTCACCCAAATCAAAGAAATACACACTGCCTTACGTGTCGAGGTTATTGTATAGGGATTAAGAGCACGAACATCCATAATAATAGAGATCATGTTCTCCTATATAGTCAGTATAAATCGAACGATCTCAAGTGATCCTGCTCAATACACACGAAGTGCACTATGTGATTCTATAGTCAAGACAAACTAATACCGAATCCACTACAACCATCCCGATAGAGAGTCCCCGTCTATATCGGTTGTGAGCATCTGTTTATACCTTATAAGAAAACCGATGATATGATATTTCGCGTGTTGTCACACAATATATTATCTACAGTATAAAGTAAATGGACTATTGCATCGAACATATAAATAAATTATAAGATCCAATCATTTGATCATTGATTCTCATTTCAAATAAATTGTTAAAATATTGTTCATACTAAAGCTAGCCTTTTAGTATACAATCTAACAGTAGAGTACTTACGTACAGTGCGAAACAAGTTATATCCAACCAATTCAACCTACCCAAATCAAAGGTCTAGGGTGAATACAACAAGTTACATCAATAATTCAAATACAAAAACACTATATGAAGTTTGATTTTATCAGCTATATGTCTCGGAGATATAGCTGATAAAGGCCTAGGGAGTGTAAATTGTTGATACTAATATCATTAAGATATGAGTCCACATATTCACTGATACAACTACCCACTACACATTAAAAAATAAAGAGCAACTTGGTGGAACCTTTGGTCCCCACATCTTCCTAATTAATGGAATTAATTAATATGTGGTCCCCTTACAATTAATATTATTTTTAAATTTTTTTTATACTTTTATTATATTTAGAACCCTAAAACCATAAATTCTAAAATATACCCTAAGGGTAAAAAATTACAATTATACCCTAAACATTAAAATTAGAAATAAGCCACAAGTGTTACACTAATTAGGACATCTTGCTATAAGAGTTACATTTCCTTTTTTGATAAATGGGTCCCACACAAAACAATCACTTTATCTCTATAGGGCCCACACACAATACTAATACATCTACCCACTATACATTAAAATATTATATCTCTCAATCCACTACACATTAAAATACAATATTCCTTAATCTCCGTGCAAATAGTAAATATAACTCTTTTTATGGAACAGAGGGAATATACCCTAAACCACAAGGGTAAAATTTCAATTATACCCTAAACCTTAAACTCTTGAGGTAAAATATACCCTAACAATTATACCCTAAACCCTAAAACCTAGTGGTGAAATATACCCTAAACCACAAGGGTGAAATTACAATTATACCGTAAACCTTAAATCCTAAGTGAAATATACCCTAAACCACAAGAGTGAAATTATGATTATACCCTAAACTTTAAACTCTAAAAATTAAATATACCCCTAAATGATAAGGGTGAAATTATAATTATATCTCTAAAATTAAATAAATAAAAAAACAGAAAAACGAAATTAGATGAAACAGTAAAACACACATTGAAGGTGAAGGAAAATGTTCCATCAATTCAATTTGGTGGACCTTTCACACCCTAGTCATTGCCTAAAAAATAATACTCCATTTGTCCGGTTCTAAGGTATCCATTTGCTTTTTGCACGTTGACAGTTCTAAGGTCTTTATTTACTTTTTGCACGTGAATTAAGGAGTATTATTATTATAGATAAAACGAGCAGTTGTATTAGAGGGAAGTGGTGAGTCATATTGTGTATTTTTTTTACTAAATAGAGGAAATTGATACATTTGAAGCGGACGCCAGAAATAGTAAAATGGATACCTTAGAAACAGATGGAGGGAGTACTTATTAATTCATGTGCAAAAACAAATGAGTCTCCTCTTAGAAGGGGATGAAGTATATATATATATATATATATATCAAATTAGGAGGGTGTATGTATATAATTTTGAGTGATGCTCTTATGCCCCTGGAAAATCGTGCCCTTTTGCAATTTAAACACCTATCAATACATAAGTTTAAATAGAATATAGAGGAGAGAGTTGTTTTTATATGGGGACACGGTCGTGTGCCCCTGGGGCGCAGAAACTTTTGTTGTAATTTTTCATTAATTTGAGTGTTACTTTTATTAAAATGTTATTTGAACTTTATTGAGATGATGTTGCATTAGTATTTATAAAAAATAATTATATATTTATATATACAAAATAAAATTAAATAATATAGATTTAGTGTAGGAAAAAAAACTGTGTTTTGTTATCAACTCAAAATTGGAAGGTACATTAAAATGTCCAAAGGCCTGAAATAAAAGAAACGAAAACATCAATCCGTCTACAGAATCTACAGAAATACTATAAACAACAAAGAAACATCGCTGAATTGAAACCTAGGTTTTAGGCAAACTTGCTTGCTGAAATTGAGAAACAACGCTCATTCCTCTCAATCTCGATTGCCCCAGCTAATTCCGACCTCCGCAGCGCCGCCGCAACTGGATACCGATCGCCGCCGCGTCGCCCTTGCTGTTCGCTCTTCTCCAGGTACCTTTTTTTTGTGTTTTCTTCTAGTTTCGTTTGTGAATCCTTCCTCTGATTCTCGATTATGAAGCGTATTCTGACCTCCCCGTGCCTCCTCCATTCACCGTTCTCAGCCGCCGTGCGCGGCCTCTGCTCTCGCTATATGTTTATTCTTGTTGAAGCTTTATTACTTCTCCTGCGCTGTGAGACCGATTATCGCATTATCGCGTGTTATCGGGCTAGGGAAATTTTCTTTTGAACGAGCGCGCCATTGCGCTCTGCCTCTAACAACTGCACTTGAGCAATATTTGAGCTATGGTTGTTTGTTGTATAAATTGAGGCTCGGAGTTAATTCATTAGGGTTTGATCGAATTTGGTGGGTCTGAAAAATTATTATTTATTTGTTGATGTTTATGGCGTATTGGTTCTTTTGAAGATATTCTCTCTGTTTTGTTCTTTGGGTTGAGGAAAGGTGAAAGAAGCTGCAGAAGCTATTAAATATGCCTCTTTCAAATGTACATATTTTTCCTCCCAAAGTTTTAAGCTTGCATGCTACTTGTTGCTTGGTTTCATCTTCATTTCTGGCCAAAAAAGAGGTGGCAGGAAAGACGCCTTAAAAATTTCAGAACACATAAAGAAAAGAAATTGAATTAACTAGTATTTTGGTTTTAGGTTCGGTTTAGTTATAACAATGGTCTATCAAAGGTGATTGTGTTTTTTTTTTTTAAAAAATTATTAAAAACTGAAAAATCAGAACCAATTCTTTAAGGTTTGGATTTGTAGGTTTGGTTAATTGTGAAAATGTTATTACCTTTGATGGTTTTAGATTTGAAAATTTTAATATAGGACTGATTTTATTGGTTAGTGTTTTTGAATTGATTATTGCATCAAGATGCTGTGATCAGTATGTTGTATTCAGTGGCTTCAAGTTTAATTCAACAAGGGAGAACTCATTGAGAAAAGTTTAATTCTGCATAGTAAAATTTAAAATCCATAGATGTAGAATGGTTTAAGAAACTGCTCTAAAAATGACCGCACGTTGGATGGATGCTCAAGAACACAAGGTGTTTGTATGGAGCTACATTTCTGGTATATGGTTATTTGAACAAATAAATAAATGTTACGGAGTAGTATTTTCCTTGAGATTTTGCTTGGACAATTGCTCACTTGTAGCACTGAGCACTTAGGTGTGTTCCATGCAGATCCATGTCAGTTTTATCTATTGATATGTTAACATCTCTGTATTCAGCTAGCCTATACCATGGGTGTTCCTAGCAGCAATGCAATTATATGTAATTATAACGTGTTATGATTTCTAATATTAAAGTGTACTTTTAGGTTACAGCCACTGATGGCTATTGAGGCATATGATGAGCAAAAGGTGATAGATGATGTGGATGAGGATGATGAGCCATTAATTTTCAAAAGAACTAGCTCTTCTTCAAAGCAAAGCCAAATAAACTCAGAAACTAAGAAATCATTATCTCAGAAAAATGATCAACAAATAGGGAAGCGAGGACCAGATGTGCGAGCTCTGAATGGTCAAAGTACTATGGTTGCGAAGAGTAAGATGGCCTCTTCTATGACTCCGCCTAGATCTCATCTGACAAGTCCGAAGTCATCCAATTCCTCTGCAAAGGCGGCAGCAGTTCAGTCTTCAATGGTGAATTCAAAATCGTCGACTTCAATGAGAAATGACCAGAACTTTGTTAACCGAAAGATTGAGGGTCAGAAAGCATCGCCTGGAGCCATTGGTGAACTAAATGGGGACTCAGAAGATTCTGAAGATGATAAACCCCTTATTAGTAGACTTCCATCCAGCCAGTTGAAGACGAATTCTAACCACTCAAAAAATGGAACTAATGCTTCAGTTGTTGGTCAAAAGTCAAAGATCCCCAATTCTGAAGATTTAGATGATGAAATACCTTTGTCATCTAAGTTTCAAGTTAAGTCTAGTTATGGGAAATCAATTAATTGCTCTTCTAGTTCTGCTGACCAAAAACCTTCACTGGCTAAATGTGGACAAAAAGCCTCAGCCTCAACAGGAATTAAAACTTCGGCTGTTCCAAAGAAGAGGCCTGCAGATAGTGAGAAATCTGCGGATGCTTCTTATGAAAAAAAGCCTAAGCTTTCTCTTGATATGCTTATTAAAAATAAAGAATCATCAATTAAAGTTGAAATGAAGGAAGAAGACGACGTAGATCATTTGCCCATATCACAGAGAGTGAAGATGAATGCTTCTACTGACAAGAAATCAGCACCTGTGAAAAACATGATTAAACCTAAATCTGCATTATCCAAGAATAATAAAAAGTTAAAGAAGTTTATGAAAAGCTCAAAGTATTCCAAGTCATCAAAGGTTTTGCCAAGCTCTGGGGAAGGGCAGAAGTGGACTACTTTGGTTCACAATGGAGTAATCTTTCCGCCGCCATACAAGCCTCATGGAGTTAAGATGCTCTATAAAGGCAAACCTGTTGACTTAACCCAAGAACAGGAAGAGGTGCATCCCCTCTCCTCCCCTCCCCTCCCTCTCTCATATACAACTTCTTGCTGCATGTATGCTTGTGAGTTTCTATCACTGATTCAACAAGACCCTATTTCTTGTGTTACTTAGAATCATATCTATTTTTTTCTCTTATCTTCTTGTAGGTGGCAACAATGTTCGCTGTGATGCTGGATACTGATTACATGAATAAGCCTAAGTTCAAAGAAAATTTCATGTCCGACTGGAGGAAGATACTAGGGAAGAATCACATTATTCAGAGTTTGGAACACTGCGATTTCAGTCCGATATATGAGTGGCATCAGAAAGAAAAGGAGAAAAAAAAGCAAATGACTACTGAGGTAATAATACCTTTAGATTTTGAAAACTTTTTCTTAACTTAGTAGTAAGCATAATTAGCTATTTGTATGAAATTGAGTACTTTTCTTCTGAGTTTAGGTGGGTTTCAGTAAATCCTGTATTTGAAATAATCGATATTTTAAAATCTGTATGAACAATAGGCTTTTGTTGGGATTTTATGGGGTAGCATTTTGTTGTGAAGTCTCATCGATATTGGATTAGTAGGTTATCCATTATTGTATAACTGTTGTGAAATGTTGTGTGATGAATGGATGGGTGGATTGGTGGTATTAGAAATTATGAATAAGATGGGGCATGTGATAGTAGGTTGAAGAGAAAAATATGGGATTTAATCGGTAGTATTGAGGTTAAATTATATGAAATTTTGAAATCTGACATTAAATCTGAAAAGAGCTTATTTGTTATCAGAACAACAATAGTCCAGCCCTTGAAAACTCATACCAAACATTCCTTGTTTAGGTTCTTGCTCAGTTTTTCTTCTGTTGTTGGTGAAGGTTTGTATGTGCAGATTATAAGTTAATTTCACTGTCCTGAATGCAAGAATAACATAGAATAGCCATAGAATAACATCACATAAGTGATTTATTCTTGATTCTGGACCTTTTCACTTTACTGCATTTATTAAATGTGAGCAATTGTGAAATTCACTGCATATTTACTAAACACTTTTATCTCAAACTTGGGATATTATTACATAATAATGCAGTTACCCCAGTTCATTATTATAACTCCCAAGTCTGGAGAACATTTTAATTTTTGAGGAATATACTTTTTACTTGGAAGAGAAAAAGAAAAAAAGTACTCACCTATTCGCAAAAGTTTCTTGCATAAGGGATCCTTGTGTAATGCTTAATGTATAATTACTTACAAGGACATAGCTTTGTTCACTTCTTTTTAATGATCTGCTTTGACAGGAAAAGAAAGCTCTAAAAGAGGAGAAACTGAAGCAAGAAGAGAAGTATATGTGGGCAATTGTTGATGATGTGAAAGAAAAGGTGTGACTTATCTTGATCTCTGCTTATTCTGTTCTCCCGACTTCTATAAATATTGGATTATTAAAAGAAATAAAATGATTTTGCTTCCTTTCATTTGTATTTTAATCATCAAATATTTTTGAGAGACTCTATTACTAGTATTTGAAGATAATGCATGGTCTCTTTTACCCCTGGGGTTAAAACCTATCAATTATTTTTATTTATAAATGATACTACCGGCTCTCTTTTACAATTATTAGTGATATCCTAACTTTATGTTTGACCTATAGAAATTCATAAATTCTTTGCAATCCATGCAATTATATTTACTGAAGAATGCGATCAACTTGCTTGTAGTTGGAACAAAAATGTTTGTATTCTTCTGTTAGCTATTATTTAGATGCATGATGTGTAAGACCATGGATGTGAAAGTAAATTGAAAGTTTCTGATCCTGGGAAAATTTAGCAACTCATCTTCATTACCATGTTCTTTGGGAAGTCAGCACATTTCATTACATTAGCCTTCAGCTAGAATTTGCTTAACCAAATAAACTTTCTTGCATTATAGCTTGTCTTCTCTGATCATTATTCAATTTTCAGGTTGGAAATTTTAGAGTTGAACCACCTGGATTGTTCCGAGGACGTGGTGAACACCCAAAGGTGTGCTAAGATTTTCCTTCTTACTAAAATGTTAATGGTAGTCAAGGCTTCATACCTGTTCAATGTTAGCAGTTTAAAGTGATATTTTTGATTTTTATTTATTGGACGATGATGATTGTCTATGCAGATGGGAAAACTGAAAAGTCGAATTCGCCCTAGTGACATAACTATCAATATTGGAAGGGATGCTCCAACTCCTGAGTGTCCTATACCTGGTGAAAGGTCCATCTTGTAACTCTTATTTTACTCCCAAGTCTCCATGAAGAGCAAATGTAAAAACTTATATTTGAAGTTAATCTTCTAAACTCAATATTTCGCAGGTGGAAAGAAATTAGGCATGACAACACAGTTACGTGGTTGGCTTTTTGGAATGATCCCATTAATCCAAAAGAATTCAAGTATGTATTCTTGGCGGCAAGCAGTACTTTGAAAGGACAGAGTGACAAAGAGAAGTACGAGAAATCCAGACTCTTAAAGGTTATTAGACTGAATCTGAGTGTAAAACTACTTGTCATTTTCTGTTTCTCTAGATGAACGATGGCTAATAATTTGTGCCTCTTGCACTTTGATTAAAGGACTATATACAAGGCATCCGAGCTGCTTATACCAGGGATTTCGCTAGCAAGGATCCTACGAAGAAGCAGATAGCAGTTGCAACATACCTTATTGACAAACTAGCTCTTAGGGCAGGCAATGAGAAGGTATTAAATGCAACTGTGTTTTGCATTTTTAGCTCTGAAATTTCTTGGGCATGCCGCAATGGCTTTTGAATTCTGAAAACCTATTCTAATATTATTTCATCATGCTGTTAATAAATATTGTGCTATATAAAATCCTTTTCCTGTAATAGGATGACGATGAAGCTGATACAGTTGGTTGCTGCACATTGAAAGTGGAAAATGTAGAACCGGTGCCACCAAATATTTTAAAGGTTAATCCTGATGTTTTCATATGTTTTTTGGTTTTTCTGACAATGCTGAGTAATCTTCTTGATTAGATTCACCAGTTTAATAACTGCTGGGAAATGAAAAAAATAAATCTTAATATCAAACTTCATATCCTCTCAAGGACTTCAAGAAGTTTGGTTCAAGGATGGATAAACTTTAGCCGTATGACATGAAGTTTGCATGAACACATTAAGTAAATAATGGCGGTGATGTTTCTATTTGCAGTTTGACTTCCTTGGTAAAGATTCTATAAGGTATCAAAATGAAGTCAAGGTTGAAACTGCGGTGTTCAAGGCAATCCAGCAGTTCCGAAGTGGTCAGTGGACAGTGAATGATCTGCTGTCAATACATTATGTCATTCTTGTTTGTTATTGGTTCGTCTTTAGTTTAGATTCTGTAATTGCACAGGTAAAAAGGGTGGTACTGAACTATTTGACAAACTTGACACCAGTAAGTTGAATGCTCATTTAAAGGAACTGATGCCTGGTCTAACAGCTAAAGTTTTCCGTACATACAATGCATCAATTACATTGGATGAAATGGTAAGACACACCTTAGATTTATATCCTTGGAACATTATTTATCACCAACCTCTTAATTTATTTAACCTTGTGTTTTTTGCGTCCTTTTGATAACAAGATGAGAATAGACTAGCTTCTTTTTCACGTGCCCACACCAACCTCTTAATTTATTTAACCTTGTGTTTTTTTGTGTCCTTTTGATAACAAGATGAGAATAGACTAGCTTCTTTTTCACGTGCCCAGTGCCCATGCTTCGGGGGTGGGGGGTTTTCGATGGGCCTAAGTGAATTTCTATTTCAATTTTGCTTACTTATGTGGAAATTTAACATTGTTTTTGTAATCTGTTCTTTTCCACTTGAGCCTTCACCATTTATATTTTCCTTTCAATTTTGTATCTTCTTCAACTCTTGATTCTGATGTTGAACTAATTTTAAAGAATGGTTACTATTTCTTCTGTCTCGTTAATGTTTTCACATTTACTGTACCACGTTGTTTAAGAAATGTCATTTTATTGACTAACTTTATAGACTTAGTGAGGATAATGTAGTTTTTTTTCGGTAACAAATAAAATATAAAGTAGGCTATGTGTGTTAGGTGAGGTGACATTTTCAAAAATAGTGTATTGAGAGGTTATTTGTGTTGTGTGCTTTTACTATTTTTGGGGTTTGAAATTTGTGTTGTGTGCTTTTACTATTTTTGGGGTTTGAAAAGTGTAAGGAGACACCAAGACAGACAAATGAGGAAATGTGAAATGTGTTATGAGATAGAAGGAGTAATTTATTATTCGCTTGAACTTCTTCAGTAAAACCTGTTTTTGATTTTGTGCAATATCCGCAATTGCTTGTAGAACGATCAACATAGTCATTAAAACTCAGTCGACCAATCTGCACCAGCAGCTTGCAAGATGCACCAAGTGTATATAAGACAAAGTGTAAGGAGACACCAAGACAGACAAATGAGGAAATGTGAAATGTGTTATGAGATAGAAGGAGTAATTTATTATTCGCTTGAACTTCTTCAGTGAAACCTGTTTTTGATTTTGTGCAATATCCGCAATTGCTTGTAGAACGATCAACATAGTCATTAAAACTCAGTCGACCAATCTGCACCAGCAGCTTGCAAGATGCACCAAGTGTATATAAGATTTGGCATACAGCATGGGTGGATTCATGTTTAATTTCCATGCTCAAGTCTAATAAAACCTGAGCTTATTTTGGTGTTAAATGTTGATTACTATCCCAAAAATTCATTTAACATGTGTATCACTTTGTACAGTTAAGCAGTGAGACAAAAGGTGGAGATGTTGCTGAGAAAGTGGTTGTTTATCAGCTTGCAAACAAGGAGGTAAAAGCTGTCTACGTCTAGCAATATACTTTTTTTCTGAATTTCAGTTAAATTTCTCAAATTCTGCATTTTTTTCTTAGGTTGCAATCATTTGTAATCATCAGCGCACTGTTTCAAAGTCCCACAGTGCCCAGATGTCACGCTTGAATGAAAAAATTGAAGAATTAAAGGTAACGTTATCAATCTATACTGGGTGTGTTTGCAGTTGCTTAATGAATGTGTCAAAGCACTTATTTCAAAATGCTGTGAGGTGAGTTAGAAAAATAAGTGTTTTTCCCTATCCTAAAAAAGTATCAAAGGACATTCTTACTTTTACTGAAGCATAATTGGTGAGAACGAAGGTATTGAATTGGGAATGAATTACTGAAGCTGGTTACTGGGATTAAATGGTATTTCTTGCCTGTTTAATAAATGAAAGTGTGAATAAACCACAAAGGTTCTGTTTTGGCACTGATGTGCGTTATTATGGTTTGGTTTCTTACAGTGTCGAGATCACTCTTTTTCCAATTTCCCACTAAAAGCCGTCATTTTCTTTTTAAAATTCATTTGGAGCATGTCTTACTCTTTAAACTTCGCTTATAGGTTCTTTTGGAAGAACTTCGGACAGATTTGTCTAGGGCAAAAAAGGGGAAGCCCCCATTGAAGAGTGCCGATGGGAAGTCAAAGAGGAACTTGAACCCTGATGCGTAAGTAATATTCCTAGTGGATGAGTTACCCATAAGTTTTCTAAGTAGCTTATGGAATTAATTGCCTTGCAGATTAGAGAGAAAGATAGCTCAAACCACATCAAAGATTGAAAAAATGGAACGAGATAAGGAGACAAAAGAAGATTTAAAAACTATAGCATTGGGTACATCAAAGCTCAACTACCTTGATCCTCGGATCACTGTTGCGTGGTGCAAGCGGCACGAAGTTCCTATCGAGAAGGTGACAGTCATTCTTTAAAACTAAAATATTTCGTTATGCTGAATTGGTAGATACTAAGATGTGCTTTACATCTGCTTAGCTTAATCGATATTTTCACTCTTTTTAGATGTGTCTTACCCTAGTGGTTCATTGTGTACCTCACCATTATGGTTCATGGGATATTTAAGGGTATAATTGTCTTTTCAACTTATAAATAAGGAGGGTTTACGTACACCTTGTTACAGAAGTGAGTGACAAGCTTTAAATTCATTGGTTTTTTATATATTTACGACTAAGTCATTTTTATTAAATACATTTATAAATTAGCTCTATATAACTACATTTTGGTTGAATTGCGATTCGATGTCTTACTGGAGGTATTTGTAATGCAGATTTTCAACAAGTCTCTTCTTGCAAAATTTGCCTGGGCAATGGACGTCGAACCAAATTTCAGATTCTAATGTTTTGGGCAGGTCGGAGCAAACCCATAGAGAGAGAGGAGAAAACTTTGTTTACAAGACTTGTTAGCTGACATTTTTGATTTTGTTTCTGCTGCAGCAAAGTTTCTTATTTAATTGTATGATATAAATGAAATTAATTGAGTTATATTTGAATATAACTTTCGTTATCATTTTCTTCCCCTTGTTTCACATTTTTTTGAACTCTGAACTCAACTCTAATTGAGTTATGTGGACCTGAAGGCACGTGTATTACTCGGAATTAATAAAAACATAATTCCCGTCATTTATTTCCTCGTGTATGATGTAAGATAAAATGAGGATGTTTTTGATAATTTAATAAGAAAAAATGAATAATTTGGAGAACGAAGTAATTTAGGTTGTGGTAGCAAATGAAAAAAATGTATTTTATTTTATTTTAATTAATTTTTTTTTTCATTTGAATTGCAGTTAAAGCGAGGGTAGGATTGGGTATGACTTATGAGGAAATCTTCCCATCGTTTAGTTGATGTGATTGAAAAAAAAAAAGCGTGAGATTTTTTTTATTTAAGAAAAAATCTTTTGTGACGTGTGAACTTTTATAAGAATTGTAAAAAAATATATTTATTAATTATTAATATATATATTTTTTAAGAATGATGCATTAAAATATAATAATTTTTTAAGTTAAAATATAATTTACTATAAACACACTTTAATTATTAATAAATCTCACTTTGTCCCGTTTTAAACTTTACGTTTGTTTTTGCACAGAAATCATGAAATATAGTATTTTAATATGATGTGGATTGAAAGAAATAAAATTTAATACTCCTTCCGTTCCGGCACAAGAGGTGTATTTCTTTTTTACACGTAGATTAATGAATATATTATTTAATGGATAGTTGATGATAGTTGAGGAGAGAGAAATAATATTTTAATGTATAGTGGTAAGTGTATTAGTATGGTATGTGGGTCCCATGGAGATATATTAATTGTTTTGTGTGGGTCCAATCTACTAAAAGGGAAATGCACCTCTTGTGTTGGGACCAACAAAAATTGTAAAATGCACTCCTTGTGGGACGGAGAGAGTATAAAGTAGGTAGATGTATTAGTGTTAAGTGTAGGTCCTGTGGAGATAAATTATTTTTTTGTATGAGTCTCATTTACCATAAAAGAAAATATAAAGATTGAAATCGGATGTCCAATGTAGAAATATGTGAAGATTGAATTGAGACAGGTGGAGTATATATATATATATATATATATATATATATATATATATATATATATATATATAATAAAAAACTTTAATAATGAATCAACCCATTTCACAATCTGTTTAGAGTGAGACTTGCGTGCGCCGTGCGCCTTTAAAATTTAGTACTATGGATAATGGTACATTATTTTGTTCTGAAGGGTATACACTTTAATTAATAAGTGTACATCATTTTGTTCTAAAGGGTATACATTTTTCATTAATATTTTTTTATTTTTCTTCAGAAAATAAAGGGTACACATCTTTATACTAAAGTGTATACAATTTAACAAAAAATTCTAAAGGCACACGGGATGTGCTTTCGTGCGCCCGGGCGCATACAATTTTGTCTTGTAAAATAAAGGGTACACATCTTTATATTTAAGGGTATATGAATTAGCACACAAAATATGCTCCCGTGTGCCCGTGCACACATAAACTTTTGCCATTTGTTTATTAAACATCCATCTCATAATAGAGTGCCTCTTTATTTAAAGAATTAATTTATGAATTTATAAGTCCATTTAGGAATAATTAATAGAGAAACTCTCTTGTGAGACGGATATGAAACTGGTCGACCCATTACTAAAGTATGCTTATTACATAGGTAAAGTACGTTTATTTGTAGTTAAAGTAAGCCAATAATGAATCATATTATAATACCCTAAAAATATGCTTTAATTAATCATCCATCATAGTTTAATATACATACTTTAATCACCATTAAACATACTTTATCTATATAATAGACATACTTTAATAAATCTTACAAACCATCTTACATAATTAACGTCTCACAATATATTTTGTCTAATTAGAAAAGTATTAAGTATACATAATATTTAAAAAGTTTTATTAATAGAAACAAACACCTTGTAGATTTTAGCATTAGATATACTTTTTATCATTTTAGGCATCTCACTCAAAGAGTCTCATTTCATTTTTTATCTATATGAGATCCACACACACCCACTAATACAATTAAAATATAATTCTCAGACTCACACTAATACAACTACCTATTAAACATAAAATAATAATGCTCCTTAATGCACATATAAAAAGTAAAAAACCATCTTTGTATGGGATGTATGGAGTATAAAAATAATAACTTTCTTAATATACCAGCACTAACCACTTAGGAGAAGTTGAAATTTGAGAAATAAGCATCCGCAGAATTTTTAATTTGCTCAAATGAAGAAAGTTTAGCATATGCACAATAATTCAAGAATATGTTGAAATTTCAATACATATTGATAAAAATGCGATATCATCACAAAAATCTTTGAAATCTAAGCTTTGATGCCTATACTCTCAACAAGTTACGGGTCGAGATCGTGGAACTATTGCTCGAGAAGTAAGTAAGCTGATCTTTATTGGTCATAAAGATAATCGTTCTTCTTAGGTTATGGCGGCCCGATCGAGACCGCGATTGGTAATGGCACAATCAACTCATATTTAGAATCTTTCTGCGGTGTGCTCGGTTTGAATTTGGTGTCTTTTTGATCAGTAATGGAAGCAATCGTCCCTACCGTTGTAAAATAAGAGCACCGTTCTACATTCCTGACACAGATCCTATTAAATATTTTACATCTATACCCCCGTTAGCCGACTTTTTTAGCAAATTCTATTTATTTTTCGCGGCTTTTGGTAAATCATTTGATCAAATAATTGGGATCCCCCAATTGAATCAGGGACAAACGCCTATGAAAAGATCGCTTGGATTTAAAAAAATGATCACTTGGATTTATTCATGGTTTGTTTGTTTAGTACTGTAGATACAGAATTTTAGAAAATTTATTTTCTACTTGCTTTTAGGGGTTGTTGGGTATTTTTAGTAATAAATGCTCCCTCATTCATAGGCAAGAGGCCGAACATTTACTTTTTACACATAAATTAAGGAGTATTATTATTTAATGTATAGTGGGTGTGTAAACCATATATCTTAATTGTATTAGTAGATGTGTGTGAATCACATGTATGTATAAAGGAAATGAGACTCTTTGAGATAGACGTCAAAATGACAAAATGTGTCCTTTGTCGGTGGACGAAGGGAGTAAATCATAAAGTAAATTATGTGAGTTGTAAAAGAGTGACAATTTTAAAATTAAAGCGCATTGTGAGGATGTTGGTTTGGTGCTATTTTCTTATTTAGGGATGTGAAGTTGTTTATGAACGGACAAAAATAATAAATGTCAATTTATTTATAAAACGATTTTTTATTTTCGTAATTCCCATATAATTCTCTTTATATTACAAATTTATAAACTTTATAATTTTCTAAATACAAATGACAATTTTTATTTTTTTATTTTTTATTTTTTGCATTGAACCGTAAAATTATAGGAGTGGCGGCCCCGTCTTAGAATTGCGTTGGAAAATAAATCTATAATTGAGCAGGAACGACGTCGTCGTGTGTTTCAATGGCATGATGACGTTGTCGAATAAATGAGTAATTAGAGGAAGACGCATCTTCAAATATTCCATTATAATATTTTATCTTCTATTCTATCTATTAGATTCTTATCATATACTCTCTTCATCAGGCTCTAAGGTATTTGTTTGTTTTTTTCACGTGAACCGATTCTAAAGTATTCGTTTGCTTTTTTCACGTGAATTAAGATGTATTATTATTATATGTAAAGTTGGTAGTTTTTTAGAGAAAAGTGGTGAGCCATATTGTATATTTTTTTACTAAATATGAGAAATGAATATCTTTGAACTGAACGTAAAAAATAGTAAAATGGACTCCTTAGAAGGGAGTAACGGAAGGAGTATTATAATAAATGTCCAAATTTTCGCCACAAGTACAAGTGTTTAACGACCCGTCAACCATTAACTAGGGTATACCATTTTAATAAAAAACTAATTATGGAATACTCCATCCTTCCCTCGTCAATGTTTACATTTACTTTTTACACATAAATTAAGAGATATAATATTTTAATGTATAGTGAAGTGAGAGAAATAATATTTAATATAAAATGTCTAATTGTATTTTTTTTAGGAAAATGAACTTTCATTCATAAGGGATATGAGAAGTACCCAATATTACAGATGTAGACAGTTGTATTAGTGTTGTGTCTCAACCCTACATAAAATAATTAATTATTTTTTTAGATCCAACTTAACCAAAAAAAAATGTACACCTTAATTTGAAATAGATCACATGGATATGGGATTCGGATGAAGTCACGCACTATTGTAGAATCAAAAGACTGTTGTTGTGAATTGTGATGGCACGATCGGGCCCTTTAGTGACCCGACAGAATGGCTGTGCAATCCAAGTGACAGATCCAATTTCATTACATCATCAAATTCTCCCCATCCTAGTAAATCTCATTCTGGCCCGCTAAATCCATGATTTCACATTTTAAGATTCAATTTGTTTTCTTGATTCTTCCAATTTAAACACTAATTTATACAAGTAAATTTAAACATTAATTATACTCCTTCACAAGACATTTATTTTTTAGGAGTAATTAGTGTTAAATAATTTCCTTAATTAATATAAGATACAAACTTAAAAATTTATTATTACTAACTATATATATATATATATATATATATATATATATATATATATCAATATTCCAACTTTATCCTTACAATGTGTTGCGTACAAACAGTTACACCTACACAATTATTTTTATGTGCAGCAAATGATATGTACAACAAAAAAATTTATGTGTAGCAAAAAATATTATGTCCATCATAAAAATAATTAGCTCAAATTGAGTTGAGATTATATTGGGTAATTGATTTTATCTTTTATATCTATAAGTAAATTTTTTCTTAAAGGATGTATCTTGTGAAGTAGTAATTATGGTACTAAATGTGTATTAAATAGTAATTATTTCATATTGTATTTTTGCATTCCTTTATAATTAGCTCATTAGTTTTTACGCCATCTGCCCCACGTTAAGATTTAAGTAATTCATTTTGATTGTCCCAAATTAAGGTTTACATTTTATTTTTTATCAAGTTGGGTCCATACAAATCAATTAATTATTTTATATAGGACTCACACACAACACTAATACACTACTTACTTTACATTAAATATTTCTTTTACCTCACTACACATTAAAATATTATATATTTTAATTTACGTGCAAAAATACAAACGTAAACGTTAATGTGAGACTGAGTATATTTGAAGATGCTCCAAATGCTCTTGGAAAATTAATCTAGCTAGCTAGCTGTATGATGAATCCTATTTTCATTCCATCAACTTTATAAACGAACTCATTCAGATTATTTAATATGCAGAGAATGTGAGCTCACAAAATTAACGGGAAATGGAATAGAAATGATAATATTTTAAGTTTCACATTAAATTTCAAGTTTTCGTTCATCACACAGTAAATAATACCATCCAAAAAAAAAAAAAATCATCACATCAATTTATAACTTTAAAATTAGATTTTAATTACAAATTTATCATTCCAACCTAACACATATATCACACTTCATAATTCATTTTTTATCTATAAAGACTACATTATCCTCTAAAAGTCAATAAATAGATAAAAAAAACTTTTCTTAAATTCCATATCTACAGTATTGTTGCAAGTAAATGTGGGTCGGAGGGAGTAATTTTTGATTAATAAAATGAATCATTTCAAAAACAATTCGTAAGATAAATGAAAAGTGATACTCCCTCCGTCCCACAGAAGTTGTGACATTTTCCTTTTTGGGTTGTCTCATAGAAGTTGTTACATTCCTTTTAAAGCATATGAGACCCACATAAAAAATATTAACATATTCACATTGGCCCACACACACTCCACACACCCCACTAATACACTTAACCACTACACATTAAATATTATTTCTCTCACTTCACTTTACATTAAAATATTATACTCCTTAATCTTCGTGCTCAAAAAAAATATCACAAGTTTAATGGAACGGAGGGAGTAATATTTTAATGAAAAGTAATATATTTAATTAAAATGATAACTAATTAAAAAGACGTAAATGATCTCACAGTGAGACGGGTCTCGCACAAATGTTTTTCCAAATACTATATCTTGCTCATTAATATGTGGCAAAGTATTTCTTGTACCGGGTTCACCACAATGCACCTTAATGGTTCAAGTTCTATTATATTCTTACAACAAAAAAATACCTTTAACGACATATTTTTTTATGTCATTTTAACATCAATGGAATAATAAGTACTGTATTGCTATATTATATTCTTAAAGGTGTTAATATGTATTCTTTAAAGACACTTAATAAAATGGTATGTTGATATTTATCATATCACCACACTTCAAAAGGAACACTTATCTATTGTTACACCTTTTTTATTACACAAAAAAAGGTGTCCTTATATGTATTCTTTAGGATCACTTTTGCTACACTTTTTTAACACATAAAAAAAGTGTCCTTATAAGTACTATTTAGAGACACTTAAGAATATATGTGTAAATATATATTTTGTTACTACACACGATGAAAGATTACAAATTATTAAAATTTAATTTATTTTTTTATTTTTTTCGCTGTTAAAATATTAAAATAGAAAAAATTTATTTTATTAAAAAATTAAATTAATTTTTTAATTTTTTATAATAAATAATTAATTTAATTAATTTAATGATTAAGAAATAAAATTTTATTTTTATTTTAATAATAAAATCTTATACTTCAAATTAATTATTTTTAAGATAATTAGTTACATATATTTCTATATTATTATATTTTATCTTAAAAAATTATACAATAATTTAATTAATAATTTTAATTTTATTTTATTATACCTTTTAAATTGATAATATAAAATTAATATTATAAAATTCAGTATAAAACTTAATTATGTATTCTATGTATATATATTATTTTTAATAAAATATTCCAAGAATTACTTATAATTTAATGACTTTCTGTGGTGATAGGGGTACTGTCTATCCCCACGGCAGAATGGACCACACAAAAAATTAATGTGGTTATAAGTAAAATGTATTAATATATTACCTATTACAATACTTTTTAATGTATTTATAAGCAATTTTTTTTTGTAGTGTGTTTATTCTTAAAGTTCAACATTTTTAAGGAAATACTCCATCCGTCCCATTTTAATGTTTACGTTTCTATTTTGCACCTCTCATTTCAATGTTTACGTTTTTCTTTTTAGGAATATGGGACCCACCTAAAATAATTAATATATCATCCAACACTAGAATATTAAATATTATACACCTACCCACTTCACATTAAATATTATATTTTTCACCACTATCTATTATAATATAAAATTTTTTAATCAACGTGTAAAAAACAAACGTAAACATTGAACGGGACATAGGGAGTAATTATCTTTCAACCCATCGAATCAGTGGCAGACGCATGATTTGTGTCGAGGGGGGCCCAAAAAATAATGCGAAGTATAATGTATAAATTGATATTCTATTTACTTGGGTTAATGTTTGTACACCCAATCTGTATTATTGATATATGTTTTAAAATCAAAAATATTTTAGTAATATAACGTTTAATACGTCCAGAAGTAAGTGAAGAGAGTAAAAGAATGGGAAGAAGTAAAAATAATGAAAAGAAGAGTGTAAATGAATGGGAAGAAGTAAAAATAGTGAAATAATATGGGAAAGAATGAGCAGAAGTATATAGTAAGAGTGTAAAAGAATGGGAAGAAGGAGAAATAGTGTAATAATATTGGAAAGAATGGACAAAAGTAAAAAATAGTGAAAAAGACAATGAAAAACTACACGGTGTGATGGGATGAATTAGAACTTTAACCTCTCAACCTCCATAAAAAAGAAATTTCCACCGGGCTACCATATATTATTAAAAAATTCTTACATATATAGTAAAAAAATTTAAAATTTCAGGGGCAGTGCCCCTAAGCCCTACATACGTCCGCCCCTGCATCGAATAATAAAGTTTAACATACACCTGATTGAAAGAGACATGTTATTAATCTGTATATAATGGAACTTGATTTCACCACAGCACAACGTCTCTTAAGTTGGAAATGATGTGTAATCAGTTCAAGAACCCACTTTTGGTTATATTGATCCATTATTAACCAATAAGCAGGCAGCATTATAGAAATACAAAATGACAACTCTACAAGAGAATTTAAACACTAATATTTCATATAATTTGTCAAGCAAAAGTGGGTGTGGTATGTATCACTCATCACTAGGAGAATATATAATGCAGTCCGAATAGAAAACCATCACTTCTACCTAATAAGAAATTTAATTTGTCTACTTAATGGGATAATGTTTTATCAGTAACTTAATACGATCCGATTTGATTTAGATGCATTTATTCACATATTAAAAAATTGTAACTTGTTGGGTGGTGAAAAAAATATAATAACACCATAACCTTTTGATTATATCTCAAATCGTATCACGAGATGACTTACGTAATATAGATAAAAAGTAAAAAGTTTTTTTTAATGAAAAGTGATATTTAATAGGTGAAAAAGTGATAATGATGAAAATAAATTATTTCATGAACAATTTATTGTATAAATAAAAAGTAGTACTCCCTTCGTCCCACTAAAGTTGTAATAATTTTTTTGGGCACGGATATTAAGGAGTATAATATTTTAATATAAAGTGAAGTGAGAGAAATAATATTTAATGTGTAGTGGGTAGGTGTATTAGTGGTGTATGTAAAGTATGTGTATATATCAATATTTTTTGTGTGGGTCAATATGCTTAAAAAAGAAATGTAACAACTTTTGTGGGACAACCCAAAAAGAAAAATGTCACAATTTCTGTGGGACGAAGGGAGTAATATTTTTACAGAAATGTAATAACATTTTTAATGAAAATATAATGCAATTAAGTATGCCATATAATACTATCTCTATCACAATTCAATTCAATGATGTGACGTTAGATTCGTGAAAGCTAGTTACACTGAGACGCATGCAATTAAGTTGATCGTAGCCGATTTCAAACGAGAAAAAATATTTTAAATAAATAAATCACATGTTATAGGTAAAACTATCACATGGTATAAGATAAAGTATTATGCATATAAAAACTACCACCATTTTCCTAAAAAGAAGTATTCGAAGTACCAAGAATTTCAAATGATCACATAAAAGTATTAGGGTATACTCCTCCGGGTTAATGTTTACGTTTGCATTTTTCAATTAAATTAAGAAATATAATATTTTAATGGCAAAAGCTCTTGCGTCTCCGGGGACACACCGTCTCTCCATGGGAACACAACTCTCCCCCCTCCATATTCTATTTAAACATATGTATTGCTAAGAGTTTAAATTGCAAAGGGACACGGTGTCCAGAGGCACATGAGCCTCACTCTATTTTAATAGATAATGAGTTGAGAAATATAATATTTAATGTATAGTGGATAGTTGTATTAACATTGTATGCATGAGTCCCACTTAAAAAAGGAAAATGTAATCTAGTTAAACTAAAATAAAAAAAATGTAAATTGGGACAGGAGTCTCTAAGTAAATTTATTACACGTACAAGTAAATTTATTAGAAAGTTACACCTAATCGATACAAAGTAATTTGTCCAATTAAACAATTTCTTGAATAATTGTAAAACACATTAAATTGATAACATATTTATTGAAAAGTGAAAATTAAACTTAAAAGTAATATGTACATTAATAAACTAAATAATACTATAAATAATTACATTTTAATCAATTTACATAATAATAATAGGCCCTGATAGCAACATACAAACGTGTAATACACGTAGTAAAAATCTATAGTCCCTAAATAACAACAATATTCTAAATTGGGATTAAAGCAAGTTTTGTATTAACAACATTATTTATTGGATTAATAAATAACATACTTTTCATACCATTATCTTTACACTTTTTTATTTTTATCTGTCTCATATATAATAACTTGCACTATTTAGATAGGCAAACACTTGTATAAATCGAGCACAGTGTAAATTTTATAATCCTCTTCCAATCTTATTATACCATATATATTTTATTCGGATTTAAATTAAAGGGGACCACATTTACACCGTGAATCCAATTAATAAGAGACGAACTTATTTAAAAAAGAAAATACCTCCCAATCAAATATTATCATAATACATTAATTAATTTAAAAAATGTCACTTCCATCTAACACATTAACATACTTTATAGTACTTCATTTGTTATAAAAAAAATCAAAATGTCATTAAAGTTACCTAAAAATAGTTTTATAAAAATCCGATGGTGCAATAATCCCAAGAAAGTACATTATTAATGAAAGTGATATTCTGAAAAGAAAAAAAAAAACAACAACAAAACAGAAAATCAACTGATAAACCCATCGCGTTAAACTATTTTATTATGAACAATTCGTGGACAAATAAAAATTATGGAATTTTAATAAAAAAATCATACTCCTTCCGTTTCCTTGAAGGAGGGTATTTCTTCCATTTTGAGCGTTCCGATCAAAGAGTCTTTTTTTTTACACACATGAGACACACCCCCACACAAATACAATTAAAATTTGGAACTCACATTCCTACTAATACAACTACCCACTACACATTACTAAATAATAATACTCATTAATTCACATACCAAAAAATAAAATACTCTCTCAATCCGAGAGGGACGAAGGGAGTACCCGATAAAAAAAAAAGTAATACCATACAATCAAATCATTCTAGAAGATCGCGTAACACGAGTATTTGCCTTAAAATAAAATAACACACATTGGATTGTTATTTTCTTAGGAAAAAAAAAGTAATAATAATTTGCATTAGTTAATTTATTGTTAATGAGCGATGAGTATGAAGTCATTCAAAAGTAGTACTAGACAACAGTAGAGAGAAGCTTAAGTATAAAAAGGTGGCAATCTATAATAAATTGTAGTAAAATAAAAATGATAAACAGAATGTCTGTAATCATGAGAGCATACATTGCAGTGATCATCGTACAGACGAGCATCGCAGGGATGTTCTTATTAATTAAAGCATCCCTTTCTGCAGGAACTAAACCATGTGTGTTCGTCGTCTACCGACTCGGATTCGCAACACTTGTTTTGACTCCATTTTGCTTCTTCTTCCAAAGGTTTTATTTACTTTCTTATACCATAATTATTACATCCTCAATCTCATCAAACTGTACTGTTTTTAACTGACATGTTTTGGTTGGATATTTTTGAACTAGGGAGTGTGCTCCTCTTACCTGGCAAGCAATTTGCAAGATTTTTATGGTCTCTGCATTGGGGTGGGCATATGGTTTTTATAATTAACATATTTAATTTCCTATGTATGTATTGTTTTTTTTCCAATAGACTTATATGCATGGAATTTGCAGGCTTGCGTTGAGTTTCAATCTGAACTTTGCTGGATTGGACTACACCTCTGCAACATTCAATTCAGCCATGGCTAATCTTATCCCCCCATTGGTTTTCATCATGGCCGTTTGTTTAAGGTAAAAAAAAAAAAAAAAAAAAAAAAAAAAAAAAAAAAAAAAAATATATATATATATATATATATATATATATATATATATATCAAACGATATGAGCATCATTTTAGTGGGGTAAGAATTCAGATGGCGTTAAATCAATAAATACTCCCTTAGTCCATTCTTAATTATTCATTTTACAATTTTGGGACGTTAATCTTTAATATATCCATTTCTCTTTTTAGCTTATGAGACTCGCATCCTTCATTAATATAACTACCTACTATACATAATAAAATAATAATACTTCTCATTTTTTGTGAGGATGGACGGAGGGAGTATTAGTCTATCACGTGAAATCAATCCTAATAAGTTTTTCATTCTTTTCTCATTTCTTTGTCTTTCATCTTCTAAAAATAGTACTCCCTCCGTCCCATAGAAGTTGACACACTTTACTTTTTGGTTTGTCTCACTAAAGTTGGCACATTTTATTTTTAATACATGAGACCCCACAAAAACAAGTAATCTATTCTCATGGACCCCACATATCACCTCTAATACAACTACCCACTACACATTAAATATTATTTCTCTCACTTCATTTTACTTCACTTTACATTAAATTATTATACTCCTTAATCTTCGTGCTAAAAAAAATTATACCAACTTCTCCGAGATGGAGGGAGTAAATGTTTCAAAATAAATAATCTCTAGTGCATCATATTTTAAAAAATGCATAACTTGCTTTGTCATTTATTTACTACTTAAAAAATATCACAATACTCTTAAAAGTTAATAAAATTTGTCAAAATTTTTTTTTATTAAACTCCGAATCTACAGATGAAAAGCCAACTGGGACGGAGGGAGTATATGATATTGGTTTGCTCCTTAAAAAACCCATAAGTTGGTCAGATTTGGATGTGCACAATACAATTGATTAAATCTCTATATATATTTCTTAGGCTTAATGTTTTTAGTTCACCCGATCGAGTACAGTAAGTGAAATATGAAAAGTGGAATAGGTGTTATACATCCAACTGTAGTTTATGGTGTTGGATTAGCAGAATCGAATACATATAGCAATTAATAAAGTTAAATTTGCAGGATTGAAAGGGTAGGCTATAGAGAGTGGCATGGAAAGGCAAAGGTGGTGGGATGCATGCTTGGTTTCTGCGGAGCCATGGCCTTTACTTTCTATAAAGGACCGCCTTTATACGCCTCATCCTCTTCGCATTCTCTTCATCAAAACACCACTCATGATCACTCAAAACAACGATGGATCAAGGGTTCTTTTCTCTCCATTGCATCACAACTCTTCTACTCCTTGTGGATAACTATGCAGGTTCATTCTCACTTTAAACTTCAACTACTTATCTGTGTTTTACATTTTTTACTTCCTTTGTACCACTGCAATACACACGATTTTCATTTTCGTCTGTCTCAATACACCATGCACAATCTAAATTTGGTAAACAACTCTAAACCTATAAATCATACTCCCTTCATCCCTGAAGATTAGTCACCTTTAGTGTAGTAGGATATTAAGAAAAAAATTATTTTTTGATTTTTAGGGGTAATGTGTTATTCTTAGGTAATAATTAAAGAATAGAGCATGTTATGTGTGGAAAATGAAAAAAGAGTATTTTCAAATTGTCATTAACATATAGTATACTTAATTTTACTATCCATTTATTTATTAGCTAAAATGACTTGCTACCTAAAGAAGCCGAGAATTTTTTGTCTAAAAAGTAAATGTGCATATTAAGCTATGATTGGTTTTATTGTTATCTGAATGTAATTGGGAATTTATTGATGTAATTAGGCAAGACTTCAGAAGCAGTACCCTGGGAATCTGAGGCTGATCACTTTGCAATGTGCATTTGGTTGCTTAATAGCTGCAGTGTATGGTGTAGCCATGGAGAGGGACATTTCATCATGGAAGCTTGGTTGGAATATTCGACTCTTCTCCGGAGCCTACTCTGTATGTTCCTTTTCTCTATCTCTTGTCCCGCTACATGAGTTACATTTTACTAATTAGGATGTCCTGCTATAATAATTACATTTCTTTTTTTAATAGATGGGCTCACATAAATCAATCACTTTATATTCATTGGGCCACACACAACACTAATACAACTATCCACTATACAATAAATTATTATATCTCTTAACCCACTACACATTAAAATACTAGTATTTCTTAATCTTCGTGCAAATAGTAAACGTAACTCTTTTCATGGGAAGGAGCGAGTATTTCTAACCTTTTTTTTCCTTATAACCATGCAAATGAACAAACAAAAAAAGTAATAGTAATAATATAATACTCCCTCCGTCAATCTATCCATTTTACCATTTTGGGTTCGTAAATTCTTAATCAATCCATTTCCTTTTTTGGACTATGGGACCCACACCCTCCACTAATACAAATAAAATATGAGACTAATTCCCTCCACTAATACAACTATCTACTACACATAAAATAATAATAATCCTTAATCCACGTGCAAAAAGCAAATGAATATAATGAGGATGGACGGAGGGAGTAATAAAAATATTCCTTCCGTCTCAACAAACTTTTCACTCTTTTCTTATTTGTTTGTCCCACTATACTTTTCAATTTCCAAACATGATAAAAATTTCAAAACAAATAACTTCTCGCTATATCATATTTTCACAAATGTCACTCTCATCTAATTCACATAACTTACTTTATTATTTATTTATTAATTAAAAATATCATAATATCCCTTTCTTATTTATTGGTGAAAAAGTAAAATTTTTTTAAACTTCCATAATGGTAAAGAGTTAATAAAAAAAGGAAGTAATAAGTAATTAAAAAAAAAATAAACACTAAGTGTTGCTCTGAGTCATAAATTACAAATGTCCATATTGCACGTGCATAATTACATGATATGGATAAAGTATTTTTTAATAGATAGGAATATGTTGTGGTGGAGTGACGTTAGGACAAAGAAGTAGCTACGTCCACAATAAGAAGAGGAAAGGAAACCGATTATTATTTCAGGATCCACTGTTCTATATTCCAAAATACAGTTACATTACATCAAAATTAGGCTGTAAATATACATACATGTAATAATCTCAATCCAAAACTGAGTAGAGTTAGAAAATCTAGTAGTCCTTAAAATCCTCTATTAAGGCTGTAAATATACATACATGTAATAACCTCAATCCAAAACTGAGTAGAGTTAGAAAATCTAATAGTCCTTAAAATCCTCTATTGGGCCTAGAAAATATGCCCCGTAAGCCCAAACACAGATTTGATATAGGAGTATAGATTTAAGGCATTCCCATAATTAATATATAAATAAATAAAAATCACAAATCAAGGGGAATATTGATTAGCTATGAAATGAAAATAAAAATTATCAATAATACTCATTATTATTAATACTGTAGAATTTTAAGGAAGCATAAATGGTGCAGGGTATTGCGGCCACAGCAATGAGTTATTGGCTGCAAGCTTGGGTTATTGATCAGAAAGGACCTGTTTTCAGTGCAATATTTGGGCCATTGACTCTAATTATATCTGCCATCTTCTCTGCTATTTTTCTCAAAGAAACTCTTCATTGGGGAAGGTTACCATCTTACTACTCTATCTATCCTACCGCTTATTCATTTCACAAAAATAAAAATAAATAAAATTGTGTGCATGCAATTCAAAATGTATATGGCAAATTTTCGCTACAATTGGATGGATCATATTTGAGTCTGTAGCTTTTTTTTTTTTTTTTTCTTAAACTCGTAGTACGATACACACAATATTTTATTTTATAATACACAAAAATTATTTTTTTAAAGTAATGATTATTACATTTTTCTAGTAAAAAACATTTTTCATCTCAAATAAAAATTATTAGATAATTTTTTTAACTAAAAATGTATATATATATATTTTTAATAGTAATAACATTAAAAGTATAATTTCATAAACTAAAAAATTAAAATTAGTGTCTATGTACAATTAATCTCAAATTGGAGGGTCTTAATTAATCAGCTGTTATTAACTTATTATACAGTATTTTGGGTGGTGTGCTGTTGGTTTGTGGGCTGTATAGCTTCTTATGGGGAAAAAATCGTGAATCTCATATTCAACACTCCATTCCAACTTCCAACAAGGAAACACATTTGGATACCATCTTTACGACGTCGTCCAATGAACTCAAGGAAAAAGAGACCAATAACATTTATCCATAAATTATGATTGCAGTTTGCACATTTTTAGTATAGTTTTATTTAATTATTTATGTTTCTTACACTTTGAAATAATGATGTGGGTTATTCATACCCCAATCTTATTAAATGTATCATTATATAATTTAATAAAATATATATTTATTATTAAATATACCTTCATTTGTTACATTTCTACCCTTTAATTTAACACCCTGTATAACTCATAAAGAAAGAGCTCTCGGAACGAACACCTCCAATCTACAATAAGAATACAAATTCCTCATAGCATGTAAGAATTTTTTTTTATTTATCGTAAATATTTGCTGAAGAAGAACATGATCATAGAGATGGAGAGATTGTGATTTCTTCAACAAAGAATAGAACTCAAATTAAGTGAGACTTCCAAACTTGCTATTTGATCTCCTTTCCCTTTTGTCAATAGTGCTTCTTGTTTACATTGTATTTTGTGTTTTAAAGAGAAACATTTGGAAACATAAAGCTATTTCTTCAATAGTAATTTGTAATGGTTTGAGAATAGTTTATTTGTGATGTGAACATTAATATATATAATGTGGGGATTATAGGGTTGTACCCTCCTTTTGAGTAATTTTATCATGTTTGAATGAATGATGCAGGCTATTATTGATGCTGCTACTGCTACATATGTTCCTCCCCCTCCTTCCCAAGAGACTGTAAAGAAGATAGAAAGATTGTTAGCAACTAGGATTTATGGGATATATTTAGAAAATTAGACTAGAAAAAGTTAAAATCTTAATTATTAATTTTAATAAGGGTATATATTTCTTATTACATAAGGATATTTTAATTTGTTATTTATGAGGTACATTTAGTAAGATTTGATTGAAGTATGAATAGCTTTTTTAATTATATACTAATATATTAATATTTTTATTAATCAATATTAAGAAAGACAAAAATTTGTGAAATAATATTTTGTGAGATGAATAAGAAGTAATAATGATTTTCATAAAAAGGTGACACTTGATTTATCAAAAGTGATAATCGTCAAATTAAATTATTTCATCAAATAGCATGTTGAATATATGGGGTTGTATTTAAAACGGCTTAATGTAAACCTGTAAAGTTAAGTCACATTCTTTATTCGAAATTGCTCTGTACCCAAGTGCTTACGGACAATAATGATCGCCTTCAAAATACAACAATTTTGAATTTCGAACCGTAGTACAACAACTCCATAATCAACCACGGACGAACATATATTTTGAACTTCTAGATTTTGTAAGATATTTTCTAGAACTTTTAGTCTTAATGCAGTATGCTTGTTTTAATTTTGGAATGGAGTGAATTTTGCAAATGAATCTTGGGTCTCTTCTTCCCAAGAATAGGTGTCTTGATTTAATCTGGACTGTTGGATTGTGCCATTTAATTTGAAACTTCATTCGATTCTCCAGGACTTGTGCCTAGCCGGCAGAATCGACATGTTCAGTGGTTCGAACCGCCCGTGCACGCACCATCAAAACCCGCCCTGCGCATTTATTCATTTAGAGGCAGTTTAGCGCGAGACTATTTTACACTTTTTTAACTAATTATCAATTTTTTGTAAGAATATTATGGCTAGTGCCATTAATAATTAATTAAATATATAAAATATTTATTATGATCAAATATCTTAAATAAATATATGGTTTAAATAAATAATATCTATAAGATAAATAAGGTTATATATATATATATATATATATATATATATATATATGGATAACAATCACATTGATAGAATGTGATTTAATAAAGATTTAATATCCCGATCTGATCCTCTCTCCACCTATAAAAAGACACAGTTTTATGAATTCTCTATCATATAAAGTTTTACGTACTGTATCCTAAAGAAAGGGGGTGAGGAGAGAGAAACCAATTCCCGGCATAATTCGTAGGAACGTATCATAGGAGGACCACCATTATTGGCTTTTCAAAGTAAGTCTTCTAATTGTGTTTATGCGATGTGAAAATCATGAAAATCTAAGATCCATGTCAATTAATAAATTAATTATTTATGAAATTATGCTTACATATGGTGCTCTGTGGTGTGAAAATCATGAAGATCTAAGATCCATGTCATTTAATAAATTAATTGTTTATGAAATTATGCTTACATGTGGTATCAGAGCATAGTTTTGGATCTCATGATTTTCCATTGAATGATGAATAATATTTTATGAAGCTGCAATATGATTGAATGAATCTGCCAATTATGTACTAATTAGTTGGTATTACGTTTATGAAATTAGTTAAAATTGATTCTCGTGTATCATAATGATTATTCCAGGAATTAAGCACTATCCCGTTAAAAAATATTCTAATAATGATATGATTACTTATTTTGAAGAATTCTGATCTTAATTAACAGTATCATGTATTTATTCAAATTATTTATATAACATGAATTTATGTACCATGTATAATTAATTATGATAAATTGATGTATGACAAATATAATAGAAATAATAACTGCCCTATTTAGTTTTTGAGACTAAATCATTAAAGATTGATTATGGAAGTTAATTATGTCAGCATGTGATTTTTAATATAAATTTATGCAACTCCTTTTAATTTTGAGAGTATATTGATTTTCTTTAATGACTCATTAAGAATAATGATAGCTAATTACAGTCAATAAATCAATCTGCCTTATTAATAAAATGGCTTGAATGTCACACTTTAATGCAAGTTATTAACACAATTGTAATTATAAGGTGTATTCCTCTAACTTTCCAACTAAAGTGATTTAATAATGTTAATGAAATTAATCCATCCTAATGTTTATGACTTATGTTATTTTGATAATAATTAATTATTTTGGGGATATAAAATATTGTAATATCTCACTTATGTTATGTATGTTTCACTATGACATATTTATTTTGTTAATGTATCAAATATATTAAGATGCTAAATTCGTTAGAATACGAATAAAAATCATACATGATATTTATGACATCTTTATTGTGATATGTATGGATTTGTTATTTATATTTATGAGGACAATTTTAAAGTTTTAATTAAAGATATTGACTGTGATTTATGAATATTTATGAAATAATAATTTGATTATTACTCATCTATTGAGTATAATCTATTATGAGAATATAATATTTGATAAGATTATGATGAATAATTTAATATACGATTTATATTTATTTAATGTTGGTCTGTTAATCACCAAAGTGGTCTGACCTGAAAGATTACAAAGATAAATCGTATAATTAAATTTTAATTTCTCATATTTATGTGATACTTGAATAAAGAGAATTTATTATATGGGTTGTTAAAAATTTCATAATTATAAAACTTTAAATTCACCCAAAGGTGATTGCTAGTCTTTATAATTCATGAATATGAGTGTAATAAATTGATAATTAATAAATTATGTCAAATTATTTTGTATGTCCAAAGATGACAAAATAGTTTTAATGGATATATTTAATTGTCAAATTATGTTAAATTTGCAAGTATCATTATGATCATGATTGTATATTGTTGTATTACCCAAATCAGAACTTCAATATATATTTATTGATTTCGATCCTGAATCTATTATTAAATTACTCAAGGTATTTATGGAATAAATTATATTATTCTTATTCTTAAAATACATATATTCGTTAGTCTCTACTCGCATGTTGCGTCTGTTCCATTATAAAATGGATTAAAGTAATTTAAATAGTGAGAATAAATCTAATTTTCACTAAAGTGTTTTGGATTTTATTTGTCACTTCAAGATAAATTGCTTCTTTACTTGTACTAGCAATAAAAGCTAAGTTATTTGACTATAATGCTTGTGTTAGATCAAACAGACTGAGCCTAATATTTATGCGAATAAATGTGACTAAGAATTAAGTCTATCATACCTAAAGTTAAAAGTGTCAAGGAATTTATGAAATTAATGAGAAATTATTCATAAATTACTAATAAACCTCTTGACGAGACATTAATTGCTACTTTAACCACCATAAAGTTTGATGTTTCTCATGACATACATGAACTTATCATTAATGATAACTAATATTGCAACAAGACTTAAGCCTTCCATAATAAATGTGATTGAAAACTTATTAGTGCAGTTTACAAACTCACTACCTTATAAGTATGCGGTTCGAATCTTCTATTACATTTGGTGTTACATCTCCTGTTACAAACCGTTGGATGATTGACACGTAGGATAGACTAATCTATACCCTAACAATCCACCCTAAGGGGAAAGTTGAGATTTTTCTCTCCGCACACGTGTCACTCATCTAACACGTGTAACAGGAGATGTAACACCAAAATGTAACATGACATCCAACGCCATAAGTATGACATGTTCCAAATGAACCATAAGAAAGATAAATGGAATGTGCGTGCTAAAATCATGTTGGTTCAAAAAAAAGGAAAGGTTTAAGAAAGAAATAATGAAGTTGGAACTAAACATGGTATTAATATTTGGGATAACTCTCTAAAATAATTATTCCAAAGATTAATTAAGAATGAAGTCTTTCATGATATAGATTCTTACTGATCTTGATATTTGTGTGAATTGCAATAAAGAAAAGCAAACTGAACACACAAAGAATAGAGTCTCGATAAATACACAACTTCTTATAATAGTTTACACAGCTAATTGTGAGTCTTATGATAATACCTTTTTTAAGGGAATAAGGGTATTTCATCATCTTTAATTTTAAATTTAAATTTTCATGTTATAGTTATATCTATCTTACAAGAAAAGTCTCATTCCATAAATGCTTGATAATCATTTTTTAATGAAGTTGAGATAATTAGATAGAAAAGTGAGAATTATAAAGATGGGAAGAAGTGATGATTTTTATGGGAAGTATGATGAATTATCATGCTCTATCACTAAATTACTACAAAAACTAACATTTATACTTAATGTTGCACACATCAATAAATTATTGTTGCAGACTGATATAATAGTACTTTATTGAATATAGTTGGAAGCATGTTGAATGATTAATCTATACCCATATTTTGTGGATTTATGCTCTTAGCATATTTTAAATTGCCCCAGTAGGAATAATGATTTACATCCCCATGAAAAGAAAATGGATAAAAGAAATTTGACTGATTTCTTCATAAATTATTCTTAAAGTCTAAAGAGTATGGATTTTATGGTCTTAACCATAGTATGAAAATTTTAAAACTGGAATGTCAAATACATTATGATTCTAAAATTATTGGGAGTATAAAACCACAAATGTGGTTATTGAAGAAGTTTGGTGGAGAATTTGAAAATACATTTATCTAAAACTTCTTCTAAAGTTGTTATATAGTTGTTGAATAGCCAAACAACTTTCAAGGACAACATATAAGTTATTTTAGTCTCTTAATGGATCTGATTTTACTAAATCAATTATCAATGAGCTTTCATTAGATATATCACATTAAATAGCATTAAGAATATCTAAAGGATAATATATCCGCTATTTCTAACGATGACATATGTGGTATAATAAAATAAGCTAAAAATTGACATTATAATAAATGATAAAATTTCAATTTTGGAACAAGTTATGGAAAATAGTAATTCTATTAAATGAGTAAATGCTAGGAAAGACGAGTTGAAATCAATGACTCATAATGAAGTTTATATCTTGTAACAATTGCCAGAAAGTTATAAAAGAATTTGATACGGATGTATCTTTATGATGGAAATATCGAAAAATATAAAACTAAAGTCGTTGCTCAAGATTTTACTCAAAAATATGGCATAGTTGTAAAGAGATATAACAAGTTATTTCTATACAGGACTCTATTAGAATTATCATGACTTTGTAACTCATTATGACTTAGAGTTGCACCAAATGAATGTTATGCCTGCTTTTCTAAAAGGTGATTTGGTAGATGATCAAGTTAAATAGATCAACTCAAGAGTTTTTCCATTGAAGGAAAAATATCACATGACGTGTAAACTTAAAGAATTAACATACAAACTTAAGCATGATTTCCTTTCATGATATCTTTTAGATTCAAAGAAAATATCGTAAATCAATGTACATATCTGAAAGTCAGTGAGAGCACATTAATCCTATATGTGATGATAAACTTGCTTGCAACTGATGATCTTGATTTATTATGTGAAACCAATAAATTTCTCTTAAAGAACTTTGGAATGAAACATATGATGAGACAATTAAAGATGTCTCCGTAAGTATATGTTAATAAAGTTCAATAGAGATTATGGATGGAAAGGTGTTTGTAAAACACGTTCCAATCCCGAAGGGGGATAAGTTCAACCTTATGTAATGTCCAAGAATGAATTGGAACGTATTGTGATATTTTTTATGTATATGTTATTGATAGCTTATGATATACAAAATTATACAAAGACCAAATATCAGCCTTACTTTTAGAATGTTTGGTCATTATTGAAAAGTTTCAAAAATGGATGACCAGAATGTTGCATAAGGAAATATTAAGGTATTTGTATAAACTAAAGCACTCGTGCTTACTCATCGAAATTTTAATTACCTAAATGTAATTAAATATAGATTCAGATTAAGATGATTATATGATGCAAGAAAGTTTACTTCGACTTTTATGTTTCTTAGTCGGAGATATTGTGTCATGCAAAAGTGTGAAAAAATTTTTGAAAACTACATTCACTATTAAAGTTTACTTGTGGCATGATTTGAGGCTACAATTTAAGGTAATTGAATGTGGAACTTAATTTCAGGACTTGAAATAAGTTGACAATAATGTTAAGTCGCTGAAAACTTATTATGATTATTCCGTTGCATTGTTCTTCTCTAAAACGATGGATATTCCAAAGTTGCTAAAACATATGGAATGATAAGAAGAACTTTAGAAACAAATATGTCAATTGAGCATAATGACACCAATCTTATGATTTCGGATCTGTTACGCAAATGATCTTATATAAAGACATTCATTGAACGTTACATGAATATGAGATTATTGAAAGGCTGTGACAAATTTATGATGAACAATTGACATTAAGAGCTCATTATGGTATGTTTCTGATTGATATATCTTGTTTTGTCATTTTAGTATACATGAATGTTGACATTAGTTAAACAAGATTTTATCTCGAATTGAGATATTTATGTGGACCATTATTGATCTTTAGCTTGATGAGTCACGTTGAATAGAAAACTAATATCATAGTACATGGAATGAATTATGTCGAGTAAATAATATAGAACCGTCATGACTTGTGTTAGTCTATACTCAATATTGGCTTTATGAATTGACCAATTACTTTGTCTTATATCGAGCACATTATGTAACTTATTTAAACCCTCACGTTTAATGTTTAATTCTGTCACTCGGCCAAGTGGGAGAATGTAAGATTATTATGACCTAGTGCCATTAATAATTAATTAAATATATAAGATATTTATTATGATCAAATATTTTAAATAAATATATGGTTTAAATAAATAATATCTATAAGATAAATAAGGTCATATATATTTATGGATAACAATCACACTGATATAATGTGATTTGATAAATATTTAATATCCCGATCTGGTCCTCTCTCCACCTATAAAAGAGACACAGTTTTATGAATTCTCTATCACATAAAATTTACATACTGTGTCCTAAAGAAATGGGGTGAAGAGAGAGAAACCAGTTCCCGGCGTAATTTGTAGGAACTTATCATAGGAGGACCGCCATTAATGACGTCTCAAGGTAAGTCTTCTAATCGTATTTATGTGGTGTGAAAATCATGAAGATTTAAGATCCATGTCAAGTAATAAATTAATTATTTATGAAATTATGCTTACATTTTTATTAAATATGTTTCACTTTTCTTTTAAAATATTGTCATTATCACTTTTCATCTAATGTATAACACTTCTCATTAAAAATGTTAACACTTCTTATCCATCACACGAATCACACAAATCTTTGCCTTTCAATGTGTAGTAGATTGTTTTGAGGAGTACACTTTTATGCTCTTAAATTTAATTTGAATAATGAGAAATTGAGTATTATTATACTCTCTATATCCCACATTTATCTTCACACTTTCCGTTTTCATGTCTTATACTTATCTTCATCACAAAAAAAAAAACTTTACATCAACCAACAAACTCAAAAGTTATCTAAATTTCAAAAATATCATTCACATCTAACACACATAACATACTTTATTTATTACTTAAAAATATCACAATACCTCTAAAAACCCAATAAAATTAGTTTAAAAAACAACTTTTTTTAAACTTTGTATCTACAATACTGGTATAGGTAAGTTTGAAACAAAGGGAGTTTTTTTTAAGAAATATTAATTTTTAAATTTAGGAACCACACTTTTTAAAAGGAGAAATATAAACCTTTAAATATGTAAGCATTATGGTGGGATGATACACAGAACTCAATCCATGTCAAGATTGCACCGAAAACATTGCCTTCATTTTCTCGAGTGTTTGCTCTAGCTTCCAGGGATACGGAGATAGAACAATGTGAAACCAACATACTCAAGAGAGGCAGAGATGAATCAAATTACATATATACAACGTCTAATCTGAACATGCAGAGAAAGAATGACCAGCACAACAGAATAATTGAAAACATTTCTTCTCTACATAGGCAGGACAGGGACAGAATTACATTGATCTTACCATAATAGTTGCAGAATGTTCTGATGCCAACCAGTCAACCACCATGGAGACGGTTCGTTCTGTTCGACCATCCACAGTAATGTGTATCGCAGAATAGATCAAAATTCAGAAATAATAAGCTCTGCTGATCAATAAGTTATCTATAAAAACAATTCACAAAATTGCAATCATCGTCCTTCCTGAAGATCTTCCGAAAACACAACTGTCCTAGAAATATTATCAGCATCAAAACCACTTAAACCAGAATAAGGACCAGAAGAAAACATTGATGATGTTCCATCAGACTCAAACGTTGTAGATGATTGCCTAAGATTGGGTGCGTTCACAGGAGCTGCTGCAGGATCATGATACTCTGTGACCCGTTGGACCATTTTAAGAGACTGTACCACTTCTCCCATAGTAGGTCGTTGGCTAGCATCTGGGGCCACACAAGCTGCTGCAATGGTACAAACCCGAAAAAAATCTTCCTTTGGATACTTGCCATCAAGCCTTGAATCAGCAAGTTCCTCTAATCGATCTTTACCCCGTAGTATTGGCCTAGCCTGCAATAGCACAGCAGAAACATTATTTTTTCTTGAACTTGTACAGATTCTCGTGGATGAAGAGAATACCGAGCTTAGGATTTTTAGGAACAAACACACAAATCTACATTAATTTAAAGAAAGATATAAAAAATTGAGCCTCGTACGGATCCATGACGCACCCAATCAAATATGCAACTAATTGGAAGACAATAATAGCACAAAGATCAGGGTATATAACTAACCCAGGTTACTAGGTTTTCTTGGCCTGATGGTTGTGACATGTCTACAGGTTTTCTTCCTGTCAATAACTCTAAAAGTACCACTCCGTAGCTGTATACATCACTCTTCACTAGTAGGTGCCCAGTCATGGCATACTCAGGGGCAACATACCTGTAAATGTAGATCAACGTGTTAAAAGACAGAATTAGAAACGTCTAGGTCTGGAGAAAACAAGAATTGGCAAAATAAAATTTCAATAGGCTAACCCGAAGGTTCCCATAACACGAGTAGAGAGGTAGTTTGCCCTGCCTTCAGGGGCTTGTTTTGCAAGGCCAAAATCAGAAACTTTAGCATGGAAGTCGTTCTCAAGCAATATATTTGATGCCTTGAAATCTCTATGGATGACACAAGGTTGAGAGTCCTCATGCAAGTATGCAAGTCCTCGGGCAGCATCGAGTGCAATTTTCATTCTTGTGTCCCAATTAAGAGGGCAGTTTAGTCCCAAGGGCCCTGTTGTATAGCAGAGACAACAAATATATTATTATCTTTATCATGTTATAAAATGCACAGATTACATCGAACTTGCAAGATAAGTCCATGCTCATAGACCATTACCATGGAGCCAAGCCTCCAGACTTCCATTTGGTACAAGCTCATAACAAAGTAGATTCTGTGAGGCATCACGATTACTATAGTATCCAACAAGTTTCACTAGGTTACGATGATGCAACCTGCTAAGCATCTCAACCTCAACCAAGAACTCTTTATCTCCTTGTTGTCCACCGCTGCTAAGTCTCTTTATGGCTACAGCAGTACCATCACTTAATACACCTTTAAAAACTCTACCAAAGCCACCCTCTCCAAGAAGACTATTTGGTTCAAAATTTTTTGTAGCCTCTTTCAGTTCTTCATAGGTAAGAAACCGTGTGCTGGTCGGATGACGAAGTGATCCAACTGCTGTAATTGTTTCCACCGTCCTTTGATTTTCTATAATATAAAGATTAAGATGAAATCCAAAAAAGAAAAAAAATGATATACATGTGATTGTGTGTGTATATATATATATATATAAATATACATACATATATATATCAAACTCATTATAGGCAAGAAAAGAAGAAAGCTCAAAGCATGTCAGATGGTTAAAATACGTGAGAATGAACAGGAGGTTATGGAAATTAAAAAGAGAATGCAGACCCAACTAACATAGTACCACAATGGAGTTGGAACATATTGGTTCATTTCGGAGGGGATATGACTGTCATTAATGAGACAGCATCTTACCATGAATGGATCAAAACAAAAAATGAAATATAGATGCGGAAAAAATTACATCTCAGTCGAACATCATACGTACCTGTTTCTTTGAAAGGTTCAATATGCTTCCCTTGATGAGATTTGCAGAAACAAATTATAACAGTGGAGATGACAGCAACTATCAGGATTACAGCACCAATTCCGATAATAAGGATAAAATTAGGCCTTTTAGCTTTTTTTGAAGTGACAATTGCAGCAGGAGTTGATGGAAGGTTTGGTGGTTCTTCTCCTGGAGCTGAAGCAGAAACTGGAGCTGGAAGGAAGACAATACTATTACTTCAGTGATATTATTTTATAACTTGGGGTCAAAAGGGGTGGAGGGAAAGGCCAAGGGGAGTAAAAGTCACACTAAATTAGCAGTGAATATGGCCTAATAATTACCTGCATCTTGAATTTGTATATATATTGTAAAAATAAATGAACTGCTATAATATTATCAACAAGTTTTCAATTATCAAAGTGCACGCTTAATGCTGTAGCATTGAAAAGGGGACAAAAAAGGAGCATAACACCCACGACTCATTTTTGGTTAAAATTTCAGCCTAATTTACACCCACAGTTAATATAGCACACAAAAAGGCGTTTGCTTTTTTTCACAGCACTAATTACCTTATATCTTACACTAAATAGATAAGCAAGTTCAAACACAAGCTGGCGGCAATATTAATGTGACCAACTGCTTGCTAAATGGAATGCCATCAGATAGACGCAGCATACACACATAAACAACTTAGTTTTATCAGATATAAGAAGAGCTTTAATATTCAAAACACACGCTCATGAATTTATGTATATATTGAACTGAAGATTACCGTGAGGCAGTAATGGAGGCTTAAACCAGGTAATGTTAAGAAGCTGGTAGTCACCTACCAAAGAAGGATCTAGTTGGACCTTGTGAGTTGACAGCAATGAGGTTATTCTAGCAGCATCACTGGCAGGAAAACTTAAACCCGTATGTGGGGTAATGTCCATTGATATATTAAGTCCAGATAAACCAACCATATAAAAGTTAATGAGCTCAATCTGTGACACTCTTAAACCTAGCTGGGAAGCAAACTGCTCTAGAACAAGATTCCAATTAGGATTAGATGAAATATTCAAAAGGAGAATATCAAGCTTTATAGGATATACACAGTGGCAGCCATGGCTTTCACGTTTGAGTACCATTTCTGGGCCACAACAACCTGCCAAAGGGGGAAAATGATGGAAAGAAATGTAAGGATGGGGAGGTTGCATAAGGAATTGTATATTAATTAAATTTCATCCAACTGTATAATAATTCACAATTCCTTAGGCTAGAAAACAGAATTCGGAGAAACAACAAATCTTACTAGAGATGCTTGGAGACAGTGGCGGCTGAGCTAAACCAGTAGGAATTGAATTAGGTTCAGGTTGAGCTGGAGAGATGTCCGAAAGACGAGAAGGTGGAAGGCTGGCATTAGGTGGCACTGATCCACTCTTCTTCATTGAAGGCTTGGAAAAGCCAGAGCTTAAAGGCGGAGCAGAAACAACAAAATGATCATGATTAGGAGCTTGTGTCGGAGCACTGTTAGGACTTAGATAATTCGGATTAGGTTTATGATACAAAGGCAGATTAGCAGGTAATGGCAGTTCAGGCATCCCAGGTGTAGCTGGAGATAGTCCTTCTCTTTCCAACATTTTGATGTGTAAATTAGCATCAGTGAGGGATAACAAAGAAAACAAAAGAAGCAACAGTTTCCTCCGGACCTCTTGCTGCAACCCTGTAATTCATACAGCAAATTGAAGAAAACATTAAAAAAAAAAAATCCAAACAGCAGCAAACATGGAGGGTGGAGTAACAGTGAACCAATTCTTAAAATCGTCATTTTATTCCGTATAATTGCACATCAATGCTTTGATTCTTCACTTCATTGACTATACCAGAGTTAAAATGCATAACCTATTAGAGATAAACCCTAAACCTACTTTTCCAATAATGCAAAATAAATCACAGTTAGAAATACAATGCCAGAACTAAAGATGAAATTAATTGAAATGAAATACTGATTAAGAACCAAGAATATCGAATTCAAACCCAATAAGTACCCTAATTCTGCTGCTTCTTACTCCAGTGTTTTAAATACATTGAAGAAAAAGAAATAAACCATAAAACCCATAAGAACTACTTCAAAATTATACTCCAGAAAACAAGAACATCCTAAAACAAGAAAAAATTAACACACGCACTTTCTTAACTCATCACACTTCATACTCACCGCTGCGGCTAAGGAAGAGCCTCGATGTATCGAATATCAACATCACCGACACACTCCGACCCACTCAGATCTATAAATCTAAGCACAAAATCATCAACGGCAAGATTTAACAGCGAATCACGAGCAAAATCCACATACGCTGCTAACTAAATGAAATTGAGCAACCACGAAACTCTCCAAACAGTCAATTCAAACTCGTAACTCAGTAAATTCCCCATTTCTCAAAAATGAAAAATTAAAAATGAAAAATGAAAAATGAAAAATCGAGTCAGCGATAGCAAAGCAATTCAATAGAGAGAGGAAAAAGGAGATTAATTTATGAGTATGTTCATGAAAAGATTAAGCGCGCGTGCATCGCGTAGTTTAACTAAGATATGAGTACTAAATCTGTTTCTTTTTTTAATTGCGGATTAATGGATAGCTGAAGTGCGCCATTGACGGAAAAGTTGTCAAATTTAACAAGGACGTTAATCACGTCAGGCGTTTGACTTAAAATCTGATTAATTATGTCGGCGCCACAGTGTAGCCGTTTCGACAAATCCGTTAAAGTGGGGTCAATCTTTAGAGATAAAATATGAGTAAATATAAAAAATCCATCATATGCAATTTTCCAACTTCAATCCCTTTGTATTGCATTTCTCACTTTTGGTCTTCCGGAGTCTGTTTTTGGTTCAAATTTAGTTATTTTTCGTCGGAAATTTAAAAAACTCGTCGAAAAATTATGCGTGAGTTGCACACGCTCAAAATTGATCCTTTAAGTATGAACTGTTCCAACTTCAGTCATTTTTATTGCAATTTTCACTTTTGGTCATCCATTGTCCATTTTAGTCATTTTTGTCCAAATTTAATTATTTTACGCCGAAAATTTAAAAAACTTTCTAGAAATCATGTGCAAGTTGCACGCGCCAAGAAAGAAGACATTAATAATAATAAAAAAAGATTAAGAGTAACCATGTGTAATGAGCAGCGAAGAAAAAAAGAACTAAAAAAAATTACAGGGTGAGAGTTGCGCGGGCCTGCGTGAGAGACATGCGCTCTGCTGTTCCACTGTGATTCCCACCCTCTCTTCTTACATTCTCTCCAATTTTATAAAACTTGGATGGTGAGCAGAAAACTCAGTAAAAAAAATATTTACATCATCCAATGCAAAAAACCTATTATTTATATTTTTGCTTTTGCCAATGATTCATATTATCCATTTATTTAACTAAATATATTTAATATTAAATTAAAAATAAATTAGGAAGAAACAAGGGCTCCGTTATGCTTACGACTCAAAACACTAACCAATTAACGCGGTGAAAGCCCATGATTAATTAATCATTGCATTTTTTTAATTTTATTATAAATTTATTATCATATTAATTGCTTTTAATAAAAAAATTTATTATAATGATAATAATAATAATTTATATTAATCATTTATTATATAATTCAATTGTTCTATTATCAATTTATCTTAATCAAACATTATTTTACATTAAAAATATTATCACTTTTTATTTTTAATAAGATATTACTTTACATTAAAAATGTTATCACTTTTTATTCAATCTACGAATGGTTCATAAAATAATTTAATTCAATAGCTATCACTTTTCCCTTTATCATGTCTCATTTTTTTTTATTAAAAATATTATCACTTTTTATTATTCTAGTGAATTATTCGTGAAATAATACAATTAGATGAATATAATTTTTTTAGGGTTAATTACGTGAAAAGTCCCGACCTTTTCGCCGATTTCAAATTAGTCCAAACTTTTAGACATTTACAAATAAATACTCGACTTTAAGCCCGTATTGCAAATTGAACCACCGGGCAGCAAGAGCCCTGCCCAATTGATGACGTGTCATTTTTTAATCCACCTCACCCTCCACTCACCCTCCACCTGTAAAATTAAAAAAATATATAATTCATCTTCTGCAATACAATACTCTGTCTCTCGCCCTTCAATTCCTCTGCAAACTCCGTCTCCTTCTCCAACCCCATCAACTTGGGATACCACGTCTTATCCACCATCTAATCCTTGCCGGCGGTTTTCCCCAATTCCTCCGACGACTTGGTCACATCCAATATGTCATCCACCACTTCGAACAGCAACCCGATTTTCCGAGCAAATGTCTGCAGCTTCTCCACCTGCTCCTTGCTACCTCCTCCCAAGATCGCCACCAAAACCACCGACGCCTTCAACAACACTGCTTTTTGTGTATGTGAATGAATTCTAGCGTCTCTAAACCCACGTTTCCGTTGTTGATCCACCACCTGCCCCGTCACCAGCCCCTCCGTCTCTATCGCCTCCGCCAGCTCCCCAATCGCCGCGAGTACCCTCGCCGGCGCCACCCTTGCGGTGGCAGTTGCTATGAATTCAAACCCGAATGCCAGTAAGGCGTCGCCTGTAATCCACACAATCAGCGAGATGGTTGTGCCCTAGGCTAAAATCGAAATTACTCTCACTCTCGTTACTTGCTAGAACTGCGACGTCCTCTCCGAAGACCTTGTGATTAGTGGGCTTTCCACGGCGGAGGTCATCGTTGTCCATACAAGGCAGATCGTCTTCGATGAGCGACATAGTGTGGATCATCTCCACTGCGCACGCAGCGGGGACCGCGGCGGATGGGTGACCGCCGACCACCTCGCAGGCGGCGTGGCAGAGCATGGGTTGGACCCTCTTACCGCTGGCCGATAAAAGAGTATCTCATTGCCTCGTGGATCATCGCCGGACTCTTCACGGAACCCGATTCATCCAAGGCTTAATGCACAAAATTGGCTTTTTCAACCACGTAGGCGTTGAAATTGAAGGGGGGGCTCTTCTTTCTGAGTCAATACTGCAGCTTCTTCACCTGTAATAATGGCGGATACAGAAATGGGCTACCCTAATTTGAGAAAATTTGGGTACATCCTGCGGTGGTGAATAAAGGATTTAGATGGGGATAATTGCTTCAAAATGGAGATGTTTTTTTAATTTTTTATATAAGGAGAGTGAATATTGTGTTGCAGAATATGAATTATACTTTTTATTATTATTTTTTTTACAGGTAGAGGGTGAGGTGGATTCAAAAATGACACGCAATCAAACGGGCAGGGCTTTTGCTGCCCGATGATTTAATTTGCAATACAGGCTTAAAGTCGAGTATTTATTTATAAATATCTAAAGTTTGGACTAATTTGAAATTGACGAAAAGGTTGGGACTTTTCACGTAATTAACTATTTTTTTATTATTAGGGATAATTTATTACTCCATTATCACATTTTATCCATTCGATACAATAATAGCGCGTGCAACTTACGCATGATTTCTAGAGAGTTTTTTAAAATTTTGGCGAAAAATAATTAAATTTGAACAAAAAGGACTAAAATGGACAATGGAGAACCAAAAGTGAAAATTGCAATAAAAAAAGGACTGAAGTTGAAACAGTCCATACTTACAGGATCAATTTTGAGCGCTTGCAACTCACGCATAATTTTCCGGCGAGTTTTTTAAATTTCCGGCGAAAAGGACTGAATTTAGACCAAAAACGGACCCCGGAGGACCAAAAATGAGAAATGCAATAAAAAATGACTGATGTTCGAAAATGTCATACTTACAGGACCGATTTTGGTATTAACTCATAAAATATTTATGGCTGCAAAAGGTTAGTCTTAGACCATCTCCAGCAGTCGTCTCTATTTTACAGCACATTCAACTCCAAAATGCAGTTAACTTAATAGTTCATTTCCAGCAGCTAACTTCATTTTCTACCCAAAAAATTAAAATAATAATATATCCTCTTTTTTAATATTATTTTAAATTATTTAAAAAAAATATACACATACCCATTTTTTAAATATAACACACACATACATATTATTTAGACACAAAAAGAAAAAAATAAAAAAAAAATGCAGCAAACACTGTAGCCATTGCATTTTGCTACTGCTACAGTGTTTTATTCCATTTTGCCCCATTTTGCAGCCTAAAATGCAATACTGTTGGGGTCAAAAGTGTGCTGCAAAATGGAGATGCAGCACACTCTTGGAGATGGTCTTAGAAAAAATTGAAACGATTTGTAATGTTTTTAGATAGTGTATTTATAACTGATATCAAACTTGGATGCAGCAGTTTGAGGATCGGTTCAACTTAGATTCTTCTTCATATTTTTTCAATTACTCCTTTTTTTTATGCGGCTACAAGGTTCTATTTGTTTTTATTAGGAAACTAGCAAAACTTATCCGTGCATTGCACGAGGATGAATTTTAAAAAATTAAAATATATAAATATTATTTCGTGAAATGATCAAATTTATTAAAACCATCTTTTATATATACTCTATATAAATATTATTTTGTGAAATGGTCAAATATATTATATAAATATGTTTTATATTTTTATTTGATTTTCATGGACGATTAAATATCATAAATAAATAAATAAAATATTTTTCAAATTTAGACCATCTTTCAAGGAAATAGAGTTAATGTTTTCTGAAAATAGTAGAAACATTCCATGAGTTCTGATTATCAACCATAGATAGTGTTTCAGTCAATTTAGAAAAATCTTTTGGAATAGTCTACATGACAAAAGAAACAGTTAACTAACCCAAAGTTTGGTATAATAAATAATTGATATATTGCAACTACAAATGAGTAATTTTGTTCAAAAGATTTTAATCTCACCATCATAAAATTATATTCATCCTAATGAATTGTAACAATTGAAATGATAAAAAAAAAAATTCAAGAGAAAAATATTTATCCAAATATATTAGGGCAAAAACTTTTGTGCCCACAAGACACATTGTGTCCTCATGTGAACACACGTGAACACAAGAGCTTTAGTATTAAAACTCTTGTGTTCATATGGGGACACGATGTGTCCCCAGGGCACAAGAGTCTCACTCATTACTAGAGTAAAATATTTTTTTAATTAAACTCTCTACACTGAAACATAAATATATAGAATATTAATGAAATAATTCCATGATCATATTAGAGTATGTTTAACAATACTCCACTAATACAACTAAAAAATGGAACCCACACCTCCACTAATACAACTACCCACTACACATTAAATAATAATACTCCTTAATCCACGGGCAAAAAGCAAATGACATCCTCAAAGACGGAGGAAGGGAGTACTTAATTAAGATTCAGTAATGAAAATAAATATAATTGATATTATTTGAAATGATAGGTTATAATCTTTAATTATAATTAGATTAAATATGTTAGATGAGAATGATGCAAAAATATGTAGTAACATGTGATAAATTGAAGAAAAGATGAGAAATTAGAGAGATATCAGAATGTAACGCGATAAATGATAACATGTAATAAATTGAAGAAAATATGAGAAATTAAGGAGATATATGATAAATGATAACATATGATAAATTGAAGAAAAGATGAGAAATTGGAGAGATATATGATAAATTGAAGAATATGAGAAATTTGAGAGATATCGAAATGGGATTGTTTGAGCGGAGAAAAGCTTGATTTGCTGCTTTTATATATATATATATATATATATATATATATATATATATATATATATATATATATATATATATATATATATATATATATAATTGTCGTATATTTTTTATTTTTTTGTTTTAATATTACATATATATAATCTTTCTACTTTTAATTTTATTATTATTATTATTATTATTTTTCATGTATATCTTCAAATTAAATACAACCTTTAATCATATTTTTTGATTGTTTAGTAATACTACTTTTATTTTTATTTTTATTATTATCATTATTATTATTCATGTATATATTTAAATTATGTATATCTATAAATTAAATTTATTTTTTAATTATATTTTTTGATTGGTTATAATAATTCATCCGCGTATTACGCGGGAATATATACTCGTGTATATATATACTAGTATGAAACCCGTGTACTACGCGGGATCATTTAATTATTACTTTTATTTTATATTTTATAAATTAAATAACATGTGTCATGTAACAATTCAACATTAAGTAGGAAGTTTTTTTTTAAGCTAGACAACTACTTTCATCAATATAAAGAATTTACAAAAAATTATACTCCATCCGTCCCATTTTAGCTTTCGCACTTACTGTTCCACGCTGTTTAAGAAAAGTTACTTTTTTGACCAACTTTATTGACTTTTAAGGGTATTGTAGTATTTTTAGGTAATAAATAAAATGTAAAGTAATGTTATGTGTGTGAAAAAGGAGTGACAAATTTGAAATTAAAGTAACTTTTGAGGTAGTTGTATAAAGTGATATTTCCTTTTTTGGGGTGTGAATGTTATTGTGGGACAAACAAATGAGGAAAATGTGAAAGCTGTTATAGGACGGAGGAGTAACTTTTACTCCTAACTTTTAATAATGTGACATATAATTAAATCATGTGTATAGTTAATATGTATGTACATATATTCTAATTTTTTGAAATAATATTGACTTGTATTTTTTTTAAATATTACCTTATAACATAATACAATTGAGGTGCCACCATGCGTAGGTCGTCATTGATGAGGCATGACAACGTATAAGAAAAATAATATTTTTAATTAATATATATGTTTTTAATTAATTTTTTTTCTAATTATATACATTTTTTTATTTGTTACCACATATATAAACAATTAAATAAATATTTTTAATTATATTTTTTTCTTAATTTCTATAATTTTTTTAAAATTTATTACCTAATTGATATTCATTATTAAAAATAAGAAATATATTATTTTAAAAAAGATATATTAAATAAAGAAGTTAATTGAAAGTAAATAAGACAATTAAATAAATATTTTAAATTAATATCTTTGTCTTAATTTCTATAGTTTTTTTAAAAATTTATTACCTAATTGAGATTCATTATTAAAATAAGGAACACATTATTTTAAAAGAAATATTAAATAAGAAAATTAATTAAAAGTAAATAAGAAAAAATATATATTATTTATGGAAAATAAGGTCAAATATTTTATAATGAATTAAAAAAAAATTATTAAAATATTTTACATTGTAACACCCCAATATTTTATAATCCATATTTTCGTAAATTTGACTTTTAAATAAAATTATATTATTTATTTTAGTATATTATATCTTTTATAAATAATATATTTATATATATATATAATATTAATAATAACGTGTGTGTGCAAGTGGTAGAGTTTTGGATAAGACAAGTTTTAGATAAGGATAAGAGTGATATGTGGGTGTGTGTTGTGTGATCAACTTGATCACAAAGTTGCTATTATAATAATATTAACATTTGGATAAGAACTGAAAATTTTGGATAAGGAAGTACGGAGGAACCAACTTTTCCACAAGTTGCTTATGCATATATGTATGTATGTATATATATATACCACTCACACTCACATACATATATAGCTAACATATACACCCACACACATATATATATATATATATATATACAACGCATACATATGTATATATAAATTTCACACACTGCACCTTTCGTAGATTACTCATTTTGTTATTAGTTTTTAGCATGATATATATGAAAATGTTCATCTCGAAGCGTAGATTCCAAATATATAATTCTTTTATAAAATAGATGTCATTTGAGCTAGAAAAGCTCCGTTGCAGTTTTTAATCCTTTAATGACATATTTTTTTCGGTGTGACATCGCTTTAATATTATAGGCCATTTTGAAGCTCTCCTCACGAGGATCACAAATGTATAATTAATTTTGAGTTTTGGCGTGAAATGAAAGATTTATGAAGAAACACACTTCACTTTCGAAATTGCATCGTTACAAACTTCGTTATTTTTACGTAAAATTGGTATACTTGTGATCCTCATCTTGCGAGGATTCCAAAAGTGTTTTTGAATTTTCAATCGGAATTGTATAACTCAAGTTGGGCCATTTTGTAATAAGTTTAAAGTTCAGTGTAAGTTTAAATGAGAATTTAATATAATGTAGGGACTTGATTGCAATTTATAAAAATATATTATATATAATAATAAATAAATCAACTATGCGTTTTGAATGCAATATCACTTTCGTTTTCATATGTATTATATTTCATTTTCATTTATACAAATATTAATTTAACTTTTTTACTTTAGATATTATTATAATTCTACTTTCCATTTATAATTATGATTTTTACTCTTTCATTAAATAGAATTATTATAATTTTATCACTATTATTATTTAAGTGAAAAATCTTTATTTTATATTTGTAATAAAATTAGTATATCATTTTCAAGAATTTTTGAGATCGAAGAGCAAATCTTGTCCACTCTATAATTTCCAAGAAAGATCAAGGTGGGGTAACTTTCACTCTTTACCAAATGCTACACTTTTATGTCATGATTGCTATGTTAAGATGTGGTATGTGTTACTTATATGTCATGTTATGTGTCATGTGTGCTTTTAGTTCGGTGACAAATATTTTCCTACTAACATCGTATTGGGTGACAACTCGCTGCTCACAGACCAACTAACACAATTTACTGGCTACGTCGGTTTAGTACTAAAATGTATTTCAAAGTATGCTAACATCGTACTGGGGTGACAACCCGGTGCGCACAGACCAACCAACACAAGTTATCGGACGACGATTTTGGTCTAAAATATTTTCAATGAGTTATGGAACGACAATGTGCAAAAGTAATTTATTAAAATTGACATGTGTTACATCTTATGTTATATTTGACATACATATTTATTTTTAACTGTGCAATCATTTTTAGTTAACCCACTGAGTGTATTTTAGACATTCACTCCTTCCACTCCAATCCCTTTTCAGGTTGAGGCTGTGACAGCGTCCGGGGCGGATGCGTTGCGTAAGAGTTTTTTATTAATATGATGTGCCAAAATCTTTTTATATAAATTCTTATGATATACTTTTGTATAATTTCCACTATTTATGATATTATATTAACTTTATTTTATGGTTCACGCCCGCATTTAAGGTTAATATTATCAAAGAATTGCGAATAAATCTCTCTTTCTATTTATTGAAAATTGGGGCGTGACATACATAGTTGCTATATATATGTATATATATTTTAAAATATACATAATATTAAAATAATATTTAAATGGAGTATTACTTTTTACTCATGATTATGATTTAATATTTCTTAATTAACTACATAATAATAATTCTATTTCCATTAATTGTTATTTTTAAGAAACTAATGTAATATATATATAATTAATTTATATATAATATTATTTTAAATATTCATAAATTTATAATGTAATTTTATTTTTGTAATTTAATTTTATTAGTTTCAAATTATATAAATAACTAAAGAAAATAAAATTTATAATTCATATGTCATAATTGAATAATTAAGATATATGTAAATAAATAATTATTAATATACTAAATTTAAAAAATTAATAAACATTTACAAACTCAATTTTAATGTTATTTGATATGAAATAATGATTTAACTTAAAAAACTTAAACTTTCGATTCTATACATGAATTAATTTTTTGATATCTTATTCTTTAGAGGTAAATCGATTCAAAAGTATTTGAATCGTCGATCCTCCATTCACTTGAAGAATACTTGAATTAATACTTTAGAGGTAGATTTTAAAGAATACTTGAATCGCTTCTTAAGAGGTAATATTTGAATCGATTTTTTTCTTGAAGAATCGATTCTTAAGATATATAAATCGATTCAAGTATTCTTGAATCGATCCTCTTACTCTTGAAAAATTGATTTTTAGGATGTAAATCTATTCAAGAAACCTTGAATCGATTCTCCATACTTGAATCGATTTTTTTTCTCTTGAAGAATCGATTCTTAAAAGGTAAATCGAGTAGTTCTCTTCTTCTTGAAGAGTACTTTTGCTTTATCGAAATAAATTTTTATACTTTTATAAATCAATTATCTAGAGAAACTTGTAGAAAGCTCCTATTTCTCTTTGGAGAATCGAATGTGTGTATTTAGAATGAATAACCAAAAGGTCTTATTCATAGGTCAGTGAGAGAGAATATTATATGAAATATTCTTTTTTCCCTTTATATATATGATTTAATTTTATATTAATTAATTTATTGCATTAAAAGATCTAGTAATTAATTAATGAAATCCAAATAAATAAATAAAATATTAAAAATTTAATCATTATTAAAAATAAGAAACACATTATTTAAAAAAGAAAACATTAAATAAGGAAGTTAATTAAAAGTAAATAAGAAAAATATTAATAAAAATATTAAAAATTCAAAAAATTGAGAAAATTACACGTCATATTAGAGCACTCTGGAGACGACACGTCAGCAAGAAAAGTTTCTGTCATAGTATACTTAAGATATATATATATATATATATATATATATATATATATATATATATATATATATATATATATATAAACTTAATTTTTTTTTATTTTCAATTTTTTTCTATCTTTTCAATTTTACTTAATTTAAAAATCATTCAATTTTAATCTTAATCGTCTATTTAATATTTTATATCTCATTCATAGATTCTATTTATGTCAATAATAAATTATTAAAATTTTAATTAATAATATAAATTTTTAATACTTTTGATCTCAGTCATGGATCCTATTTGCCAATGATAAATTGTTAATTTTTTAATTAATAATATAAATTTGATAAATATGAGAGATATTTTTGGCATATTTAATTAAGAGCTACTCTCTTGTGAAACGAATTTATATAAGACGGATTGTAAGACGAGTAGGTTCATTGTTAAAATAGGTTTGTTATATAGTATATATGTTTATTGGTGGTTAAAGTATATTTATAGTTAACCATACTATAACACCATAAAAACATACTTTAATTTAATATTTATCATACTTTAAAAAAATATTTTAATTAATAATAAGTATACTTTACCTATATAGCAATGATACTTTAACAATGGATCGACCTCTCTCACAACTCATATCAGATAATTACTGTCTCAAAATAGACTTTGTCTTTAATTAATTGTCAAATAATATACTACTAATTTTCAATTCATATATTATAATTTAATTTTTATTTACATAAAATATATAATCGGATAAAAAAACATAATATTCAATTAATTTATTTATTTTAATTTAAATTTAGAGTTTTATTATTATTATTATTATTATTATTTAATTTTAATATTTATTTTTAATTTTATATTTATTCTAAAAATTCTTTTAATTTAATTTAATTTGCATAAAATTTATATTTTGATAAAATAAAAAAATATTAAACTAATTTATTTAATTTTAATTTAATTTTGATTCAATTTTTTATTGTATTTATTTTAATTTTGATATATATTTTTAATTTAATATTTACTCTAAAATAGCCTTTTAATTTAATTTAATTAATTTATTTTAGTCTAAACATTATGTTCATTTAATTGTTCAAAATTCATTTCCTTTTTTAATTGTTAATCTTGATTCATAAATAATAATAATCAGTTTGGGATGAATCCTCATAAAAATTTTAAATGTGACATGTAAGAGTAGAATTAAAAAATTATGAGAGAAATATATATCATGCAAAAGATCATATAAAGGCACGTTTGGACATTAAAAGACATAAAATATAGTTTTATAGGCTAAAATATTTTGAAGTAATAGTGCTCGAAAACATGTTTGATAAAAGTAGGGATGACAATTAGATGGGTATTTTTCAATATCCTAGGTATGAGTGGTATTGTTGTAAATAGAGTTTAAGTGAGAGGTTAATTATTTTGATCATTTTACTATTTTAGAAAGGTGTAGACTTTTTTTTTACGAACAAAAATAGAAAAGATGGAGATATTTCCGGGAAGGAGGGAGTAATATAATTTTTTTTAAAATATTAATTTAACCATTGAAATATAAATATATATAATAAATTAATATTAAATAGATACGGGTAACCCGTGAATATTTATATATGGATTTGAGATGAGTAAGAGTATTATATTGGACGGGTATAGATATAATAAGTTGTTTGTATTTAAACAGATACGAATACTCCCTAAATAAGCATGTACCCTATATATTGTTATCCATAAATACAAGTAAAAATTAATAATATAAAAATAAGCATACGTACCATACGATTTAATTGATAAAAATTAATAAAACTATTAACACACACACACACACACATATATATATATATATATATATATATATATATATATATATATATATATATATATATATATATATATATATATCAGCTGTAAATGTAATTTCACCATAAGAAGATTACTAATACTCTCATCTGAGTCAATCTAAGGTTGGTCTTCGAGAGACCTCTTCAAGTGAACCCAAAAAACTTAATTTACAACATTTTTAATTAAGAAAAGTCAAACAGGATGCCAACAAATACCATAAAAAATGGCGGAGAGATGAAAAAGAAGAAAAATAATTCATTACTACAGCATGCCAAAAACCAATCATAAGGCCGAGGCAAATTATTTCACAAAGAGAACTCAATCATTGCAGTGAAAAACATCATATGATAAGACTTGATCCAAATATTCAGCCATATAATCCTAAGTAATTTTCTTAAGTGCATCCAATTGAAATATTAAGAGATCGCATACCACTAACAATATCAAACTGGTGAAAGTGAATTTGTTTTGGTAGGTGTAGGTCGAATTATGGACTATGTATCATAAGTTTCTGCTAAAAAACAATGAATCAATACAAAAGACAATTTTTTTCTTAATTAAAACTGTTATAAATGAAGTTTGACGGGTGCACTTGAAGAGGCCTTTTGAAGAACAATCTTGGACTTACTCGGATGAATATTGGAAATCTTCTTATGTTGAGATGACATTTCCATCTGCTTATCGGGTCTTCCATTGTCAATAATGTTCATCACTATGGAAATGTTGTTTTCACCGTTTGCTATTGATGTTATTAAATGTATTTTCAGTATCTGGTGCCCAGGCGAAATGCAGCCTTCTTCTGAAGGTATATAATATATAATTTCTCCAATAAAAATTGTGCCTTCGAGGATTTATTTAATTATGTATATAGGATGATGTTATGAGCATATAAAGAGTGAGCTGCTATCCAGAAAAAGAAGCATGAATGAAGCATATAAAGACATCATTCTAGTTAAATCCAACAAATATATGATACACTGATTAAGTTAGTTAGGTTATGAGCACACCAACACTGGTCATTTTCTATTGCTTATGCATTGTATTACTAATTGATCTAATCTTAAAACTGAAATTTAAAACAAAAACAATATCCGATTTCAATTTTAGGGCTACAATTACTTGGCAACAACCCTATTATTATGTTAATTAAAGAAATGCGTTATAATTAAATTATGACATAATTCATGAAAACAATAATTGATAATTAATTTAAACTTAACAAATTAAATGAGGCTTACATTAAATGAGGTCTGACTCAAGTTAAATAAGCCCAATTCAAATGTAGTCTAACCCAAGTCAAACAAAGTCTGGAAAGGTCAAAACCTACAGAATAGATGTCAAATCAAATATTGACCAATTAAATTGCAGGGATTAAAAAGTTCGAGCTCGCTGAATTAGATCAAATCATCCATTGACCAATCAAATTGCGAGTTATATATGAGACTTCCTCACCCTTGACTTATATAAGGAGGCCTCCTCCATTCATTCTAGATACACCGAGAGCGATTCTCTACGAAGATTAAAGACTTCAGAGTTATCTGAATAGTTCTTCGAATTCTTCAAGTGAGTCCCCTGTTTTTAAAAAGGAAATGTGTTAATTTTTTTATTTTTGTGGGACAACCCAAAAAGAAAAGTGTGTCAATATCTTTGGGACGGAGGGAGTATTACATTTCATTGAAATCTTATTACTTATTATCACATTTTAATGAAAAGAATCATCACATTTTATTAAAATGTTATCACTTTTTATTTATATTATAAATTATTAATGAAATAATACATTCTACTGCTATCATTTTTTTTTATCAATTTAATACTTATTTTTTATTAAAATTTTATTATTTTCTATCCATCCTAGCAAGACGGCCTGATTTTTTTATTTTTTATTATATATATATATATTTATGTAAGTGTCTTAATTAATACTCCCTCCGTCTCATACCACCACTCACATTTTTTTTATTCGTTCATCTCACAAAATTCTTCACATCCTAAAAAGTGAAAGAAACATTTTAACCAACAACTTTAAAAGATGCTTTAATTACAATTTTGCCACTTTTTTCATACACAAATCATTCTTTTCCTCTTAAGCTTGAGCTTGAATCTGAAATGTTCAAAGTTTAATTTGCTCCAGCTTGAATTTAAAATATTCGAAGTTTAATTTGCTCTTCATTTCGTCATTTTTTTTATCAGGAAAGGAATTATTATTATTAAAGGGCACCAGAGGTACCTAAAAATGCAAGAGTACAAATACAGTGAAATCAAATCCTAATATATATTAAAAGTACCAAGGCTTTGTAAAATATTTTTTTTCCTAATTTGCCATCTCCTTGTTTCATTATTTACCTTAATGCACTTATTAATTACTCTAATAATATTATTCATTTGTTAATTTAATTTTTACCAACCCTTATTAGTTATTACTCTTCCGTCTGTTACTATTACTCTTCTATCAGTTTTTACTCCATTTATTTGTTTTCTTTTCACCTTCCCAACCCTTGAGCTCCTGTACATTAGTAAAACTCGATCAAATAATATTTTCGGTCCACATCTGCTGTGTAAATCGTCTTTATTCAAAGCTCCACCGCGCCTTCTCTGCCCTCATACCATTGCAACAACTTCAATCTTGCGAAAAGTTTTTTTAACACAGTGACACCAAACTACGCCTCTATTTTGATAGTGCATTATTTCTCTTTTATATGGTTGAGCCCTAATTTCATTATTTTCTCTAATCATAGCTTTGTTTGAAGTTGTTGGAGTTTAAATACTATGTCATGAGTATATATTTTGCAAAACATATTGTGTTTGCTCATTGTATTGCTAATTCGTGTATATGATGGAAACTGGTTGAAGTCCCACAAGGAAAGAAGATAAATTAAGTCATTGATGTACAATGACTGATTCAGCAATTGAAGGATCATAGAGCAGATTGATTTGAGTGACATTATTAAAGAAAGATTGCAAGCAGATTGAGGTGGTTATTTTTGGAAGAGATCTCAGTTCCAACAAAGGCAGAATTAACAAGCTTATTTATTGGAGAGTTCAAGAGCAAAAAGATATCGAGAAATATACTCTTGTGTGAGTTTGTTGGAGTGGAGAGAGTTCTTTTGAATATTTTCTTTTCGTTTCTTGTTTTATTTTTTGAGGAAAATTCTTATATTATCAACGTCAAGAGTGTTGTAAATCAAGAGGGATTCTTAATTACAAGTCCTAGGGATATGCCAAAACTAGAGTTAGATTCAAACGAGATAAGTGGTTGTGATAGGGTTGTCAAGTTGTTGTCAAAGTCGTGTTGTAATCTAATGGATGGTTTAGAGGGAGAAACGTGGTCTTCCCATTTCTATTCTATGATGTTTTATTTCATGATACTTTCATATCTGTTTGTAGAACATCAATCTTAAGAATTACATTTGGCATCAGAGCAGGTTGTCCTTTTATACCTGTGCTAATTTTTTTCACTCTCCGTATCATGAGTTCTCGTGATACTAGCTTTGCTGTTTGCCCCCTTTCTTGGATGGATCTAATTATTCTTATTGGAAATCCATGATGGTAATTTTTTTGAAGTCCATTAGAGATGGAGAAGTCTGGAAGGCCGTAGAGGAAGGATGGACTCATTCTTTCACTACTGACAAGGATGGGGTTAAGAAACTCAAAACTCAAGGCTGGATGGATAAAGAAAGAAAAGACGCAGTATTCAACAATAAGGCACTTTACGCTATTCTATATTTATTGGATGTTCAACATCATTCCCTTACCTCGAAGTGTGTTGAAGCCAATGAGGCTTGGAAGATTCTTAAACTTCAATTTGAAGGAACAAACTCTGTAAGAAATTCAAAGATCCTGCGGCTGATGATTGAATATGAGGGTTGATGATGAAAGAGAATGAGAATATTGATGCATATTACTCTCGATTCTCGTCAATCATCAATCATCTACATCTTTTGGGAGAGTATTGCTGAAGAGAAGCAGATCCAGAAATTCATGAGGACCTTACCCCAAAAATTCAGCGAGAAAGTCACTGCTCTGGAGACTTTCAGTAAAATTGCAAAGTTCAGTCTTGATGAACTTATAGGTGATCTTAGAACCTTCGAAATAAATAAAAATTTTGATCATCTTATCATTAAAGAGAAGTCAGTGGCGTTCAAAACTCTTTGTGGCTGAATTTGAAAAACACATGAGTTTTCTCACTAAGAATTATGGGAGGATAATGAGAAGGTTTAAAGAAAGATCACCAAATCAAAGAAGAAATGCTAATCGCAGACCTGGTGGAGAGAAGAATAAATTGATCTCCTCTGAATAAAAAATCGACAAAGAACAGTGTCGAGAATGCAAGGAAATAGGACACTATCAATATGAGTGTCTGATGAGCGTTTTTTTTGCACGCAAAATTAATCCCCAAGTATTAAGGATATCAATTGCAGCTTAAGCAAGCGACCAAGTGAATATTGAACCCAAAGGACGACATATTATCAATTTAATTATTTACTAAATTAATTAAGACGAATGTGAATAAAAGTTTGTGGTTTCAATTATTAACTACTATACAATTAATTAAAATAACAAATAAAATAAAGTCACTTAGAAGCACTATACCAAAAACGCTGATAGATATCACTAAATAGACATCAGTTTATAATAAAACTGATGTCTTTTCATGTAAAACCAATGTCTTTTCTTAAACCGATGTCTATCAGTGTGAGAAAACGCTGATAGACATCAATTTTCAAAGAAAATGCGCTGATAGACATCGGTTTTCTTTAAAGTGATGTCTATTCTGAATTAAAAAAAAAATGCACTGATAGACATTGGTTTTTAATAATCGATGTCTTTTCTTGCGATGTCTATTCGCACATCTAAATAAAATTCGCTGATAGATATCAATTTTTAATAACCGATGTCTTTTCTTGCGATGTCGATTCGCAACTCTAAATAAAATCTGCTGATAGACATCAGTTTTGAAAACGATGTCTTTTGCGTGATGTTTATTCCATAATAGACATCGGCTCCTTTAAAAATAAGCTGATTGACATCGGTTTTGTGAAACCGATGTCTTTTTAAATTAAAAATTAAAAATTTTTAACGGGATTAGAACTTGACTCTCAAGACTTGCATTCCCTAGGCTTAACCAACAATGCCAATTTACTTTTGTTACATTTATTGGAAAAAATAATATTAACTTAAAAAAGACAAACCCTAAAAAGTCTTTATTTCATTATCCCGCCAAAACACTTAAAAAAATTTAGGGATTCCCGGCCACAACCTAAGTCTTCCCTCTTTGCTGAAATCGCGATTCCACGAGCAAGAAGCACAACCGCAGTCATCGTTCAGGTGGTAGAAAGACCCACTATCGTTTCTTTGGCCGTTCAGCCATCGATGTTGGCCACGCCGTTTCTTTGGCCAACAAGCCATCGATTCTTTACACCGCTGCGGTTTGCTTCATTGATTAACGCGGTTCTCACTATCCTCACTGATAGCGCAGTTTTTTTACGCGTGATTCTTAGCCACTGTCAAATCTATCACCAATTACAGAGGCGCATAGCGCCACTGTTCCTTCCCGTCGCCCAAACTTCTCATTGCTTTGAGCTACACGGCTGCTGTTATCATTACCTCCAGCCGTTGTTTGCCCTATTCCTGAAAGGTTGGTACTGCTATTTTTGTAGTTATGTTTATAAAAAAGGCTTTTTCTTCACGCTTTCTCAAGGTTTATAGGTTCATCTAATCGGATGATGTAAGTTTTTGATGTTGTTCAGTATTTTATATGTTTTGGTGGTGCAACTTGGGTGATTTGTTGATAAATTCGAATATTGCTCATCTCCTCTAGTTACTAGTTATAAGTTCATAGCTTATCTATAGTTTTCATAGGCCCTTGTGGTTTACTGTTGATTTGGATGTTTTAAATTAATTGGAAGGAAAATGGAGAGATGAAAGTGGTAGTTATAATTGGTGGCCATCTCCTTCTTCTTCCTCTCATTTCTTCGTGCTTTTCACTGACAATGCATGTGTTGTTTCAATAAATCTATTCTACTCTAATATTCAGCATAGATATTATGTAAATCACTGTCAATAATTGTGGCTATCCCACCCTCACCCCACGCTCCATTATTTAACCAATCAGCAATCCTATCCATTTTTTAATCAAGATTTGTTCAAATGAAAAAAAATAAAAAATTACTTGGAGTACATGATATTATACTGTGGGGTGGGGATTGATTCAAGTCAAATGTAATTTATTTTTTATAATTGTTAAGAGTATTAACTCTTTGCAATTCATTTGAACAAATTGGTTCATATGAAAATGATTGTTTACAAAAGAAAATTTAGGCAAACAGTATTAAAATACTTAAAAGCAAGTATATATTGTACCAAGAAATAGCTGAGTTTTTCTATTTTGCTTTTTCTTTGAGAGTTTATTATATAATCAAATTTAATTACAAATAGAAGTGCTTACTATTGGAATTAATTATCTGTTCTTTTTGGTTAATTAAATTGGTTTTTTCTTGATAAGATTGCATATGCTATTGATTGTAACTTTAATGTCTTGTTTTGGGGGTGTTGAGAATTTTTTTTTATTTCTTGTTCCAATTAAAAGAATATTAAACGTTTTTCTTCAAAATTTTAGTGGTTTATTTTGCTCTGCCCTTTTCTTATGAGGTAAATAGTTTGCTATACATAATATATTCTTGATTTTCTTATTTAAATTATCTTCCATTGGTAGTTTGGATCAAAACTTTCACAAATATATAGAGTCTGGCCTCACACTTACATTCAATGATGGTATGTCTCATTATTTTTGTTTGACTGTAATTTCTATTCTAAAACTAGTTTAAATGTGAAATGAATATATTAAAAATAAAATTTAGTTAATGATCTCACTTGCTTGTTGGAGTTCACTTTATTCTTTTGATACTTATTCACTATTTAGTTAATGATGTTTATTTTAAGAAATAAATTCACTTGCGTGTTAAGATTTCTCATCGCATTAAATACCATTTTCTGGAGTACCTCGGAAAAATATATACTATAGTAATACTTGCAATCCGGATAATTCTGTAACAAAAAAGAATAATATTATTTTACTAAGATGTTATCCATATTTTAGGTTTTTTTATTAAATTGATTTATGAGTTACCATCTAAATAATTATTATCTTTTTTTCCTTATCTAAAAATCTATTTTTCACTGATCCAACTAGGTTCCACATTGAACTAGCTTGAGCTTCGTAACTCAGTACTTGCAGCATTGCCATGGTGATTGCAGAAGTAAGTATTATCAATACTCTTTAAATGAGCTGCATCACATGAAGTAATTTGGATTGAAGTAATATTCATTTTAGTGTAATATTCATTTTAGAACAACTTGTTTCTGTTACTTCATTTTATTGAAAAATCTTAAAACAAGATTTTCTTATCCACGAAAAATAACTTAAACTGCTCTTGTTTTAATTGAACAAATTTTGAGTGATGATCGATATTCCATTTCTCTCACGATATTCCATCATGTGACTTAATTCTGTATTTATCGTTTAAGGTTTCTAAGGATGAATTTACATGTATGTATGGCATGGATGATTAGCAGTGCAAGAGAGAGAATAAAATGATGTTTTTAATTAGTTAGGATGGAATATATGAAGCACTATATTCAATATTTAATAACTTTAATTCATATATAGTTTTGGGAAAAAATATATAGTCGTTCTATGTGATTGGCCCTACCTCCTCTAATTTTCGCAAGGTTTACCGATATCTACAACAAATACATTGTAGCCCGGGTTAAGTAGAACTGACATCAACAAAATGGATAAAACATAAAGATCGTTTATCAGTTGAGTACAATAAAGGAGTAGACAATTTCTTGCAATTTACAAAGGACAATGTCGGTTCTAGTGTCATATCGTGCCCTTGTTCAAAGTGTGAAAATCTAAGGAGAGGTGATATAGACGTCATAAGGGCACATAAGTTAACTAATGGTATGGATATGACATACACAACATGGATATGGCATGGAGAATAAACTTCTGGTGTGTTTGCTAGGGATAATGATAGTGATCAGGTTGATCAGGCTGAACATGAGGACTTTCCTGATGAACCCCTTGATGATATGGTGCACGATGCCTATGATGAGTGCGGAAATCCTGATAAATTGAAGAAACTACTTGAGGATGCAAAGAAGCCTTTATATCCTGGATGCACAAAGTTCACAAGTTGTCAGCCATTGTGAAACTATATAACTTGAAGACAAGATATAGTTGAAGCGATAAGAGTATGAACGAGTTGCTTCAATTGTTAGGAGAGATGCTCCATTCTAATAATGAATTGCCTATAAAGTTGTACAAGGCAAAGGAGAGCTTGGCGTCATTGGGAAGAATTATCAACAAATTCATGCATGCCCCAATGATTGCATCTTGTATCGCAAAGAATAGGCGAATCTTTCTACATGTCCTACTTGAGGGGATTCCAAGTGGAAGATGTGTAAGAATGGAGAGGTTAGAGATAAAGTGCTGGAGAAAGTGTTGTGGTACTTCCCACCTATTCCGAGATATGTTCCGTAATAAGACTATGTCAAAACAACTAAGATGGCATGCAGATGAGAGAGTTTAGGATGGTTTCCTTAGTCATCCTGCAGATTCACCAAATTGGAAAATCATTGATTGTAAATGGTCATTTGACGATGATAAAAAAAATCTTAGATTGGCATTGTCAGCAGATAGGATCAATCCTTATGGGAACATGTCATCAAAATACAGTTGCTGACCCGTAATACTAATCACATACAATTTGCACCCAGAGTTGTTTAAGAAGAGAAAGTTTATGATGCTAACTCTTTTGATCTCTGGCCCTAAGCAACCTGGCAATGACATTGATGTTTACTTGGTCCCTTTAATCGAGGACCTGCAACGCTTATGGGTTGGTATTAATGCATATGATGCATATCAAGATGAATCCTTTCTTCTTAGAGCTGTCCTATTATGGACGATCAACGACTTTCCAGTATATGGGACCTTGTCAGGTAGCTACACAAAAGGGTATCAAGCATGTCCAGTTTGCGGTGAGTCCACGTATAGTGTTAGGCTGGAGATAGTAAAAAGATAGTGTATATAGATTATAGGATTTTTCTTAAACAAAAGCATCCTATGCGAAGGCAAAAGAAATCATTTAATGGTAAAGCTCAGCACAACCTAGCCCCAAAAGCATTGATTGGAAAAGAGGTTTTCAAAAGAGTTTCTAAAATCAATTGTAAATGGGGAAAAGAGAAAAAGGGTAAAAAGAAAAAAGGCAGGGGTGCTAAGAAGAAAGATGTTGTATGTCACTCTTGTTGGAAGAAGCCATCAACATTCTTTCAACTTTAGTATTAGTAACATCTAAATGTAAGACATATCCTTGATGTTTTGAGAAAAATGTTTGTGATAGACTAATTGGTACACTACTTAACATTTCTGGAAAAACGAAGGATGGAGTGACAGCAAGAAACGACCTTATGGCTATGAATGTAAGGCTAGAGTTGGAACCTGTCGTTCAAGAAAAAAGAACATATTTGCCTCCTACTGTGTACACATTAAGTAGGGAAGAAAAGATTAAAGTGTGTGAATCTTTGAGTAAAATGAAGTTGCCAATATGTTATTCTTCCAACTTTAAGAAGTTGGCTTCGACTGAGGATTCAAAGTTGGTTGGCCTCAAGTCGCATGATTGTCACAATTTAATGCAACAGTTACTTCCAGTTGCAATTCGTGGCATCTTGCCCGATAATGTTAGACATGCCATCACCCGATTGTATTTTTTCTTCAACGAACTTTGCAGTAAGGTGATAGATGTTTCGAAGTTGGATGCTATGGAAGAAGAGATTGCCATTACTTTGTGTTTACTTGAGAAGTATTTTCCTCTATCATTCTTCGATATCATGATACATCTATGTGTTCACCTTGTGCGTGAGGTCAGCTATTGTGGGCCCGTATGGTATAGATGGATGTATCCATTCGAGAGATACATGAAAGTCTTGAATGGCTATGTGAGAAACCACAATCACCCGGAAGGGTGTATGGTTGAGTGTTATATTGCAGAAGAGGCGGTTGAATTTTGCTCGGACAATTTATCAAATGTGAGTACAGTTAGAATTCCAAATAAGGCTCATAAGATAGAGCTGACCAAGGCATTATCAACCCGTCAAGTGGTCTGTGTGAGTAAGGAGGAATTGGAGCAAGCACATCTCCATGTATTGACAAATGATGCAGAGGCAGACCCTTACATTCGGTATTTAATCTTACAAATAACTTTATATTCGTGAAATCATTTTATATTAGGACTCTTATATGAAGGGCTTATCATTAGTAAACATTTGGAGCACTTGAAATCTACATCCTACTCTAGATCAAGGACCAAGAAATGGTTACAAGATCAACACAATAAATCATTCATAAGCTGGTTGCGAGATCGTGTAAGTACTATAAATATTATATTACACTGTATCTATTATGAATTATGCTTCAATAAAAAGACCGTTTTAATATAAAGTCTGCAATATACGTTGATAATGATGAGCACTCACATTCTGGTCATCCTCATTCCACAAGGATGAAAGTGCTAGCTCATGGACCTAGCTTCAACGTGTTCAAGTATCATAGTTATCACATTAATGGGGTGACCTTTAATACAAAAGAGCATGACAATATGTTATTGACTCAAAACAGTGGCGTAAGCTTAGTTGCAGAAACCATGCAAGCCTCTGGTACAAAAGATAAAAACCCCATTGTGTGTGACATGGTATTTTATGGTCTTATTGATGAAATATGGGTGTTGGACTATCTACATTTTCAAATACCAGTGTTTAAATGTAATTGGGTGGACAATAATACTTGTATCAAAGTCGATGAGCTTGGTTTCACATTGGTAGATCTGCACAAAAATATGATTCAAAGATGATTCATTTATATTGGGTATTCTTGCTAAACAAGTGTTCTATCTGGAGGATCCCACAGATCCAACATGGTGTGTTATGCTTGCATCTCCGGCAAGTGAGTATGTTGTTAACACAGAGAGCGGTGATTTAGAAGATGGACCGATCACCAATCAAGGCTTTAGTAGAGAATTACCATCGATAGATCCCATCATTGCAGATGAAGATGAACCATCTTGCATGCATGAAGATTGTGACGACATTTGGGTTAATAATCCAAAGTCATAAATATGCTACAAGTACGGCACAGTTGCAACTTATAGTACAATGTTTTACATTACCCTTAACACATGTATTTAATTATGCACATTTTAATGTATGGTGTTTTTTTGCATTGATCTTTATCTTTTCATATCTTTATTGTGTCAAATTCTGGTTTTAGGTATGGCAGGTCGTAAAAGTAAAATACCACGACTAGAAAAAATTACTAAAGAAGCAAAGAACATTGATGAGCACATGGAAAAAATTGTAGAAAAAAATGTACCATCAAGTCAGTAAGTGGACAGAAAACCAAATTTGAAAACAAAAGAGGACCAACACACATGCACCTCTTGGCTATTGAGAGAACTAGTGGAGTCAAAAAAACAGTAGAGTTTAATCGTAATGGAATACCTATTGGAAAAAATACTAATGAGATGCAAAGTTACATTGGTGTTCTTGTGAGAGAGAAGGTGAGGATTACATATGAAAATTAGAAGAAAGTACCAGAGAATGTGAAAGAGCAAATATGGGCTGCAATCAATGTACGTAAAAGATTATGTTATAATAACTTATGTCTATGGTATGTCTCATGATATCTTTATTGTCATCTTATAGATGAATTTCAATGTTGACACCTGCTGGAGAAAGGGGTGTTTGAAATCTGCTTGTAGTAAGTGGAGAAAATTTAAAACAATGCTAAACAAACGATATATTTCTAGAGCTACTACAAGTGAGGAGGTAAATCAACCTGACGATTATGTCCATATTACCCCAGCTGATTGGAGAGAGTTTGTCAGTACTCACTTATCCGAGGAGTTTAAGGTACATATACTAAAAATAACAATGTTTAAATATATTTCATTATTTGTTATTTAACATTAGCTAATCTTCTGTTTTCCATATTTGTTTGATTCTTTAGAGTGAGAGCGAAAATCATAAAAAAATTCAGCAACGAAACAAATATCCCCATAAATTAGCATGCAAAGGTTATGCAAACTATATAGAATAAAATGTATAGTTCCAATATCTAGCTACTTTTCTGATGTTATTAGTTTGTTAACATTTAATTACGACTTTATTTACTACTAAATATTATTATATCTTTTTTTATTTAGTCCTCGAAGTTGAGTGGCCACACGGAGATTGATAGAGCTACTCTCTGGATTGAGAGCCGAAAAAATAAAAAAGAGAAGTTGAAGGAAAAGAGCTCAGTGAAAAAATGACTAAAATAGTAAGTAAATGAATGAATGCATAGGAGATATAGTAATTGTGTGTTAATATTGGCTCAAAATATAGTAAATGTGTGCTGACATATTTTCTAAATCATTTTTATTACAGAATGAATGCATAGAAGAGATAAAAAGTGGATCCCAACAATTCCATGGGATCAAAGATGGTATTCTTGCTAAAGCTCTTGAAACGAGTGAACATGGAGGTCGAGTGAGGGGTATTGGGGGTAACATCACCCCACATCATTCTTTAATCTTCCAAGGAGTAAAAATGGTGATAAAGTAACAAATAGTGAGATTCTTGCAAGTAAAGAGAGAATAGAAGCTGTTATTTACAAAAATCACGAAATAAGCGACATGGATGATAAAGGTAGTTGTTCAGTCAAGAGACCTACATCAACGGATACTGCTAATCACGTGAGGAATGATGAATCTGAAAATGAAGAAGAGAAGGTTGAGAAGAAAGAAGAGAATGTTGATCTCACCCCTAATGTAAAGATGAACAAGAAGGTTGCTAATGATTTACAAGAGATTTGTGAAAATGAGTGGTTGACTGCTCATGATAAAAAAGACTTAAAGGTATAACACAATTTAATATGTGATGTCATTTAACATTTTTTACAATGTTATCTAAATTAACAAGAGATCTTATTATAGGGAGGAAAAATTGTGGCATTGAGCTTTGAGTCAGGGACATATATTGCTGGATACGGAACAATTATAAGAGTTGATAGAGAAAGGGATAATTGTATGTGAGTTGTAATTGACGAAGCTGTTGATTCAAATGCATCATTGCCATTACCCACATGTGAACGTCAAAGTATTGGTAAGGCAGTTGGATATGATGTCTCATGCCCAATTCACTTAATGAATTTAAAGTTTAAGGTATTCACTTTTATCTATCTAATATTAGAAGTTTATACAATACATTTGATTATCATACTAATGGAAAATTTTACTTTTATTTAACGTAGAAGCATGAAAAAAAGAAGGTAGAAAATGAGCCTTCCATTGATTTTACAAGAGTGTCAGGTAGTCTACGTGGGGTGTTTATTTGTGCCAACGTAATTACACCAAGAGCCATTGAAATTAAGTTGGATTTAGATGTTTTTATCCATGAGCATCAGTTGTTTGTCAATATTGAAGATATTGTGCCATTTTGCAATTTGAATCTAATTTCTAGCACATGCATCGAGGTTTACATATTGTAATTCGTATTTTAGTTTCCACAGTTTCTCTCTTTAATTGAGTAAAATATAAGAGTTCTTTTTTACATCTTTTTATTAATGTGGTAGGTACATTTATCAAAAGTTGAGAAATCAGAACAAACTTAGTCATATCAAATTTGTTGATCCATGCAAAGTCAGTCACAGTCATTGCAACAAAAAGGAGAAACAAAACCTGAATCTACAGAATAGGACACGAGCTCTATCAGATGGATTGGGTGCCGCAAAAGCAGATCAATCATGTATAGTGCCATGCAGTGTGTAGTAAGTACAAAATCATTTGACAGATTGAATCCATATCTGATACATTAAAATTTTGCACTAAAACGTCTTGCGATTATGTATAGTAACCACTGGATTCTCACTATTATCTTTCCATTCAAGGAGGAGGTTTTCTTGATAGATCCCTATCATGATGGCATTAATGATAGTTTGTGGAAACAAGTGGTTGATATGTATGTTATTGTTTCATCCACCCATATTTCTTGAAAAATAATACTTTACGAAAATCTTTTATTATTATTATTATTATTATGAATTTTACTAATATTTTTTTTATAATGCATTGGAAGGGCTCTACGTATGTTTAATGCAAGCACAAATGAAAAGAAGAAGAGAAAACATGGAAAGTAATTAAGGTACAATAATAAGCGGTTCGTCGGCTTAATTTTAAATTCTTAATAGTTTAATTTGTTAATGTTATGTTTTTAATATAGGCTCCAAAGCAACGAGATGAAGTCAGATGTGGTTTTTCTGTAATGCGATACATGAAACAAATATTGGAGTCAGATCTAAAATTAGATATCAACTCAATTCAATCATTGGTAAGTCAGATCATGGTGTTGATAAATTGGTTATGATTGAATAATAATTGTGTTTGGTGTTTATATATTATAGTTCATGCAAGACACTTACACTGATTCTAAAATTGATGAAGTGCGAGCAGAATGGGCTGAATGTGTACTGAAAAACATGGTTTGAGTACGTAAGGTAATAAATGGCAATCAGAATGTTCAGTAGTGATCTTTATGGTATGATATTATATTAACCTAATGGATGACAATAGTGATCATTATGGCATGATATTATATTAATTAAGATTGTAACTAGTGGATGATGATATGAGAATTATGTTGTTGGGCTGGACTAATTAATAATTAGTGTTGTCCAGGAACAGTTTTTTGTGCTAGGTTTTTACTGTCATTAATCAAGCAAAGCATGCAAATCATTGTTGATGCATTTATTTCTTTAATTATGGTATCTTGTGTTTTCTTACAAGATGTTTGGACATGGCAGGATGTCAAGTTTCTAAAAATCATTGCAATTTGTTCCAAGTATTTGTTCGAGAAATATTGGTGATATTGATCCGGTGCCTACATGGTAATTCTAGGCTGATTTTGCATAGTGCATTTAGAATTGTAAATAAATGATTTGGACATATTTTGGAGATTTTTAATGTATTTGGGAATGGATGATTGGACATGTTTTAATGTACTTAGGATTTGATGATTTGAAAATGTTTTAATTTATTTGAGATTAGATGATTTGGAAATGTTTCATTGTATTTGAGATTTAGATGATTTGGGCATGTTTAAATTTATTTGTGATTGGATGATTGGTTAGTTATGAAATATATATATAGCAGATATTGTATAATAAGACATCGCTTACAAACTGATGTCTAAAAGTATTAAAACACCGATGTCTTTTGTGTGAAAACTGATGTCTATTTAAGAAAAGACATCGGTGGAAAAGCGATGTGAAATGTGTGCTAACCGATGTCTTTACGTGGATAGACATCATAAATAAATCGATGTTTAATGTTTAAAAATAGATGTCTTTTCTAAGAAAAGACATCGGTTTTTAATCGATGTCTAACCAGTTATTAACCGATGTCTTTCTATTAAAAGACATCGGTTAATAACTGATGTCTTTTGTGTGACAGCCGATGTCTTTCCATTAAAAGACATCTGTCGATAACCCATGTCAAAGAGTGCAACCGATGTCTTTCGACAGAAATATATCGGTTTTTAACCGATGTCAAAGACTGTAATCGATGTCTATATAAAGGAAAAGACATCGGCCAAAAACCAATGTCTATCAGCGCCCACGTTTAATATCGGGGCCTTCAATATCGGCTGCTTGGTGAAATAGACATCGATTTTTAACCGATGTCTATCAGCGTTTTTGGTGTAGTGAAGAATACGAAAGTGGATCAAGTAGGAGAATAGGTAGCGCTAGGGTAATCTAGTTTCACTCATTAATTTCCCTTTCGTGTGTTGATGTCCGACTCTGCCTTGTAGAATATTGACGCATCACTAGGCCATGCAAACCTACTCTATAGACACAAGTAAATATGTGTGTAACACGCGTGAATAACCTTGGAGCAAGAGATATAATTTTACCCACCTTTCGAGGTACTATCAGTATCAATTATTTCCATGGCCAATTGGTACTCTAACCCGAAATGATCTCCCTTTATAGGTACTATAAAATTATCCTCTTTATCCGACTTAATAACTCGAATTTAATTAATAAGTATTTATATAAGATAGTTCTAATGAAGCTTCAGAGTCCCCTCACTTAGAATCATAACATGGAATCCTGTTCAGCGGTGAACGCACTCAATCTACAACCAAGATATATATTCAGACTCTATATACCAATTGAAGATGCACAAAACGACCTTGAATATGGATTGAGAAAGCACAATCATATATAAAATAAATCCACAAGTAGTGTTGTACGGATTTTACACACGAAAATTCAATTAATTTGTAAAACCTTCACAACCCTAGTTCTACCAAAAAGGCTCTAGCCCATAATGTTATGAAAAACAATCATGGGTGTTGGATAGATTTTAACCGGATGTCTGAAAAATTTACAAGATAAATTAGGAAACGAAATAAACCCTAGATGTGGCGTCGTCACGTCATTCTCCATCTTGAATCATCCTCCTAGTCCTCCTCTTGATTCCATAGACGAACTTTCAAATTGAAGGATGGATGGAGGAAAGGATGTGGATGATGGTTGATGGGTGATTCCCCCTTGTGAGATGTAGTATTGTTGTGTCCTCTCTCCAATTCAATTCCTTTCTATTCTCCCAATAATGATGTGATCTATATCCCTTTTATACTTGTAAGCTCTCCTTATGGACCTAGGATAGGCTTTTTTTAGAAAATATGCAAAAGCACATACCAGGGGTGTAAAAATCGATTCAGATGTGTCCCAGGCATGTGGTTCGACCTAGGATTCGACCTAGGGCTTGGTCGAACATGGTTGAATCGAAATCGGCGATTTTTAGCACTTCAGGCATGCGATTCGACCAGGGTTCGACCAAAATAGATGGTCGAACCAAACTGTCATGGTCGAATCACACTTGCACCGTCTCACTGTTTTGTGTATAACTTCCACATCCGGACTCCGATTTGAGTGATTTTTACACTCATACTATCCTCTCTTCCTTGGCTTTCTATCCATATAAATAACTCTCAGAAACTCCAATATTTGAAGGTGTAACAAGCCATGCAATGTAGCACAGTTGTTCTATTCGGCACAGTTAGCGCGACGTCACCATTTTGATAATAATTTTCTCGTTTGGATTCCGATTGAGGTGTTCCTTATGCAAAAACGACCATCTCTTCTGTGACTTTCCAACCATGCATCACACATCCAGTTCAGAACTCCAAACAAACACAAAAAAATTACACAAGTTGGATATGCGCTTTTCAGCATCCTTGCACCAATTTCACCTTTTCTCCAACTTTGCACTTTTGATCTTTTTTCCACCTTAAACACAATAAAACACCTCAAGTGTACCTTTTTATCACATATATTGAATATAAGACACTTGTGCTAATATATAACAACAATACTCATCAAAAAAGTTAAATTGGACACTAAAACACGGTTATTTTCACTCTCATCAATCCCCAAACTTACTTGTTGCTTGTCCCGAGGCAACAAAATAAAAATAAAGATAAAGAAAGTAAGAAAATTAGCGGGGAAACAAGGACTTTGACCAATACCCCATTCACAATGTAATTGGTTTTCAACTTAGGTCATGCAACTCTCATTAAATGTAATAATCAATTCATAGCATACAAGATAAGACAATCACCACCAATTCAAATGCTCCATTCACATGTTCTCCGCACTCAAGTGTAAAAGATTACATTTATGAGTTTAGGTGTTTACGCTCAAATTCAATTCAAGTGTATGCGTAATCATAAGCTTTCCTATTGTCTCAAACTCTCCACCAATAAAAGTATAATTCGGTAATGAGATCAAAAAGGACTTTTCTTTTGGATGTAATGTTTGCTCTTTGGTAAAGGTAGGAAATATATGGATAAGTGACTCAAAACTCGGATCAATCAAGCGTGCACTCCATCATGATCTTTCATTCTTCTTACTCACTTCAATTAAACACAACATCATTCTCAACTCTTTTACTTTTCTTTCAAGCACAACATTTTTTTCTTCTCTTTTTTTCACCTTCTCTCCTTTTTTTCTCTCGAGGTACCAGTTTCGGGCACTACCTCGCGCATCCTCCATAGGGTACTAAATTTAAGCACTACCCTAGGGTGTTTATTTTCATGTAGAACTAGGTTTAAGCATTACTCCATTATTTTCTTTAGATGATTTTCAAGCTCAATCACTTTTTCAACACCAATTTCATTCCTTCCCAAACTGTTAACAAACTCCATCAACGCACTTTGAAAAGCCATTAATTCTCTTATAGAAGGACAATCAAGGCTCAAAAAATTCAGATGCTCAAAGTAGTTATTTCTCGTAGGCTGCCAAAGAATGAGATTTTTAGGCTCAACAGGGCCAACTATGGATAAACATCATTCGGTAGGGAATTATTTGGCTAAGTGACTCATAAATCCAAAGATGACCTAAAATCATCTCCCATCATCTAACACACATGTAGTTTCAAGTAAGACAAGTGGCAAGTTCTAGAATACACACACAAAAACGATACTCACCAGAAAAGAAATATCATGTGATTATGTAACATGATCAATGAGGCTCAAAATCTCACATGGGCTTTTAACAAGTAACAGAGCACTCTTCATGGTAAGCAATATCCCACAAGTACACATAGAACTTCATACCACAATAAAACTCAAGTACACTTCCTTCATCAATTTAAAGAGCATATGAATTTTAGGCACAAATATAAGTTCATATGGATCACCAAAACCAAGATCTCAATCCTTCCACTCCTACTAATTAAAAGCACACATAAAAATTAGAATAAGGAAACAAGGGCACCTGATTTTTCTTCAATGTACGCACGAGCTCCTCGAGTTGTTCAACTCGATCGGGTCAAAGCCTCAGTTTACATGTTTCTATCATCAAAGCTCAACATACCTCATCATCACAGTTTCATCAATAATAAAATAAGAGAACTATAAGAAAGACTATATTGACTCCACACACTAGACACAACAACACAACACACTAAATATTAAGTAAGTTGCAAAAAATCGACATATCAACACCGGTTAAAGTATTAATACGCCGCAAAAAATCAACCCCCTAAAAAACAAATAACAAACGAAAGGAAAAATTATACCCCCGGTGTTCATAAGATGAGGTAAGTACATCACATCCCCCAAACTTAGTAAAAGCGTAAGTTGAAACTAAGTTTGAAAAGAGATGTAATTGTCGAAACGTGAGCACTTCAAATATAATTACTCCTCACTCATACAAAAGAAATAATAAGGTAATACAACGGAAGGGACAAGCCCCTAACAGACGCTCATATTTAATGTCAGAGAGTCACGATGGAATACCGCTTTGTAAACTACTGGATCAGAGGACGATCTTGTCCCATCCTCACCTTCAAATACTTTCTTTCTCTCTTCTTGTCTACACTCAGTACCTCACCTTTCTTGGTCATAAGTATATGATCTTTAGACTTACCTTCCTCCCATGACTGTCTAGACTCCTCCTTGTCAATCTTCCACTCAAATTTAGAATCATCTGTCTAATTAAATTCAAGATTAAACAAGTTAGAAATCACATCTATGCTCTTGCAAAATTGAATCTCCATGGGCATCTTCATTGCTTGATCAAGAGAGAAAACCACATTCTCATTATCCATCTGCAGTCTAAGCTTCTCGGCTCTCAACATCTTTTCTCTTTCCCACTTAGTTTCAGTTTTAAGCTCAGTATTCTGCTCTTTCGATGGTACATGAGTAGCATCAACATCATGTAAAGCATTCGGCATGGAAAACGGTGCCGAACGAGATGGTTCGACCTTTGTTACTGGTCGAACCAGGTGTATAGTGGTCGAACGGACCATCAAAAAGTTCAAACTCCTCGGTGCAGGTTGGCTCGACCATGGTTTGACCAACAGGGTTGGTCGAACAATGATGGTGGTGGTCGAACCCGACATCCATAGAAACAGAGTGTGGTGGACAGGCTGATTCGACCATGGTTCGATCAACAGGATTGGTCGAACCAACATGGTTTTGGTCAAACTGGGCGTCTGGATGCTCTAAAAGTTGCCCAGGTGCTTGGTTCGACTTCCAGGGTGTGGTTCGACCTGCTTTCTTGGTCGAAACGAGGTCGAATTGAGCTCATGGAGCTTCAGAATTTGTTTCCAGCATCATCGGTCCCCCATACTATTTTCCAAATCTTAATATGATGTCATGGCACTGCTGCGGATTCATTGTGCTTTGAGACGGGAACATTTATTTCTCCAACGTTTGTGTCAATTGATTCACGTTCCCGGCCATCTGCCCCATCAACAAGTCAAGTCCTTCATCTGCTTAGATACATCCTCATGATTTACATCAATTTTCTCCTCTAGCTTGGCCTTTAGACGATCTACTCTTGCATCATTCTCAGCCATGTATTGTTTGAAGGTATCTTCAACACTCCTTACTTCGTGCTGCTTCATACTAGGTTCCATTTGTGTCAAATCTGTAATCTGCCTTTGCTGGAATTCTAGTAGCTTGTTGATGTTAGCTAAACTAGAGACAATCTCATCATCCCTATTTGGCTTCACCACTTGATGTTCAACCTGCGCTACCTTGTCAAGTACATAAGATCCTCTTTCTCTCTCTACAGGCCAGTCACTTGAATTCATAGAGATGTCTTCAAATAACTTCTCTACTTCAAGTGTTGACTTAGATAATAGCGCTCCTCCTGATGATGCATCAATAAGAATTCGCGACTCACAATCCAATCCATAGTAGAAGATGCTTATGTAATGAGCCTTAGACATTCCATGCTGTGTACACTTCCTGTGCATATCTTTAAACATATCCCACGCCTCATGGAATTTCTCACCCTGATTCATAACAAATTGGGTGATCTCTTGCTTCATTCAAAAAATCCTTGAGGGTGGCATGTATCTCTCTAAGAACTTCTGCTGCAGATGGTCCCATGTAGTGCAGTCTGCTGCATCAAGATTCTTATACCAAGCTTCCGCCCTAATAATTAATGCAAACTTGAATAAAGCGATCCGCCTAGCATTATTATTAGCTCTAGCACCCTTTTGAGTGTTTGCATAATCAAGGAATTTTCGGAGATGCTGATATGGATCTTCAAAGCAACCTTCAGAAAAGGGTATTTCTATGTTAATAAGAGCGAGATGTATCTCAAAATCGTCATCTTCCCCCCTTGCTCCTATCAACCCCATATTGCCAATCCCATAGTTTGTGAAAATTTCACGTATGACAATATTTTTCGGATTTTGCCTTGCTTCGGCCATGTTTAGCGCTGTGTGATATTCCTTCTTTTCCTTCCTTTCCTTTTCCTAATGTACAAGTGCCTCAGAAAAATTAAAAGTCAGATAGAAATAGATAATCACAAATAAAGGTCTTAATCAAATTAGAAATAATAACAGCCGTCCCCGGCAATGGCGCCAAGAGCTTGATGCGTGTTTTCTTTGCACGCAAAATTAATCCCCATGTATTAAGGATATCAATTGCAGTTTAAGCAAGCGACCAAGTGAATATCGAACCCAAAGGACGGCGTATTATCAATTTAATTATTTACTAAATTAATTAAGACGAATGGGAATAAAAGTTTGAGGTTTCAATTATTAACTACTAAACAATTAATTAAAATAACAAATAAAATAAAGTCACTTAGAAGAATACGAAAGTGGATCAAGTAAGAGAATAGATAGCTCTAGGGTAATCCAGTTTCACTCATTAATTTCCCTTTCGTATGTTGATGTCCGACTCTGCCTTGTGGAATATGGACGCATCACTAGGCCATGCAAATCTACTCTATAGATTCAAGTAAATATGTGTGTAACACGTGTGAATAATCTTGGAGTAAGAGATATAATTTTCATGGCCAATTGGTACTCTAACCCGATATGATCTCCCTTTATATGTACTATAAAATTATCCTCTTTATCCTACTTAATAACCCAATTCAATTCAATTAATAAGTATTTATATAAGATAGTTCTAATGAAGCTTCGGAGTCCCCTCACTTAGAATCATAATATGGAATCTGTTCAGCAGTGAACGCACTCAATCTACAACCAAGATATATATTCATACTCTATATACTAATTGAAGATGCACAAAACGACTGTGAATATGGATTAAGAAAGCACAATCATATATAAAATAAATCCACAAGTAGTGTTGTACGGAGTTTACACACGAAAGTTCAATTAATTCGTAAAACCTTCACAACCCTAGTTTTACCAAAAAGGCTCTAACCCATAATGTTACGAAGAACAATCATGGGTGTTGGATAGATCTTACAGATGTTTGGAAAATTACAAGATAAATTAGGAAACAAAATAAACCCTAGATGTGGAGTCGTCGCGTCCTTCTCCATCTTGAATTCTCCTCTTAGTCCCCCTCTTGATTCCACAGATGAACTTTCAAAGTGAAGGATGTATGGAGGAAAGGATGTGGATGATGGTGAAGGGTGATCCCCCCTTGTGGGGTATAGTATCGTTGTGGCCTCTCTCCAATTCAATTCCTTTCTATTCTCCCAATAATGATGTGATCTACATCCCCTTTTATACTTGTAAGCTCTCCTTACGGACCTAGAATGAGTTTTTTCTTGGAAAATACGCAAAAACACGCACTAGGAGTGTAAAAATCGGATTTGGACGCGTCACAGGCATGTGGTTCGACCTAGGGTTCGACCTAGGGCTTGGTCGAACCATGGTCGAATCAAAATTGGCAATTTTTAGCACTTCAGGCATGTGATTCAACCAGGGTTTGACCAAAATAGATGGTCGAACCAAACTGTCAAGGTCAAATCACACTTGCACTGTCTAACTGTTTCATGTATAACTTCCACATCCGGACTCCGAGTTGAGTGATTATTACACTCACGCAATCCTCTCTTCCTTGGATTTCTATCCATATAAAGAACTCTCAGAAAGTCCAATATTTGAGGGTGTAACAAGCCATGCAATGTAGCACAACTATTCTGTTCGGCACAACTTGCGCGACGTTACCATTTTGATTATAACTTTCTTGTTTGGATTCCGATTGAGGTGTTCCTTATGCCAAAACGACCCTCTCTTTTGTGAATTTCCAACTATGCATCAAACTTCCAGTTCAGAGCTCCAAACAAACACATAAAAATTACACAAGTTGGACATGCATTTTTCAGTATCCTTGCACCAATTGCACATGTTCTCCAACTTTGCACTTTTGATCATTTTTTCACCTAAAACACAATAAAACATAATAAAACACCTCAAATATATATTTTTCTCACATATATTGAATATAAGACACTTTTGCTAATAAATAACAACAATACTCATCAAAAAGGTTTTAAATTGAACACTAAAACACGCTTATTTTCACTCTCATCAGTGTCCAACCTATTTAAGGAGAACAAAGGCCCTCAAGACCACTTGGAGTGATTTTGAATCTGAAGACGAAGAAAACCTTGATCACACAAATAACCTAGCCCTGGTAAGTTCCATTTCATGCCTTAATTCCACTGAAACACAAATTGATGGACGTACTGATTACTCTAATTCTGAGAATGAAGATTCTCCAACTGCTGAAGACATGAGGTCAATGTATCAGCTCATGAATGATAAATGTTCTGAGGCTGTTAGATTGACAAAAAATTTAGAAGATCAAGTTGCTTCTCTTAAAAAGGAACTAAATATCTCTGAAGATAAACTGCTTGCTAGTCAAGTTCTTTTGGACTCAGCTCCTTATAAGAACAAACTTGAAAATCAGTCTGCTGAGTATTATCTTGGGATCATTGAATCTCTCAAGATGGAACTGTCCATTTCTCTGCAAGATAAAAACTCTAAAATCAAAAGTCTTAAAGAACATCTGGAGAGAACCATGAAGCAACATCAACTGATGATGGCTGTTATCAAAAGAAAAGATGAAAAGATTGAGAAAGATCGAAGTGAACTTGAGAGGTTGAATAAATCTATTCATCGCTTGAATATTGGAAAGGCCAAGTTAGATGAGCTCATTAGAGCAAGCAATGGATATGGAAAAAAGGGGATTGGTTATGAATCTGAAGAACATTTGGGTAAAGAGTTTTCGTGCTTCGAGGAATTGTCAAACTCCTGCGGCGAAAATGGAACAATCTTTTTCTTGGATTGCATCATTTGTCTCTATTAAAGCTGATATCTCAAAGTCACAGCTTAATCTTTCGTCTGTTCAAAAGGAATCTTGTCAATTTCTTTCCAAGAGAACCTTCACCAAACCTGATCTTAACTTCAAACAATACTAGATTCCATCGATTTCTGTGAGCAATTCTAAATCCTGTCATGTTCCAAGAACTTCGGTGAGAACTCCTCCAGTATGTCATTATTGCAACATAAAAAGGTCATATTCAACCAAAATATTGCAAAATGCAATATGATATTGCTACTGGTAAAGTTGTGAGATGGAATTCTTTTGGAATACCAGTGGAAGAATATTCAGCATGTATGTCCTCTCATCTAGGGCTGGGAAGCACAAACTTTGATAATTGGTACTTCGATAGTGGTTGTTCTAGACACATAACAGCTGGTATGAGGTCGAATTTGAAAAATGTCAAGCAAGTAAAGGAAAGCAGTGTCACCTTTGGAGATGGTAAGAATAATAAGGTGATAGATGTTGGGACATTGGATGTTCCGGGCTTCCTGTACTTGAGAGAGTTCAACTAGTTGATGAGATGAAAGCCAATCTAATCAGTATCAGCCTACTATATAATCAGAATCTCCATGCCAAGTTCACAAAAGATTCTTGTTCTATATTTGATCAAAATGATAAATGTGTTCTTGCAGGTACTAGATCATCGAATAATTATTATTTATTGAATGTCAATAAAGCTCTACAGTGCAGGAACAACGATTTGGAAATGTGGCATCAAAAGATGGGACATTTAGCTTTTGGAAATCTTGTCTCACTCTCTCAAAAGAAAATTGTCAGAGGAAAACCTGAGCTTAAATTGAAAGATCAACATGTTTGTGAACCTTGCAAACTAGGCAAATAGGTAAGGAAATCTCATTTGTTTAAATATGACATTCATACAAATCATATCTTGGAATTACTACACATGAACCTAATGGGACCACTTCAGATTGCAAGTGCCAGTGGTAAGAAATATGTTTTTGTTTGTGTTGATGATTACTAAAGATATACATGGGTAAGTTTCTTAAAAGAAAAGTCTGACACCTTTAGTATTTTTAAGAAATTGTATATGCAGGTTGAAAAAGAAAAAGGCATTCCAGTAAAAAGAATCAGATCAAATCATGGAAAAGAATTCAAGAATCAACTGTTTCATGATTTTTGTTACTCAAATGGAATATTCCATGAATACTCATCTCCTAAGACTCCTCAACAAAATGGCGTGGTTGAAAGGAAAAATAGGACTCTTCAGGAAATGACTCGAGTGATGCTTATCTCTAAAGGAATAAATTTAAAATAGTGGGTAGAAGCCATGGACACAACATGCTACCTTGGTAATCGAGTCCATGTTCATCCTGATTTGGGTAAAACACCATATCAGCTCTGGAAAGGTAAAACTCCCAACTTAAAACATCTTCATGTTTTTGGATGCAAGTGTTATGTCTTGAATGACAGAGAAAGACTTGGGAAGCTGGACAGTAAAAGCATGATAGGGTGCTTCCTGGGATATTCCACAAACAGTCGTGCATACAGAGTTCTGATTATCAGAACACAGTGTGTTATTGAATCTTTTAATGTTGATTTTGATGATACAGAACGAATGGTCAATACTGTCCCTTCTGAGGTAGTTTCTCTGCTTGAAAAAGGAAAAAAAATTCAAATTTCACAAACTGAGAAGTAAGAAGAAGAAAGTGAGAATGAATCAAGTCCCAGAATGAGAGACCCACCTTTGAAGATCCAAAAGGATCATCCTTCGGATTTGATAATTGGGATCCTCAATCAAGAATCAGTACCAGGAATGCTCCAAGAAAAGACTACTGGAAAATAGTTAATGTCTCTTTGTTATCATGTTTTGTTTCCAAATTGGAGCCCAAGAATGTCAAAGAGGCTCTAAATGATCCAAATTGGATACTTGCCATGCAAGAAGAGCTCGAACAATTTGTTCGAAATGATGTTTGGGAACTTGTTCCAAGACCCGCAGAATACAATGTCATTGGGACAAAATGGATCTTCAAGAATAAGACCGATGAGCATGGAAACATCATCAGGAACAAGGTCAGGCTAGTTGCTCAAGGATACACTCAAGTAGAAGGGATTGACTTTGATGAGACCTTTGCTCCAGTAGCAAGAATTGAATCTGTGAGATTACTTCTAGCAGTTGCTTGTCATCTTGGTTTCATTGTTTACCAAATGGATGTGAAGAATGCCTTTTTAAATGGTATTCTCAAGGAGACTACCTATGTTTTACAACTAAAAGGGTTCATTGATCCTGAGGTTCCAAAGCATGTTTTCAAATTGAAAAAGGTTCTTTATGGTTTGAAACAAGCACCAAGAGCTTGGTATGAACGACTTACAGGATTCCTTATAGCTAAGGGTTATGTTCGTAGTGGAGCTGATAGAACATTATTTCTTCAGAAAACGAGCAAAAAAATCATGATAGTATAGATTTATATAGATGATATAGTATTTGGATCCACCTCTGAGAAAATGGTCAAAGAATTTATCAATCTCATGACATCTGAATTTGAAATGAGCATGGTGGGTGAACTGTCATACTTCCTCAAACTACAAGTAAGTCAATGCAAAGAAGGTATGTTTATTCATCAATCCAAATATGCTAAAATTCTTCTCAAAAAGTTTGGGCTGGAAAATTCCAAACGTTAAAAAGTTCCTCTTAGCTCTAGAGAATCCTTATCTCAAGATCGTGAAGGAACATCTGTTGATGAAACACTATACAGAAGCATGACTGGAAGTCTTCTCTATTTAACTGCCAGTCGACCTGATATATCCTTTAGTGTTTGTTTATGTGTCAGGTACCAAAGTTCTCCAAAGGAGTCCCATTTGAAAGCTGTTAAGAGAATCATAAAGTATGTTGCAGGAACATTGGAATATGGACTATGGTATTCAACAGATACCAATGCAAATGTTCAGGGGTTCTGTGATGCGAATTGGGCAGGGGACACTGATGATCGTAAGAGCACTTTTGAAGGGTGTTTCTTTGTTGGTAGTAACCTTGTGTCTTGGTTCAGCCGCAAACAAAATTGTATCTCTTTGTCTACGGCTGAAGCAGAATATATCGCTGCTAGTAGTTGTACTTCTCAACTTATTTGGCTTGAAAAGATGCTAGTTGATTACCAATTGAAGCCCAATAAACTTTACCTTCTTTGTGACAACACCAGTGCCATTAACATCTCAACAAATCCTGTCCTTCATCAAAGAACCAAACATATAGATATTCACTTTCATTTTTTTAGAGAATTGGTTGAGGAAGGAACACTTAACATAGAACACATTTCCACTGAAAAACAACAGGCAGATATTTTTACAAAAGGGCTTGATACTCAAAATTTTATATCCCTTAGGAAATCCCTGGGAATCTGTTCTGTATAAATCTTTTGCATCTAGGATTAGACATTTGCATAAAAGATATTTTTATGGTCCTTAATTGACTATTCTTGTTTGTTTTAAACATCTATTACCCATGCAGTTTACGGCTACCTACTTGAAATGATATATTGTGAAAGCCATCTTCATTGTAAAGGGCTACATACACAGAAAATTAAAAGTGAGGAGTAAGCCACTGCATTTAAGGGTTTCTCTCTTTTTAAAAAAAGAGTTATAAGGTTGACTGTAAAAATTCCCATGTTCTAAGTACATCATCCACATGAACAAAGTAAAATCTTCTTTAAAGGATACTTGTTCCAGGAAGTTATAAGGTGCATATGTTTTTTTAATAATAAAAAAGGGAATTTGGAAGTTTATTTTGAGAAATGATTGATGTTCTTTTCAAACTTGGATACTCACACTGGACCAAATTGATTTCTTTCCTACCTTAGTCATTTTTTCCTCCCCAGTTTTTATTTGGAAAATATCTGTCAGTATTTCTCGGATTTCGTGGGATATGAAAAGACAATCATTTCCTTCATTTTTCTTCTGATTGAGTGACTATTGAGTATCATTCTCTTCTCTCAAGAAACCCTAAGCCATCTCTCTCTCTTGCACTCTCTTTTCACTATGGTTCGCTAGAAACAAACCGCCCTTCGCCGCCCTGGTTCAGCCTGTAAGCGTGATCGCTCGGGTTCCCCTGTGGTCACAGCCCCCTTTTTATCACCCCTGAACCCTCCTCCCATTCACACCGTGATGTGATCGAGGTTGATGAGAATGCCGTTGACAAGCCGCGACATTCCGCCAAAAAGAAAAACCCTTCTTCAAGTGCTCTTATATCCCTGCCTACTGTTCCGTGCTCGCCTCGTTCTGATGATCCTATTGAGGCAATCGATGTTGGCAATGCCCGATCCAAGGAATTCTACTCATCCATGGCGGCTGCTCGATATGGCACTTTTGCTGAAATGGAATTTCATTCTGAGCGAAATATCTGTGTATCGAATTTTAAAAGGTTTGGCATTCTTCCATTACTTGAGTCTGCTGGTCTTCTCGGTACTGTGTCTGGGCTTCAGCCATTCTGTGCTAAGATTGTTAGGGAGTTTTATTCGAATCTTACTCCGGATGTTAGTGATAGTGATTCTCCTCGTTTTCAAACCGTGTTTTGTCGAAATAGAGTGTGCAAGTTTTCTCCTTCTGAAATTTCTAGGGTTATGGGTGTTTCTGAGTCTGTGTCTGATTTGTAATTGGTTCATTCTTTTAATACTGTGTGTGAAGTCATTACCTCTGGAAAATTAACTGTTTGGTCATCTGCTGGTTTATCCCCTTCTGACTTGGGATCGTTCTTTAATCTTCTTCATAAAATTGCTATTCGAAACTGGACTCCATCTAAAGACAAATCCCATCTTACAGTCTCTCAAGCTAGGTTCATTCATGCTATTGTTTCCAAGGGAAACTTGTCCTATGGACATATTATTTTTTATGTTATTATGGATTTTGCTGGGAAATTTGATGATACCAGGCTTCTTCCGTTTCCATGTACTATCTGGAAACTTTTAACTGAAGCGGGTGTCAGGTTTATGGATGGTGAAGATTCCCTTGAAAATATGCTCAGTGAATTGAAGGTTTCTCATTGGGTTGCCACTTTGAAGGAGAAAGTAGAGTCTGCCACATCTACTCTTGAGTCTATCTCTCCTTTGGTGGATCAAATGAAATCGGATATCCTTGCAGTTCAGGCCACCCTTGATAAGCAAAATGCCAAGTTGGATGAGTTGATGGAGGCCTTGGCAAGAGTTAAGGGGGAGAAGCAGAGAACTGCAGGTGGAGGTGCAGGTGGTGGAGCTGGTAGAAAACTGAAGGTGGTCAAAGAAGAAGATGATGGCGATGACAATGGTGGGGAATCTGGTAAGCAGGATGATAAGGAAGTTGGTGCTGATGATTCCTCTACCAGTTGATGAAGGATAGGGATATATCCCTATTTGTTTTGTGTTGTTAAACTCTGAACTTTAATTTGAACTAACTTTCATTTTATTTCTGTTTATAATGGGGGAACTGTGTTGGAACTATCTTCAGGGGTAATGTTGCTTCTTTTTTTAAATCATTTGCATGCTTATTTTTTCTTCTGTTAAAACATATAGCTCATGCCTAAGGGGAGTTTGTTGGAGTTTAAATATTATGTCATGAGTATATATTTTGCAAAACATATTATGTTTGCTTATTGTATTGCAGATTCGTGTATATGATGGAAACTGATTGAAGTCTTACAAGAAAAGAAGATAAATTAAGTCATTGATGTATAATGACTGATTCAGCAATTGAAGGATCACAAAGCAGATTGATTTGAGTGACATTATTAAGGAAAGATTGCAAGCAGATGTGGTTATTTTTGGAAGAGATCTCAGTTCCAACAAAAGCATAATTAACAAGCTTATTTATTGGAGAGTTCAAGAGCAAAAAAGATACCCAGAAATATACTCGTGTGAGTTTGTTGGAGTGGAGAGAGTTCTTTTGAATATTTTCTTTTTGTTTCTTGTTTTATTTCTTGAGGGAAATTCTTATATTATCAATGTCAGGAGTGTTGTAAATCAAGAGGGATTCTTGATCACAATTCCTAGGGATATGCCAAAATTAGAGTTAGATTCAAACGAGACAAGTGACTGTGATAGGGTTGTCAAGTTGTTGTCAAAGTCGTGTTGTAATCTAATGGATGGTTTTGAGGGAGAGACGTGGTCTTCCCATTTCTATTCTATGATGTTTTATTTCATGATACTTTCATATCTATTTGTAGAACATCAATCTTAAGAATTACAAAAGTAATTGATGCTTTATTAGAGGAATTCAAGGGGATTCTTCCGAATACTGGTTTTTGTAGAGATTTTACCTCTTTGTCATTTATTTTGGATGCTTGGTATGAACAATTGATGCATTTCACATTTCTCAACAATGTTAGGTCGTGGGAACAGATTATTGAAGCACTCCAGAGACTCAACAAATGTTCACTTTCCAGTTTTTTAGCCCTTCTGGTTTTGGTAATGGATGCATTGCTGCTATTTTCGGGAAAGAATGGTGATAATTCGAGCTTGATGTCTGATCTGGTCATCAACCAGCAAAAATGGAATAGCTTTGACCCTTTGGTTCGATTAGACCCCTCTGTAGAATTCAGGAATGACACTGATTTGATCTGGCAGGTTCCTGATTCACCCAAGGCTGTTCTCTTCTTGGCTCATGGATGTAATGGTAAAGCAGCTAATTTTTGGGATAAGTCTCCTAACTGTCCAAGTTGTGTTGGTAAAGCAGCTAATTTTCTGTTTACATGTGTTTTCCCTATTTTCAGTTTCGTTATCTCAGCATCTTCTCGAAGGTTTTCCTCTCTTTGAAAGCTCATGGTATATCTTTATCTATTTATCTTTACTCAATTTAACCACCTGTACATTTGCATGCTTCATTTGGAAATTTGATTTTAGTGATGAAGTTAGTGAATGAGATTGATAAACTTTAAATTATCAAGACATTAGAATGTGATGTTAATACTAAAGGCTAATATTCATATATTAAGTAATGGTGTTTATTTACTTATATGGACTAATGTAGACTACAGGAAATTATCAAATACCAACTCCTGTAAAGCAGTGGTTGTCTGCCAGTAAGCTCCATCATCATGCCATATTTTTGGTTTATTTCAAAGGGGAACCTCATTTACCAAAGGTATGGAAGTTGAAAATGATTGAGAGCTAAATGCAAGTTATATAGGGGTGCTTGGCTATCAAGAAGCTGTGGAATGATTATAAGGCAAAAGGGTTTTTCTTTTCTTTTTCTCCTTTTTTGGTTGAGGCAAGTACATAAAATTATATAGTCAAAGTGGATGCAAAGTTTGGAATTTAAAATTTCTGTTCATATTTCACGATTCACTGTTAAACATAAAATATGCAACCATGTTGACCAGAGATGTGTTACACTATACAAGCTCTTGACTGTTGATTAGACATCTTCCTGCATGTGAAATTAAGTTGGCAACCATTTTATCTGTGAAAGGAAAGTTTGCAAACCAAATATACTATAGTGGTTGGACAGTTGCACCTTGGTTTTACGAAAAAGTAATATGTTAGGTCAAAGTAATGTTTCCCATTAAAGCTTTTGTATTGTCTGATGATATCTAATGTTTGTATAAATTTTCCATGTATGTATTAAAACGACAAAGAAAACATCATAGTTAACTCCCTTCAGGCTTCAGATAAAATTGGAAAGATACATATGAAACAGTAAAATTGGAACCGTATGCAGATCAAAACACAACATGTTACATTCATTTTCTTGATTAGGCCTGTGGGCTTTGGTTTACATTCAATTTATACTGTACCATTGTCACCTTCAACAAATTGTGGCAAAACTACATTAACAAGTGATAGCTCTGTGATTCATACGAAATCTGCAAGAAGAACTTATGATTATTGTCTTTCTCATTTGTACATAATGGTAAGCTTAACTTTACATCAATTATTTGCTGATGGGCTCTCTGGTTTCTCATGTTGTAAGATTGACTATGCATTTTATTATTTTCAACTTTTCCTTCACATCACAGGAAAGCGAGAGCATCAGGGTGTTGAATGAATATAGGTGGCCAAGTGCATAAGTTAATCATATGTTAGTCATTATTGGAAGTTCTTGATAAAGTAATTAGTTTGCTCAGTTCCAACTGTTCCAAAAGGATCTCTTAAGGTTGTATTAAGTCTAGAATAACTTTTTTGGCATCATTTTATTCTTCTCAACTCTTTGATGCAGATATGCTACTTTTCTTTATCATTGTTATTTTATAAAAATCAAACTTTTGGTATCACCATCTTATTGTATGAGGTGCACGCGGCATTTTCAGACAACAACATATAACAATTAGCTCTTTCTGGTAGAACAAGACACTCTAATACAAGACATTCTTCTCATGGTAAGTTACATAAAATTTACATAGATCTTTTTTTGTTGAGATCTTACTGTACTCTGGTCTTTATATTTTGTTTCAATGTAAATTGCAGGAGATAGTCAGTCTCTTGGGAAAAAAAAGATATAAGTGCATTTGAATTGCTGTTGCTTCTGATATCAAGGCTGATTTCTCTTTGCAAAGGTATTGCTCACTAGCCTTCTATGTAGTGTTAATTGGCATGATCATTATTTACTTTGTGAGTTCCTAGATGTCAAGAAAGGATGCACCCCCTAAAGGTCATTAAAGAAAAATGACAGATTATGTGACAACCATGCATGTATTTTGTGGGAGTCTAGCCACTTGATCTTATAAAATACTACATGATCTTCGATCTCGATGCCAACTTCCCCCAATTCAATTAATAAGAGAGCAAAAGACTCATAATCATTGCAATGCAAATCAACTTCATTAATTACTACGACTTTTCGCAATTGAAAAGTACTAACGACTTCAGCAATACATTTTATTTGTTCTTTAATATATGGGACCATCTGAATCATGGAAGGCCACTTTGCATAATTTGTTTCTCTATGGCAAACTCTACAAATGAGATAATCGGCTCTTTTGCTTCATTTCCGAAGCTAGCAACAACAGCAGTTTCCTCCCATGTATTAATGCCAACTATTATGGATTGAACATTCTTCCCTTTGATAGGCACGTTAGCTGCAAGAGACATTAAAAGTCAAGGAAATTTAAGAATTTTCACTATTTTCATTTTAAATCAAGGCAAACTACAAAATTTATCCTTAAGAATTGGGCCATCCATCCACCCATTATGTTTTTTTTAATAATAAATAAACTATCTAAGTAGCAAAATAACCATTTAAGTTTTAACTTATCATAGTAACTCCTCAATAAGCAATTTTTTTCCCCATAGGAGACAGCTTTTTTCATATTTAGATAATTCCAATTCTAATATTTTCCCTATACAAGGATCTTTGATAATGCTAATCGAACTTTTTGATATATCAGGTAATACCACACTGAGGTACTAGAAAGTCATTTGTTGGTGTTGTTGGTAATGGTGTTGCAGCCTGCACAATAATAAAAATTTGTCCTTTTTATTGGCTACCAACATATAGTGCAAATTAGTATTCTGTCTTTAACATTATCACACAGTGCTATAATATACGGATGTTCTTTGTAAGGTCTAATGGCTGAAGTAAAAGAAATATTCGTTTCCAGTTTAGGAGGGGCTTTATTCATGATATCATCAACTATATGAGATTGAATAATGGATATTGCAAAAATAGTAAGCTTGATGAAGTCTAATCCCTTTCTAGTAAGATTTGGAGTATATAGATTTAAAACATACTTTTATTTCTTATAATCCCATGATACATTACATGCAGACTACACAAAAAAAAAAATCTTATTTTATAATGATGACTCCTGATGTGCATATAGCTTAATCTAATAATAATATACAATTGTAACGTGTACAAGCAACGTGCAACGAACGTTATAAAAATATAGTTACATAAAAAGAGAATTGCTACACCACTCCTTAAAGGATAAAGAGTTATGTTTAAGATGTCTAAAATTAAACCACGACCAAGTACGAAACTTCAGTTCCTCTAGCATGGAGTTGGTATCCACAACAACATTATTGAAAACTGCATTGTTTCTAAACTTCCATAAGATCCATAGTACAGCTTCCCAAATACAGACAAACATGGATATATGAGCTGATTTTGGAGAAAGATTGCAGAGCTGAATTAAATGTGTAGCAGGTTTTTGCCATCCTAATGCAGATTGAAAACCAAGTCAGTTTAAGCATCCAGACCATACTTTAAATGATGTTGTGCAGGAGAAAAACAGGTGCAATGTTCATTCTGGAAAGACTCTACAAAATGTGCATTCGATGGAAGTGTTCGGCGGCAAACATTTGATATAATGGAGAGCGATACTTGTAGGAATGCGGTTCCAGATAACCCTCCAAGCGTGAAGACAAACTTTTTGAAAGGAGATTTTGTTCCAGACATAACGAAAGACTTCTGAAGTGTTGCATGGGTCATCCACTTGTGTCTGGTATGAAGCAGAGAGATCCTTATACGCGTTGTTGACAGTGTATGGCTTCTTGGAAGAACTCCATGACCAAGAGTCTTTGGCATCTAAGAGAGGAAGGTACCTGTTGATCATAGAAAATAAATTTACAAGAAGATTAGACTCCCTCTTAAGGAGAGGACGACTCCAATTGATATTCCAAACTCATGAATATCCTTCCCAAGTACCACAATTTGAGACTAAACAACTACTATTACTACTCAATCCATGCAACCTAGGAAAGACGATATAAAGAGGGACTTGACCTGTCCAACTATCGTGCCAAAATCTGGTATTACTACCATCTCCTAGACTTCGAACAAGGTTTTTGACAAACCAACCATCCTGACCCCCCAAAGGCTTTTAAAATATTGTCCCACCACCCACGAATCCTACTTCTACGACCATGAAAGAAAATATCAAGAGTCGACCCAACATATCTGGCAAATCTAGACTTAATAACTTTAACCCACAAATTATCTTGATTGGTGTAGAACCTCCACACCCACTTTCCCAACAAACAAGCATTAATTTACTTGAGATTTCATCATATTATTATATTTGCAGAAGTTTTTTTTACTTTTCAGTAGGTAGCATTTTTCCTTTCTCACGTTTCTTTACTAGCTTGAATTTGAAATGGTGAAAGTTCAATTTACTTGAAATTTCATCAAATTATTATATTTTCAGAAGTTTCTTATTTTTTCATAAGATGTGTGCTTCCTTTCTCACGTTTCTGAGAATTAGAAGAATATTACTCCCTCCTTTCTCACTCCCCTACTTATGAGAGTTAGAATAATATTACTCCCCGATCTTATAATAAATGCCTTACTTTCCCTTTCCCTTTTCGTTCGTTGAGTAGATGTTTTTATTCAAAATGGAAACCTTATGTCAACGAACAACCTAAAAAAAATTTTAATTTCAAAAATATCACTCTCGCTCAATACACATAACATTTTTTTTTAAAATCTCATGTTAACCAACAACCTAAAAAAAATTAGTTAAAAAAATATCAATCCCGCCAAATACAAATAGCCAGAACCGATCCTAAAAATTTTCGTCCCTGAGTCGGGATTTAAATTTGGGCCTTACTTTTAATTCTCTGTAAATTTTGTTTCAAATTTTGTATCTTTTTAATTTATTCTTCTTAATATTAACATAATATATGATTAGAGTTCCTTTTCATAAGTATTTATTGATTTATGAATAAAATAAATTTAATGAAAATCGTTAAAAATAAAATCGGTAAGAAAACAATAATAGTAAAAGAAAATGAGATATACCAAATACTCTCACTGTTCCATAAAATTTTCATATTTTTCATTTTCTTCTTCTCATTAAAGTTTTTACATTTTTAAAATAGCAAAAAAATCAAAACAATTATTCTCCACTTTATTTACCAAAATATCACTCATTCCTAACATATTTAATATACCTATATTATATATTTATTACAAATAAATATCAAAATATCTCTCAAGAGTAACAATTTTTTTAATCTACATACAAAATAATGTGAAAATATTTTCAGGACAAAAAAAAAGGAATATAACTATACAAAGAGAATGATAGATGGGAATTGATAATGAAATTCATGCCCTTTTAGAATAAATTGCAGATTATATAAATACATAAAATATTATAAAATTGTGGACCCTAATATTGATGAAATTTTTTGGGTGTGAGTATAAGAACCGGCTTAGCACATAACATACCTTAACTAAGATAAGTGTTTAGGATAGAGTACCATATACTTTCTCCGTCTCATTTCAGATGACACGTTTTTCATTTTGTGTTGTTTCACAAAAATTTGCACCTTTATTAAAAAGCAAAAAGTTAAAAACAACAATCCTTACCTCCCATACACTTTATTTACAAAAAAAATACTTTTACCTAACACACCTAACATATTTTATCATTTATTTATTACCCAAAATATTATAATACCCCTAAAAATTATCACTTTTCTTAATTTTTTTAAATACAAATATATTTCTAGACCATAACTCAATATAATCAAATTCCACACAGACTCAACAAATAGAAGATGTAAAGACTCAAAAGTGGAGATCACACCACATATTTCATGATGTGATGTTCCAAGAACACCATATTACCGAGAGACACACCACCCTTTTCATTTTTTTTACAAACAGGGGATTTGGATTCTAATCTAAGAAGGGGAGGCGGTCGGAAAAGTCATGGAGATGAAACGCCCGCCGGAGATGGATAATCATCCGCCGTACTCTCTCTCCGGCAATCTATCTCCACTCCCACCGCTCTCTGCCGCAGCTGGAACCGCGCCATCGCCGCCAAAAACTTCACGCCATGCACTGGATTCAGAATCCGGACCACCTCCGCCCCCCGTCCACTTCTGCAGCTCATCCGCATCACCCACTACCACCACCATCGCCGCTTTCTGCTCCTTCATCGCCCTATTCAACGCTGCCCTCCCGAACATCCTCAACAACCCGCATATAGGCTGCGCCGCCACCTTCTCCTGAAGCCTGGCCCTCGCCTTGCGGATCTCTTTCTCCATCCGCCGTGACTCGGCCTTCACTTCCTCGGTCATCATCCGCTGGCCGGGGGTCAGCTCCCCAGCCACCAAGCGGTTGATGATCGTGAAGAACAAGGACGGTCTGAATCCCAAAATCCAGAGCATAGTCCGCTCTAAACAGCTGAGCCACGACGCAGATATCACCAGGAAGACGTCCTCCGCGGTGGTAGAACTGATTATATCGCTGCATTCCTGATTTCTGTCAAAGCCGTCGAGCGGTGAGAGGAGGGCTTCGAGCTGCCGGAGAAATTCCTGTTGTCGGCTAAGCCAGCCATTGGTGAGCATAGTCAAGAGATGGAAGGGTGTCAACAATATGGTGTTCTTGGAACATGACATCACGGAGATGAAACGCCAACCGGAGATGGATAATCATACGCCGAACTCTCTCTCCGGCGATCTATCTCCACTCCCCACATCCTCTCCCGGAGCTGGAACCGCGCCAACACTGCCAAAAACTTCACCCCTGCACCGGATTCAAAATCCGCACCACCTCCGCCACCGTCCATCCCTGCACCACATCCGCATAAAGGTATGAATATTCAATTTTAATATATAAAGGGGTATACTTATTTCATTTCATTTGATAAAGATAAATTGTTTATTTATATCATAAAAAAATTCGAGAGCTTATTTGATCTCTTCATAATAGTTAGAGGTATATTTGACTATTCACCCTTCACACAATATTAAAAAAATCAATATTAAAAAAATTGTTAGAGTTAAGGCATAAGTATTAGGGCACGGCCCTCTGGATGAGAAAACTAATAATTGGCTTTAAGTGGTGATCAGCTATGCGCTGGTCAATTGTGCTTCGGCCAAGTCGATAAGGAAAGCTCCTAGAGAAAACTAGTAATTTGCTTAAGCGGTGGTCAATTGTGTGTTGGTTGATTGTGCTTCAGCCAAGTTGATAAGGAAAGCTCTAGAAAAAACTAGTAATTTGCTTAAGCGGTAATCAATTGTGTGTTGGTTGATTGTGCTTCAGCCAAGTCGATAAGGAAAGCTCCTAGAAAGATGACATGTGTAATTTTTTTGTCGTTTTCTCCGTAACAATTCAGTGATTAACGTTCAGTATACTTGTAACATAATGGTGTTGAGTAACGTTGCGGTGGTTGATTATGCTTCTGCCAAGTACAAGGAAAGCTCCAAAGGTAGTAGAAAGACGACATGCGTACAATTTTATTGTTTTCTCCGTAACCATTCACGTTCAGGACGTAACATTTTTCACTCTTCACTGCCTGCCTTCCTTCACATATAAATTAACATAAATAATAATGAATTATTATAATTAAATTTCTCATTCATTTAATTAGTAGGAGGTGTAAATTTGTATGACACCATATTATAAGATATACTATCTATGTGTATTTTTTATTGAAAATATTACGTATGCTATAAATTATTAAAAAAAAATTTACTGCATCATTATTATTTCATTAATTGAATATCACTACTTTTTTTTAAAAAAAATAGTAGTACTTTTTATTTGTTTCACAAAAAACTTATTAATAAGTCTTTCAATTTCAATTTAAAAAAGGCAAAAACTTGTGTGCACCCGGACGCACGGACCATACTCCGTGTGCCTTTAGAATTTTGTATTAAATTGTATTATCTTTAGTATAAAAATGTGTACCCTTTAATGAGTATTATTATTTAATGTATAGTGGGTAGTTGTATTAGTGGGAGTGTGAGTCTCATAAAAAATATTTTTATGTGTATTAGTTGGTGTGTATAGACCATATTGAGAGGGACCTCGATCTCAAAAAAAAAAATTAGTTTCAAAAAATATAACTTCAGCATAATACACATAACAATTTTTTGGAAATCTCATATCAAACAACAAACTCAAAAATTTTTTAATCTAAACAATATCACCCTCCCCTTATACACTAGCATACCTTAACTAAGACACCACACAAACTCAACAAAAAGAAGATGAAATAAAGACTAAAAAGTGGAGATCACACCACATATTTCATGATGTGATGTTCCAAGAACACCATATTATTGAGAGACACACCACCCTTTCATTTTTTTACAAACCGCGGATTTGGATTCTAATCTAATAAGGGAAGGCGGTGGGAAAAGTCATGGAGATTAAACGCCCGCCGGAGATGGATAATCATCTGCCGTACTCTCTCTCCGGCTGTCAATCTCCACTCCCACCGCCCTCTGCCGGAGCTGGAACCGCGCCAACGCCGCCAAAAACTTGATGCCCTGCACTGGATTCAGAATCCGGACCACCTCCGCCACCGTCCATTTCTGCAGCTCATCCGCATTCCCGATTACAACCACCATCGCCGCTTTCTGATCCTCCATCACCCTATCCAACTCCGCCCTGATCTCGCCGTTTCCGAACTTCCTCAACAACCCACATATAGGCTGCGCCGCCACCTCCTCCTGAAGCCTGGTCATCTCCTCGTGGATCTCTTTCTCCATCTGCCCTGAGTCGCCTTTCACCTCGTCGATCCTCCTCCGCTGGCCGGGGGTCAGCTCCCCAGCCACCGAGCGGTTGATGATCGTGAAGAACAGGGACGGTCTGAACCCCGAAATCCAGAGCATAGTCCGCTCTAAACAGCTGAGCCACGGCGAAGATATCACAAGGAAGACGTCCTCCGCGGCGGCGATGGCCTTCTCTCTGTAGAACTCTTCGTAATGGGCCAAAACCCTAGGGATTAAATCGCTGCATTCCTGAATTCTGTCCAAGCCGTCGATCGGTGAGAGGAGGGCTTCGAGCTGTCGGAGAAATTCCTCTTGTCGGCCAAGCCAGCCATTGAAGAAGGTTTGGAACCTAGGATTAGGATTAGCCGCCATTCTTGAGCATAGACAAGAGATGGGAGGAAATACTGAAAATTTTACCAAATTTGGGGAATCTAAGTATAATAATGGCAAACACGCACATCAAGGAGTAGGGATAACATTTCTGTAAAAATAAAATTTAATTTAGTTAAATGATAATTATCCAACAAATTATAATTTTATAATATAAATAAAATTTAATAATTTAGGGAGTGTATGGTGATTGATAGATACACTATCTACCCAACAATAACGCTTTTGTGCGCTCAAAACATGGATTTAGATCCGTGCGCCCATCGAATGAAAAAAATTATGATGGAAGCGGGTCAAATTGTTTATGTATTTTTGGTTTAAGGACCAAATCGTGTATGCGTGCATGGATCTATTTCCATGTGCATGGAAACAAAAGAGTTTTTGCCACATTTGTGCTTAGTAGTATCGCATGAATCAATTAATTCTTTAATTTTTCTTTACGAATGTCATATCCATATTAGATTTCAAATTTATTATAATTTATATAATTTATTTTATAATAAATTGAAAAAGTACAATTAAAAAAAAAATCTATTATGACTTCTAACTTAATAAAAATAATTAGTCAATTAATATTAAATTTAAAATTCAAATCTTTAGAAGAAAGATCAAAGCTTCCTTATGATATTAAGTTTGTTAAATTGTTAAATTTTTATGGTAGGATTGATTGGAAATTCATAGTATAAGTATTTATTTTGAAAAAAATACTACAAAATTGTGGAAAAGAAAATATTAATCAACAATATCGAATTTTAAATCTGAAATGCTAGATGTAAAGCTCTAGAAAATTCTTTATTTTAATATAAAATTTGAAAAATTTTAACATTTTCGAATCTGAACTTATAAATAAATTATATATTGATGTTTATAAAAATATAAAAAAAATGAAAAATGTGAGGGTTTGTCAAAGAATTCATTAAGGTGTAAATATTAGGAAGGGCTCGTTGGAGGAGAAAATTGGTGGTTGATTGTATTGTTGTGCTGGTCCATTTTTCTTCAGACAGATAAGGAAAGCTTCAAATATAGCGGCATGTACAATTTTTTTTTGTCGTTATCTTTGTGTTTCAGTCCACTTATAATTCGCTCGCGGTGGCCGATAAGTAACAGAAGCACGACATGTGTGTCAACTTGTAAAGTTTTGCGCTCTTCGCTAGCTTGTAAACAAATTAATATAAAGATGACATGTGTACAATTTTTTTTTGTTTTTTTAGCCCACCTGTAATGTTTTCCGCACTGTGCTTACTTGACTCGGTACAAATAGATTAACATTAAAAAGAAAAAATTACTATAACTAAATTTCTCATTCATTTAAGGAGGTCCAGATTTGTATAACAACATATGAAAAGATCATTTTATTTCTTTATAATTATTGATAATATTTTATTAAAAATATTCATTTTATTTTTTTAATTAATGATAATTATTTATTAAAATTATTATTTTTATTTTATCTATATTATAAAGGGTAGATCTTGGGTGAAACCGTCTCACGGACCCTCTTACGTGAGACGGATCATTCATTAATCCAAATAAATATATTTTATATTAAATTATAAAAAGATTAAAAGAAGAGAAGGGATCTGTTTGGCTTGAATTAATTAAGCTTCTTAAGATCTTAAAATTTGCACGGCCCAAGACAATTTCTCGCCAACTAACTCTTCAGTTTTAATATATGATATATTTATTATTAATATTATTATTGTTATTATTAATGGTTCAATTAGATAGTTCAACAATTTTATTATTAATTTATTATAATCAGGTATCACTTTATATTAAAATATTATTATTTTTTATTCATTTTATAAATTATTCATAAAATAATTAAATTAAATGATTATCACTTTTTCTTTATTATATATAACTTTTTATTAAACATGTTATCACTTTTTATTCCAATGAATTATTCGTGAATAATTTATTAGACGAATATCACTTTTCTTTAATCATGAATAACTTTTTATTAAAAATATTATCACTTTTTATTATTTCAGTAAATTATTCGTAAAATACACTTTTTAATTAGCTATAACTTTTAGAAAGGATATTATCAATTTTCTTTTAAAATATTATTATCCCTTTTCATTTATACTATAAATTGTGCAAGAAACATAGATCACAATAAAGTTATCACTTTTTATCAAATCAGTATCACATTGTATAAATTTATAATTTTAAATTATAAAAATAAATTAAATGAATTAATAAATAAAAATATTAATTAAAAGAAAAAAGTCATATATATGTGTATATATATATATATATATATATATATATATATATATATATATATATATATATATATATATATAATATAAAAAAACTTAATTAATTTAGTTCTATAATTAATTTCTTAACTTTCTAATTTGATTACTACCAAACATGATCCTTTAAAATTTACTTAATGGGCTAATGAATGATCCATCTCAAATAAGAGGGTCAGTGAGAAACGGTCTTATCCCATTCTTTGCCTATTATAAATTGTTAAGAAGAAATTTAATTATCACTATCATTAAAAAATTTGAATATCAATTTTTATTAAATGTCAAGTATTTTTATCTGTTTCACAAAGAATCTTGTACCTCTTTCAATGTAAATTTAAAAAAAAAATGCATTATTTATGATAATTTGATATACTTTTATTTGAAAAATAATATTTAAAGTATTTTATGTATATTCAATGAGAATAATATTATATTTTATAATTAAGTGTCGCACTTGTATTAGGCCATCCCAATCAATTTTATTAGATTTTATTAAAAACATCATCACTTTTCATTGGAATGTTATACCTATTCTCACATTTTATTAAAAACATCATCATTTTTTATTAATATATTTTCACTTTTTTTTTCATCATATTTTATTAAAAATATCATCACGTTTTATTAAATTTTATCACTCTTTATTTATAGTACAAATTATTCATAAAATAATACTACCTCCGGCCACTTACAAGGTACTCGTTTCACTATTCCTAGCGTCCGCTTCAAAGGTATTAATTTCATCTATTTAGTAAAGAAAATACACAATATGATCCACCACTTTCATCTAATGCAACTACTCACTTTACCTATAATAATAATACTCCTTAATCCACGTGCAAAAAGCAAATAAAGACCTTAGAATTGCCTACGTGTAATGAGTGTGTAAATTCACGAATCTTGCGCCTGGATTTGTACTATTATGAAGTGTTTGAAGGTTGTAATCGGTTGTAAACCGATATATATTGTGTTAAGTCACGAATCAGGTGTTATTGAAGCCGTTTGAGTGGTTTTTCGAAGGAAATCGGAGTGGAAGTGTTGGAAACTGAAGAAAGGAAGTCGTAGTCATCCGTTTGGGCGAAGCAGGAGGTCAATTCGACCTGTTGGAGGAGAATTCGACCAGGCCTGCTGGTCGAATTAGATGCAGAACACGAACAGGAAGAGAATTCGACCACGACAGGGGAATTCGACCTGGGCATCTGGTCGAATCTGGTCAAATTGTTCGGTGGCGAAGCCAATTCGACCACGTCATGTCAATTCGACTAGGGCCTCTGGTCGAATTGAGCGTCTGGGACTTACAGTAGGCCAATTCGACCTCCAATTCGACATGTTGTGTTGGTCTAATTGAGCCTCGAAAACTTACCATATCCGTATTTTTACACCCTCAATGCATGTGATCACTTAAAAAGCCCATTCTAGGCCCGGGAGGCGCGATTACAAGTATAAAAGAAGACTTATGCAACAATATATAGAGTTGGAGGAGAGAAAAACAACAAGAGAGGCCACAACCATACTACACCCTACAAGGGGGAATCACCCCCCAACCATCATCCACATCCTTTCCTCCATCCATCCATCACTTTGAAGATTCGTCTGTGGAATCAAGAGGAGAATCAAGATGAGAATTCAAGATGGAGAGGGACGCGACGATGCCACATCTAAGATTTTGTTTGCTTCCTAATTTATCTTGTATTTTTCAGACTACGGGTAAGATCTATCCAATCCCCATGTGTATTTCCTACAACACCATGAGCTAGAGCCTTTTTGGTAGAACTAGGGTTGTGAAGGTTTTTACGAATTAATTGAACTTTCGTGTGTAAACTCCGTACAACACTACTTATGAATTTATTTTATATATGATTGTGCTTTCTTAATCCATACTCACGGTCGTTTTGTGCATCATTAACTGTTATGTAGAGTCTGAATACATATCTTGGTTATTGATTGAGTGCGTTCACTGTTGAGCAGAATTTCATGTTATGATTCTAAGTGAGGGGACTCCGAAACTTCATTAGAACTATCATATATGAATATTTATTGATTGAATTGAATTCGGGTTATTAAGTAGGATAAAGAGGATAACTTCATAGTACCTATAAAGGGAGATCATATCGGGTTAGAGTACCAATTGGCCAGGGAAATAATTGATACTGATAGTACCTAGAAAGGGGGGTGGAATTATATCTCTTGCTCTGAGGTTATTCACACGTGTTACATGCATGTTTACTTGTATCTATAGAGTAGATATGCATGGTTTAGTGATGCCTCCATATTCCACAAGGCAGAGTCGGACATCAACACACGGGAGGGAAATTAATGCGTGAAACTGGATTATCCTAGGGCTACCTATTCTACTACTTGATCCACTTTCGTATTCTTCAAGTGACTTTATTTTATTTGTTATTTTTATTACTTGTTTAGTAGTTTAATAATTCTAAACCTCAAACTATATTGCCATAATCATCTTAATTAATTTAGATAATAATTAAATTGATAATACGCCGTCCTTTGAGTTCGATATTCACTTGGTCGCTTGCTTAAGCTACAATTTATATCCTTAATACTTGGGGATTAATTTTGCGTTCAAAGAAAACACGCATCAAGTTCTTGGCGCCGTTGTCGGGGATGGCTGTTATTATTGATTTTATTATTTCTAGTTGATTAAGACTTTTATTTGTGATTATTTAATTCAATCTAACCTTGAATTTTTCTGAGATACTTGTGCACTAGGAAAAGGAAAGGAAGAAAATGAGCAAATAACACATTGAGCTAAACATGGCTGGAGCAAGATAGAATCTGGATAATGTTGTCATACGTGATATTTTCACGAACTATGGGATTGGCAATATGGGGTTGATAGGAGCAAGGAAGGAAGATGATGATTTTGAGATACATCCCGCTCTTATTAACATGGTAGAGAAGAATCTCTTTTCTGGAGGTTGTTTTGAAGATCCATATCACACCTCAAAAGATTTCTTGGCTATGCAAACACTTAAAAGGGTGTTGGAGTTAATGATAATGATAGGCGGATTGCCCTGTTCAAGTTCTCTTTGATTGGTGGAGCGGAAGCTTGGTATGAAACTCTTGATGCCACGGACTGCACTACATGAGACCAACTGCAGCAGAAGTTTTTGGGGAGATACATGCCACCCTCAAGGATCTTAAGAATGAGGCATAGATCACCCAATTTGTTATGAATCAGGGTGAGCAATTTTATGAGACGTGGGATAAGTTTAAAGATATGCTCAGGAGGTGTCCACAGCGTGGAATGTCTAAGGCTCAATTCATAAGTATTTTCTACTATGAATTGGATTGTGAGTCATGTGTTTTTATTGATGCATCATCAGGTGGAGCGCTGTTATCTAAGAAAGCACTTGAAGCAGAAAAGTTATTTGAAGACATCTCTATGAATTCACGTGACTGGCATGTAGAGAGAGATAGAGGATCATATGTACTTGGCATGATAGCACAGGTTAAATATCAAGTGGTGAAGCCGAATATGGATGATGAGATCGTCTCTAGTCTAGCTAACATCAACAAGCTACTAGAGTCCCAGCAGAAGCAGATTACAGAGTTGACACTAAGGGGGCCTAGTATGCGACAGCACGAAGTGAAGTGTTGAAGATACCTTCATTCGATACATGGCTGAGAATGATGCAAGGATTGATCGTCTTGAGGATACCATGAATGTTGATCATGCAGATTTATCTAAGCAGTTGAAGGACCTTACTTTGATTATGAGAAAGATGACTAGGATCGTGAATCAATTGATACAAAAATTGGAAGATAAAGCAATCACGTAAAGGTCTGGAACGCAGTACGAGGGACCAATGAGGCTGGGATCAAAATTGGACACGTCGAGGGCTCAATTCGACCCTAATTCGACCAACACTTCAGGTCGAATTCAGAAGGGAAGGTCGAATTCAATGCCTGGACGTGATTTGGAAGCAAAAGAGTCTTGATTCGACCAAAATCACTTCAATTTGACCAGGAGACCAGGTCGAATTGAGGTTGAATCCCACCTTCCGGAGCACTCTGTTTCATCAAAAGCCCAATTCGACCAGCAACCATTCAATTCGACCAGATTCTCTGCTCGAATTGAGGTCGAATTGAAGGAGAAAAATTATACAGAGAGCCAATTTGACTAGGGACAATTAAATTTGACCAGAATATCAGGTCGAATCGTGGTCGAATCGAGCATACAGGGTGAGAATGGACTTCCAGGTGCACAATTCGATGACTACATACCCAATTCGACCAGCAGCCCTGGTCGAATCCAGGTCAAACCAACTGTTCTGCACCATTTTCTGTACCGAATGCTCCACATAATGTTTATGTTACTCCAGTACCATTACATAAGCAGAATACTGAGCTTACAATGGAGAAGAAGTGGGAAAGAGCAAAGAAGTTGAGAGCCGAGAAGCTTAGACTGTAGATGGATAATGAAGATGTGGTTTTCTCTCTTGATCATGCAATGAAGATGCCCATGGAGATTCAATCGTGCAAGAGCATTGATGTGGTTTCTAACTTATTTAATCTTGATTTTTCTAAGGCAGATGATTCTGAATTTAAGTAGAAGATCGACAAGGAGGTGTCTAGACAGCCATGGGAGGAAGGAAATTCCAATGATCATAATTTTGTGATCAAGAAATGTGAGGTGTTGAGTGTAGACAAGAAGAGGGAAAGAAAGTATTTGAAGGTGAGGATGCGACAAGACCGTCCTCCAATCAAGTAGTTTAAAAGGTTACATCCATCGTTACTCTCCGACGTTAAATATGAGCGCCTATTGGGGGCTTGCCCTTTCGTTTTATTACTTTATTTCTTTTGTGTGAGTAAGAAATTTTTATATTTAAGGTACTTACTAATCGACAATTACATCTCTTTGCAAACTTAGTTTCAACTTACATTTTTACTAAGTTTGAGGGGTTTTATGTACTTACCTCATTGAAGCACCAAGAGTATAATCTTTTCTTTGTAATGTTTGCTAGGGAAGTTAATTTTTTGCGGTATGTTGAAACTTTAATGGGTTTTGATGTGTTGATTTTTTGCAATTTGCCTAGTGTTCAGTGGTGTTTCTAGTGTGTGGAGTCGATTAGATAGTCAATTGATTCTTTCTTATAGTTCTCCTATTTTATTATTTATGAATCTTGTGATGATGAGTGTGTTTGAGCTTTGATGATAGAAAAAGATAAAAGAGTGCCAAGACGAGTTCTACGCTGAGGAGCTCGTGTATACGTTGAAGAAAAATCAGGTGCCCTCGTTTCCTTATTCTAAATTTTTTTATGTGCTTTTAATTCATGAGAGTGGAAGGATTGAGTTAGTACTTGATCCATGTGAACTTAAATTTTTAGAATTGTGCATGGAATTCATATGCTCTTGAAATTGATGAAGGAAGTGTACTTGAGTTATTGTGATATGAAGTTCTATGTGTTCTTGTGGGATATTACTTACCATGAAAAGTGCTCTGTTACTTGTTAAAAACCCATGTGAGATTTTGAGCCTAGTTGATCATGTTACATAATCACATGATATTTTTTTCTGGTGAGTATCATTCTTGTGCGTGTATTCTAGAACTTGCCTTTTGTCTTACTTGAAACTACATGTGTGTTAGATGATGGGAAATGATCTAAGGCCATCCTTGAATTTATAAGTCACTTAGCCAAATAATTCCTACCAAATAATTTTATATTGGTAGTTAGCCCTTTTGAGCCTAAAAACCTTATTTCTTTGGCAACCTACGAAGATAGCCACTTTGATATCCTATTTGAGCCTGAAATTCCTATATTTAGTGGAGAATTAAATGTTGTCAAAATGTGTGAAGTTGATTTTGATGGAGTTTTGAAGGAATAAAATATTTGGAGCTGTACAAATGATTATCAACTTAAAAATAAGTTGTTTAGCGTGTTTGAGTGTCCAATTTAACACCTTTTGATGAAAATTCTTGTTATATATTAGCACAAGTGTCTTATATTCATTGTATGTGAAAAAAGGTGCACTTGAGGTGTTTTATTGTGTTTTAGGTGGAAAAAAGATGAAAAGTGCAAAGTTGGAGAAAATGTGCAATTTGTGCAAGAATGCTGAAAACGCACATCCAACTTTCGTAATTTTTCTGTGTTGTACTTGGTGATCTCGTGAATTATACACGACTCCTTGGTTTGATTACATTGCCTCGGTACGAGCAACATGTAAGTTTGGGGGTTTGATGAGTGTGCAAATTCACGAATCTTATGCCTGGATTTGTGCTATTATGAAGTGTTTGAAGATTGTAATCGATTGTAAACCGATATATATTGTGTTAAGTCACTAATCAGGTGTTATTGAAGCCGTTTGAGTGATTTTTTGAAGGAAATCGGAGTGGAAGTGTTGGAAACTAAAGAAAGGAAGTCGTAGCCATCCGTTTGGGCGAAGCAGGAGGTCAATTCGACCTGTTGGAGAAGAATTCGACCATGCCTGCTAGTCGAATTGGAAGCAGAACACGAACAGGAAGAGAATTCGACCACGACAGGGGAATTCAACTAGGGCATCTGGTCAAATTGATCGGTGGCGAAGCCAATTCGACCACGTCATGTCAATTCGACCAGGGCCTCTGGTTGAATTGAGCATCTGGGACTTACAGTATGCCAATTCAATCTCCAATTCGACCTGGAGGGGAGAATTCGACCTGTTGTGTTGGTCGAATTGAGCTTCAGAAACTTACTATATCCGTATTTTTACACCCTCAATGCGTGTGATCACTTAAAAAGCCCATTCCAGGCCCGGGAGACGCGATTACAAGTATAAAAATAGGCTTATGCAGCAGTATAGAGAGTTGGAGGAGAGAAAAACAACAAGAGAGCCATAAGAGAGGCCACAACCATACTACACCCCACAAGGGGGGATCACCCCCCAACCTTTTCTCCATCCTTCCATCATGGAGAAGGACGCGACGACGCCACATCTAGGGTTTTGTTTGCTTTCTAATTTATCTTGTATTTTTTAGACTACGGGTAAGATCTATCCAACCCACATGTGTGTTTCCTACAACACCATGGGCTAGAGCCTTTTTGGTAGAACTAGGGTTGTGAAGGTTTTTAAGAATTAATTGAACTTTCGTGTGTAAACTCCATACAACACTACTTGTGGATTTATTTTATATATGATTTTGCTTTCTTAATCCATACTCACGGACGTTTTGTGCATCATTAACTGTTATGTAGAGTCTAAATACATATCTTGGTTATTGATTGAGTGCGTTCACTGTTGAGCAGGATTCCATGTTATGATTCTAAGTGAGGGGACTACGAAGCTTCATTAGAACTATCATATATGAATACTTATTAATTGAATTGAATTCGGGTTATTAAGTAGGATAAATAGGATAACTTCATAGTACCTACAAAGGGAGATCATATCGGGTTAGAGTATCAATTGGCCAGAGAAATAATTGATACTAATAGTACCTAGAAAGGGGGTGAAATTATATCTCTTGCTCTGAGGTTATTCACATGTATTACACGCATGTTTACTTGTGTCTATAGAGTAGATATGCATGGTTTAGTGATGCGTCCATAATCCATAAGGCAAAGTCGGACATCAACACACGAGAGGAAAATTAATGCGTGAAACTGGATTATCCTAGAGCTACCTATTCTCCTACTTGATCCACTTTCGTATTCTTCTAGTGACTTTATTTTATTTGTTATTTTAATTACTTGTTTAGTAGTTTAATAATTCTAAACCTCAAACTATATTGCCATAATCGTCTTAATTAATTTAGATAATAATTAAATTGATAATACGTCGTCCTTTGGGTTCGATATTCACTTGGTTGCTTACTTAAACTGCAATTGATATCCTTAATACTTGGGGATTAATTTTGATAAGAGTGTAAATTCACGAATCTTGCACCTGGATTTGTGCTATTATGAAGTGTTTGAAGGTTATAATCGGTTGTAAACTGATATATATTCTGAAAAGGCACGGATCAGGTGTTGTTGAAGCCATTTGAGTGGTTTTTCGAAGGAAATCGGAATGGAAGTATTGAAATCTGAAGAAAGGAAGTCGAAGCCATCCGTTTGGGCAAACCAAGAGTGCAATTCGACCAGCCCTTTTGGTCGAATTGGCAGTATAACGCGAGCAGAAGGTGGATTCGACCACGACAGAGGGATTCAACCAGGGCATGATGTCGAATTGAGGTCGAATCGATTGGAGGAGATGCCAATTGGACCTCGTCACTTCAATTCGACCATGGCATCTGGTCGAATCAAGCACCTGGGACTTACAGTAGGTCAATTCGACCACCAATTCGACCTGAAGGGGTGAATTCGACCTGTTGATGAAGTAGAATTGACGTGCGAAAACTTACCATATCCGTATTTTTACACCCTCAATGCGTGTGATTACTCAAAAAGCCCATTACAATGCTTATAAGGAGAGTTTACAAGTATAAAAGGGGGTGTAGATCACACCATTAAACATATACAAGAGAGGAGAAGAGAGGCCACAACATACTACACCCCACAAGGGGGGATCACCCCCCAACCATCATCCATTCCTCCATCCATCCATCACTTTGAAGATTCGTTTGTGGAATCAAGGGAAGGACTAAGAGGAGAATTCAAGAGCGAGAAGGACGCGATGATGCCACATCTAGAGTTTATTCATTTTCTAATTTATCTTGTATTTTTCGGACATCCGGGTAAGATCTATCCAACACCCATGATTGTTCTTCGCAACATCATGGGCTAGAGCCTTTTTGGTAGAACTAGTATTGTGAAGGTTTTACGAATTAATTGAACTTTCGTGTGTAAACTCCGTACAACACTACTTGTGGATTTATTTTATATATGATTGTGCTTTCTTAATCCATACTCACAGTCGTTTTGTGCATCATTAACTGTTATGTAGAGTCTGAATACATATCTTGGTTATTGATTGAGTGCGTTCACTGCTGAGCAGGATTTCATGTTATGATTCTAAGTGAGGGGACTCCGAAGCTTCATTGGAACTATCATATAGGAATACTTATTAATTAAATTGAATTTGAGTTATTAAGTAGGATAAAGAGGATAACCTCATAGTACATATAAAGAGAGATCATATCGGGTTAGAGTACCAATTGGTCAGGGAAATAATTGATACTGATAGTACCTAGAAAGGGGGTGGAATTATATCTCTTGCTTTGAGGTTATTCACACGTGTTACACGCATGTTTACTTGTGTCTATAAAGTAGATATGCATGGTTTAGTGATGCGTCCATATTCCGAAGGCAGAGTCGGACATCAACACACGGGAGGAAAATTAATGCGTGAAACTGGATTATCCTAGGGCTACCTATTCTCCTACTTGATCGACTTTCGTATTCTTCAAGTGACTTTATTTTATTTGTAATTTTAATTACTTGTTTAGTAGTTTAATAATTCTAAACCTCAAACTATATTGCCATAATCGTCTTAATTAATTTAGATAATAATTAAATTGATAATACGTCGTCCTTTGGGTTCGATATTCACTTGGTCGCTTGCTTAAGCTGTAATTGATATCCTTAATACTTGAGGATTAATTTTGCGTGCAAAGAAAACGCGCATCAAGTTCTTGGCGCCGTTGCCGGGGACGGCTGTTATTATTAGTTTATTATTTCTAATTTGATTAAGACTTTTATTTGTGATTATTTAATTCTATCTAACCTTGAATTTTTCTGAGATACTTGTGCACTAGGAAAAGGAAAGGAATGAAAGGAGCAAATAACACATTGAGCTGAACATGGCCGGAGCAAGGTAGAATCCGGATAATGTTGCCATACGTGATATTTTCACTAACTATGGGATTGACAACATGGGGTTGATAGGAGCAAGGGGGGAAGATGATGATTTTGAGATACATCTCGCTCTTATTAACATGGTAGAAAAGAATTCCTTTTCTGGAGGTTGTTTTGAAGATCCTTATCAGCACCTCAAAAGATTTCTTGATTATGCAAACACTCAAAAGGGTGCTGGAGCTGATGATAATGCTAGACAGATCGACCTATTCAAGTTCTCTTTGATTGATGGAGCGGAAGCTTGGTATGAAACTCTTGATGCCACGGACTGCACTACATGGGACCAACTGCAGCAGAAATTTTTGGAGAGATACATGCCACCCTCAAGGATTTTAAGAATGAGGCAAGAGATCACCAAATTTGTTATGAATCAGGGGTTAGAAATTTTATGAGACGTGGGATAGGTTTAAAGACATGCTCAGGAGGTGCCCACAGCATGGAATGTCTAAGGTTGAATACATAAGCATCTTCTACTATGGATTGAATTGTGAGTCGCGTATTTTTATTGATGCATCATCAGGTGGAGCGCTGTTATCAAAGACAACACTTGAAACAGAAAAGTTATTTGAAGACATCTCTATCAATTCACGTGACTGACCTACAGAGAGAGATAGAGAATCATATGTACTTACTAAGGTAGCGCATGTTGAACATCAAGTGGTGAAGTCGAATAGGGATGATGAGATCGTCTCTAGTCTAACTAACATCAACAAGCTACTAGAGTCCCAGCAGAAGCAGATTACAGAGTTGACACTAAGGGGGCCTAGTATGTGGCAGCACGAAATGAAGAGTGTTGAAGATACCTTCAATCGATACATGGCTGAGAATGATACAAGGATTGATCGTCTTGAGGATACCATGAATGTTGATCATGCAAATTTATCTAAATAGTTGAAGGACCTTACTTTAATTATGGGGCAGATGACTGGGAACGTGAATCAATTGATACAAAAATTAGAAGATAAAACCATCACGTTAAGATTTGACTAGGAGCACTTCAATTCGACCTGACTTATAGGTTGAATCCAGGTCGAATCCAGAAGACAGGGAGAGAATAAACTTCCAAGTGCACAATTCGACCACTGTTCACCCAATTCGACCAGCAGCCCTGGTCGAATCCAGGTCGAACCCAACCATTTTACACCGTTTTCCACGCTAAATGCTCCACATGATGTTGATGTTACTCCAGTACCATTACATGAGCAGAATACTGAGCTTACAATGGAGAAGAAGTGGGAAAGAGCAAAGAAGTTGAAAGCCGAGAAGCTTAGACTGTAAATGGATAATGAAGATGTGGTTTTCTCTCTTGATCATGCAATGAAGAAGCCCATGGAGACTCAATCGTGCAAGAGCATTGATGTGGTTTCTAACTTGTTTAATCTTGATTTTTCTAAGGCAGATGATTCTGAATTTAAGTGAAAGATTGACAAGGAGGTGTCTAGACAGCCATGGGAGGAAGGAAATTCCAATGATCATATTTTTGTAACCAAGAAAGGTGAGGTGTTGAGTGTAGACAAGAATCATAGAACCTTGTTTATATTTTATATTTTTCTAAAAACTAAGAAGCTTGATCACTGTATCTTTCTTCGAAGCTTGCTTCTAGCTGACATTGGTGTATATGCACTACGCAGATAATTACCAGATTTTTGTTGGCACTATGGGCAGTGTTGCAAATCAGGTATTTACTTTTTAATTGTTCATTTTTTTCCAAATGTTCTATTTAACAAATTAGATCTAAAATAGCTTGTGCCGAAGGCAGAAGAGAGATTGCATGCATCAAGCTTAATGTAAAGTAATATTATGAAATTTAAGTACCTAAAATACATGCTGAAGTTTGAATACCTGTAGACTTTCCAGTTTGATTTAGTTAAGACAAGATATGCAGCCATATCTTGTATAAACCTCACATCTTTCAATTTGGTTCAGGAAGTAAATGGGAGTGCAAAAACCAACAAAAAGTTCACTGTTGTTTTTTTATTGGGTGAGTAATTTTCTTTCATGTCTGGACGCATATGGACTTTGATATTAGTCATTGCATCAAACTAGTATAAATTGTTGAACTAAATGTATACCATTGATTTTTAGGCTCTCTCTGTAATCTGAACACTTGTATTCCTGCATGAATTCCTTATCAAAGAACTTTTTTTTACTTAGCTTGACGTATGAATTAAACATGAGCAGGTGGCCCAGGCAGTGGTAAGGGTACTCAGTGTGCTAACATTGTTGAACACTTTGGCTATACTCATCTCAGTGCGGGTGATCTTCTCCAAGCAGAGAGAAATTCTGGCTCCGAAAATGGGTATGAATCTATATTTGAATGAGAGTTGCTTTGTACTTGATTGGTTCTCTTTCATTCTCATCTTCCGTATCACCCTGCAGAGTCATATTTTAGGAACATAGTATTTTATATTGTGAACCAAATCGCTAATCTGGATCATTGTAGTCAATCTTTAATAGACAAATCTTTTTCTAAAACATGTGTTTTTAGTAGTTTCATAATGATAATTTTTCATAAAATGAATTATAATCATTTTTCATAAAATGAATTATAATCAGTATTCTTTTCAGTGTTCACATTCTTCTGTTTCAAGTAATGATATTGGCTATGTTTTGTATTTTTGTATCTGTCAAATTCTTTGTAAAGTGTTTTGCAGCCATTTGTCTTATGATATAAAGGACGATGATTACAAACATGATTAAGGAAGGAAAAATTGTGCCTTCGGAGGTAACAATCAAGCTTCTCCAACGAGCCATGGAGGAAAGCGGCAATGACAAGTTCCTGATTGATGGTTTTCCTTGGAATGAGGAAAATCGTGCAGCATTTGAGTCTGTCATAAGTCTTTTCTAACCCCTATTTCTTCTTCTACAGAGTGTATTTGTAATAATTATATAAATGCACTTACCCCTTTTTCCATTATTTTCCTATGGTTAGATTTATCATGCACTTGATTTGGTATATTTAGATGGATATATCTTATGATATTGACCATATAACATCTTTGTCCTTCCTTCTATCTCTATCTCTGTCTGCAGACTGGTATTCAGCCAGAATTTGTACTTTTCTTCGATTGTTCTGAGGAGGAAATGCAGAGGCGCCTTTTGAGTAGGAACCAGGTTATCATTGATGATTTCTTAATCCATTCTGAGCCTTCTTTCTCTTTCATCATCCACTTCTCTATGAAAAACACCTTTAAATTCTTTTTTTCTTCTCTATGTACCCAGGGTCGAGAAGACGATAACATCGATACAATAAAAAAGAGATTTAATGTCTACATGGAATCTAGTCTCCCAGTGATTGAATATTACAAGGAAAGGGGGAGGTTCAAAGGGTATGTAATTTTTTAATGTTGATTCTCTGTGGTGACGGTGAATAAGAAACATGGTAATGATCTTTCATATAATCTAGATTGATGCTGCAAGACCGGTAGGAGAAGTTTTTGAGGCAGTTAAATCAGTTTTCTCATCACCAAGTGAGAAGGTAAAGCTGCATCATGATATGTACTTCTAAGAATTGCTGAAGAGAAGTGTTGTTTGATGATAATGTGTGTGTTGAGACAGTTGCGGTTATTATAGAAAAAGTAGATTACTTACAATGGTATCAAGTCTTAGTCAATTTGAAAAAAGAACTGTTGGAATGAAAATGCTAGATTCAAAGCAGGTTGATTTCTAGAGTTTTTTTTTTTTTTGAAACAAATTTGTATGAATTAGATAAATGCCTAAGAATATATTCTCAATTATAGACTTTTCTATTGACGTCGCTGGAGAATTTCATTTAAATCTGAACTTGTTAGACTCAAGATGTGGATTGAATAGTCACACAACTGAACTGAAAACCTGCAAATGTTTTAACCATGCGTTCCTTCTGCCTCTTATTGATCCTTTCTTGGAGTGAGGCTCCTGTGCAACGGGCGCACGGAGCACATTCTGTGCGCCTTTGCAATTTCCATGCCCCTTTACAATTTAAACCCCTAGCAATACATAGGTTTAAATAGGATTGGAGGGGGGAGGGTTGTGTTCACATGGGGACACGGAGTATCCCTCCTCCGTGTCCCTGGGTGCACAGGAGCTTTTGCCTCTTTCTTGTTTGTCCATTTGCAGGTTGCTGCTTAAAGATGCTTCTTAGCCATTATTTTGTACCTGATTTCGGTGCAGGTAACGGAGGATGTAATTTTTTTTTCGTTCGAGTCAATCATTCTCGTGTTTTCGCTCAAACTGAATATATTCTGTTATGCAGGTGATCATGAAATCGAGAGCATAAGCATCCTACTGTGCATTATTATTGGATTTGTTTTCTATCCCTTGAGGAGCTTACTTATGCTATTGTCATTATTTTGAGAAGTAGAAAAAAAGAAAGAATGGACATCATGGGGCCTTCTTGCCTCTATATATCATTCTATTATACTAATATTTTTTTACGAGGCTGTTCCGTCGATGTATCTGATAGAAAGACAGTATCACAATTCTTTTTTCTGAATTTCTTAGTAACAAGATTCATATATTTTCATTCATAATTTTTGCAGAAATTAGATTTTCTTAAAAAAAATTAATCTAATTTATGTATATTAATTATGTCTTTTTATTGAGAGTAAAAAACAAAATATATATAAAATATATATAGTGACTAAAAATTGTACTCTTCCCCTCTTCAATAATTAGGGTGACTTAGGGGTAAGTTTATTTTTGGGGTTATTTAATTAATTATTGTAGTTTTTATTTTTATTTAATAAAATATAGTATTTGCATAGCTAATTAACAAAATAAGCAGAAGCCCACTTCTAGTGGCGCTTTTGCAAGATTTCTGCTGTTTTAACACTTTTGTTCTTCCTGTCTAATCACATGTGTATATTTTTTATATTTAAAATCATTTTTAAGTTTTATACATGAATAAAGATTTAATATATATATTTATATTATAAAATAATCTTAATATGTGTGATATCATATATCCTTTTCGTTACAATAGTAATATAACTATACACTGAAATATTATATCACTCAATTTACTATACATTAAAATATTATATTTTTAATTTTTATGTAAATAATAAATATAACATTAGCAAGATGGAGGGAGTATTTAATTAATAACTTTAATATATTATTCCCTCCGTCATCCGACAAGGCATACATTTTGCCATTTTGGACATCTGCCCCAAAAAGTCTAATTTCCTTTTATAGACATATGAGACCCACACACATTCATTAATACAATTAAAATATATGGCAAACTTCAGAGATGGTCTTTCTCCATTTTGGCCGTCCCATCAAAAGAGTCTTCTTCCCTCTTTTACATACATGTGACTCATACACCATTAATATAATTAAAATAAGAGTGACGTATTTGAAATTAAAATATATTGTGTATATTAAAAGAATGCAAAATTTGAAATTAAAATATGTTGTGAGAATGCACGTTTGTTAAGTATTACTCCATTTTCTTTCTAAATGTGAAGTTGAAATTGTGAGGGATTAAAATAGAATATGTAGAGTTAAAGTTGGGATGGAAAAACTATAATATCACACATTATAAGATTATTTATAATATAAATAATATGGTATTAAATTATTATTTATATATAAACACTTAAAAATCATTTTAAATATAAAAAATAAATATTCACTTCATCCCCTTGATACGTATTCATTTTGCCATTTGGTCCGTCCCATTACAATGTATCCATTTTCCTTTTTAGATTGATGTGATCACACATGACCCCACATTCAACACTAATACAACTACCCACTACACAATAAAATATTATTTCTTTCACTCAAAATATATTAAATTATTATAATCTTTAATCCACGTGCAAAAAACAAATGATTATATTTCAAGGGGACGAAGGGAGTAAGTATGATTTGATGGGGATGAAAAAATGCAGAAATCTCACAAAGTCGCCGCTACAAGTGGCGCTTCTGCTTATTTCGTTAAATAACCATGTAAGTGCTATACTTTATTAATTAAAAATGAAAACTTTAATAGTTTATTAAATAAGCCTTATTTTTGCAAATCTCTATAATACCATCAATGAGGTTCAGGGATGAGGTGCTATAGTTAGAGAACATCATCATTTGAAAAGTTCCTCTTTAATTTCTTTTATTTAAGAGATTATTATTAATTTATAAAAAATTTAAAATAATTACAATAAAATTGGTACGTAATATTCCTTCCCATTTTTCAATTTTGACGTCAACTCTTAAGATAATCATTTTTTTAAATAAAAATAAAGGTCTCTTTTGTGACCACATCCACCACTTACTAGTATAATCATAAGAGCGCGACTATTCGCACTCCCGAAACTCTTGTTAATGTACTCCAAAATTATTTAAATTATAATATTTTCATTTAATATTATTTATATACCCTTATTACTAAATACATCCCTCAACTATATTTTAATTTTATTAAACATAACTCCTACTTTAATCTTAACATGAAACTGTCTTCCCTCTTTTCAAACCCCCCCTATGTTTAATAAAATTAAAATATAGTTTAGAGGTGTATTTAGTACTAAGAGTATAAATAAATAATGTTAAATAAAATATTATAATTTAAAATTTTTTGAAGTGCATTAAGAAGTTTCGAGGGTGTGAATAGCCGCACCTAATTATAATTCCAATTTCATCAATTTCTATAAAAAAGTACAAAAATCAATTACAAATAAAATAATAATTCTAAAACTATATTCTTTTTAATGCTTATGATTTTAGAATTTTAGGGTATTGGGTCTAAGGTTTTAGGGATTTTTGTTAGTGTACTTTCACTATTGTGGTTTAGTTATACTCTATTAATTTTAATTTAACGATTTAGGACGTATTTTGGATTTAATATAAGTAAAAACAAAAAAAACAAAAAATTAATATTAATTGAAGATGACCACTTTTTATGTATAAATAAGAAGGCAAAGACTAGAATAGGAATTTTTTTTTCAAAACTCAGTACAACCGGACTTGCAAATGGGTCAGATTAAAAATACGGGTTCCTCACCTTCTTCAATCCACATCAATCAACCCCGCGCCACATGCTGCGATAAGGAGGTGGTCCGGCGCCGCCCTTCTCCATCCACCAGGTAATTGGGCTCGACGACGCCGCCGCTGTCGTGAATTGCGATTCCAGAAATCACCCACTTCTTACGTTGTATCAAGAATTCTCGCTGCCTTTATTTTTTGATTTTCCATCTCCAAATCGCTCTCCCTATCCTCTCATCTTCTTCAATTTCGCCCAATTCAAACTCCAATCACTTCTCTCTGCAAATTCGTCATATCACAGATTTTCGAAATTATTCCGTTTCTGTTCGTCGTTTTTGTCCCTATTTTTTTAATTGGTTGTTCCATGGAATTTCGTTGAGTTTTGTTATTCATCACTATTTTTGGTTGTTAAATGTTCACAAGGATATGAAAAATTTGATTTCGATTTAGGATGTTTTTTTCCCTTCCTTATGTTAAAATACGCGTTCTTTCTGAATTGACTGATTATTCATGCGTGATCCTTCTGTCAATTTTTTCCATTTTAGAATTCAATAACTGGAGTCGGATCAAGATTTCTCCAGAGATTTCGTGGGTTTTTGATTAAAGAAATTAAAAATAAAATCTCAAACTTTGAATGTAGAAAGATAGTGTGAGGTCAATTGGTTATTTTTGTAATGATTTTTTTTTTTTTGGTAATTTTTTAGTTACTCTTTTATAGGATCACACTATCTTTAGTGTGAGGTCAATGTAGAAAGATAGTGTGAGGTCAATGTAGAAAGATAGTGTGAGGTTGACGAAAAAAATAGTGTGAGGTCAATGTAGAAAGATAGTGTGAGGTCAATTGGCTAAAAAAATAAAGATAGTGTGAGGTCAATGTAGAAAGATAGTGTGAGGTCAATTGGCGAATCAAATTCTAATTTCGCCCAATTCTTTCATCTGAGATCCAATTTTGTATATATATTGTTTTGTTTCGTCAACTTTTTTTTTGTTACTCTTCTACTCTTTAAAATATTTTTGGTTACTTAAATATATTGTTTTGTTTGTTCAACATTTTATGAATTACTCTTTTCTAATAATTGAGTTACTCCTTATAATAATTTGAGTTACTCTTTCATAAAATTTATACCATATATAAGTTGATAGATCATTCTATAAAAATAATTAAATTACTCTTTGAAATTAATTAGATTACTCTTTGAAATTAATTATATTATTATTTTAATCATATTCAACACTCCACCCATCTCTTATGCTGTGTTTTCCCAATTAATCATTTTACTGGTATCATCTCTCTTAATTTTCTCTCACTACAATGGCAAATAATGAAATAATTCTAGTGTGCATCTTCTTGACAATATATTCCATCCTCCACGATTCGCCAAATTAGAATTCTCAATCCCAAGCTACAGTAATCGATTCAAATTCAATAGGATTCAAATCATTTCCACGTCACGCCTCACATCTAAGATTCGACCAAGCACTCCACGATGCTCCAAGGATGAGAAGAGCTGGCTGTCAACACCCTAATTCTTCATTGCGCCACTGAGTCGGCTCTCTCTTTCTCTCTCTTCTTCACCTTATCCCCTGTCTCTATTTCTGAGGACACAATTTTATCTGCAATGCCTTCGATATAAGCATACATCGGATTTTCACATACGCAATCAATTTGTTTGGATCTACAGCATGGGCGTAGAAGAACCCCCAATTCTTCATTCCCCAATTACATGGCCGTCACTGAGTCGGCAAAAGCAAGGATTTGTTCACAAAGTGCGCCACGATAAAGTCGATGTCGGAAGGGGATGCAGCGGATCAAGGGCGGCGAAAAACGCCTATAGTGATTCCATCAAATCTATCATAGATGAAATTCGGGCATTGGCGTGAGGAAGATAGATCAATTTTTGGGTGTTATCCGTATCTCAAATTCAACCAGTTGGAAGAAAAGGATTCGGTTCCACCAATTATTTGGTAGGACTGGTCCTACTGCAGTCGTTTTCATATAAGAATAAATATTTTGAAAATATATGATAGTAATATAATAATAAATATTAATATATAAAAAATATTAACAACAACATTTTTTTTTTATCTTATAAACCATAACCTAAAATATCATTACATGTACATATTTGAAATTCTAATAATAATAAATAAACTAAAACTAAAAGATAATATAAAATTTATTCTAAATATATGGCCCATTCAATTTACAGCGCTATTGTCAACCGATACTTTACTAAGAGCACCTAATTTTTAAAAAATTTAACAGTGAAATGTCTATTATACCCTTCTAATTTATGGCCTTACTCCAATTAATCTATTTTGCAAAGTTTACCCTACACTATTACTAAGCACACCCAATTTTTATAACACACGGAATGCATTGAAGAGATAATATAAACGCAAACAACGCGAAGAAAAAAGATGAATAGAGGAAAAGGAGAAGGAAAAGAAGCAGTTAAAATTCCTCAGCGTATATTAATTCAAATGTCAAGTTTTGATAATGATTAAAAGAAGAAATAAAGTATATGAGATATATGATAATTGTCGAATTAACGCCTCTCACTCCCACGAAACATATGTATCGAAATCCACCCCCAACTTATTTCTACAACTATTTTACTGGTGAAAGCATGACTCAATTGACACTGAAAAAAAAGGGTTAACTTAAATACGCATCAGTTGATTGAAGTGATAACCAATTGACGATGGAGGATTCAATTTTGCGAGGGAATAAAAAAATAGATTGGGAAGTTGTGTGGTAAATGATTGTTCACATGATTAAAAATAAAACATCTCAAATAAGCAAATTCATAGAATTGAGAATGTATCCTCTTCATTTTTATAGATTGGAGAGAAGAAATTGAGTCTAATTATGTGTAAAATCTTGAGGACCCAAAATGCTGTAAATGGGGACTTAAAAGATTATGAAGCACAGAAATGCGTAATCCTTCGACAGTAAACTTTGAATATGAATCTGCAAAGGGGACTACAAATAATGTTTTGTGTATTGGGTGTATTTAGTAATTTGGGTGATTAGAGTTGATGTCCTTGGTATTTTAGATTATGAGGTATGAGTTTGGGGTTTGAGGTTAAAAATGTAATTTTAGTTAAAAAATTTTAAAGTTTCGGGTGCCTACAGTAATGTTTCGGGTGACAATAATATGATTACAAATAGTTGTATTAATGTTATCGGTGGATCATAATTTAATCAAATCCATAATACTCCCTCCGTCCCTTTGATAAGTGTCAATTTTGCCATTTTGGTCTGTCCCACTACAAAGTGCCCGTTTCCTATTTTGGCAAGAAGTGAGCCCACAATCTATTACAATAACTCAAAAAAATACCCATAATTACAAGATTGCCATTATATTAAATCACAATTAGATAATGAATTAACACATCTATTAACATCATTTAAATCTAAACCTAACTGATCACTAAACATTAACTCAGTCATAAATTGTCTCTCTCTTCGTTTACTCCTCTCTTTTACAAACCCTAAGTTCTCTCGCCTCCATCTCAAATGAGTTCATCCACAATCTGCCTCTCTCTTCGTTTGAGTACGCCTCTCTCATACAAACCCTAACTCCTCTCTCGCCTCCACCTCTCGTCTCCATCTCAAATGGGTTCATCTGAATCTCAGCCCCCATTTTCTCTCTCACACTTCAAGCTTCCGAACTCTATTGTCATGGAGATGAAGGAACTCACTTCCACCCCTGATTATTGGGATATACCCAGTCTCGACCCATGGTTGACGACTGATTATCCTTCATCTGAGTTATCTCGAAAGCAAAAGACTTGTAAGGTTGTCGATTCATCAGATCTGGTAATCGAGAGCCCATATTCTACTGGATATGTGGTTTCAGAATCTCAGATCTACACAAAAATGGTGGTAGCTGACTCCGATGAGGAAACCTATGCCGATCGGCGTCCTGTCGTGAGGCCGAATGCAAGAGCCAAAAGACGACAGCTGGTTGACACGGAGGAGAAGGGTTTGCGCAAGGTTGTAATCGATTTTCTACGGATATTACTTCCGTGTGCCCTAACTCTGCCCAAATACAGTGAGGTATACCGTTGTTCCTTATTATTAAAGCACATGTTTTGTTGAGAATGTGGTTATAAGGACTGAAATGATGACTATATGTGCTTAAGAGTTGGGATATTTTATTGTGCCACCATGCATTAAGTTAGGAGGCTTACTTGTTTGTAATGTCATCACTTATACATTTAGGAGGCACACACACTCTATGACGATGCTATAATCTGAGAGTGATGCATTACACTTCATGTGTGAATGACTGAGTGAACTGATGTTAGTAGTATGTTAACTGGTATCAATATGTTGGCTGGAAATGTGATTAAAATGTTGGAATTTGATAGTTTAGAGGCTATTTTACATCTATGATGATTGTTTGACCCTATTTAGCAGATTGTGATGATTGTTTTGAGGTGTTGCACATGAAATTTGACTCATATTTTGGTATGCAGATGTTGTCTAAAGATGCATTTATCAGTCTTGCAGTGCATTGGTATGCAGATGTTGTCTATATGTGATACAAATGTCCATATTTTGGAGACTATTCCATTGAATATGTCATCGCTTGAACATTTTTGTCATATACACTCTATGATGATGCTATAATCTGAGAGTGATGCATTACACTTCATGTGTGAATGATTGGGTGAACTGATGTTAGTTGTATGTTAACTGGTATCAATATGTTGGCTGGAAATGTGATTAAAATGTTGGAATTTGATAGTTTTGAGGCTATTTTACAGTTTATGATGATTGTTTGACCTTATTTAGTAGACTGTGATGATTGTTTTAAGGTGTTGCACATGAAATTTGACTCAAAATATGCAGTTATCAGTCTTGCAGTGCATTAGTATGCAAATGTTGTCTATATGTGATACAAATGTCCATGTTTTGGAGACTATTCCATTGAATATGTCATCACTTGGACATTTATGTCATATACACTCTGTGATGATGTTATAATCTGAGAGTAATCATATTATACCACTAATAGAATTCACTTGAGGGTAGTTTGTTTAGTTCTTAAACAACTCAACACATAGAGTTGTTTTCTAGCTATAAACAAACAATCTTTACAAAAAAAATAGAGGACTGAAATTACAGCAAAATATTGAAGTTTAAACCTCAACACAAAAGCTTCATCCTCCATAAAAATTCCCTCCATCCAAAAGCTGCAAACTACCTTAAACCAATATGTATCCAATCTACAAAATAGTTAGTCCATTAGCATGTACCAAAAGATCTAGCATTTACCATTAGATCATTCTCTCAATACATGTTATGAGGTCTTCAACTCCATCAGTTTTATTTGCATCATTCAAATGTTCTATTTGTTGGCGTTTGATCGTTTGGTTAACGTGACCCGTTAGGGTTCCATAAGTTTTTAATTCAGCGGAAGCAAGAAAAAATAAAAGAAACGTATTACCTTTTACCAGGATATGTTGAAGACGATGAATTCTCGCCACCAGCCTACGCAGCCTCACCATTTTGGGCATAAATCTCTCATCCGATATTGGATTTGAGTGATCTATACGCCAAAACGATCCTCTCTTTCGTGGCTTTCCGTCAATATATCATATGTCGTGTTCTGATGTCTATATGATTTTATAAAAATCGTAGAAGGTGGCGGACAGCAGCAACAAATAATCCTTCCAGTCTTCTGTTGTATTCCCAAGTCCAATCTCGACGTCGTGTGGGCGACGATCTTCGAGATCTTCTCATTCTGTTGTTACCTCACCCTCCTCACAGTGTTAGGCGTGATTAATCTCATAGATTTTTTTTGGTTTCCGGACAGCTGAGATGACTTATATATGAGCTATAGCAGAGACCAGGAGGATAAATTAGAGTTGTGCCTCCATTGGACTTAAGTATCCAAGCTTAGCCCAAAGCTTATACTTAAATCCAATAATAATAATATATACCACTAAAATATTATTACGCACTACCGTTCTAATTCGGTAATTACGTTATGGGCTCCTTCTTATTATGAGCCCGTTAGTCTCCCCATGTTTAAGATATACAATGTCCATTAATTAATTAAGTTACTGACAACTCCATTAATTAATATCTCATCCGAGAGTAGTACCACTCAACCTCATTATCATGCCGGAATAAATCCACCTGCAGGGTTTACATGATAATCCTTATGAGCTCCTCAAGGGAACATCATCAACCTATGACGGACACAGATTCCTTCTACAATCAACAGCACACCATAGAGACAACACTACTTCCCAACTCACCTAGTTTGTTGATTCAATACATGTAAATCTCACCCATTGATGAATCAAAGAAATACAAACTGACCTACGTGTCGAGGTTATTATATAGGGATTAAGAGCACGAACATCCATAATAACTGAGATCAAGTTCTCCTATAAGTCAGTATAAGTTGAACGATCTCATGTGGTCCTGCTCAATACACACAAAGTGCACTAATGGATTCTATAGCAAAGACAAGCTAATACCAAACCACACTACAACAATCCCGATAGAGAGTCCCCGTCTATCTCAGTTGTGAGCATCTGTTTTTACTTTATAAGGAAACCGATAATATGATCTTCCGCTTGTTGTCGCACAATATATTATCTACAGTATAAAGTAAGTGGACTATTATATCGTACATATAAATAAATTATAAGATGCAATCATTTGTCATATGATTCTCATTTCAAATAAATTGTTATAACATTGTTCATACAATAAGCTAGACTTTTAGTATATAATCCAATAATCTCCCACTTATACTAAAAGACTATGTTGTCCTGTCCTCCGCCATACATCTGATTCCCACTCCCCCTACACGACCATCAAAAGCTCTCGCTTTAAGGTCCTTGTAAATAGATTTACTGGGTTATCATCCGATGCAATCTAGGCGACAACAACCTTCCCCTCATCATACGATTTTTCGTAACAACTGCACCATTATCATAAAAATAAATTGTGATAACCTTGGGCAAACTTAGAAACACTTCAAAGTCCATCATGAAATTTCTAGAGTCATACAGATACTTTGGCAGCCTCATAGGCTCCAATTTATCATCTTTCCATGATGGAGTCCGGAGTCCGAAATATATTTCTATATAACACTCCTCCACATTATGGCTCTAATTCCTAAAATTAAACACATAACCTTGAGGTGGATTTACTGTCATCCCTATCTGATTTGAAAAATCCGAATCTTTGTAACTCCTAAGAAGCAGTAAATATGTCCGGTAAGCCCACATATAGTTTCTAGTCTTTTTCATGTACTTCAAAATTATGTGTTACCACAGTTCAACATTCTTATTTCGGGTTAACTTGATATCCACTGTTCATGCCTTCGGCAAAACAGTTATCCATACTTGTGCATAGCATTCCTCAGATTAAGCTTCCTTATTCGTCGAAGCATAAGGAACCGCTTTTATCACCTTTATCTTCTTTTGTATCTCAAGACACATTCCCTTAGATAAATTCACATGCTAAACGAGTAAGGATCGTATCATTTTACGAAACTTGAGATAAGCATTACATCATTTCTTGTGATCCGTATTACCGTGATCAAAAGGATATATTTTGCTCCTCTTAAGTTCTTCATCTCATACCACTTTATTAATCATACCCATACGCCCCACAATACTCTTTCATTGTCTCCAATGAGCAATATATCATCTACGTATAGTACAAGAAATTCCACCACAATTTCTTCACTCTTTACAATGCACAAGACACATCTATGCATTGAAAGAATCCATATCACTGGATTTCCTCACCAAAATGAATGTTCCATGATCTTTAAGCTTGCTTTAGTCCATCGATGGACACTTTTAAGCTTACTATCACAATGCTCTGAGCCCTTTGCAATGAATCACTTTGGTAGCTTCACATAGATGTTTTCCTCAAGACTTCCAATCAGGAAAGCTGTCTTGACATCTATTTGTTATCCCTCATATTTCATATGAGTAGCAACAGATAAAAGAGACTTGATCAACATAGGCATATCTATCGGCGAATAGGTTTCCTCATAACCGAACCTTTTCTTTTTTATTATACCTTTTCGCAACAAGCTTTACTTTCAAGGTTTTCACCTTACAATATGACCCTCTTTTATTTCGTATGACCACTTCCAATGGCTTTCACACCATTCGTGGTTCTACAAGCAGCCAGATCTAATTCAGAATTCATCGATTCTATTTCAACATTCATTGCACTTGCTAAGATATCGCATTTCGATCTTGTAGTGTTTCGTTGTATCCGTGGTCCATTCCATGTTTACTAGGGACCAAGTCTCACGACTCTCCCAAAACATATATCTTAAAGGTTGTCGAACAACCCTCTCACTAAGACAAGGCATTACACACAATTGTGTATCAGACGTGACTCGCGTTGCAGTTTACTTTGTGGTATATCCTCTTGTACAATTGGTACTAATACTTTGTGTTTTCCCTCTCACTTCCTTTAGAACAATTTATACATGAGTTTATGATTTAATACATAGTCATTTTCCAAAAATCTAGTGTTTGTGTTAACAATCACCCTTTGATCTTTTAGACTAAATAAATCATCACCCTTTATTTTCCTAGAATATCCCACAAACAGACAAACGCTCATACTAATTATTATTTCTAGGGCATACCTATAAAATAATTTAATAATTCCAAATAATTCATCATCTTTATAACATTTTTCATAAGAGTCTTATTGCTTCTTTCCGCCACACCATTCAGCTGGGGTATACCCGGTGTAGACAACTTGAGATTTTAATCTCATCCTCTGATAAATAGCTCCTAAACTATCCTAAGAGGTACTTGTCACCACGATTAAATCGTAATGACCACCTTTCGTCGGTTTAGTCTTAGGACCGCTTAAATCAGTATGAACTATTTTCAACATATCTTTGCATGGCTCAATACTCCTTTGCCTTGAAAGGCCTTTAATCATTTTACTTTTAAGCAAGACTCGCAAGTCAGATAAACCCAATGGTCCATCGGCTATGAACATTTGAATCCTACTCAAGTAAAATTGATCTAGTTTTAGATGTCAAAAGTATGTTTAGTTTATCTCCGAAGGTTCCTTTCTCTTACTAAGATTAGAAGGTGCATTATTAATTATTATTTATTGCATCCGTGGTATAAACATGATTTAAGAGTGAACAAATTGTCCGCCAACGTACCACAACAGATTATAACTCCATCCTTCATTACAATGACCATGTCATTTAAATGAAATGAAGTATCCATCCGTAAATGTATAGGAATTGAAATGAAATTCTTTCTAGAAAACGTACGTAAAGACAATTTTTCAAAATCAAAAGTTTATTCATATCGTAAGATAAATAAACAACTCCCTCTGCAACAGCCACTACTCTCGTAGTATTACCCATGTCCATAATAATAATTTCATCATCACTTAGTTACATGCTTTTAGTGATTTCGGTTTCTACACACAACGTGTCAGTATATACCATCAGTAATCATGATTCAATAACTAGTGAATGAGATACTAACTTTGTTCACATCTTGATGAAATTTGATTTCTTTTGCCACATGTTTTGTCAGAAGTTTCCCACCATATACAACCTCTTGTATTTCAGTTAGAACTTGCTCAAAACATACAGGCAAATTATGGAGAATAAATTGATCTAGGTTTTCCCTTCAATTTGTACTTCAAGCATTCCCAATTCATTCATCAACTTATCCATGACCTTTTGCCTTTATAACTTACTCAAGTATCTGAAGAGTCGCATGAGACCATCATATTTCTATGAAACTCTCACCTCTTCACTAGAGATTTTAAAAGGCATCATGGTACATCCTTAGTGAGAACACATATGTTTAGATTTTCTTAAGCAGTAAAATTTAAAATCAATATTCTTTTCTAATCATCTAATTTTGGACTAGTAAATATAATTTCTTTCAATAAATAATATGTGAGATAAAACCATTTGAAATTCAGAGAATCATAAATAAATACACGGATCAAATCTTTGAATTTTATCCTTTTATATTGATTCCCTCAAAACAATATAAAAATAAAATTCACCGATATCTCAAGCACTGTGAACCTGCAAGCCACGATAGTGTGGACATTTATAAACCCGAACATTTACAAGAGAAGATTTTACTCATTAATTTCATTTGTCAACCTAACCTCATGACAAAATAATTAATAGTTGGTTCCTCTTTGGCCATGCAAATAAAAGCAGTGACTCCGATGGGGAAGATACTTATTATTTGCATCTAAGTGTACACCGTTATTTGACCCCAAATCCATTGCGCAAGCTTATGTGCCTTACAGATAGAGAAGTACACACGCACTTGGATAACTTCCTACAGTCATCAATTATAAGTTTGTACCAGTGAACCGCATATAAACTAATCTGATAGGGAAGAAGGTCTATGTCAACGCGCAAGTTCATGTGCATCACATTACAAACATAATTATTTAATGAAGTCTGTTCCAGCAATCCATGAATAAACTCATCCGATGGGGAGGAAGGCTCTAATGCCGACGCGCAAGTTTATTCACATTGCTAACAAACTAATAATGGAGGCCGCGGTAATTTTTGCCAATTTCCTCTCCCACTTAGTAATTTAACACCGAAGGTTTTTACATATATATAATATTCATAATAAAATGCGCAACCTAGCATGCTCCTTTTACGGCACATAAGACAGTAAATCACAGAGAACATGCATAGCATATATAACAATAAACAGATAAATAAATCAAATTATAAACAGTTATATATCGGCGAATTCGATTGTTCGCCTCTAAGCACAAGTGTCGGTAAAAATCTCCAGATTATCAAACTTTCTTAAATCTCCAGATTATCAAACTTTCAAAAATCTCCAGATTATCGAATTTTGATTCTATCGATATCGACCATCGATATCGTCCAGACTTTTGAAATCATCGATATCGACCAGATTATCAAATTTTCAAAAAACTTTCAGATTATCAAATTTTCGAAACTACCGATATCGTCCAGATTATCGAAATTATCGATATCGACCATTGATATCGTCCAGATTATCGAAATCATCGATATCGACCAGATTATCAAATTTTCAAAAAATTCCAGATTATCAAATTTTCAAAAACTTCCAGATTATCAAATTTTTGAAAATTTCCAAATTATTAAAATTTCGAAAGTATCCAGATTATCAAATTTTCAAAAATTTTCAGATTATCAAATTTTCGAAAATATCCAAATTATCAAATTTTCAAAAATTTTCAGGTTATCAAATTTTCAAAAATTTTCAGATTATCAAATTTTCGAAAATATCCAGATTATCAAAATTTTGAAATTTCCAAATTATCAAAATTGTGAAAATATCCAGATTATCAAATTTTCAAAAATTTTAGATTATCAAAATTTCAAAAATATCCAAATTATCAAATTTTCAAAATTTTCCACATTATCAAAATTTCAAAAATTTCCAGATTATCAAATTTTTCCGTCAAACGTATAGAGTATTCAACAAGAAACAATAATTTCTAAACCCTAGTCCACATTTGACACAGGTATATGGTATCTAAATAGGGTATACTAGCATAACATGAATACTTAAACCCTTTCACCTTTTCACATAAATCCTAGCCTAACGTTTCATGCTTCACCACGAAACCGAAGCTCTGATACCATTTGTTGGCGTTCAATCATTTGGTTAACATGACCTGTTAGGGTTTCATGCATTTCTGATTCAGCGGAAGCAAAAAAAACCAAAGAAACGTATTACCTTTCACCAGGGTATGTTGAAGACGATGAATTCTCGCCACCAGCCTGCGCAACCTCATTGTTTTAGGCATAACTCTCTTATCCGATATTAGATTTGAGTGATCTATGCTCCAAAACGATCCTCTCTTCCATGGCTTTCCGTCAATATATCACACTTCCTGTTCGGATGTCTGTACGATTTTATAAAAATCGTAGAAAGTGGCAGACAGCAGCAGCAAACAATCTTCCAATTTCTGTTGTATTCCCAAGTCCAATCTCAACTAGAGATGCACCGATTAACCGGAACCGGCGGTTCCAACCGGAAAACCGCCGGTTTTAACCGGAACCAGAACCGGCGGTTCCGGAACCGGAAAAAAAGGAACCGAAACCGGTAGAACACGGTTCGGTTTCGGTTCCAGCAGCGCACGAACCGGAACCGGCGGTTCGAACCGCCGGTTCCGACGAACCGGCGGTTCAAACCGCCGGTTCTCCGGTTCACGGTTAAATCGGCGGTTTCTCGGTTTATTGGTTCGCTGGAACCGCCGGTTCGAACCGCCGGTTTCGGTGAACCGGAGGTTCCTCGGTTTTTTTTTTTTGAGGGGGAAATTTTGAATTTTGAAAATTCAAACGTGCGGCCGAGATCGTGTGACCGTTGAAGATCAACGGCTGAGATGGATGGCGGAACCGGCGGTTCCGGTTCGAACCGGCGGTTCTGCCCGGTTTTTTTTTTTTTTTTTTAAATTTAAGGGTTGAGATTTTTTTGTGTTTAAAATTTGAAATGGATGGTTGAGATCACTTCCAATCCTCTATAAATACCCCCCAAGTGTGATCAACTTGGGCACACCAACATTCACATTCAATCTACTACTACACTCTCTTCTCTACACTACTACTTCTTCTTCTATTCCATATTCTACATTTCTACAATTCTACTCAACTACTCAAGTTCTCAATCTCATCTCAACTCTCAAGTCTCAAGTCTCAAGTTTCCTTTTTTAGTTCATATATATCAAACTAAAAAAAAAGTTGTAGTCTTTTATTTCAATTCTCTTATTATCACTTTCATTTTTATTTTCTCATTATCATTTTCTATTCTTTCCCACACATATACTACTAAATTACTAATTAGTATACTTCTACTTCTAGTCTCTTAGTTTTAGTTCATCAATCTTATATTCTTATATATTCATCCTTTAGTTTTTTCAATTTAAAAAAAATGTCTAGAAGAGGTTCTTCTTCATCCGGTGCCTCACCTTCTTCTTCTAGAGGAAGATCCATGCCCAACACCTTAAATTGTCCTCCACCACCTCCACGCCAACTTCCACCAACTCTAGAAGATATTGATCTTGAAAATATTCCTTCGGATGAAGAAATCTCCCCTCATTTGTTCAACTTGAATGTTAGGGAGATACTTGGAGATGATTTCCCTTCCGACGACGACAACGATAATATTCAAGGTCAATCACAACAAAGGGCGAGTGGAAGTCAACCAACCTCGGGTGGTGCGGGTACCGGAGACTCTAGCGGAGCCGGAGGCGGAGGATCGACTCGAAGTTCTCCACAAGTGTTACGTTCCGATATATTTTCCATTCATTTCAAGAAGGAGACGATTGAGAATTCGAATGAATTCAAAGTTATTTGCAACTATTGTGGCACGAAGTATAAATTCAAGTATGGCGGAGGATATGGAACGTTCATCAAGCACATCAACTCGAAGCATCCGGACAAGATTGGCATCTCAACCGGTCAAACACAAATAGGACGAGGGTTCACGGCCTCTTCCGGAGGAGAAGATTCATCGGCGTCGGGTAACACTATTTTTAAATTTAATGAATCTAATTATTTGAGATTATACCTTAAACTTATGTGCACCAAACATTTGCCATTTAACTTTGCCGATAATGTTTTTTTTCAAGATTGGGTAAATCTCACTTTAAATCCTCAAGCCCCACCTTTGCATCGTAATAAATGTAAACTTGGTGTTGGTAAAGTTGTTAAAGAGTATGGTTTGGTTTTAAAACAAATTTTGCAACAATTACCTCATAAAGTGTCTATATGTTCGGATATTTGGAGCAATTTTTGGCAAAAAGCAGATTATATGGGTATTACTTGTCATTGGATTGATAGTTCATGGAATTTGCAAAAAAGATTAATTGCTTATAGATCATTTGATGTTCCTCATACCGCCGTTAATATTGCTCACAAAATTAGTACTATTTTGCAAGAATATGGTTTAGTTACAAAGATTTTTACAATCTCATTTGATAATGCTAGTGCTAATACGGCTAGTTTAGAAAGTCTTATTGATATTTGCAAACCCTCAATTGGTGGTAGATTTTTTCATGTTAGATGTATTTGTCATATATTGAATTTATGTGTTCAAGATGGTATAAGTGCTTTGAAAACACACATTCAACCTATTAAAAGTGCTATATGGTATATAATGAGAAACCATTCCGTTACTAAAAGGTGGAAAAGATATTGTCAATCTGTGAACATTCACCCAAAAAAATTTCCTTTAGATGTTTCAACTCGTTGGAATTCGACTTATAAAATGTTGCATGACTCTTTTGATTATAAAGATCATATTTGTGCTTTTTACTCACAAGATGCGGGTGGTCAAATTTTGTTTGCTAATCAATGGGACACGTGTTACACTCTATGTGATGTTTTGCAAATTTTTAATGATGCTACGGAAGAACTATCCGGTGTTTATTATCCTACTTCAAATTTAGTTGTTGATAATTGTGTTAAAATTGCTATGGTTTTTAGTGCTAATGAAGCACACCCGTTGTTGTCAAATGCTATTCTTTCCATGAAATCTAAGTGGTTAAAATATTTTTTTCAAATCCCGGACTTGTGTTTAGTTGCTAAATTGTTGGACCCACGTATTAGAATGGATGGTTTAGAAGAATTGTTAATACTTTACTATGATTCATTGTATGCTAATTGTGATTCTCCTACTAGACAACAAGCTCCTAATCCTAAAGACATAGTTGCAAGTACTTATAATCTACTAAAGGATCCTTTTAAGGAGTATAAAGAACAAAATGATACGAACGATGATCAATCTAGTGGTGATGATAGTAGTGATAGTGTTGATAATTCTAGGAAATATGATGCTCTTCAAAAATTTTATAATTTTTATGATGCTAGATCTCAAAAACGTGCACGGGTTATATCTAATCCTTTTCAAGAACTTGATTCTTATTTTACTAACACTTTTGAGTTTGAAACAAGCGGAACTAGTTTTGATATTTTGAAGTGGTGGTCAAGGAGAACAAAGTCATTCCCTATTTTATCATTGATTGCAAAAGAGGTTTTTGCATCTCCCGCCTCTACGGTTGCCGTCGAACAAGCATTTAGTCTTGGTAATCTCACTTTGGATCCGACACGATCCAATTTAAGTGTGACAAATTTACAAAATTTGTGTTTGCTTGATGATTGGTCAAAGGCGGAAAGAAGGATTCAACATCTAAATGAAGAAGACCGATCGGATGATGAAATTACGGAATATGGAAGCGAGTTAGATTGGTAGAGTAAATAAAAAAGACCATCACCATTCACCTCCACCGAGCCAAAGAGGTAGGTTGAGGTAAGTTAAGAGAACTACGTGGGCTTTGATTCCTTTCGAGGATACGTAGGCAACTTAAATTTAAGTTGAACTTGAATTTTCAAGTTTAACCCTAAATTTAAGCTCAAGTCCTTTCCCCCTCCCCTTCTATTATGTTGTTGTATTTTATCTTATAAAGTTTGTATTTTTTAAAATTTTGAAGTGTAACAATAGAGTAGTTGACACTTGACATGAAAGTAAACTTGTAGTGTTCTCTACACTTCTACATTTGTAAATTGTAATGGTTTAGACTTTAATAATTAAATTTTTATGTGATCACATTAATTAATATTGTATGATTATTGTGAATTTAATATCAACTTTGAAATTTTTACTTGCATTATTGAATATTGCATAATGCATACATCAACATCAATATCATGTTTTCAATTTTAATGATATTATTATTATATTAATTCAAATTCAATATTTCAATTTTCAATTACACATGTTTCACTTATTTAATAAATAAATTACACGTAATAACTGATAACACATATATGATGTATAAATATAACAAAAAAAAAAAAAACCGGAAAACCGGCGGTTCCGAACCGGAACCGGAATCGCCGGTTCACGAACCGGCCACCTTATTCCCCGGTTCGGTTCCGGTTCCACCTCCATTGGAACCGGAACCGGCGGTTCCGAACCGGAACCGGCGGTTCCGAACCGGGGTGCATGTCTAATCTCAACGTCGTGTGGGCGACGATCTTCGAGATCTTCTCATTCTGCTGTTCCCTCACCCTCCTCACAGTGTTAGGTGTGATTAATCTCATAGATTTTTTTTGGTTTCCGGACAGTTGAGATGACTTATATATGGGCTACAGCAGGGACCAGGAGGAGAAATTAGAGTTGGGACTCCGTTGGGCTTAAGTATCCAAGCTTAGCCCAAAGCTTATACTTAAGTCCAATAATAATAATAATATATACCACTAAAATATTATTACTGCACTACCGTTCTAATCCCATAATTACGTTATGGGATCCTTCTTATTATGAGCCCGTTAGTCTCCACATGTTTAAGATATACAATGTCCATTAATTAATTAAGTTACTGACAACTCCATTAATTAATATCTCATCCGAGAGTAGTACCACTCAACCTCATTATCATGCCGGAATAAATCTACCTGCAGGGTTTACATGATAATCCTTATGAACTCCTCAAGGGGACATCATCAACCTATGACGGACACAGATTCCTTCTACAATCAACAGCACACCATAGAGACAGCACTACTTCCCAACTCACCGAGTTTGTTGATTTAATACATGTAAATCTCACCCATTGATGAATCAAAAAAATACGTACTTCCCTACGTGTCGAGGTTATTGTATAGGTATTAAGAGCACAAACATCCATAATAACTGAGATCAAGTTCTCCTATAAGTCAGTATAAGTCGAACGATCTCATGTGGTCCTGCTCAATACACACAAAGTGCACTAATGTGATTCTAGAGCAAAGACAAGCTAATACCAAACCACACTACAACCATCCCGATAGAGAGTCCCCATCTATCTCAGTTGTGAGCATCTGTTTGTACTTTATTAGGAAACCGATAATATGATCTTCCACGTGTTGTCGCACAACATATTATCTACAGTATAAAGTAAGTGGACAATTACACCGTACATATAAATAAATTATAAGACACAATCATATGATTCTCATTTCAAATAAATTGTTATAACATTGTTCATACAAAAAGCTAGACTTTTAGTATATAATCCAATACTATGCATGACTGGACCAATTCTTTATCAACCTCTAAATTGGTGGGAATGTTTCCTGCCATCCTCAAGGATGCCTTTCCTAAATGAAGGATCTTGAACCTATTTGATCCATAACAAGACATTATTTCCTTATGGTATGCTTGTTGGCTTAGGAAGACTGAATCAATTGTGGTGTGTGTCAATTCATCAAATGATTTGTGTACAGCCTTTAATAAATCATCCACTGAGTCTGCTGGTTCCTTATGTTGCATAGATTGTTGTGCCCTAAACCACCCCAAATCATTTACATTAGTATCTGGACTGTTTGGTGGTTGAAATGTGATGGATGTTGAATCCATCTGAATCTGCAACTTTTCTACAATTTGGATCATTATCATCAATGTGGGAGTTGCATTATCTTGCTGAATTTGTACGTTCTTACTTAAACCATCTGGCCAGTTAGCCTTTACAGTAGGTAAAACCTGAAATAATGTCACCAATAAGATTTATGTAATTAAATCTTATTTTGGAGGCTTATTTCATGGTTTAACTCAATGATGAAATAATTCTGAGAGTTACACAAACTGATGTATTCTACTCAAGTTGCATACCTGAGTTATCAATAAATGTTTGGAGACTTCCTTTGTAACTGAATCCAAAGGTTTAGTCACCAGTGTGCCTACTGCCCTATTTTTTGAATTCTTTTGAGCAAGAACCTGTTCAGTAAATGGGAAAACACCTATTTTTTCATCAAACATGCACTCACTGTTTGGACCATATAATGGTCTAGCCACTACACACAAGAACATCACTTTACCAATGTACCCTTTACTTTGGCATGTTCTATGTGGTTCAACTTCATCTGGTCCCAAGTAATATCTTTCACTTGTTTTTGTGAAATTAAACCACTTCTCATCAATATGAACAATATTTGACATACTCTTAAACTTTATCAAATTCTGATCAGAAATAACTTCAAGTGTTAAAAGGCTGAATTTTAACCTGTTTATTTTTTGTTCCTCCATGAGGCATGAGTGATGGCTTGATAGCATTTGTATGAGCTCTGATCAGTCCATCTTTTACTCATCTTCCAACTGTAGTTTTGCCTACTTTCATCTATTCTGCAATGTCCCTATAAGTGCCTCTTTTCCTCAAGGAAATGCTTTGCAACTTCTCTAAATCAAATGGCTTTCTTTTCTCATGATTAATGACTGTTTTTCAGTTGCATATTTGGATTGGTTTCCCTGCTGAAACTTGCGCCATTGCTCGTGACCATATCCTTAGAATCATTCGCCTTGTTACTGCATATTTGGCTGCTGCTTCATTGATTTTTCCATGTCTTGGCCTGCCATGTGATGAATTTTTCAATAGGAACTGAGCAATGAGGTTTAACTCATCACTTGTTAAGTTTTTTTTCTCCATGTTTAATTTTTTTGGTGGTGCAGTTAATGTGAAGGGGATGAATGCTTTTATGCCACTATTTTGGAAGGAATTGAAATAGTAGGAGGAAAATTGTGATTAGGTGAATATTTTCCTCCACTCATTTCATAAATTATTGTATTCTTGTACCATTAAAATGTAATGGAGGGAATTTTAGTCACATTATTAAAATTTAAATTGTAAACTCATTTTCATTGTGTAATTGTTTAGGAATGTTTATTAATTTGTTAACAGGTTGATGTAAATGAGAAAGTAGGGTAGCACTAATGACTGTACTGAATAAATGAGTTTTTATAATTTTTTATTATTTTTTTTTTTACTTTAAATCTAGTTTACAGTAGCATTTTCTTGCTGCTTCAATTAGGAATTATTAATTGTGGGGGCAAAAAGGTAAAACATCATTTAATATCTACACATAAAATATAATACTCCTTAAACCACGTAAAAAAAAGTAAACTGTCACTTATTAGAGGGACGGAGAGAGTACTAGGATGATTACCTCTAGATTTTTTTTGAGTAAGGCTTGCATGCGACTGGGCGCACACCGTGCGCCTTTAGAATTTAGTATTACAGTGTGCGTCTTTAGAAATTAGTATTATGGGTAAAGGTACATTGTTTTGTTCTAAAGGGTATACACTTTAATTAACAAAGGTACACCATTTTGTTCTAAAGGGTATACACTTTTATTAATATTTTTTATTTTTCTTCAGAAAATAAAGGGTACACATTTATATTAAAGAGTATACAATTCAACACAAAATTTCAAAGGCACACAGAATGTGTTCCCGTGTTCGCGGACACACACAAGTTTTTGTCATGAGTACACATCGTTATACTAAAAGGTATGCACAAAATTCTAAAGGCACACAGAATGTGTTCCCGTGCACCCGGTCACACACAAGTTTTTGCATTTTTTATCAATTGATAACGAATTGGGATTGTCGCAATGAATATACCTTTCTATATTGATATTATTTAAAAAATAATAATAAAGTTAAAATAATTAAAATAATTTATAAATATATGGATCCCGTGTGTTACACGGGTTGTAAATTTACAAATTTAAAAAATATAATTCAAGTTTAATATAAATATTTATTCAATTATAATTTAATATAAAATTATATTGAAGAGTAAAATTCAATTTATATACACTCAAATGTGAATTTGATTCATTTAGTAAAAGTTTAATTTGTAATTAGTTGTTAAATTGATTTACTAAAAATAAAAAAATATATTGAATTAGTTTTCAAATTTTGTTATAATTGTTGTTGCAAATTAAATTAATAAAAAAATTTAACATATATTGATTTAATTATTGAAAAAATATAATAAAGTTATATTAATTAAAAAATAAAAATAATAAATTCCATATAAATCAATTTGATGAAAAAAAAGAAACTTTAAAAAATTTAATTTAAAAAATAAAAAAACAGAATTTAAACAAAAAAAATCAAAAGTGAAACCATGCATAACAAAATTAATAAATTTTTTTATAAAATTAAACATGAAAAAACGGTTAATTACATAAAAAAATAAAAATATTGAAAATTACATACTAAAACAACAAATAAAATTAATAAAAACAAAAATAATCAAAAGAGAATATAAAAAATAAAAGAAACGGTAGGAAAAATATAATCATAGGAGAAATTATAAAAGAATTAACTTAAAAAAAATTGTAAAATTAATCATGACAAAATTTTAATTACATAAAAGATTCAAAAGATAATATAATTGCACACTAAAAAAACGAAAAAAAAAACAGAAATCAACCAAAAAAAAATCTAAACAAAAAAAAATTAAATAAAAATATAAAAACTTTAAACATAAAATAGAAAAAAAGCAAAATTAATTAATAATAATAAATGGATATTTTTCTTTAAAATTTGAAGAACGCTTTTGTTTGATGTGATGAAGAAATTATGTGTGTAGAATTAATTAATGAAGAGTTTTATTTATAGGTGGAGAGGGGATACATTTTCTAAATTTTAAAGTAAATATATGTATTAATCTATATTTTTTTTAATTAATAGTAATTAATTTTGATTTGATAATATCATATTCAAATTTTAAAATAATATATGTATTTATCTATAATAAATTTTAATCAAAATTTTTAATTAAAAATTAAAATAATTGAGATTAATTCTGGTCACGACACCTCATCAAAATTAAACTCTCATTTAATATATATATATATATATATATATATATATATATATATATATATATATATATATATATATATATATATATATATATATATATTAAGTTAAAGCATATCCCAATGAGGTGTGAGTATGTTATTGTTTGGGGTAATTGCTATTAGACCTATCCTCATTCGGTGGCTTTAACTTAATCAAATATCATCGTGAAAAAAAATAATTAATCGGAGGTACAAAATAAAATTGAGATATTATGCACGAACCAATATATAAGACCAAATAACTTGATATCACTCAAATTAACAATCGTTAAAAACAATTAACAATTTCAAACTTTTCTTTTATTAGAAAAAAGAAAATTTTATTAAAAGAGTATTTTTTTGAATAGGACGGAGAGAGTGTAAAGAAGTTATAAAATGGATTATTTACCCGAGACGGAGGAAGTATAAAGAAATTATAATAATATGAATTATTTAATAAATAAATGATCTAATTAAACAATTCATTATTATATTGAAAATAAAAATTTTAAATTAAAAAACATAAAAATAATAAAGGGACGATTACTACTAGGTACAAAAAAACCCTTAATTACTATGAGATACAAACATACAAAATATTACTACTAACTACAAAAATATATAGTGATATTCCAATATTACCCCTACAATGTGTTGCACATAAATGTTGTGTGCAGCAAAAGTTCATGTGCAGCAAAAGTGTGTGCAATAAAAAAAGTATGTGCAATAAAAAAAAGTGTGTGCAGCAAAAAAGTGGGATGGTCCGATGGTGGTCCGGCGAAGCTCCAGCGGTCGGTCGCCGGAGCTCCGGCGGTGGCAGAATTCCGGAGACTGGCCGGAGGTCCGGCGGAGCTCCAACGACCGCCAGCGGCTGCAGCCCGGCAGAATTTCAGCGGCCGACCGGCGGTCTGGCGGTGGTCCGGTAGTGGGTGAGGGTTTAGAGTTTGTCGTTTAAAAGTGTATGGGTTTAGAGTTATAAATGGTATTTTACTTTAATATTTTGTATGTGAGAGTAATTATTTTAAATCATTGTATCTTATAGTAATTAGGGGTACAAAGTGTGTACCTATTAGTAATTATTCCAATAATAAATTACCTCAAATTTCAATAAAATTAATTTAAAAAAATAAATTTTCTTAATGTTTGAGTAAAAAAACAATATTTTTTCAAACAATAAAGAGAATATATTTTTTATATTAAAGAATATGATATATATATATAACTATTGTGACACTATTTTAATTATTTTATAATTTCATAATTTCTTATATTTTTTATTAAAGATACTCTATTGATGAAAAGTAAAAAAATTATACTCAATTAATAAAAAATAATATCGATGTTGTGGACTTAATATTTAATACTAATTTATATTTATATTTATATTTTGATCATGTTATAAACCACTTATCTATATAATCACATGATAATGATAATTTTTCAATATAAATAAAGTTATTTATTTGATAATTGGAGAGTATTTTAAATAAAGTTAGTCATGCAATGCAAGTTATATAGTTGTCATGATGGTTAACCGATGCAAGTTATATAGAAGAATATAAAGTTGAATATATTATTGATGAAATGATGGTTGATATAAATATTTTATAAATTAAGGTTGTTACCGCACATGTTTTGGATATGTTCATGCTAATAGACATCGATTTTTCATGAAAAGACATCAGATTTTATGGTTAACCGATGTCTATTTGGAGATATGCATTGCACTTTGATTATCACAATACACCTCAACTTCTTTTGCTTAATGCCAAATTCACTTAGTATTCCAGTTAGCCACACTCATTCCTTGATTGCTTCTGTAAGTGCAACAAATTCAGCTTCTATAGTTGATAAGGCTACTATATGTTGATGTGTTGCCTTCCAACTTACTGCAGTACCAAATAGGTTGAACACATAACCTGTAAGTGACTTTCTTATGTCAAGATTTGCTACATAATCAGCATCAACATATCCAACTACTACCTTATCCCAAGTTACCTTTCTCTGAAAGCTTGTTGTGATGGTCCCTTTTACATATCTGAGTGCCCACTTCACTGAATCCCAATGTGGTAGATTTGGATTGCTCATAAACCTACTAATCATGCTCATCACATAAGCCAAATCTGGCCTGCAATATACCATGGCATACATCAAGCTACCAACAGCACTTGCATAAGGTATGTTACTCATCTCTATCTTCTCTTTATCTGTCTGTGGCCCTTAAAGTAATGACAAACTAATACCTTACTTTACTGGTGTTGTTACTGTCTTACTGAGATTCATATTGTATCTCTTTAAAATTTTGTCCAAGTATGATTCTTGAAACAACTTCAATTCTCCTGCTGATCTATTTCTTTCAATCTGCATACCAAGGATCATCTTTGCTTCCCTTAGATCTTTCATATCAAACTCCAGCTTGAGTATTTCCTTCACTTCATCTATTCCAACTTGATCCTTACAAGCTATAAGAATGTCGTCTACATATAGCAGTAAGTACGTATAACACCCTTCTTTTAATCTAAAATACACACAGCTATCATGTAAACTCCTACTGAATCCATTTGATGTAATGTAATCATCAAACTTCAAATACCATTATCTTGGACTCTACTTCAATCCATATAAGGATTTCAATAATAAACAAGCCTTGTTATCAGCATCTTCAACACTTACACCCTCAAAGATCTTCATGTAAATGTCCTCTTCTAAATTTCCATGCAAAAATGTTGTAGTGACATCCATCTAATGCAATTCAAGATCAAATTGAGTCACTAAAGCTAACAGTATTCTAATGGAACAGTGCTTGACAACAAGAGAGAAAATTTCATTGTAATCCACTCCTTCCTTTTGTGAAAAACCCCTTGCTATAAGTCTTGCCTTGTATCTTATTCCTCCTTCTTTGCTTGTAACTGGTTTCTTCTTGTAAATCCATTTACAGCTTACTAACTTCTTATTCTTTGGCCTTCAACAATCGGCCATGTCTTATTCTTATATAATGATAGTAGCTCTTCTTCCATAGCAACTATCCATTTGTTGTTCTCACTTCCTGATATGGCCTCTTCATATGTTCTTGGCTTATAATTTTCAACTTCAGATGCAACAAATAGTGCATATGATACTATATCAGCTTCCATATATCATATAGATGCTTTAATTTATCTTCTCAAACTATCTCTGACAAGTTGATAGGTACTCAAGTCATACCTTGAGCTTGATGAACCAGGTGAGCTTTCTCCCATTCTCTGATCAGCATCTTTACTTTGATTGCTATCTTGCTGAATTTCTTTTCTTGTTTGCTCCACTTGGGGCTCAGATGTGTCTGTAGCAACTGATACTACAGAATTCCTTTCAACTAATGGCATCTTCTTCTCATTGAATGTGACATCTCTACTAACAATGAACGTGTTAGTCTCATAACACCACAACATGTATCCTTTAACTTCTTTGGGGTATCCAACCATTACACATTTCACTACTCTAGGTTCCAATTTGTCTTGCTTCACAAGAGAGTACACTTGACAACCTATTACTCTCAAGTGACTGTAATTTGGAGCCCTACTTGACCACATCTCTTCAGGCTGCTGATGGACATAAGTTGATCAGATAGGCTGTTGTAGTTACAAGTTCACCCCAAATTCCTTTTGTAAATTGTTCACCTTTTTGTATGTGTCCCCAAGTGTAGGGAATTAATTGTATCTCAGCGTGTGACCAAGTAAAAATATCGAACCCAAGGGATTAGCTTTAGATAAGATATACATTATTAATTCGCACCACTAATAATTAAGACAAAGTTCCCTTTTCTGATTTTGAAAATTATTAAACTAATTTTGCAGAAAAATAAATATTAAATAAAATAAATAAAAATAAAAATCACAAACAATCACAAGTGTTTCAAGAGAGAAGACAAGATAGCTCTAGGAAATTTAGTTTAAATTGGTCAAACTAAATTACTAGACAATCGATTTCCACTGATAAACACCAAATTCAAGTGATCTGTTTTCTACTGATAATCCACATTTGCCCCATGGGGCTCGCTTATGATATAAAAAACGGAAAGAAAAGGTCGCCTATTACACGGCTCACTAACTCTGACGGGGTTTTAGAATTCCTGCAGATTTTATGAAAGCAATCACTTAATTATGTTAAATCTCTTTGGTGAAGTAAACTTAACACATAAATCTGGTTCAAACCCTTAGATGCAGAAGAATTATTCCTACTCCCTTTCTAGCTACATCATGCAAAATTCCATTAAAGGTTAGAGTATTAGACTTCCCTTTATAGATACTTAAGAATTAAACTTCGGTTCTCACCTAATAATCTAAGAAACCAAATCCTCTAGAATGGTAATTAATAGATATATTAAGTGTCCAATATTAATTATTCTAATGAATAAAGGTTATATGGTTAGATCCCCTTTACCCATAGCAGGTTAACAAAATTAATCCATTTATAGCACAAGCAACAAGCATAAATATTCATAAGACAATGACATATCATGAATGAGGGCAGACCATATAAGACAAAAATATAAGTCTTAATTCAAAGCATTAATAAAGGAATAAGTATATTGCAAAAATCCATAACATAGTCTAGGTCATCAATTCAATCCAACTCAACCTTCAAAACCTAGAACTATCCAGAAAAGTACTAGCCCATGGTGTTATAAGCAACACCCATGGTTAAAGATGAAAACTTACCCATGAGTCTATAAATCAACAATAAGAAATTAAAAAAAGAAGAAAACACTTGTCTAGAATAATTCTCCGTCTTCTCTTTCCGTCTTGATGATCCTCCTCCATTCTCCTTCTCAAGTAGCAAATACCGTGATTGAGTGTGAGTTAAAGACGGGCGAAGGGTAGAGATGGAATGAAAATAAGATGAACACGAAGATGTATAGTTGTTCGGCTATGCCTACACCACTCTTAAGAAGAAGATCACCCACTTAAGATAATTATAATGTACAACTCAAGAAGATGAAGATGAACTCAACTTATGAACCCTAATCTTAGCTTTCAACTTTCTAATTGATCGTGTGTTTCTTTTCTAATGCTTCTGCTGTCACGTTTACACCATATATGATCAGAAACTTCCTCAACCGTATGCACGTGAGATTACACAAGAATCCATCTAGTTGGCTGATCAGTTTTGCAACCAACTAACTACCTAACTAACTTGATTCTCTCTTCCATGCATGGCTATGATGTATGGTTGAAATGAGCTCTGATCCCATGGCTCTAACTTCCCATGCAGCTGATCCTATACACACTACTTCATCCAATCAACATCTTCCACATGTTCTTGTCATATGTGATCACACACACCATGCATGCATGTCTACATACAACAGAGACATAAAAAAAATGTAAACTTGAAACTAATTTCTACTTCAAAAGCATAATCCATAAAATGTATTCTCAAGAATCTTATGCATTTAAACTTTACAAGAAACCCACCACACTATCCACTTGTTTTACTCTTAACTTGAAAATTTTAGAATGTAATAAGACGAAATGAACATCTCGAATAAAATGATAATGAATACGTGGAATTAATTGATTATCTTTCAGCATGCAAAAATCATGAATCTATATATAGAATACCTAAAAATTATAAGCAAAACATTCTAGGATGACTCAAAACAAATATTTCTTCATGTTTAAGTTCATCTCCAATATCTATGTTTTAAGAAGTTTTATTGATAGATAGATCGAATTTGACTTAAGGATCAAAAAATATATGGAGATAAATGTTTAGCTTAGGTGTTAAAAGTAGAGACTGTAAGAAACATAATAAGTTTTAACTTTTTTAAAGGAAAAAATTAGTATATTGCCGAGGGTAAGAGCTTTACTCGAAAAAGTTTACATCAAGCATGGAGTAAAACTCATAAAATTTTAACACTACATGACTACCTACGACTTTTCAATCAACTAAACCGGTAAATTTCCAACACAAGAATGATAACGCTAGTATAATTTACGGTTATTTGCAAAAAAAAATCATAAACTTTGCTCATAGTGTAAATTAATCATAACCTTTGAGAAATTGCAAAAAAAATCATCACCTTTAAGTATTATTGTAAAACGCACCAAATTTGTGTCTAAAAGTGGGGTTTTTATAAAAAAAAAATTGGGTGCGTTTTGTAACAATACTTAAATGTGGTATTATTATTGGTTATTTTTTTGGTATTATAAAAAAAAATTGGGTGCGTTTTAAGTTAAAACGCACCAAATTTGTGTCATTAAGAGTAATGTTCGTGGTTTTTTTTTTCAATTAATCCTATAATCTACTAATAATAGCATATCATTTGGATATCCCTTGCAACAAGTTCCAAGATGTACATAACTCAGAAAAATACAAAAGGTTACATTTAGAATGTATTGGTAAGTACACATACCTCTAACTAATAAGTCTAATTTCTAATTTGTTGGTAAATTATAAAAACTACCATATGAAGTTTACTTATTCACAAGTAAAATCCATCATACATACAAATATACTTTGGAATACCTGCTGAGGATTTTTCATTATAAGTACATCTTTGTTTGGTGTAATTTGTGAATCTAAGTAAATGCGAAATGTCTGAGTTATTCCTCCAATTATTCATGTTTTCAACATCTTTTTTTTAAAAAAAAATAGAATGAATTTCTAAAATAATCTTAAGAAACAGGAAAAAACTTGTGTACCCACAGACACACCGTGCACCCAGATCTGACCGCCTTCAAATGTTGTAACTTTTATTACTCCATATATGAGGTATATATTTTTTAGTATAAAAACTTGTAAGTTCCATTTTTCATATAAATATTTAATATTTTATTCACCTACAACGTAGCTGCCCAGATATTCAAATACGCTGCTTTCCACGCGTAAGTATTTTTTTAACTCCATTTTTTTAATCTCCGGTTGAATGAATAAGTGATGCGTATAAATTTAAATCTTAAAATAAATATTAAGAGCAAAAGTTAGTTTCATGCCCATTATTGCTCCAGCAGTTCTTAAGGTAAATATATACTATATATATGCATAGTTGAATCCATCCAATAATTTATTTTGGATTAAATAGATCTTGTTTCCAATATGTAGCCTGATATAGCATCAACAGGATTTGACATAATAGCAGCAGTTCCCCCCACGTGGAAAACTTTCAAACATATTTTTAATTCAATAAATATTTAATAATCCCTTGTAGCACGCAGGTTATATGTTTGATGCTAGTATGTTTATAAACAAATGTTCATGAACAAGTGATCGTACGAGAGTTCGTGAATGTATTCGTAAACCTTAACAAACACTTTCATTTCACTCTCATTTTAAACAAGCTCGAGATTGATTATAACCTTCACAAAAAAATACTTAAACATAGTAAAATTATATTCAACTCGACTCAGGTCAATTACATTCCTGAAAACATATGTTTGATACTCAAACAAGTGTATAGTGCAATTATGCTACTTTTGTCAGCATACGAGTATGAATGTAACTGTGCAAGTTAATAAAACTGTTTTGTTCCACTCTAATTAATTGTTCATAGATGTATATTACGAACCCAATTACTAAATCAAAAGCCAATCTTGAATTACACTTATTCTGAACATATGATGAGAACTATAGGGTTATATGACATTATACAATCACCACTCTTCAGATTTTACGGAGCTAAAGAAATATGGCTTAGAAAAGAGTACCATCCTGGTTTGCATACATCAAGATAATGAGCTAAAGGTTGAGGATACAGAGTTACACTTGTTATTGAGATGATGATGACTGCGGCAAAGATGGAGAGCATTTCAATTCCACAGATAAGGTTTTGACAACACCACGACACGGGTCTTCTCCGAATGCATCGTTCGATATACTGATCCGACAACTCTGTCTTCCCATGCAAGCCTGCAGGATATGAGATAAAAATTAGTTTACAAGCACAAACGACAACTTAGAAAACAGATCAGCAAGAGAATGCATCTTACGAGGGAACGACCTTAAAGATTTAAATAAAAGTAATAAAGAAAATTTAGACCTGGAATGGACTCACCTAAAGGTACTTAGTCCTTGAATATTGATCCTTACGAGGTAGAAATGAGAGAAAATTTATGCATAACTCCCCTTTTCACTACCCCTTCTCTTTTCTATTTCCAATTAATGGATTATTATGTGATGAATTCTAAATATTACAAATATAGAATAGAAATAAATTTGAACCAGTTAGACATTTGATCATGTCAATGACACCAAAGGAGGGTATTAATTTAATCAATTTGACGCATGACCTGAATACAGTGAAATAGAGCTCCTTTGAGGTTCCCTCCGAAATGAGGTATGCGGGGAGAGCAACTTCAGTTTATTTAAAAGCAGAATGAAAGAAAGAGAGAGAAACTCTGTCAACTGACTGCATGCATACCTGAGACACCACCGAAGTTGAATTGGGAGAATGGCAACGGCCTCTTGAAAATTTTTGGCAGCTGCCTTGAGGAGTTCCATAGCTTGCAAATTTAACAGAGGATATAATGCTTCCATCATCACAATGCAAATACATTTCAGGCGCCACATCTTTGTTCAGCGAAATAGTGCCATTCTTCGTCTTCGGCTGCGACCAGGCATATAGAGGAGGATAATGACTCTCTGAAACTTGAGCGCAAATGGTTTCTGTGAAATGTGACTTGATGGAAATCTCAAATGGGTTTTTTTCTGTCTCCTCAAAGATGACGAGCACATTATTTGATGCCTGCAACCATGATCTTGGTACATGATACCTGGATATGTAAAGGCATTTGCAGGTTATGAAAGCAATTAATTATAAATGCTAAATTATTCTAGTTATTACGCAGTTACGACAATCTAGATTCATTAAATAGTAGCAATTTCAGAGCACAACTAAATTGCACAAAACACAAATAACTCATACTAAATTTCTGTTTAGAAGAATACCAAGATTGAGTAGGTTTGCCACATCCTTTTACACACTTGTTAGAATCATAAGCTCCACGATAATCGCATGTATAACATCCATCCTTGGGAGCATTTAACGTCCAATACCTACCTATATGGTGGCCATTGACCCATGCCTGTCCTTTACCCATACTTCCAAAGTCAAGGGCAATTGGATTTAATACCCCAGGGGCATCAAAAAAGGTCTGGATAATAAAGGAAAAAATAAACAAAGTAAAAATGGATCAGACTTTAAATGAAAAAATACATGCCGCACACACACAAACATCTTACAAGAAAAATGAAAACAGAATACTCCACACACACACACAAATAAGAATGCTATTTTTCTTATGAAAATGACCAAGGGTGCTGTTGATAAAAGTTCTCAAGTTTAAGGAGATTATTATTACTGACCGAAGATAATAAATGAGATAACAACAATTGAACAAGAGGAAATTTTCTATTTGTATAGAAAAACGTGGATTCTTGCTTTAGATCATCCGACAAGATCCATTCAATGAGATGAATAAGAGGTGGCATACTTGTAAAGAAAGGTAATGCCTTATTTACCCTTTGTACAATGTATTATGAGAAGTGCAAACAAATTTTGCATAAAAAAGGCTAAGAGAATTCAAGTTTGTCTTCTTTGTATATCTATTTGTTGATGATATTCTTCAATGTGCCAAACAAAATTACAGCACAGTAATATTTTTTTATCCCAATGACCTACATGGAATCTGTTTCTTAATTATTTGCAATCCAAACGACAAGAAACTGATGAAGGCAAGGGAATAACAAAGTGAATAGACCAAATAAGTACCAAAATGATAATAAACAAAGGAAAACTTCTGCCAAGCTAATTAATCGAGTTCCTAAAAAATGACCAACCAAGACAACCTAGAAACAACAAATAATCGAAGACAAACAATCCCTGCGAAACCCTACAGGCCAAAACATGGCAATAACACGATTAGAATTAAATAAATAAAGCATAACATGGCAAGCCCATGATTGGCATTAAGTATGCACACATCATTGAATTTTGGACAATAGTTGTCGCTTAGGATTATTATATATTTTTATAATCTCTCACTTCTATAAATAAAGTTTATATCACCAACCTTGACTATATCAAGGGCTGCACAGAAAAGAAGGGGGGGGGGAAGAGCATGTAATGATATGGATAAAAGATTAACATGTGGCATATCTTGTCTTGAATTAGAAACTTAGATCCTAGTATAATTAACACTCCTCATCAGAAGGAGAATAGATCAATTAACATTGTGCCAACAAATAGAAGTTTCTTCAGAATAACAAAAAGGAATTTATGCAAGGAAAAATACAATTTAGACTTAAATCTCACATCTGCAAACATGCTAAACTACAACAAACAGATAGCCATTAACATTAATTACAAATTTTACCTGGCATCAAAACATAAACAATTTGGAGAATGTTTTAAAATATCACAAACGACAATCAAGATAACACAGCATGATTACACACAGCATTCAACTCATTACCTTGTACCAGGAAAATCTGGTGGCTGTGGCATCACCAGGCAATTCAGCCCATTCTACACTTTCATCTTGATCAATTGCATATATTTTCAAGTACTCCCCCATAATTCCAACCTGAAATCAAATAACTTCACTTAGCATCATTGGATTAGTTTGGTTGGAGTTAATACCATGCTTAGAATGCTGTTATTATAATAGAGTTGTAATACAATGGATCATGTCTTTTTATTAATTTAGTTAGAAAGTTCAAGGTCATACTTCCAATTTTCAGCCCAGTGTCCATCCATAAAGGCGATCTTGTTGACCTTCTATTTATATGTGATATGGTTATATGATAAGGATATGATACGAAGAGCAGTAAAATTCTAACACATTAAGTTGTTTCTGAATATATTAATGACTAAAACTTAAGTTTGATCCTTTTTCACTCGGATCATGAAATCATCGTACACATATTGCTGTCAATTTTCCATGCTGTAAACAAGTGTTAATAGATTATGAAAGAAGGTGGAGCTAAAGTGGAATTTCTCAAATAACTTGAGAGATTTTAGGAATATTAATTTAGTGTAATGTAAGCTATTCCATCTTCCTCATAAGGAACCAGATAAAATAAAACATGGCCTTTCAACTACTCTAGTGTAGTATGCAATGGGAACAAAACATTTTAGTTAACATCAATAAGAATTACTTTGCCAAGTCATTCATATCTAATGCCACTAACATAATTTAATGCTACAAATGAAAAACAAAATGGTGCTTTGAAATCAAAATATATGCTTTCTTCATTGACCTTAGCTACTATGCAGCATACACAAAGTTAACACAAATACCTGATAGGTCCATTCAAATTCTGTGATATCAATATCTCCATTTTTACACCCAGTGAGCTGTATTTGACCCCTGAAACCTGCCCCATCCTTCTCAAGAAATGCACCATAATTCTGAATCAAAAGAAAATAATTGGGATGTAGCAAGATTTGGAGGTCATAAGGAAAAATAGCTACGTTTGAATAATATCTGAACTGATGATGATCACATGGGAAAAATATTATATTATATCAAAAGTGTTAAACCCAAACATAATGCCCTAGTTGTCTCATTCAAGATTTCTTTCCAGGGGAATTCTAAACTCCAACCTTTTGAAATTACTTGCATAGTATCCACCCAATATTGTATATTTTTTACTGAAAATGGAGCTTTAAATGAACTTTCAATAGGCAACAGTTTGTATTGAAAAAGTGACTTCTAAAGTTGTTGGGATTTATCAGGGTTGCAGCATATACTTATGTTTATGCAAAGCAGGAATTTTCATTTTTAGGAAATGGTGTCTTCTTGTTCGCTGTCCTAACATAAGTATCACACATTTTCAGAAGAAGTATCTTCTTATCTTACTAATTTATTGAATTTTGTTCCAGACCTAACCAGTAACTACACCACAGGAATGATGACCATTACCACAGATAAAATAAAGTAGATTACCTGCAAGCCCACTGTTTCAGATAACAGCAGGATGTCATTATATCCTTGTATTAGTCCAACAGGCTGAATCACCTTTTTCCACTTACCTTTTGCACTACCTTCAAGAAATGTATTCAATTCAATATATAAGAATGGTAAGACTAAAGAAGAGAATGAAAGATATTTGTGTAATTAAACTGGTAATGTCAAATGGTTGCAATAAGATGAGGAACCATATCTTATGTAGCAACCAATATGAAGAATACATTCTTGTTTTAAAAAGCCACTGACTACTCGAGAAAATTGAGAAATTAAAGCCTCCTCTAAAGTAAGCCAAAGAAACAATACATACGATATTTAACTAAAAAGAGAAAATAGTCCATTGAGATAAGGGGGAACCATGTCTAATGTAGCAAACAACATGAAGAATACATTTCTTATTTGAAACACCAATTGACTACTCAAGAAAATTGAGAAATTAAAGCTTCGTTCCTAGGCCATATTTGCATGCATTCATCTAAAGCATACAAGTAGACAAACAGCATATCTGAAGGACCACCATATAAAATGTTAAGCTAGTGCATAGAGGAGTATCCTTTTAAAATTTAACTAGCATCTTCACCACAACCACTAAGAGGTGAGTTTCTTTGTGTAATGCCTTGAGGATGGAAACTTTGATAAATGGTTGCAATGAGATTCAAAACCTAGATCTTTCATTTAGTCTGGCCCTGTTAAACAACCACTTCCTCAAAAGCTTCCCAACAAGGTAGAAAGGAGTGTCATTTTTAAATATATTGTTAAATATCTTCAACAAGATAAGGGATTATCAAATTCTGTGGAGAGTGTACAAAAGGAATTATAACACAAACTACACCTGCAAATTTGCCATTGACAAAAATATAGACCAAATCACGCATGCTGTCAATGGTAAGCACAGGACGAACTTCTTTTTCTTCCCAAAATGTGATGTCTTCATCAGTAATATATATTCTGCATGTTATGAGGAAAATCATGAGCACCGCAATAAGCAGATAACAATGATCAAATGAATAAGTATTATGCATATGCCGATTGATAGTTTTGGATACGATGTGTCATGTCATTATATATGTTTTCTTTCAAAATCTGGTCTGTGCATACAATTTCACAAGTTGAAATTTTGACTTGATTCTTTTTTTATATAGAATCCTAATTTATCTCAACTATTTCTATTCAAGATAGAGATGGCGTACTTCTTTACTGATAAAATGGTTGGTTTTACTGACGGACCATTTAATTTCCATGTTCTCCACTTTAATAGGTTCTACCTCTTAGAATTGAAATAGGCCACATAACTCCCTTTTTTAGTGCTCATAAATAACTTTATGACAAGTTTCTCTCAACTTTATAAAATGCCTTTTTGAAATAAGATGGTAAACCACTATGACAACAAATTAACAGCTCACTTTCATGCACTTTTTGCAGAACTCTTAGAAGTTGCTTACAGATTCAATGGAATTTTGTTTGATGTGTTGTTTCTTACAGCACACTTGCATACAATTTTATTAAAACTCTTGAATAAAGATCAACTTTTTTTTCAGGTGTGTTTTGTTTTTTCTTTTAGCAGAAAACATAGTGCAGCTTTGTTAAACATTTTAAGGTTTAGGTGCAGATTCAAGATCATGCCTTCTGTAAATGTGTTGTTTATTGAAGTAATCCCAAAGATGGTTTTGATAAAGAAAATTGATAGAGCTAGAAGGACACAAGTTATTTTAGTTCTTTGATTTCAAGTCAATTATTTTCTTGTTTAGATTATTTAGTTTCCGATTACCTTAATTTCCTATTTCTGCCAGATTAAAACTTAGGTTAGGGTTTTGTTTGTGGTCCTTCAGCCTATTTAAACTCCCATGTTAGTCTAGAGTTTGATCATCAAGAAGAAATTATCTATTTTGCAACCTTATTGGTTTGTGGCGGAGCAGGGTTCGCCTCAGTGGCCCTCTTTGAGGGATTTCTTTGGTAGAGTTCGTCCCTGTGACACTCTTTGGTGTGTAATTTATTTATTTTATTTATCGTGTGAATCTCTATCAATTGGTCCGGCCTGCCGAATCTCTTCTTCAATGACCAACACCCGATCAGTGAAGGCGGATAAAGAGAGACCCGAATCAGTGACAATGGAGAGATGTGATGAATTGGAGAAGGCTTTGGGCGAAGTTTAGGATACCTAATTGCCCAGGGTAAAACAATATCTAGCATGGAGATAAAATGAAATCCATCCTCAAGAAATTGGAGGGGTTTAGGTTGATGGGAACGCAACCCATGGCGCAAATTCCAAGTCCTACTGATGCAGGATCTACTTCCGGGGCACACAACCTGTCATCAGCACGCATTTGTTCCACCACCCCCACCGGTCAAGCTACCAAAGATGGAACTTCTGCTTTTTGATGGTTCATACCCAATCGCCTGGCTAGCACAAGCGGAACAGTTTTTCTAGGTTCACGACACTCCCTTAAGAGACAGACATAGTGAATTGAGCCTCATTGCCATGTCGAGGAGAGCGATGTTTTGGGCACAGTGGGCCATTCGCTGCAATGCTTCAATAACTTGGCCACAATTTTCTAGGGATTTAATTCAGCGTTTCAGGGATAGCTCTGCCATCAATGTGTATGAAGCCATGCAAGCAACGTGCCAAACCGGATTACGTTGCATTGTTTGAAGAATGTGTCACTCAAACTTCCTTCTCTCCCTCCCGAACAATACTTGGGAATGTTTTTGGGGGGACTCCAGGAGACAGTTCGTGACTGCATTCCCAACTCGGAATTGGCAGATGTTTCAAAACCCACTTATTCTCACCTTCCCCAGCCTCTTCGTATTCCTTAACAGTCACGGAATTCGCATTCTATTCCTTCGGTTCCGCTGCCACCCGTATCCCATAATGTTTCCTCTACCACTACAGACTCCCCCACCAACCCAACCACAATCAGCCCCTCCATCTCATTCGGGACCATAACAACAGAAATATCCATCTCTTAACAGCGGAGGAAGCCTGCAACTACCGCGCTAAGGGAAAATGATACAGATGCGGTCAACCTTATGGGCTGCTGCATAGGTGCGCCACCAAACAATTGAGCATCCTGATCCTCCCATTGGAAGATGATACTAAAGGACTCAATGGAGAGACGCAATCTTCCCTTCCAAACATCATTGAACAAGATGAATATAGCTGATGCATTGGGTCAGTATCCTTATTGCAACATTGAGGTCAAGGTTGTTCGGAGATGGAGGCAATTGATAGAGCTAGAAGGAAACATAAGTTATTTTAGTACTTTGATTTCAAGTCAATTATTTCCTTGTTTAGATTATTTAGTTTCCTATTTCTTCCATATTAGTACTTAGGGTTAGGGTTTTGTTTGTGAGCCTTCAGCCTATTTAAACTCCCATGTTACTCTAGGGTTTGATTATCAAGAAGAAATTACCTATTTTGCAAACTTATTGGTATGTGGTGAAGCTTGTCTCTATGGCAGAGTTCACCTCTCTGACCCTCTTTGAGGGATTTCTTTGGCAGAGTTCGTCTCAGTGGTCCTCTAAGAAGGATTTCTTTGGTGTGCATATCTATCAGAATTTTTTTTTCCATAAAGGTGAAATTTATTAAAGGGAAGTCTGTCATACTTGGTGTACTTTGTTTCTAGAGCAGGGTACAAGTGTGAGCCAGTAATGAAAATCTAGTCTTCTCATTTGTGTTTACTCGTTTCTTTTTGTGTCCAGTGCATTTGAGATTTTACTGAAGGTTTTTTCACATATCAACAGTCAACACACTTTTGAACAGCATGTTAGTTCTTGATGTTCACTCAGAAGAAATACTTTCAAAAATAAAAAAGATTTAAAACGGACAATATACTAAAACAATACTAGAATAGAAATTATGGAGCATGAGCCAAGCTCTTTAGGTAGCTGAAACTAGGACACATAGGGCTTATAGTACACTTCAAGCAGCATTACACACTGTGATACGCAAGAAGCTTAAGAATGGTGTTCTTGTATTATGACTATGCCTTCCCTTAATTAGAATGCAAACAGAGCTTTAGCTGATCTCCTCTGAGATACAGAGGAAAGTGGTAAATTTCAATACAAAAGGGCTAATGTAATAAGAATCTGAATAGAAAGAAAAAATTGGATCCATGGTATTCTATTCACAGAGCTTCATTTGATTACCATTAGGTAAGAATACAAACCTGGTTGCATACCATAAATAATCTGACTTGTCTTTTGTCACATTCAAATGCTCCAGAATCCCCTTGTATGTGAAGTTGCTAGGACTCCACAAACCAATAGGCTCTTTAACAAACTTCCAGCTTTTTGAAATATACTCAATTTCATATGGTGCCAATAATTTCATAGGTGCAGGATGGTTTAAGTAAGAAGCAGCATCAACTCCAATAGTCTTAATTGAAGTTTGAGCCCCAATCTGTTCCAAGTATTTAAAATAAAAACCTAAACATGGCAAAGATTATAATAATCCACAGGCTTTACTTTTTGGGCTGATACCCAATAGACAAAGGCTTTATAAATATTAGGATAGTTTGTATTAACTAGAAATAAAATAAATTTCATTTATTTTTCTTATTCAAGACATTGTTATGATTGGTATGCCCTGTAAGGCTGTACCCATACGATACAGTGTTTAACGTATTGGCATTCCTCTAAAAGAACAGCAATCTAAGATGTAAATGAAGTCCCAACTCAGAATTACAAGGCCTCAAATTTATTTAGCGTTAAAGCATACAACATTTACCAAAATAAAAGCCAACTCCTGACAAGGACCAACATGAGTTTATACACCAAATACTCCCAGCTCTAGAGTAGTTATAAGGTGGTTCATAATCACAAAAATTAGCCCTCTGAATGGCTAAACTAATAGGATCATATTCATAGAGAAAAAAATATAGTAATGTTAATTATATATCCTGTGGCAAAGTTGAAGTTTATAAACTTGAAGGATAGTGGACAGAAGATTATTTCACAAATAACGTTATCAAAGATGACGAAAATAAAGAATTGCCTGTTTTCAGAACTTACATAGATAATTTACACAAAATAACATATTTGATATTACATTCTAGACAAGATTAAAGCTGACAGAAAGAACACTAATTCACATTGGCAACACTGATAATATCAATATATAATTGTGAAATGCACAAGTTATATATATATATATATATATATATCCCTCCGTCCGAACTTCAACTTCAAACTTTCCGTTTTAATCCATCCCAATTTTAACTTCACACTTCCATAAAAAAAAAATGACACTTAACTATTATCTCCACAACACACTATAATTTCAAAATTGTCACCCCATCTTTCCACTCATAACATATTTTACAATTTATTTATTACTCAAAAATACCAAATTACCCTAAAAAGTAACTTTTTTTAATTTGCATGTCTACAGTAAATATGAAGATGAAAATGGGACGGAGGTACCTCAGCAGAATTAAAGGCAGTATTTCGGCAATCTGGCAAAATGATCACTGACCACGGAGGTAAGGAGTATACTTGATTCTGGAATCTCACTGTTGCATAATTATGCTCATCAATACTAGCAAGAAATGCTGCGCACTTGCTTCCCTTATCATGGTAGACGTGTGCCTGTAGATAAAAACAATATAGCTAACCTTTGATATTATAGGAGAAAGAGAAAGGACAACTTTTTTTAAAATATCTCCATGTTCTGAAATCAGTGCGTTTGGTGCAGACGCAACTTGAAAATCTTAACCATTTATCGTTGCATTGTCCCTTTGCTCATGGCCCATGGAAAAAATTACTCAATGAGTTGCGTCAGCTCTGGGTGGCACCACACTCTGCCTCATAATGTTTGGGGTAGAATTAAATATAGAGTTGCTCTCTGGGTATCAGGTCAAAGAATTCTTAAATGTCTTCACATTTCTGATTTAGTTAAAAGTCAGTGCTATGCTTTGTACACCTTGTGTGTACTCTATGTAAGGGATTCGTCATCCCAATACTTCAAGTTTAAAAATAATTTGGTTTTTTATTGAAAAAATAAAATAAAAAAAGGAAATGTACAAAAAAATAGGTTAGAAAAGAAAAATGTCTCGAGTCACTAGAAATGAAAAGCTTTATAATCTATGTTGTAACACCCCGAATAATAAATAATAAAGTAATATTAGTATGGATATTATTATTTATACCGATTACTATTAATATGTAATGTAATGTATTTTATTTTTCTATTCTAAATTATATGTATAGCTTTTAAAAGCCATAAGATGTACTTTGAAGGGGAAGTTCCACATCATACACATGTAACCTAAAATATGTATAATAATGACCTAGTTAACCTAGTTACATGCCATATACATATAGATAGGCGACATATGTAGAGAAGACGAAGAGCAGATCAATTCAGTTTTTACCAAGGGTGGTACGTTCTGCTTACGTTGATCAATTCTTATCATATTATATGTTGAAATGTTCGTCTTGCAACATAGATTCCAAATGTTAAAACCGTTTATAGATTTGATGTTTTATTAGTTAGATATTTCTCCCGGAAGTCACACATTAATGGCATTTTTCGTTTCGGTGATCGTTAAGTCTTGCATTATATTATGTCATTTTAAACCTCTCATTGCGGTGATTAAAATGAAAAATATATGCATAAACCAATAAGTTTTGAGTTTCCAACGACGGGAAAGATTCTTGTTGCATTATATGTCAAAATGCTCGTCTCCTAGCTTAGATTCCGAATATTTGAGCCCTTGTTGTTTCGGTGTCTTAACAGTTGATATTCTCCTTTAAAATTTTGGTGCATTAATGGCAACTTTTTGTTTTGGTGAATATGGGACTTCGTATTATATGTCATTTTGAAGCACTCCTCACAAGGATCACAATGGTGTTTTCAGATTTTCCATTGGAGTTGACAGTTGTACATGTTAAGTTGGGACAATTTGCTATAAGCCTAAAGTTTAGGGAACAAAAAATGAGAATTTGACAAATAGTAATGACTAAATTGCAATTATTAAAAAGTTATATTTTAAAATTTTAGTGAGTTAAGGAATTGATGTTTTAAGTTAATATAAAGTTAATTAGAATTTAGTTAATTTAAGAAATTTATATCTTTTTCGATTTCTCGTAAAAACTTTGTTTTTCATCCGAAAAAAAACCCAAACAAGAGTCAAAAGATTCAGAATTTAAAACCCTACAAATCTACATCAACTCTGAGTTAAAAGAAGTTATAATCATATATTCATGTATTTTATTTAATATTTATGCACTTATTGTAGGTTGTGTAGCACACTGGAAGCAAGACAAGGAGGGAATTTACCTCAACTCTTCACCAAGTTTAACATTCAATGTTATGATTGTTCTTATTAAATTTCATCATGTATTAGGCCCCGGCCTGCACTCAATCATGTTCAGAGTTAGTTGGCTCTGCCTACGAAATCATGTTGACGAGAGGTTTGGCTCTGCCAACGAAATCATGTTGACGGAATTTTTTGGCTCTGCCACCCCAATCATTTAACAATTTGTTGGTTCCGCCTATGCACTCATGTTTACGGATAGTTTGGCTCTGCCAACTCAATCATGGTGACGATTAATTATGGTCAATTCAGCTTTGTCAACACCACTTCATGATCCACAGTTATATTATTTACATTATTGATAATTTATTTGTGCAATCAGGAAGTTTCCCATTGAGTGTATTTCAAACTCACTCCTATTAAATCTTTTTATGCAGGATCTCGGGATGGATAATTGACCCAAGATGAAATACCCAAATAAATAAAAAGAATATTTTACATGCCCAAAACTTCTACAAGTTTTTAATAGTAATGATGGATTAAAGATATGTAATATTCCAATACTTTTAGTTGCTGCTAATATTTTAACTTGTATGCTTTACATATTTAACAGTTAAAATCAATTATATATAAAAAATATATCATCATATATGTATTTTAATTAGATTGGGACGTTGTATATGTAATCACCAATCATTTCGGCCTTGATCCAAGATGGTCCCCAAATATCACCATCCACAAGAGAAAATGGCTTTGAAGGACATCCGATCTAGAAAAATAAGGAGATCTATGCAACTTAGCCAAAGCACAAATTTTACATTGAAAGGAAGATGGATCTTTATGAGAGAATGTACTTGGAAACAAGTCAACAGCCGTTTTAAGTAAATGACTTGGATGTCCTAAAATAAGAAATAACACCTAAACAAGAGGTGGAAATAGAATTATTAGGAAGAGATCCATCATCGAAATAATAAAGTCCACAATTAATTTAGCATTATCAATCAGTCCTGAATTTCACTGTGAGGATAGAAAAAAATACTAACAATCTAGGAACATGTAAAACATCTTTCATGCTACACAAGATATTTTGATTGAACAAGTCACTACTATTCTCATTTCATGTACAAGGACTATAAGATGAAGATTTGTATGAACTAGTCATATGATCAGTCCTAAATGTATTATCCAAGGACCATTCAGTTTTGAGGATAGAAAGGCACAATGAATTTGATTACTCTGATGAGCGTAAGAGGCAGAAGATGAAGCAGAAATATACGAAACTATGAGGATTTAAAGAGTCCGATTTTCTTTTGTGAATGAGGATTGAGGCTGCCACAAGATAGAATCAGGTTATGCATTGGTTTCGAACACAATATTAAGAGTCTTGCCGCCTTCCTTTTCTTCCAGCTCTGCAGCCAATATAGTGGCTTCCCATGAAGTTTCCAGCAGGACTCATTAGTGTACCAGTGACATTTACAGTGATAACACCAAGGTTTTTTTCTCTCGTATAAGCAGCAGGGGCTGCACCACAAGTGTCTAAAGCATTGGTAATGGATCGACACCAGATGACTGTTTGAACAGGAGAAGAAGATGAAGAAAAAGGTTTACCAGCCATGGTTGACAGACAGAATTTCAGTCCTAAATCTAGGCTCTAAAATACCATGTATGTTTAAATCACTCTAATTTGTTATAATATTTCAGAGGATTACAATACATATAAGAAATATTTGCAATCCCTAATTGACAGCTACTAACACTAACTACAGACGTTAAAAAGCTGACAATTTGACCAATAAATAAGGATTAAGGAAACTATGCTATCTAGAAAGACTCCTTCAAAGGAAACAACACTAGGAAAAATCCTCAAAATCTCATAATTATTTCAAGATATAAAAAAAGTAAGTTATTTCTTATGTAAATCAATTAATATCAAATATAAAGTGGATGCAAACCTCTTGCTTCGGTCCCAGTTTGATGTACTGAGGCGAATGAACAGCAACAAGAGCAGGCTCGCAGAGCTTTATGGCAGCATGCAGATCTTTCAAGTGCCCCCATTTAGGTTCTCTTAGAAGTCCTAAATAGTAATGAAACCACTAAGCAAAAAGTGAAATAAGGCAAGAAGTGTAGTGCTATATTGCTGGTGAAAGATTTTTAAAGGGAAGACGAAGAGAAGGAAGAAGAAGACTCTTCACAGAAATTGTGACAATGTAAAACTCAATGGAAAATAAATATAACATGTTAAACCTATCACGGTCATGTTTTGGAGATGCCAGGTGCAATTGTGTGCTAGAAATATTTTTCCAAGGGAAGAAGAAGATGACTCTTTTCAGAAATATAATAAAAAAGAGTGAAATTGTAAAACCTACCATATTCATCTATTGGAGCGTCATAGTCATAGCTAGTAATATAATTTGGGCCTCCTGCAGTTCGGCCAAAGTTTGTTCCACCAAAGTACTGCAACAAGTTATTGCATCACAAAAATTGACGTGATACAGTAATCAAATATAATCTTATCAAACAAAAAAGTTTAATAGAAGAATTTGTCATAACTCATAATTGATAAAAAAAAATGACAAAAGAATGATAAGGAACTCTCATCTCATGCACAAAAAAATGAGCTTCAACCAAAACAATCAGAATTTCTAATATGTCTATTCAACTTAATTTTAATCATTCAAATTCTCAATAAACAACACTACAGAATTTTCAACACTAAACATCTAGACAAGATATATATATTTCACATACCATATAATAATTTTGAAAGCTTCCCCCACGCTGGAAAAAGCGAGCAACTGCAAATGCGAGATCTTCAGTAGGGCGATGGGGAACTCTATCACCCCAACTAGTATACCTGACAAGTGAAAGACAGCACATTTTACTGTTCTTGTAAAAGGTATTAATCATAATTGAAAACAAATAGCTTTCAACAAGTAAAAGATTCTTAAAATAAGAATCCTACAACAGTGTTATTGTGGTTCAAGAGAAGAATGAGAAACCTAAAGTTGACATAAATTCAAGTTGTTTCAGTTCGGATTTCTGGCAGTACACCAAAACTCTTAGTTCATATATCTCAAAGCAAAGTCAGTAGCATGCCACATTGGAATCAAAAACCAGATTAGTATATAAACCATAAGAAATGAACATCTGAAGGTTGTACATGTCAAAGTGGAAGATGCAAACTGTTGGGACTACTTTATGATTAACAATGAGATTGTTTTAGTTTTTGTTCAATGATGCTAAATTGATATGCGAAATGCAGAAACAATATATAAATAAAAATAAGAACAAGGATAAACATGTGCAACCCCTGTAAGAGTAAATGTTTGTCAAGAAAGTCCCCTATTATCATTCTTACAATATTTTGGATCTTTAAACACCCAATTGCAACACTACCGTCAACCATTCTAATTTTCCAATACGATCTTATCCATAGTTGTTAAAGGCGCGCCCTCAGGCTCAGGGGTCTGCACCTAGATTGTTGATTTTTTGCTATTCCAGGCTCATGTATCAAAGGCGCGCGCCTAGGTGCGCCTTGGTGCGCCTCCTCTTCAACATCTTGTTTTTTTCTTTTTTTTTTAAGTTTTTTGAAATTGTTACTCAATTATTAAAGGGTTTACACATTTTTAAGATAAAAATGGACAGCCCACTTATAAAATGATATAAATAGAGAATTAGGGTTAGGGTTTTAGTACTTGAACTTTCAAAACAAAGACAAAAAGGTGGGCTGCCTTCACCTCCACCGCCTACCTCCACCATCTGCTGCCTACTTGAACTTTATTTGTGTGTATGTTTTATGTGTTATAATGCTATTATGAGTTATTATGTATCATTATGTGATGTTATGTGATTTTTATCTTAGTTTAGATAGGTAATATGATTGTAAGTAGGATATATTTGTGTACATACATTGTAAATTCAGTTTTAGGCAAAATATAGCTCAGGCGGGCGCCTCAGGCGCGCCTAGGTGCGCCTCTCGCTTTTAACAACTATGACCTTATCACCAGCCCCAAATGCAGTACAGAAAAGGTTATTATCATTTTCTCTTAGAATATTTACGAGGATCTTTCCCAGTTTAATTCCCTGTTTTACAGAAGTTGTTTTAAATAGCATAATTTCCTGTTTTATTAGTTAAACTGTTACCATTTGTAGCCGCTGTAAATTAGTGTTAATAGCTATTAATTAGAGATTGAAAAATCCTATAAACATCTTTTGAATATTGAAGCAACATTAAGAGACTAAAACCTAGAAACTTGTAGTGGCCGAAATGCGTCCTAAAAGCTGCTTTCGAGACAACCTCCAATTAACTTATATCTGATAATATCAAGCCCGCAATAAAGTTTGTGAACCAACAAGAACCATGCACCTCATCAAGTCCTTCTATATTGACTGGGTATTTATCCCAAACAGTGATTTTATTCATGGCAAGATTATCCGCACAAAAATGCCAAGAATCATCTAAACCCTAAAACCTAAATCCCAAAACGTAGGGGGTTGAGCTAGGCTGAGTAATACCTGCCTCTTAACATCTCTGTGAGAAATTCCATCTCATCTTTTTTGTGAATGATTGTAAAGATATGGCCGTAAAAAACCAGCGCGGCACCCGGTTCCAAGTTAATATGGTGGTCGCTCACCCAAAGGGGTGGCATGCCCTTTAGGGGTTGGGAGACCTAGTGGAACTCGGACATAATATCATCCAGCTCGGCACATCGGGCTGTCATGTTAAGAGGTCCCAACATTCTCCATAACCCATGTTAGCCAGGGTAATTGCCTTTCCCAAGCCTACCCAACTCAGACCAGTGGCAAGCCTGCAGGAAAGAGAGCAATCCCCAAAAAGGTTGACTCTCCTACCCTGTGCCACAAACTCCATAGTAAGATCAACCCAATATGCTATTACATTGCCCAACTGTACCAATCATGTCACTCCCAAAACAATACCAAGACCCGTAATAGGAACCAGGTAACAATCAATATTGAAAGCGCATGTGTCAAGTATAAAAGATACACCCCATAGTTATCAAGGGCGCAAGGCGCACCGAGGGATATCTGTGCCTGAGGAGCAAGGCGCACGCCTGAGGCGCGCCTCAAAACTATATGCATAATATACATCATAACATATTCTATACTAAATATAAACCATATACAAGATATATATACCTAATAAAATAAGTTCAAAAGGCATATAATATAAATAGACGCTAAAATTAAACATGCATATACGAAAATTCATCATAATTGAAATAAAACAAGTCAATCAAAGCACCACACAAAATATTAGTAGCAAATATATTCTAATTATCATCTTCTTCGTCATCGAACTCCAAGTCGTAATCATAAATTAGTTCTTCTTACTCATTAAAATCTTTTTCTTCTCCATCCTCTTCATCTAATAATCTTAAAGTAATTCCCTTTTCCTTCATTACTTCTTTGCCTTTCTCTTTAAAACTATTGGCAGTTGCCCTTGATGATTTTTTTCCCTCTAGTTTGATATCTTGGTTCTTTAACTCCACTTGCTTTAGCACCCATATCTCATGTCAAGTCATCCCCTCAAACACCAATCCAAATTTCTTCATCGATCGTACCACTCAACCATTTATTGTAATCATCAATACCTTTCAACGAGATGGGATCAATGCGCTCACGTAAATCATACCTGACTCATGTGGCCGGTGATGGGCGGAACGGTCGGGCGAGGTGGCGGTCGGATGATCGGTAGCGGTTGGAGGCAATTGCAGTAGGTGATGATGAGTGGTGAAGAGTGAATCCTAGATCTAACTCTCAAAACCCTAATTTAATATTTGAGGATATGTTGAATATATTTATTTTAGGCATTTGATATGTTGCTACTCTTGGTAAATTTGTTATTTTACTAATAGAAGTGTTACTTTAACCATCAATGATGAAAAAAAACATAAAAACATGAGTGTTCAGAAGGCGCGCCCAAGGCGCACCTGGCAAGGCGCACAAAGGCGCGCGCCTTGGAACTTCGGGCCTTGAAAACCAATATCAAGGCGCATGGGCTATAGCTTTGGAGGAGGCGCGCCTTTAATAACTATGATATACCCTTAGACATACCCTTAGTTCGGAGGGTGGCACCATCCCCTAGGATCACAGAAAATCCTGCAGATTTATCAAAAGGCAGGCCCAAGGTGTGGGCCACTAATTCAGCCATTCTCCGGACGTCCTCTGCCTCAATAAACACCAAATATTTGCAACATCTCAGATTCTGGAATTCTATCACGTATTGAGGGATGTAATTCTCCCAAAAGCGTGCCCATGCATTGTTCAAGCGGGAGAGAAGGAAGTTGTTCGACTCATTCCTCAAACAAGGATAAGTAATTAGTGAACCTGTTTATCGGGTACGTGCATGGGCATGGGCATAATAATGCATTGATCACAGAATAGTTGTCAAAGTTGTCTATCAATTACTAAGAATACTAACTCCAATTGCTAGTGGTCATGTTGCAGAGAGTCCACTGAGCCCAGAACATAGCTCTGCTAAACATTGTGCTTAATGCAAGGAGAACACCATCAACAATCTGAGTATCATGAACAAGAAAGTATTGTTCTGCCTAAGCCAACTTGGCAATAGGGTTTGAGCCATCGAAGTTGGGAAATTCAAGGTAAGGTGGATGGTGGGAGGTGGCCTCCACTGATGGAAGTGGGGCCAATATAGGATCCTGACGTGTTGCTGCCCAAATAGAAACAGAACACGCACCATCAGCACTGAAAGTGTGAGTGGGAGAAGTAGGAGTTACCCCAATTCTGCACAGTGGCCATCATGGCCTTTCGTTGGCTGGTAATATTCTCCATAATCGTTGACAACAAAAAAACCGTTGAAGGTGAGATCTTAAGCTCAGAGATTTCCTTCTCCATCGCGTTAAAGCGTTATTTCTTTGTCATAGTGCAGAAAATAGTGGTCAGACCAATTGATAAGAGTTAAAACAATGGAGACACTTTATTATGATATAGATTATGAAACCTCACAAAACGAGGCAACTGAAGAAATTTCTGCCACAACCCTGAGGTGCCAATAACAAAATATCTTAATAATTCAAAACTAGATTCCTCCAAGCCGCTGCACAAGGGTATTCACAAGCTCAAGCTGATGATACACAATTTTTAGAAGGTCAACTGAGGAAAAGATATCTATGTCGATACATTACCTTGACAGGGGATGATTTCGTAGAAATGGTTCAACTAAAGAAAAAATTGCCAGATGCATTAGAAAGTTAAAGAATCTTGGAAGTCTCAAATACTTCCAATGGATGGAGAGACTGAGCTAGATCTAGAACACGTGCATGCAAACTAATTTATACCCCAAATTGATCCAAATGTGAAGTTAGGAGACAACAAACAGGAGAGTATTGACACTTAGCGCTACCAGAGACTTGTTGGTTGACTTATTTATTGTTACACACACAGCCAGACATTGCCTTCGCTGTGAGTTTTATAAGTCAGCTTATGCACTCTCCACAAAAGACACATGGAGGCGGCTAACAGAAATACCAGAAAAGGCCTATTTTTCAGAAAGCAAGGAAGTGAAGTATTTAAGCCTATATTGACACAGATCGGGCAGGTTCAATCATAGATAGAAGATTTACAAGTGGCTATAGCAACTATGTTTAGAGAACCCTAAAAAGAAGGAAAATGTTGCTGCTTGCAGCAGTGCAGCGGCTGAATTTAGAGCTATGGTCAATGGATTGTGTAAAATAATTTTGCTACAGCAAGTTATAGAAAAATTACAATTGAAGATGGGATATCCAATGGAAACTTTACAGCAATAATAAGCCAGCTATTAGTATTGTTATTAGCCCACTGCAACATGATCACACCAAACACGAGGAAATCAATTGAAGCTTCATAAAGGATAAGCTTGAATCAGGTGAAGTTTGTTTCAATTCAAGCCAACATCCCAACAAGCCGCCAACATTTACAAAGGTCTTTTAAACCAGGTTTAGATAGATTCTTGTATTAGCAAGTTGGGTTTAACTTTTTAGAGACATCTTCTACCCAGCTTGAGCGGAGTGGGTGTCTTGGAATACTTACGAGATTATGAGGATCTTTCTTAGGTTATTTTCCTGTTTTATAGAGTTGTTCTAGATACCTGAGTTTCATTTTTTATTAATCAACTTGTTACCATTTTTAGTGGCTGTATATTTGTGCAATAGCTGTCAATTAAGAATTGCAAATCCTACGTATACTGTTGTACTCTTCTGAATATTATAGCAAACTAAAGGACTCAAACTTATTCATTCAATAAAAACTTTCAAAATCATAGAGAGACGCCATACCATCCATCCCAATTCTCGGTCCAAAGTGTTGGCTTCTTATTGGAATTTGGCTTAAAACCATCACAATAGTATCCATTGCAGGTGTCAATCTGATGGAACCAATAAACATGAGTAAAGTGATTAGTAAGGCTGACCGAGTAAGACATTAGCAATCTTGGAAATTATCCCCAGCAAGCAACTATCCCACAGCCACACAGAAGATGTATTTTAGCCATGAGACAGAGGCGCCTAACTTGCGGGTCTATACTCAAAGAATTTTATGGAAACAGTAGAATAATTTCAGCTGATTGATTTCTGATTGGGTTAGCTTAATTTCAGTATATTGATTAGGGGGTGTGAGTTAAGGAATATTATATAAATAAGGGGTCTAGGAAAATCTAAAGGGCAGACAAAAGTTGACCATTAAACTCATCCGGAGTCCAGTATCCCTCTCATATTCATCCTCAACAATATCCAGTCCTCAGTTTATTTTATTACTTCTTTTAATTCCATCGGTATATGTATCAAGTCAAATCCAGGCTAACGAAAGGTAAATTGTGTAAGGAATCTTGAATTTACTATGTATTCTGGTGCATCAGTTTGCTTGCACATAGCCCATGGAACACCAGCACCAAGTCCAACCGCCATGTTGGCAGCCCACCTCATATAGTCCCTTCCTCTAGTGCCATATGAGCTTTCCATATTTCCATATTCATTCTCAATCTGCAAATAATAATTAAACAAAATACCTACTTAATAATGTTCTCAAGGGTAGATCAAATACACATTAAAAACGGCAGGAGCAGATATATCTTAGGCACTTAAAGAGTTCAAAAGAAATGAAACAGCATATCAAACATAAAACTCATTTGAATAGAAAGGAATTTGATAGACACTATCAAAGGAACAAAGATAATAAGATAACACAACGAAACTCCCTCAAGGAGGGCCATAGAGATAGCTCTGCCACTAACCTAATTTGCTGCAAAAGATAACTTATTTTCTGATGATCATAGAATGAAACATCTGGAGATATAAAAAACTAAGTTCAAGGCCCATGAACAAAGCCAGAATACTGATAAATAGAGAAAACTTAAGTGAATAAGGAATTAACTGATCTATAAGGAATAAAATCATGTTTTCTTCCCCTGAGTGCATACACTAGCATGGACTTTGGGCTGCCTATATCACAATGAGAAATAAAGTTGACAAACAAACATACCTAACACTCGATGCATGCAGTTACCAGAACTCTAATTTACATATCATGCCCCAAAATCCATTACTCGTCGAAAAAATGAAAGCTGGTTTGTAGATGTTTGTACTTCTAATTAAGATAAGGATCCATAAAAAAGCGAATTAAAATCCCTTGCAGGCAATAGTTTTCCCCTTTATCAAGTGACAGTAGAATGCAAAAGAGAGTTTCTTTTTTACCTTTAAGATAATTATTGGGAGGGCAGGAGAGAGGTGTGAGGTGAGAGGTGAGAGGTGAGAGAATAGAGAATAGGGGAATGTAATTGTGTAGAATTTGGAACTTCTGATGGATATAAGAAACCATGATGAGTTTACAATCTTGTATAAGTAATAGTTTTCTCTGGTATCAAGTGACAGACAAATGTACAAGTGTTTCTTTTACCTGTAGAATAATTATTGGACCACCTTGCCAAGAGAAAAGTGACTCCTGTCGCATCAAATCAACTATCTTTTTTACAAACCGCTGCATTTCTTCCTGAAAATAAAATAATTGTTGTATTATATCCAAAACGCATTAAGAAAATGATGTTACAGTAATTGTTTGAGAAAGAAGCCACAACGAATTCATGGACGAAACAGAGAACTGATGTTATATGAAATTGCATAAATGCAAAATAAAATTGGTCTCACCAAGAGTGAATAAATATAAAATATATGAATCAAAGCAAAAGTTACCTACTTATTAACACAAACACACACATATGAAGAACTCTCTCTTGGTTATCACCAACAACTGTCATTTTCAGGTACCCCAGAAAATTAACTATTTTCACAAATTTAAAGTTTCTCATACTTTATTTTTCTGATTGAATTCAAACACAAACCAACCCTTTATATTTTCAAATAAAAATCTTTGTCAGTAACAGGAAACATAATTTTAAGACTGGCTTTGAGATTGATAATATTTAGAATATTTGAAAATATGACAATAACATTCATAGTGTTTTATGCAGTACCTTGAAGGGTGTATTATCAGTTCGAAATTCAATGCCAGGAACATCACGAAGCCAAACAGGAAAACCCCTGCAAACGGTTGTGACTTGAAAAAGTGAGTCAAAGAAATAACAGCTACTATAAAGTGTTGAACTAGTGAAGCATTCTTTTTTTTTTTTTTGTTAGCATTTAGAAGGATATGCAATTGAAGTACTATAGGACAAAACTTGATAGTTTAAATATTACACCACTTTTACTCTCTCAACTTAAATGAATATATGTCTATATAAGACTATAAATGATAAATAGTTTCAATTATGACTAGTACAAAAGTGAAAATCTCCACTACCCACTATAAACTAACTTTAATTAAGCAGGGAAGAGAATCCAACCCGAAATTCCACTCTGCACAAACATAAGGACCTATGCGAAGAAACAAATACAGTCCACTTGAACCCACTTCTTTCACAAACTTCACAATATCATATCTGCCTTCAAAAACGTACTGAAAAGAAAAGCAATTAATTAAAGACCATCAAAGTATTGCATTCAAATACAGAAGCAAGAAATGGAAGGTGAAAACTTTACCTGTCCCCTTACTGGCTCATGACCATTCCAAAATACATAAGTTTCAATAACGTCCACACCACCTTTCTTGCTCTTAGAAATCAAATCAGGCCACATCTAGAATCATTTTTTGAACTATCAGATATAACAAAAATCTTAAACATAGACAAGTAGAAGAAATTAAAAAACTTGATAACTTCGCCAAATGATATATTTAGATAATGCTCACAAGCAAAATGAAAAGATAATTTTAGAATTCATTTTAGTCTTGCTATATTTCTGAGAATACTATGTGGCAGGAGAAGATTACACTTCTGAAGTTCTATTTCCTAAAATAGAGTCCAAAAAACACAACTATTGAAAGATACAGAACAATGCATAAATTTACAGAGTCGTCGTTAGATAAGATAACAGATTATGCATATTCAAGACTACATTTCAACTAACAGTAGAAGTCATTATCTAATTGAAACTAAATATTAAGCATGTGCCCTCAATCCATAATCTTAAAGTATTCTACATTGCTTAGTACAAATTCTTGTGACGATTAGTACATAATTTTAGTAACGATTTAGTACAAATTTCAATAAATAATAAGTATTGCTATCCTTTATTTGCCAAGAATTGCCTTCCCAACCAAAACCAAAATGTACAAAACTTAACACTTTTTTTCAAGTAACATGTAAAGGTGCAATATTTCAATTTTCTCAAATTGGGATAATATAAAGCCACAATGATTATATCCAATTATAAGAAGAAGGAAGTACATCGCTATTTACTGAAATTTATTTCATTGTTTGTTCAATGCTCTAACAAAATCATTATCCACTTCTGCAGAAACAATCAATAATTTACTTAAACACCCCATCACAATTTTCTTTTAATTAATAAAATTCACGGCAATTAGTATGCATCAGATACAGAACAGCACCCAATAACGATGATAAAATTACTAAATTGGAGAACTACACACATAATTTACAACAAAAAGACTGCAAAATGCAGTAACTTATCTGTAAAAATTTCACAAGATAGGTGCGTTAACAATGTCAAGCAGTATTAAGTGAGCAGCCCCTCAAACAATAAATTGTAGAATCTACGCATTTACACAAACTCGATTTAGTTCTGACTAACAAGCTTGAGTATGAAAACCCATTGCACCATTCTATACAGGGCTAAAAGAAATTCAACGGAGTGATTGTCACAATCTAGAAATTGCAGAGTAATAATTTGATTCGGAAATTACATCGGGAGTGGCTCTGGGATAATGAATTCCAGCGGATATTAGCATCCGCCGCTTTCCATCAATGACCATCGCCCTGCCATCGTAGCTCACATTGAAAGGTTTAAAAAACTCCCCAGCAACAACCAGCGACTGCAAAATAATTCCCAGCAAAACCCACTGAAATTTGAATCTCATCTCGTGATTGAATTTTGCAGTGAGTGTTCGATGATTAGATATGAGGTCAATCAATGCAAAGGTACTGACAAAAATAACTTGCTGATCAGAATTGGAAATCCCAAGAGTACGTTCGCATTGGCGGAAAAAGAATGGGTTGACTAAATTAATTAGAGAGATTTGTGGGATGGGTGGACCATCAATCGATCTTAATATATATATATATTTATGAAGTAATTTGCTTATTTAGATTTTTGGAAAACACAAGTGTAGCAATTTTATGATTATGTGAACAAAAATTCATAGGTATTCTATTTTTATTTTTATTGGTGGAGCATTAAATGCTAATTATATATATATATATATATATATATATATATATATATATATATATATATATATATATATATATATATATATATATATATATATATATATATATATGAATAATTATTCATATAATTTCTATTTTGATCATTATTAAATATACAAGGTTTTTATTACTTTATTTTACATACATTATATATTACATAAATAATCAATTAAATTTTAATTTCGATATATAGTAATGTTTAGTGAATTAGTTTTTTATTAATAATTTAATACTATTATATTTTATTAAAATATAATATATTTTTAAAAACTATAATCGGCTCTTAACAAATATTCATTTATACTAATTTTATTCCACCATAAAATATAAAATTTAAAAAATAATTAATACAAATAATAAAATATAAATTAAAAGAATGATAATAATATTAATTATTTTCTAAAAACCAATGTTCATTATAATTTTAATTTTTTATTTTTCAACCAATATATATTAAGATGTACTGGTGTATATCTTATAATATAAATAATAATTGAGAAATAGTTTCTTTATATAATTTTTCTGAAAAACATTTGTGGCATCTTCTAATGAAATGTTGTTTTATAATTATTAAGCTTATTAATAACTTCAATATTAAGATATTAAAAATATAATTACTCCTTCTAAATTCTAAATATTAAAAATATTGAGTGTGAAGAATCTAATTTCGTATCCACACGTATATCAATTACTCCTTCTGTCCATGAAAATGTGTGCATTTGTTTTTTTCACATAAATTAAAAAATATAATATTTTAATTTTTTTTACATAAATTAAGAGATATAATATTTTAATATGTAGTGATGTGAGAAAAATAATATTTTAATATAAATTAGATAGTTGTATTAATGTTGAGCCCAAGTGTGGACTTTGTGAGACATATAGAGTAATTATTTTGTATATGTTCTATCTACTAAAAAAAGAAATGCACACTTTGTATTGTGATATACCAAAATGATAAAATACATACGTTTTCAGTGGAATGGAGAGAATATATATATATATATATATATATATATATATATATATATATATATATATATATATATATATATATATATATATATATATTAAAAATGTAAAGTTGACGTATAGTATATGAATACTTTTTGTGTTTATTGAATAAAACATTACAAACGTAAAATAAAATTTTTATAACCGCGTAACACGCGGGTACTATACTAGTATAGTAATAATTTACTAGTACGAAGCCCGCGTAATACGCTCAAATTTTTTATGGAATCAACTATTTGTATTTCGAGTGTATATTGGGTGTACTAATATGTGTATAACTTTTTATTCTATTTTGTATAAATGTTAATATATTTTGTATACGTGTTTTGTAATAATTGTATACTTTTTACCACACTAAATTTTTCATTAAAAAACTAACATTCATATGTGAATAACTTTTTATTCAATAGTGTATACATGTTTTTTAATAATTGCATATTTTTTTACACTCAATTTTTTATTAAAAAATTTAACAATTAAATTGTATACATTTTTTCTCATAATTATATATGTTTTATTTATATTTGTATATGGGTGCACCCGGGTGCACACTATAATTAGCCTTGTATTTCTGAATTCGCTAAATGTATTAAAAAATAATTAAATTAAAATATTCAAAATTAATAAGATATAAATATTCTAATAATTAAGATTATATATTGTATTCAGTTGTAGTACCCGAATAGTATATTTCAATTTCATATTGTGTTCGGTTGTAGTACCCGTATAGTGTATTTGGTTGGAGTACCCAAAAAATGTATTCAGTTGGAGAAATTGAATGATCATTGAGAATGGTGATAACACTTTCACGATGAATTGTTATCACTTTTATTATAAAATAAAATTTTATCACTTATTTTTTATTTATATTATAAGTTGTTAAAATAATATTATCGTTTTTCGTTAATTGAGTATCACTTTATATTATTGGAGTTATTACTTTTTATACTAATGACGTAAACTCTCATTTGAGATGGTTTTACACAAGTCCTTTTCATAATATTAACACTATATACTCACCCCGTCTCACCCAAATAGCACCATTTTACTATATTGGGCTTTCCGTCTAAATTGCACAATTTTTCTCTTTTAGTAAGAAGGACCTACCAATGATCCACTACTACCCATCACATCTCTCTAATACATCTACCCACTTTACATAAAATAATACTCATTAATCTACGTGCAAAAAACAAATACACTTATTTGCTCGGGACGGAGGGAGTAAGTTAATAAACATAATTTTATTCATAAAAGTTTTAATTTTTGTTAATATTAAAATTTTTAAACAAAAAAAATTATACAACACGTTAAGCTTTTATAATGTCTATTAAAATTTCATCACATTATTGTATAAATTTATATATAAGTTTTAATATTATATTGGTAATGCAAAATAGTATATATTTTTATATATTAATTTCTCATAGGGTTAATTGCATTAAAATACACGATCTTTTCTTATTTTCTCAATTTAATCACGATTTTTTTTTTGTCAAAAAATATATCACCTTCTATTTTTTCTCAATTTAATCACAAACTTTCTTTTAATCAATTAAATACATGATCTTTTATATATTTTTTCAATTGAATCATAAATTTATTTTATTAGTTAAGTATACATGATTTTATATTGTGTCATTTAATCAAAATTCTTATGTAAAAAAGTCTATTAAAATGTTTTTACGAAATTTTATTAATAATAAATTTTTAAGAATTAACAAAAAATAATCTACTAAAATAATCAGATTTTACAAGACTTAGATATATTTTTAGTCCACCTACCTAAAGCTAATATTAATAAAAAAAACTATATTTTATAGATATATTAAATATAAATCATATAACATAATTTTAATTATATGTGCCAATTTTTACATATATTAAAATATTAATGATTTATGTTCTTATCGTATATTTAATTATCTATTCAAGTATTATTTTTCTAAAAAATTTTCAATTGTCGAATTCTTTGGGATAATTAATTAAATTTGAGGCTACATGAATTTTTATTAATTGTTTTACAATTTATCTAATATATAAAATTTAATCTATAATAAAAGAATTTTAAACAAATGACAAAATATAAAAGATTATAAGGAAATATTTGTGATTAAATTGAAAAAATACAAAAAGGTCATGTATTTAATTGATAAAAAGAAAGTTTGTGATTAAATTTTAAAAAAATAAGAAGATCATGTATTTTTTTTACAATAAAAAAATTCGTGATTAAATTAGAAAAAGAGAAAAAGATTGTGTATTTTTATGAAATTAACCCGTTCTTATATTATCATATTTAAATTATTACATAAAAAGTATAATCTTAAGAAATCATAATTAAACATAAAATTATAATAGGGATAGCAACGGGTAGGGTATCCGCTTATTTTTTGGTACTCGTACTCTTATGCAATTTTAAAATTAAAACTAATTGTTCACATCCCATTTAAAAAATTTATTATGGTATTCATACTTGTTATCAATACCCGCGTGTACTCACATCCATTTAATATTAATTTATTATATAAATATTTGGGTCACTTACTATTGGATACATAAAATAATGCATAATTGCTATAAATTACATCAATCAAAGCACTAATACTCATAACTACACAATTATGATTGTGATACCATAAATACCCCTATGTGTTTGCACAATTTATTTTGCATAATTTAATTTTGCACATTTCGTTTGCAGATTTTAAGTTCCGGCAGAGGTCAGGCGGCGGTCCGGCGATTTTTTTGCATAATTTGTTTGCACAATTTGTTTTTGCACATGCCGGCGGCGGTGGTCCGGCGAATTTTTTTTGCACAATTTATTTTTGCACATTTTGTTTGCACATTTTAAGTTCCGACAGAAGTCCTGTAATCGCTCGCCGAACAATTTTAATTTGCACTTTTATTTGCACTTTTATTTGCACATTTTGCTTTGCAATTTTTTTTTTTCATATTTTCTTTTTTTGGCAATTTTTTTTTTTTCACATTTTCATTTTTGTATATTTTTTTTCACATTTTCTTTTACACATATTTTTTACTCATATTTTTCTTTTAAACAGAAATCTCAAAATAAACATTGTAAAATAGTCAGTACAAAATCACATTTAGGAAAAAGAAAGCACACGTTCAAGCCAATAAGAAATATGAAAAGTGTATAGTGCATTATTTAAAAGACAAATTCAGCGCTACCAAAAACATTCCAAGGCTTATGTATAATTTTTTTTAAATAAATAATTCCTTAAAATTAGAATTATTTTTATAGAAATAACATTTCTAGATACCCTTAGCCTACGTTGTTGATTAGTTAAAACATGGGCATTTGGATGGAAACTTCAATAAGATTACATACAACTAAATGAAGTTGTAGACACAAAAACAACTTTTATCACCATCTCAAAGCTCTAATAACCAGATTGACCAAGTCGACCAATATGTTTCAAGGCAATATTAGTATCCACCGACGGTGCCACCATAGCAGCAGCCCTAATCTTGTTAAGTTTCAAATCATTGTTTATAGGGAGAAAAGACACCCTCGTGAAATCTCTGCAATTTGCCGAACAACAAATCATCTCCTTGAGAGTAATCATAAAAGACACCACAACAGCAGGAGGAAGAAGATAGCCAAATCCATCTAGAGCAGCAAATGGCCAAAATACCTCCAATGCTTTTGTATTTTCACATCTTTTATACTTGTCATATGTTATAATAGAAAGATTTGGACCCCCAAAGATGAGTAGATGTATAATATCTTAGCTCAACTAGATTTTTTTTTAGAAAGCCCAAAACTTATTTATTTATTTTTATGACCCAAAATGTCAGCCCTATCTTAGCCCAACTAGATTTTTTTTAGAAAGTCCAAAACCTATTTATTTATTTTTATGGCCCAAAAGGCCAGCCCTATCTTAGCCCAACTAGATTTTTTTTAGAAAGCCCAAACTTATTTATTTATTTATTTTGTGGCCCAAAGTTTCAGCTCACTTAAATGGCCTGATATATATAATTATTAAGGCTAAAGTTAAAAAAAAAAGAGAAGAACGGGAGAAGAAAAACAAAAGAGGGGAAAGAAGAGAGTGAAGAGGAGAAACCCTTGTTGATCAAATTCTCCCTTACAACCCTCATCCTAGGTGGTTTCTAAGTTGTTTTGAGGTAAGTGGTGTGTGAATTAAGCTTCCTTCTTACATGGTTTTATAATTTTGTGGGGTTTTTCTTTTTGGTATGTGGGTAATTCGCAGACTGTTCAAACTGATTTTGACATAGCTATTGCCCTTGAAAGTTTGCAAACTTAATTTATGTACGTAGCTGAACTCGTTAGCTTTCCGTAGCTACTTGAAACGCCTCAATCTGATTATTCTACAATTAGTTATGATTTTTCTCGTAAACTGCCGCTAGCTGGAAAATTTCAGAATTTTTATGTCGAATTCAAACTTATTTTCTATCGTTTCGTTTAGTTAATGTATTGAAACGGGTTATGTGGGATTGAGAACTGATGTTAAGGAGTTACATTCCATTTTTATTTAATATCGACTCGTATGAACTCGATTAGGATTTATTTTTAGTAATGAAAGGGATGTTACCGCTAATAGTTAGTTATATTTAATTTGTCTTTAATTGCTCATCTCCTTTCTAAGTAAAGAACCATCGACGAAGGGCAAGGGACCGACTTCAGATTCCGGAGAGAGTTAATCACTTCCTTGTGAGTTGATAATTCGGGAACGTCTTCTCTTGTGGGAAGTGTGGACCCTCGATAAATGTGCATTTATTTTAGTTTTAGTTAGTTGATAAGAAAATTATTTGGTATTGTGTTATGTGGTAAAGAGCCCGATTGGCTCGATTGCTCTGGTTAGAGTCATGTTAGCCATTTTATGAGTATTATTGATTTTAACTTGTGTTGAAGAGCCTTGTCGGCTCGGTATCTGATAACATTTATTGTGAATTATTTGAGAATTGATTTCTAGTTATTCTTGTGGGTTATTAAGACTCTAACTTGAGTCGTTATTCATCTTATGATGCATATGTATATGTATGCCTGGTACCAAGGTTAAGTAGTCCGAATTGGTCACGGTTCGGGTGAGTTGGAGCGACATTGATTAAGTAGCCCAAATTGTCGCGGTTCGGGTGAGTTAGAGTGACAATCAAGTTGCCCGTTGTTTGGCAAACCCGGGTGAGTTAGATCTAACGGGGCACCTGTCCATTTGCCAAATACTGATACTCTGGAGGGTGATCGTTAGATGGATCAGTCTATTATAGGCTCAGTCAACGTCACCGGTGTGGGACATGCATGTCATATATGTTTATATGTTTGATCATTTCAAGTATTCACGTCGATATTGAATTGTGAACTTTAGCACTTGGCGTGTTGAGAAAGAATATTAATGTGCATTTTATCTAGAGTAACGGTGACGGGCTTGGACTGTCTCTCGACGGAGAGCTCAGTTCGAGGAGGATATTGACTATCCACGCGTGTTTTATGTGATAACATGTTGTTTGAACTAATTGTGTTATTCGTAAATGTGCACTAAGGTTTTTATTTTCATTAATATGTATACTGAGTGAGAAATAGTTATTGTGGGATGAAATGTTAGATTTTATGTTATGAACCGCGAGTGAGAATACATGCTTCGTATAAGGGTCGGGGTGACCGGCTTATCACCTCACTGAGCTAGTGGTTTTGCTCACCCCCATCATTCTTTCCTTTTCAGGCTATTGATATCGTTTTGGTTGGAGGTTTTCCTATCGTTTGCTCGTCATCTAATCAGTATTTTGGGTACTTTCTCTTTTATGTAAATTGACGGATTTATTGGCGAGATTGTATAGTTTATATTTGGTGACCCCCTTGATATTCTTTTTGTACCTTTGTAAATCCTTGTTGATACTTTATGAGATGATGTCCTCGGGTTGTACCCGTTGTTATCAGTTGTTCAGTTCTACAGGTACTTGATAGCAAGCCTTACGTTTTCTATAAACTTTGTGGAGTGGAGTGCACCCATTCCGCGAAATTTATGGTTAACGTGGCGGTTGTCGCGTTCTGTCTGGGGTTGGGGCGTGACAAGATGACTAGGTAAAATGGCATTTCACAATAATAGGATTTCCTATTTACAAAAATTTTGTACATATACTTTAATCAGTGTGCATATTTCAAATGCAATTCAACTACCTTAACATATTAACTTACAAATAATTCAAAAGAATATTCAACTACCTTAATTAACTTACAATAATTCAAAAGAATAATCTCCAATGATGATGTATTATCAATAATTTCTTGGTTGAACACTTGCATCCTTGTGTATTAGCAGACTCTGCGCTTCTGTTTTCCTCCAAAACTTTGGACTTAGAAATTCTGCCCCTGGAATCATACATGTGTTTCCTCTACCCTCACTTCTTTGCATCCTTACACTAGGCATAGCCAAGTCCTGTGAAATCTCATCCAGCACTCGTTCCAATCGGTCGACTCGCTTCTGTAACAAGCTCATCCCTTCCCATGAGCTCCCCGTAAATCTCTGAAACCAACATCAACAAATCAGATACGGATTCAAGCTTATAATCGAGTAATGATCAAATTGCTCTAGTACCTGATGTAGTTCCAACAGGTTTGATTATTGGTTTTCGATCTGTACTAGCTGCCTAAGGATCAGAGACAAGTTCTCAAACTCCTTCTCATTCTCTAATATATCTTTGATGCCATATTCATTTACCATTTTTGAATTGTCGTTGTAGTTAAAATGAACGACTCGGGAACATGAGTTTTTCCTTAAATTCAACTTATTGGCAGCATTGGAAATACATGGCTTAGTATCATTATTCACCACAATGCTTTTCCGACTGCTGTTCGTAAACGAACAGATTGAAGCCATTGACCTAATTTTCCTAGCTGAGGGGCTGGAACAACATTGCCTTGATTGGTGAAAGCAAAACAGGGGAATATACAAGCAAGTAATTAGCAAGAAACAAAAAATCAAAGCTCACAGTAACAAAAAATTAGGGAGAGCACTTTAGAACCTTAATCGGCGGTTATGGTTGAAGGCCGTCCAGCGGCAATCACTGACCTAATGTTGAATAGTACCAACAAGAGAAAATACTTTGCTTGGAAAGTAAATTAATCAAACCAACAGAAGGTATTAAAACGATCATACAAAATTTATCTGTTTCACATAGTATACACAAGAATGTCAATTGCCAACCATCTATAGCGTTAAGGTTTGACTGAATCTTTTGCACAAGTTACCACCACATACCAAACAATCTAAAGTGATAAAAATCGCACTAATGAGCAAATGAGTAAACATGTACAAACTCAATAATGAATAATAAAAATACCTCTTGAACACACAATCAGCACTGCCATAATCAAATGTAAACATTCTGATGGCTATATGCTCTGGTGTAATGAAATTATACCCTATAGTTCTCGAATACTCAACTGCAGCATTGAACACGCACTTGGTGGTCGCAAAAAAAGGCACGTCTGTGGCTGAAGTTTCAGATTACTGCTTTAGAAGACTTTTTCCTTTGTTTCCATCCTTTTGATTGTCCTTCTTCTCCCACAATTTCCGCACACCCTCTCGAGCAACATCAATAGAATTCTAGATCCTAAGAAGCCACCAGGAGAAATGAGAGAACAGCGCGAAGGGTGCCCGGCTGGCAGCGGTGCCCAGATCTGTGGAGATAGCAGCCGTTCGAATTGGGAGGCATACCGATGGAAGCGATGACGGTGGATACGGCACCCTAGGCAGCAAAATTAGAAACAGCAACCGCGACCGGGCCTACTAGGGCAGCGCGTAGCAGTGGCTGAGGAAAATAGAGAAATCGGCCTGACCGATAGCAAGAAATACAAGTGTCGCATTTGGATCTAAGATATCATGGGTCGATAACAAATCGTGAGTATCGCGTTTGAATTTGAAAGCCACGCTATTGGTAAAAGCAGAAGGCTCCTAATCCAGCGACATAGAGACTGTCCTAGGCAGTGGAGAAACAGGGGAAAGACCCCCTCGTGAACGACGGCTGGTGTGCCCGACGGTGGCGGGCCGTCGCTAGATCTGCAACCAATTTAGCATGCCGGTGGAAGAGGAAGCCCACATGCAATGGAAATCCATTGAAGATTCATCCATAAGCGGCGCCTGTGAATGGTATTTTAGGAAGACTAACAAGAATTTGTGTATCTGGGAGTTATTTTTATTTTTCAATGTATTTGGATGCAATTACCCTAAAAAATGTGTATCTTCCAGTAATAAACCCTAAATATTTATATCTTTTCTATTATTTAAAATTATATCCGCGGGTATTGAAGTATTATCCTTACTCATTCCAAACCCTAATGAGATTTTCACAACTATATATATCCATCTCAAACCCATTTACAACTATCCATATTTGCCCTATTAAGATTTGGATAAAACGGGTACTTGAAAATATTCATCTTATTACCATCCCTAACTATTATCGTTTAATAATTTAAATTAATAAATGTATATAACAATTATAAATTATTGTTTAATTAAGGATAAATTATTAAATATAATAAACTAAAATAAATAATTAACGATAAAAAATTTATGAAAATTAATTAATATTAATTAAGATTTATTTTTTCATGAAATTCTTTATTTAGAATATTATAATTAACTAAATTTATTAAATTTAAAAATTCTAATGATAAATAGATTAAATATATTAAATAATTTAATACTCTTCTAAAATATTTTATTTATTAATATATTTTATTAAAAATATTTTACAATATAGAAATTGTTATTAAATTTAAGAATCTATTTCTCCAATCATATATTAATGGTATTATGGATGTTAAATTAAAGATCATCAAAAGACAATAGTTTGATATAATTTTTATATAAATCCCATTTAAAAATAAAAAGTTAAAAACACTTAAAGTATTAGGTAAATTTTTAAATAAGATAAATAAAAATAAAATATTTTGATTTGTTGTTTAAAATAAAGTAAGTACATTATCTTCTCTCCTAAGTAAGTTTATTATAAAATATTCAAAAATCTATAAAAATGACACATCATACCTAAATTGCTCCCATTATGCAACCTAAGAAATTCAACACCCTCATTTAGTTTATAGTGTGTGTGTATATATATATATATATATATATATATATATATATATATATATATATATATATATATATATATATATATATATATATATATATATATATATATATATATATATATATATATATTGTATAGTTCAAGTATATGTATTTGTAATTAGAGTATGTTAATAATAAATTATACTATTATTACACACTAAAATCATACTTTAATGCATAATCCAGTATAATTTAAAAATATACTTTAACAACCACTAAACATATTGTATTTATATACTAGGCATACTTTAGTGATGTGTCGACAACTCACAAGAGAATTTGTCAATTACTTTTTAGATGAACTAGCGTTTTAACCCGTGCGATGCACGGGGAGACGTTATGACAAAAATAATATATTTGTTTTTAATTTATAAAAAGTTTAAAAGAATGAGCTTTGGTTATTGGGAATTATATTAATGTTATTTAATTGCATTTAAGGTAAGATATTGTGAGTGCAATCACATATAATATTTTTGGTTTAATTTTTAATGTATTAAGACTAATATGATGAATACCTTATTAATATAATATAATAAAATTTATACGAAAGATGTTTAGGTCTACAATAATAAAATTTAAATTTGTAATTTTGTTATATTATGAGAAATGAAAGTGAAGACCTTAAAAAATGATTGGTTAGCAATTCAAAGTCGAAGCTTCAATGTAACATTGACATAAATTTTATAAAAATAAATAGGTTAAATATAAATATTTACAAATAATATAATTATGTGCTCAACAAAGAAATTAAATCAAAAAAGCTTTAAAAACTTAACTGATTAAACTTCTATAAAAATAAACAATAAATTTAAAAAAAAGGTATAACAACTCCTATTGAAAGATGTATGAGTTGAGATAATTTTGATGCTTGTAATGCTATAAGTGCATCAACAATATTACACACCTCAGTAATAATAAATTTAAAGCAGTATTAAACATTATGTAATTTCAGAACATAGCAAATTAAGAAAAATTATGTATGACCTGCCAAATGAAGGAATATATATATATATATATATATATATATATATATATATATATATATATATATATATTTAATGTTGTAGTCTTTGAATCTAATCCTCAACTACTAACACTTCTCAATTTATTATTCAATCACATTGAAATGTGTTATTTGCAAATTTATATTCCTCAATAATACCTAATAATTAAATAAAAAATCGGACTCAAAATCACCAATTTTAGCAAAACTCTATAGAATAAAGAATGAAATTCGAAACATTATTCATGCATTATTTAAATAATGAAATTTAATTTTTTCCAATGTCTAAATCAACGAACATGATGATGCCCAACTATAAAGATAATAATCAAACATTTCTAAAAACTTCCCTAAAAACATAATTCTTGTAAATATCTGTTTCTCCATCGCTGTCCTTGTCCAACAAAATCTTCAAACCTGCTTTCGTGGTTGATCTTGATACAGCAACGTACTGTAGGCCATGACTAAATACTGGTCTCTTCAAGTATAAACCAACATTTGAAAGAGATTTGCCTTGACTCTTGTTTATAGTCATTGCATAGGACACGATCACTAGAAACTGCCTTTATTGAAATCCTAATATCAGTCGGTGTTAATGTAAATCTTGACATGAGCACTACCTCTCATGCATTAGTTCCAGTAAACAACTGTGCACGCAAAACGTGTTTTTCCAAATTGGTAACCAAGTGCCTTGTTCCGTTACACAAACCTCTTGAGTGATTAATATTCCGCAACAGCATTATCGGTGTTCCAACCTTAAGGCTAAGCTCATGATTAGTTACTCCCGAACACCTTATGGTATTTAAGAATTCAGGAGTGTGAACATCAATGAGCATATCAACATTTTTATCTAATTTGTAGGCAGAATCGGAGCTAAAATATGACTTCATTTCGTTTCCATTCAATCCAATCATGTATTCATTAATTGAATCCACCACATCAAGAGTTAGCGTAAGAATGGCTCTATCATGAAAATATTCAGGGTGATCTATTGCATTTCCCAAGTCAAAATATATGCTATTGACAATTGCACCTATAGGATCCCTTCGTACCTTAATAAAATGTCGTCAGGAATTTTAACATCGCTTCCATATTCGGTGAGAATGCCTTCGGTTCCATCGTCAACCTTTGCAACCCATTCAGCAAAATTCTTGATCTTATTTGTTTCTGACTTTTCTGGCATGTTCATCAAACACATATTCTTTGTGAGCCTTAGAACATTTATATCATCCCAAAGATAGGATGAGTTAAGTGGTGCACAAAAAATAAACTGTCTTGAATATTTTGGAATGACTGGAAGAATCTGCCTAAAATCACCACCGAAAACTATGGTCTTACCACCAAAAGGTATTGATGCAAATTCATGATCTTTTACCTGTATTATATCCCTCATAGTTCTGTCAAGAGTTTCAACACAATATCTGTTAAGTATTGGACCTTCATCCCAAATGATAAGGCGTTGAGCCAAATGACTTCCTTGCTTGAAGTTGCATGTTGACTCCTTGTGAATGGCTATGGGTATTGCAAATCTTGAGTGAGCCGTTCTTCCACTTGGTAGCATAAGTGATGCAATTCCGCTCGATGCCACATTCAGCACGATTTGTCCCTTTGATCTGATTAATGTAGAAAGAGTCTTCCACAGGAATGTTTTATCTGTTCCACCATAACCGTAAACAAAGAAAATAGATCCCTTTTGTGCTGGCACTGAGTCTAAAATCGTGTCATACATAAAGTGTTGATCTGCGTTAAGTCTCTGAATTAGGTGATCGTGTTCCTCCTTTATTTTATGTTTATTGTAGCACAACTCATTGATTATCATTCGATTCTCAAGATGTTCTCACGATCAAATGCAGGAAAGGGCATTCCATCATAGTCATTAAGTGTCTTTCCCATTTCCTTCAATAGCTTATCTATCTCCAACAGCGTTCCTTCTTTAATTTCATCCTCAGTCATCTCCAAACCTGTTAGCTCAAAATATTAGAGTAAAGTAGACATATAACATCTAAATAAAATCTAAAATTTTAAAAGGATTAAATGTACTCCCTCCATCCCATCCAAAGGGTTCATGTTTTCTATTTTGGACGTCCTACCCAAAGGGTTCTCTTTTATTTTTTAAACACATAGAACACATACACACCCACTAATACAATTAAAATATGGGTCTCACACACCCACTAATACAACTACCTACTACTCATTAAATAAGAAGATTTGTAGTAATTGGAATCAATAGATGACATTTCATCAAGTATTTGTGGTGAAGTAATTTTTAAAGAACAACACATATAATAATAATAATAATAAGACAGTTAGTGTATTTTAACAGATACACATGTGTTAATAAATATTATAGACCTGTGCTCAAGAATTTATTCAATCTCAGTTTATATTTGTGGTGCTAGCATTTTATTTAATTTTATTAATTAACAAAAGCATGAAATGAATTCTGTACTTACTTGATCAACACAAATTTGAAAGTTACAGGACTTAATAATATGAAAGTAATTTAAGCACACCTGAAAAATTCATAATGATTCGCTGCTGTACAGTATATCCTTGAAGAGATGTTTCAGACATTGTTTGAAGAGCTATTGCTGATCTATTTTGTTTCATACCCTTAATCATTTTACTTGGATTCCTCATATAAGCAGTTACTTGTTCACTTATACTATGAAAGAAAAAAATAGTTAATAAAAGATATTTGTAGAATTCATGCAATAAGTTCATTTGTGTGTCTTAAAGGATGATTAAAGGCATGTAAATTGTCTTTAACAGAAGATGCACCAGTTGTCACCTGGGTCTTTCTATGTCATTTGTTGATTGACTTGTTTCCAAAAGAAATCATTCTACAATATACATCTAATGGTTAGTATCACCAGCAAATAAGACCTAAAATCCAAGAGAACATATGTGCATTATCTTTCAAGCAATAATTAACTCTTGACATTTGATGATTGATTCGTTAAAAAAGAAGCTATTCTTCAACAACAGACGATTAATATCTGTGACAAACAGGCATTGTATTTCAGAAAAGCATAGAATGTAACACTTGCAAGAACACATGTAACATATATCTGTATAACAACAATTAAGATTAAGCTTAAATATACCACAAATCAAATTTGTACAATTCCAGAAGTACCTTCAACTCTTGCCAATGAAACCTATAAAACATTAAAACTTACCAAACTCCAAATGTAATAGGAAATTACATTAAAAGCAATTTAAAGTAAAATCCAAATGTGCAAGAGACTGATCCAAATTTGTTTGGTAGCAAAAAGAAATTACATTGCTGCTACTTCTAAAGATTATATTTAGAAAACAGTAAACGTTGAGTCAAATTTGGTATAGAGGGAGCAGTCCATGTGGAATAGTAAATCCATGATTTTATAAATCAATATATTAAGTGTTCAAAACCCCCCCGCATAACCTAATAATCAAAGTAGGGCCCCATGATTTTATAAATCAATATATTAAGTGTTCAAAACCCCCTGCATAACCTAATAATCAAAGTAGGGCCCTATAATTTTTCTCAATGCTAAGCTTAGTTATTGGATATGACCACTAAAATCTATGAGAAATACTATTGTCAAAGCAGATACGGCTACTGAAATATGTGATAATTGGAAATACCAAGGCCCAATCATTTTATTCCATCTTGCCCAATCAAAACCAGCCTACTTAAGACATGTGAACTATTCTAATTAATCCCACATTTATCATTTCACATAAACATGTACACTCATGGATTCGATGAAGAACACCCAACTTCAAGAAAAGAAAAAAGCTTAATTTAATCTCACCTTTAATATGCGAGCTTGACGAATTAATTTGGGACAAATTAATCTGGGACGAATTAATCTCACCTTTAATAAGCGATCTTGATTAATTAATAGACACCTATAGGGATCTGATTAATATACAACGAAACTAACTAATTCACTCTTCTAAACTCAACTCACCTATATGTGGTTAAAAAAAGGCTTAATCTTGAAATTTTGGTTTATCTTAGCCTTTAGAGGGTCATTGAATTTGATTGGCAGAATCATATCCACGGCCAAGTAATATCATGTTTTTACAATAACATGTTCTTCAATAGGCTAAGTAATATCATGTTTTACAATAACATTGCATATCTCATACAGTAATTGTGAATCCAGAAAATATTGTTATATTATGTGAATATATGTTGCAGCAAGACATTATTCAAAGACAATATTTAAAAAGATTTACAATTATTAAAACAAAATTTCCACATAATGCTAGAAACCCTATAGTTAAATCTAATTAATCATGTTATTTTTCGAGCAAAAAAGTATCTTAAATAGGAATGGGAGAGAGAAATATAAGTAATACCTTCTCCCCCCCCCACTTTTTCTTAATGTTATTCGACTTTCTCCTGCAGCTTCTTTAGTCTCATTTTTACCTTTAATCGTTTTTTCTGCCAATGTGAAACAAAATCTTGTACATAGAGCGTGATTGTAAACACAATAAAAGTACAATTGGATAATTTAGTTGATTAACAGAGGCTCATTGGGGTTACAACTTACAACACTAACTATATTAACTCTTAAACCAAAATCTAAATCTCTAAACATGAATATTTTTATTAAGTACCTTCTTCTTCTACATTAAAATTTCAGCAGATTTTGATTTGACTTGCTATTTCATTAAATGAATCAGTAAAATATAGTTTGATGAGAATATATGAAAAGTATACGGATAGTCTATCTTACTTGACATAATTCTCACATCTTTACTTATCAGGTTTAAAGTTTCAGAAAATCTTGGATTGATTGCTTATCACTAACTGAGGAATAACAAATTGGATTTGATTGGCAGAATCATATCCACGGGTTGCATAATTTGGTACACAATGAGAGCTAATAAATAATTTACACTTTTAGGAGTTCCAACTTCCATCAATGAATGATAAATGCAGGAATATACATCTACTAAAAGATTCAAAATTCATTCGGTATAAGAAAAACAGCCCCTTTGATAATGCAATAAAATCACCACTCCTACACCCACTCACGCGAATTACTGAGTTACCAGAGATTGAAACTTTATGCACTTAAATAATTTATTAGATCAAACCATTGAAAGCCCATACACTGACACAGTTAATAGATCTTAGAATTTTAGGTTTGGGAAAAGATTTTAAAAAATAGAGAAAATAATGTGGAATTTTTTTATGTGAAAAAGTGATGGACCAAGGGTTCTTCTTCGTGAAAATGATTGGAGATCCAAATAGTAGATTAAGTACCCAAAAACAACTATTCTAATAACCCCCGTCAATATATGCGACCCCCAAGCAAGTTGTCTTATAATTTCAAAATACAAAATAGTTTATAATAACATAAAAACTTACAAAAAATTAAACAAATTATTAAAAGCTAAAAATAATACCTCCTGACTCAAGAAATATTTTTCTCTTTCTCAGACATCTAAACTTACATCATGTAACGCCTCATATCACTATTTTTCGTGCAAAAAATAATGTGGTGTTAGAGAATTATGAGCATAAACATAAGAACAATTTACGAAAAATCTAAACAAAGTAGTATAAGCAAAATAGAAAACTTCTTGGCTAATGATCAATTGGGCTTCTTTGTCTTGGACACATTTGCACTGGCATCCTAACAACTTATATAATTATTTTGGGGGCAAAAAAATAACGTTAGTTTAGGGACAATTCTGTGCAATGGATAATCACATACCAATGAAAAAAATTGAAACAAACTTTTAATGGTGTTTTGGGACAAAACATTCTCTTATACAAATAATTGTTTTGAGTTGTGACAGACTAAAGTAAGCTTTGGCAAACAATATATACAATTTCTCTCAAAGAGAAAAAAGATTTTACTAAGAGTTGCAGAAATTGTACAAATGCAAATCAAAATGCATACTCCCTCCATCTCATTGAAAAGTATTCGTTTACTTTTTGCACGTGGATTAAGGAGTATAATAATTTAATGAATAGTAACCTGAGAGAAATAATATTTTAATGTTTAGTGGGTAGTTGTATTAGTATTAAGTGTGGGGTCATGTGTAGTAGTTGTAGGTCACATCAATCCAAAAAGGGAATGGATACTTTGTAATGGGACTGACCAAAATGAAAAAATAAATACGTATTAAGGGGACGGAGAGAGTACTTTTTGTTAGATTGTATACTAAAAGTCTAGCTTTTGTATGGAACAATGTTTTAACAATTTATTTGAAATGAGAATCATATGATCAAATGTTTTGCATATTATACTTTATTTATATATTTGTGCAAAAGTCCATTTACTTTATACTGTAGATAATATGTTGTGCGACAACACGCGGAAGATCATGTTATCGGTTTCCTTATAAAGTATAAACAGATGCTCACAACCGAGATAGACGGGGATTATCTATCGGGATGGTTGTAGGTGGTTTGGTATTAGTTTGTCTTGACTATAGAATCATATTAGTGCACTAAGTGAGTATTGAGTAGGACCGTTTGAGATCATTCGACTTGTACTGTCTATATAGAATAACTTGATCTCAGTTATTATGGATGTTCATGCTCTTAATCCCTATACGATAACCTCGACACATAATGCAATATAGATTTCTTTGATTCATCAATGGGTGAGATTTACATGTATTAAATCAACAAACTCGGTGAGTTGGGAAGTAGTGTTGTCTCTATTGAGTGCTGTTGATTGTAGAAGGAATCTGTATCCTATTTAAGTTGATGATGTCCTCTTGAGGAGCTCATAAAGTTTATCATGTAAATCTTGCAAGTGGATTAATTCTGGCATGATAATAAGGTTGAGTGGTACTACTCTCGGATGAGATATTATTTAATTTGAGTTGTCAGTAATTTAATAAATCAATGGGCATTGTATATCTTAAACATGGGAAAGATGTCAGGCTCATAATAAGAAGGAGTCCATAACGTAATTATGAGATTGGAGCAGCAGTGCAATAATAATATTTTAATGGACTATATTATTATTATTGGACTTAAGTATAAGTTTGGGTTAAGCTTGGATACAAGCCCAATGGAGGCCCAACTCCAATTTCTCCTCCTGGTCCCTGCTGTAGCCCATATATAAGTTATCTCAACTTCCTGGAACCCTTACTCTGCGCCATTTCAACGTGAAAGAGAGGAAAGAAAGCAGATTGAGAAGATCCTGAAGATCGTCGCCCACACGATGTCAGGATTGAACTTGGGGAATACAGTAGAAGATCAAGAGGTTGTTCTTTGCAGTTCTTCAACAACATACCCTGGTAAAAGGTAATGTAGACTTTAATTTATTGCTTCCGCTGATCTAGTTTACATGGAATCCTAACAGTTCACGCTAACCAAACGATCGAAAGCCAACAATTGGTATCAGAGCTTCGGTTTTATAGTAAAACGTGATACATTAGGCTAGGGTTTTTTATGCTATACATGATTCAATTGTCGTATAGAAAGCATGAGAATTAGGATTTGGTATATGTGTGAATTACCATGAAATCCTATGTCTTTATGGCTGGAAATTGGTGTGTAAACCTTGTTGATTTACACGCGAACCACACACACATGACTGCACCATGAGCGATGGGTAAAAGGCAATGAGTCACGATCATGGGCTGATGGCTGAATGCGGCGACGACAGTCGTATGGATATACTTTGGTGGCTGGTGGACTGTTTACGACAAAGGGCTGGTAAAAGCCATGGACGGCGATGCATGTCCAAAGCATCCAGCACATGGCGCAGATCGCTAAACCTTCATGGCTGGCGACGGTCAGCCTCGACGTGGATGCGGCTAGATGATGGAGTTGCGACTGGTGGGTGGCATGAATTCTCCAAGCAGCTTGATCGGCAGAAAAATTGATCGTGGAGACGGCGGCGCACAGGCTGAGGGCACACGATCTGGCGCATACTTCTGGATTATTGTCGTCTGGCTGCAAGATGGTGGGGTTGGTGTGGACTGCTGATAGCGATCGTCAATGACGATGGCTGAAGTGACGACTCCAGTCTGCGATGTTGGATGACGAGTCAGAGGCTGGTGGCGGCACTTAAGAGCATCCATCAAGACGGTAATAGGCGCTGCAGACCGGCATTGTGGGCAAATCAGATGAGGTTCTGGGGGGGTCCTCTGGTATTTCCGACCGAGTCCAGTGGAAGTTCCAGGCGAGTTGGCTGGAGGTTCCGATCGAGTCCAGTGAGACTCCCAATCGAGTCTGGAAGAAGATGGGTAAAACATGTATCGTGAGTCGTGGCATAACCACATGATGTTGATGGCACGACTCGGACTGACTGCCGGCACGACAGCCGACAGTAGCCAGCACGAGTCATGCAGATGTCAGTAGAGATTTGGCGCGACGAAGGAAAGCTGGACGCAGGAGTTTGTGGCTGGCGAATGAATGTACGACTCGTACCAATACAGCGCACGAGTCGTGCATGGTTGGATTGCGAGGCCAGAGCACACATTTTCTTCAGCATACACGATAGGCAGGTGTGGGCGGCTTCGGGCTACATGACTCGTGCGGAAGCCCTGCACGAGTCATGCAGGTGTTGTCCGTCGGGCTGCAGGCTCAATTCCATGATTTATCATTTTTTGCATTTCTTTCGTGATATATAACTGCATTGATTGTTATATTTTATGGTTATTGTTATATATGCTAGCATGTTCTATGTGTTTTTTTAATTATTTAAAATAGCAGCATGCTAGGATGTGTATTTTATTATTGTAATATTTTATGCATGTTAAAAACCCTCGGTGTTAAATAACTAAGTGGGAGAGGGGATTGATAAATTATTCCCGCGGCCTCCATTATTGGTTTGTAAGTGACGTGAATGAACTTACACATTGGCTATAGTGTCTTCCTCCCTAACGGATGAGTTTATTCACGGATTACTAGTACAAACTTCTTTATGATGGTTATAGGAAGTTATCCGAGCGCGTGTGTACTTCTCCAACAGTAAGGTACACAAGCTTGGGCAGCAGACTTAAAATCAAGTAATGGTGTACACTTAGGTGTAAATAATAAGTATCCTTCCCAACGGAGTCACTGCTGTTATTTACATGGCTAATGAGAAACCAACTATTAATTATTTTGTCATAAAGTTAGGTTGACGAATGAAATTAAAGGGTAAAACCTTCTCTTGTAAATGTTCAGGTTTGTATACGTCAACCCTAACGTGACATGCAAATTCATGGTGCTTGAGAAGTTGGTGAATTTTATTTTATATTGTTTTAAGGGAATCAATATAAATTGATAAATTCGAAGTGTTTAATCTTTTTATTATTTATAATTCTCAGGATTTTCAAATGACACTCAACTCACTTTTTGTTATACTTAAAGAACACAAACTTACTGGCACAAATTATGTTGACTGGAAACGAAACATGGATATTGTTTTAACTGCTGAAAATTATATCTTTGTTCTCACTGAGGAATGTCCTCCGGAACCTACCGATGCCTCTACCGAAAGCAAAGAGTTGCTTATAATAGGTGGGTCAAAGCTGATAGGATGGCTAAGTGCTATATTTTGACTTCTATGTCAAATGTGCTTCAGACTCAGCATCAAGCTATGAATACCGCCTATGATATGAAGCATAATCTTAGGGAACTCTTCGGGCATCAGAGTCGTCCTGCTAGGTCGAAGGGCATGTCTGTGCTGATGAACACCAAAATGGCTGAGGGCACTTCTATAAGGGAGCATGTCCTTAGGATGATGGGCCAACTAAATAAGTTGGAAGTTCTTAGAACTGAAATCGATGGGAAACCCAAGTCGATATCATACTCCAAAGCTTGCCTAGGAGTTTTGAGCAGTTTTTTCCTGAACTACGGTATGAACAAATATTTGTACAGGTTGGCGGAACTTCTGACAGAACTTGTGCGGTGGAAGAACTGTTTCGTAGAGCTCCTCAGGTTCATGTTGCTAAAAATGCTGCTCATCCTAGGCCGAAAGGCGGAAGAAATAAGAAGAAGCAAGGAAATTCAGCACCGGTGAACCAAGTGAAAGCAAAGGCTGGTGCGATCAAGAAACCTAAAGGCAAGTGCTTCAAATGCAAGCAATCGGGACACTACAAGGCTGACTACCCTCTTCTGAAGAGAAATAGGAACGATAAGTCTTATATAATAGTTGTTAAATCATGTTTAGCGGCTGTATCTACTGATACCTGGTGTGTAGATACGGGAGCCACTAACCATGTCTGCAATTCTTTGCAGGGGTTCCATCAAACCCAACAGCTTAGTGATGGGGAGATTACCATACTCATGGGGAATGCTACAACAGTAGCGGCTGTTGCAGTGGGAGACGTCTATCTATTTTTCAATAAGAATAAAACTCTTGTTTAAAGGAATTGTCTTTATGTACCTCATTTTAGAAAGAATTTAATTTCGGTTTCTAAATTATTTTTGGATGGATATTCTGTTTCTTTTAATGACATGGTTGTTATAAGGGAAAATGGAATTATTATCTGTGATGGTGCATTGATAGATAATTTATATACTCTTAATCCAATTTCTCCCACAGTGCAACAAATTGAATTGAATAATATATCTACTAATAAGAGAAAAGAACCTTCGAAAATAAACTAAACATATATTTGGCATCTACGACTGGTCATATTAACTTGAGTATGATTCAAAGGTTGATAGCTGATGGACCTCTGAGTTCATTAGTAGTGGAAAATTATCCAACTTGTGAATCCTGCTTGGAAGGAAAAATGACCAAAAGGCCTTTTAAGGCAAAGGGGTATAGAGCCAAAGATCTGTTGGAATTGGTTCATTCTGATTTATGTGGTCCTATGTCTGTACAGGTAAGAGGGGGTTATGAATATTTCGTCACTTTCATTGATGATTATTCTAGATACGGATATATTTATTTGATGCGCCGCAAGTCTGAGTGCTTTGATAAATTCAAAGAGTACAAAGCTGATGTGGAAAAGCAACTTAAAAAATAAATCAAGACACTACGATCAGATCGTGGTGGAGAATACCTTTTGGGATAGTTTAGGAATTATTTATCAGATGAAGGGATTGAATCTCAATTGTCTTCACCGGGCACACCCCAGCAGAATGGTATAGCGGAAAGAAGGAATATGACTCTTATGGAAATGGTAAGATCAATGATGAGTTATTCAGAATTACCAAGCTCATTTTGGGGATATGCCTTAGATACAGCAGCTTACATCCTGAATTTAGTACCTTCTAAATCAGTAGCTTCTACACCCATCGAATTGTGGACCAAGCGAAAGCCTAGTCTCAAACACTTTCGGATTTGGGGTGTTCCGGTACATGTGTTGAAGGCAGATGCTGATAAGTTAGAATCACGTACGGATGTTTGTCTATTTGTAGGGTATCCTAAAGGAACGAGAGATGGTTTATTTTATAGTCCTAAGGACCAAAAGGTGATCGTTAGCACGAACGCCAGATTTTTGTAAGAGGAATATGTAATGAACCACAAACCCATGAGTAAAATTTTTCTAGATGAAGTAAGAGAGGAAACACCAAACATAATACCAACTGTACAAGAGGATATACCACAGGACACTGCACCGTGTGTCACACCTGATACACAATGTCTGCGGAGCCTCGTCGTAGTGGGAGGGTTGTAAGACAACCGGATAGATTCATGGGATTGAGAGAGTCTTCTGACTTGGTCCCTGATGAACATGAAATTGACCCATAGAATTACAACGAAGCACTGCAAGATAAAGATGCTCAATCATGGCAAAAGGCAATGAAATCTAAAATAGAATCCATGTATTCTAATCAAGTCTGGGAGCTTGTAGAACCACCCGATGGTGTAAAAGATATTGGATGCAAGTGGGTCTATAAAAGAAAAAGAGGATCTGTCGGTAAGGTTGAAACCTTTAAAGCAAGGCTTTTTGCTAAAGGATATACTCAGAAGAAGGAATCGATTATGAGGAAACCTTCTCGCATGTGGTCATGCTTAAGTCAATCTGGATTCTATTGTCTATTGCTGCTCATATGGATTATGAGGTATGACAAATTGATGTCAAGACAACTTTCCTAAATGGAAGTCTTGAGGAAAACATTTACATGAAGCAACCAGAGGGATTTATTGCAAAGGGCGAAGAACATCTTGTGTATAAGCTTAATAGGTCCATTTATGGATTGAAACAAGCTTCCATATCATGGAACATCTATTTTGATGAAGTAATCCAGTCATATGGATTTATTCAATGTCCGGATGAATCATGTGTGTACAAGAAATGTGACGGAACGTAGTGGTATTTCTAGTGCTCTACATGGATGATATTCTGCTCATTGGAAACAATGTAACGGTATTGTCGGGCGTAAGGGTATGGCTGTCCAAGCAGTTTGAGATGAAGGACTTAGGAGAAGCCAGACACATTCTTGGGATTAAATTAATAAGGAATCGCAAGAAAAGAATGTTGTGCTTATCCCAAGCTTCATACATTGATACGATCCTGGCTCGTTTTAGCATGCAAGATTCCAAGAAAGGTTTTCTACCTTTCAGACATGGAATACCTCTATCTAAGGGAATGTGTCCTTTGACACAACAGGAAATAGAGGAGATGAAGCTGGTTCCTTATGCTTCGGCAGTAGAAAGCCTCATGTATGCTATGCTATGTACGAGGCCGGATATCTGTTATGCCGTGGGCATGGTCAGTAGGTATCAAAGTAATCCAGGACAAGAGCATTGGACTGCGGTAAAGCATATTTTGAAGTACCTGCGAAGGACTAAAGATTATGTGTTGGTTTACTGGGCAGATACTTTGTTACCTTTGGGTTATACTGATTCGGATTTCCAGTCAAATAGGGATACTAGTAAATCCACCTCGGGTTATGTGTTTACTCTTGGAGGAGGAGCCATAATATAGAGGAGTGTAAAGTAGAAATGCGTTGCGGACTTCACCATGGAAGCTGAATATGTAGCAGCCTCTGAGGCAGCTAAAGAAGTATTATGGCTTAGAAACTTCTTAATGGACTTGGATGTAATTCCTGATTTGCCCAAAGCAATCACAATTTATTGTGATAACAGTGGTGCAGTAGCAAACTCGAAGGAACCACGAGCCCATAAGGTGAGTAAACACATTGAGCGCAAGTACCACCTGATACGAGACATCGTTAAAAGAGAGGAGGTCGTTGTCACTAAGATAGCATCGGAGGATAACCTAGCTGATCCTTTCACTAAGAGCCTTCCAGCGAAAGCGTTCGATGGGCATGTAGAAGGAATGGGGATTAGATGCGTGTCAGCAGATATGGCAGCGTAGTCTTTTAGTATAAGTGAGAGATTGTTAGATTGTATATTAAAAGTCTAGCTTTTATATGGAACAATGTTTTAACAATTTATTTGAAATGAGAATCATATGATCAAACATTTTGCATATTATAATTTATTTATATGTTTGTGCAAAAGTCCATTTACTTTATACTATAGATAATATGTTGTGCGACAACACACGTAAGTTCATGTTATCGATTTCCTTATAAAGTATAAACAGATGCTCACAATCGAAATAGACAAGGACTATCTATCGGGATGGTTGTAGTGTGGTTTGGTATTAATTTGTCTTGACTATAGAATCACATTAGTGCACTAAGTGTGTATTGAGCAGGACCGCTTGAGATCGTTCGACTTATACTGTCTATATAGGAAAACTTGATCTCAGTTATTATGGATGTTTGTGCTCTTAATCCATATACGATAACCTCGACACGTAAGGCAGTATGTATTTCTTTTATTCATCAATTGGTGAGATTTACGTGTATTAAATCAACAAACTCAGCGAGTTGGGAAGTAGTGTTGTCTCTATAGTGTACTGTTGATTGTAGAAGGAATCTGTGTCATATTTAGGTTGATGATGTCCCCTTGAGGAGCTCATAAGGTTTATCATGTAAATCTTGCAAGTGGATTAATTCTGGTATGATAATAAGGTTGAGTAGTATTACTCTCGGATGAGATATTAATTAATTTGAGTTGTCAGTAACTTAATTAATTAATGGGCATTATATATCTTAAACATGGGGAGACTGTCGGGCTCATGATAAGAAGGAGCCCATAACATAATTATGGGATTGGAGCAGTAGTGCAGTAATAATATTTTAGTGAACTATATAATTATTATTGGACTTAAGTATAAGCTTTGGGCTAAGCTTGGATACTTAAGCCCAATGGAGGCTCAACTCCAATTTCTCCTCCTAGTCCCTGCTGTAGTCCATATATAAGTTATCTCAACTTCCTGGAACATTTACTCTGCATCGTTTCAACGTGAAAGAGAGGAAAGAAAGCAGATTGAGAAGATCCTGAAGATCGTCGCCCACACGACGTCAAGATTGAACTTGGGGAATACAGTAGAAGATCAAGAGGTTGTTCTCTGCAGTTCTTCAACAACATACCCTGGTGAAAGGTAATGTAGACTTTGATTTATTGCTTCCACTGATCTAGTTTACATGGAACCCTAACGGTTCACGCTAACCAAACGATCGAAAGCCAACACTTTTTTCATATTTCTGTGATTGATAGCATCATTCTATCATTTAAATCCTTAATTTGAAAGTGATACATATTAACTGGATTAAAAGTCAATAGAGGCGATTAATTACTTTACAAAATTACAATAACTTACTATTTAAACGATATCTAATTATACTGCTTAGAACAAAATAAATATTGTAATCTGCATAAGAATGATATAAAAATTAAAAAAAAAGTTGATAACTTACTAACTAAAACAATAAAAGAATAATATATAACATAAGAGTTAAAGGTAGATATGAGGTTACCTTTTCCTTAATCTCATAACTGTGTTCAGTTAAAGTGATGGAAATTCATATATTTTTTCATGGTTAAAGCATGTTTTACACCTCAATCACCACCTTCTTGTTTCATATGCACAAGACAAATCTTTGACCTTTGTGTTTAGAGAGAGAAAAGAGAGAGAGAGTACTCAATAATTTTGTAGTTTATTGAGAAAAACTTGAGAAAAAAGACTAACACATGTTATTACTTTCCCTTAGTCCATTTGCATCCCAAACATGATATTCAATTCAATAATCTCTCATAAAAAAAATTAACAAAGATGTAAGATAACAGGCAGTCGCAAAATCAAGATTGTTGCAAAATTCTATCTAAAAATCAATGTTATTGTAATCATGATATGCTATAAATTAGATATGAATTAATACAGAGGCAATAATGAATTAAGAAAAGACTAATCATATCTTAATACATGTATACAGCAGTTTTTATTTGTTCACTTGGAGTAGCTCTCCATCATTCTTGGTGATGTGGCAAGGGGAGAGTGCTTGAAGCACTTTCTATAATACTACTATTTTTTATTTCCTCATTTTATATATTAAAAATATTTTTGTAACGTTCCTATTTCATAAGTTTTGCGATTTGATTTCCTCTCTTCCTTATGTCATTTTACGTTTACTTCTATTTTTTTTTCTTCCAACTTTTTATAATTAAACTTTCCTTATTTTTTCTAATTATTCATTATTGAATTTAAATACTGATCAATGATTGAGCTATTTTTCATAGAATATATTGAGGAAAATATGATCTCCTTTAATAGTCTCAATTAATTTGTATTTATTGTCATGTGTCTATATAAACACACAATCAAATAAATATCTGTATTGCATTCAAAATATTTGTACCTTTTTGTTTATCCTAATATATCTATACAGTAGTTTTTATTTGATAACTTGGAGTAGCTCTACATCCTTCTTGGTGACATGGCATAAAGAGAGTGCTTGAAGCACTTTCTATAATACTACTATTTTTTATTTTCTCATTTTTTGTATTAAAAATATTTTTGTAACGTTCCTATTTCATAAGTTTTGCGATTTGATTTCTTCTCTTCCTTATGTCATTTTACTTTTACTTCTATTTTTTTTCTTTCAACTTTTTATAATTAAACTTTCCTTATTTTTTTCTAATTATTCATTATTGAATTTAAATACTGATCAATAATTGAGCTATTTTTCATAGAATATATTGAGGAAAATATGATCTCCTTTAATAGTCTCAATTAATTTGTATTTATTGTCATGTGTCTATATAAACACACAATCAAACAAATATATGTATTGCATTCAAAATATTTGTACATTTTTGTTTATCTTAATATATCTATACAGTAGTTTTTATTTGTTGACTTGGAGTAGCTCTCCATCCTTCTTGGTGACGTGGCATAAGGAGAGTGCTTGAAGCACTTTCTATAATACTACTATTTTTTATTTTCTCATTTTTTGTATTAAAAATATTTTTGTAACGTTCCTATTTCATAAGTTTTGCGATTTGATTTCTTCTCTTCCTTATGTCATTTTACTTTTACTTATATTTTTTTTTTCTTCCAACTTTTTATAATTAAACTTTCATTATTTTTTTCTAATTATTCATTATTGAATTTAAATACTGATCAATAATTGAGCTATTTTTCATAGAATATATTGAGGAAAATATGATCTCCTTTAATAGTCTCAATTAATTTGTATTTATTGTCATGTGTCTATATAAACACACAATCAAACAAATATTTCTATTGCATTCAAAATATTTGTACCTTTTTATTTATGTTATAAGTTGATTTCAGTAGTTTTTCATGCATACGTTCTTTCTTCTCCTCTCTCTCTCTATATATAGTCATATTAGGATTTATGTATTATGTACATTTTTAGTACTTTATATATGTTCATATAATTTGAATGATTCAAACTCTATCATGCTATTAAAAATTTTCTTGATTCCTCTCATCTAATCATATTTTATTTAATCTCGCTCACACATCACAATAAATATTTTTTTTACAATTTTTTTAAAGTTTCACTCTCATATTTATCTTTGAGTATTTTCTCCTTTTCTCATATTACTCGCATATATATAATTGTTTTAATCTCGCTCACACATCACAATAAATATTTTTTTTACAATTTTTTTTAAGTTTCACTCTCATATTTATCTTTGAGTATTTTCTCCTTTTCTCATATTACTCGCATATATATAATTGTATTAATACAGATTGTAGAGTTTCGAGGCATTGAAGTCATTCCAATGAAGATCTCACAACATGTGGAACGTGGATCGTGGGAATAAAGATTGGAAATAATCATAATTTATTTGCAATGATATTTCTACCAGATATGTTTACCAGATATTGAATCCTATATTTAGGATTATACTATGAAATGTGATTTAACAACTTTTTTTTAAGTAACAAGTTTTGAATTTGTATAATGCTTTATCATAAATTTACAGATTACTCTATGTTATTTGTTTTGATTTTATAATTTCTTTTTACTATAATACTTCCTATGATTTCTTTAAATTATTATTAATACAAAAAATTATATATTTATAAATATATTAAATTGTTTCAAAATTTCAATATAATATAATTATTCTTATAAAAGCAACCATGATACATAAGAACCTTTTTAATGTGACGATTTACTTATTTATTTATTTATTTATTATTATTATAATAGCTTAATTGTATGTTCTTAATTTTATAATATTCCTTGCATGTGTATACTTTTATACAAATTAAATGTATTGTGAAAAAATTTTTGGAAACGACATTAATTTATTAGATATTATTAGGAGCATAATTTTTTTAAAAACACATTTAAGCAATATTTGTTGGATTAAATAATAATAATAATAATAATAATAACTTAATTGCTCCCATAATTAATTAGTAAATTTTGGAATCATGGATCCATTAACGTATTCATGATTAATAGTAAAATTTTAATCATTTCATGATTATATTTTGACCGTTTCATATTCTTTATATTAAATTTATATTATAATTTATCACCTCTAATTTTCTATTTAAAACTTTAGATATTATGATTATTTTACATTTTATATAGATTTTTATCCATTCAAAATAATAAAGTTTTATATCAAAATATTAAAATTTTAAATACATAATAAATTGGATTTAAACGTACTTATTAATAAATTTAAAATTTTGATTATTTTACATTTTATATAGATTTTTATCCATTCAAAATAATAAAGTTTTATATCAAAATATTAAAATTTTAAATACATAATAAATTGGATTTAAACGTACTTATTAATAAATTTAAAATTTTAATATTAATTTATGTTTTTAAAATAATTTAAAGAAGTGTAGAAAGCTCAAGGATTAATTAAATATAAATTTTATTGATGTAATAAGTTTTGAGAGATTATTGGTCCGATAAATTTAATATTATAGTTTTTAAAATATTTTGAATTTAGATGACTTTTTTAATATAAAATGCTTTCATATTATTTATAAATTAGATTACAAAATATAAATTATCATTTTATTATTATTTTTTTTATACATGATATTGTTGCTTTAAGGAGTGCTTTCAAATTAAACTTATTTTTCATTGTGATGGCATTATGGAACACGAAACAAGTTACAAATCATTATGACCATTTTTTTATTTTTAAGATAAATCAATACCAGTTCAAATTAATTAAATTAATATTTTTTCTTTATACTCCCTCCATTTAAATAAAAAAATCATCATGACAATTTCTTTATAAATGTGCCAATTACTCTTTTTAGGTGGAATAATTGTTTTTGCAAAATTAATATTGTTGATTATTTTATTTAGTGGCTGATTAATTTCTTTTATTGTAAAATATTTTAATTGATTAGTTTTTATATATTTTATTTAGTATATCTTTTTAAAGTCAAATAATCGAATAAAAATTTAGTATATAAATAAAATATAACATTGCTATACTAATTATTTTAATAATTATAATTTTTTATGACATTTCTTTTTAATATTATGTTATATTCTTTGCAAAGTCGACTTATCTAATAGGTAATAATAATTTTATTATTATATTTTTCAATTTAATATTTTAATTTAATTTTTATATAATCAATTAATTTTAATATAAATCATCATAGTTAATATATCAATAACCATATTTAACTTTTGTAAATCACATTCAATATTTTCCTCATTTAATTAATTTTAATTTTATGATAATTTAGGAGCCAATCTATTAGGATTGATTTTGAAGAATTAATTATACAATATTAGATTTTTGAATAAGACTGAATTTAAGGAATTAATTATATAATCTTTTTTTTAATAACCATTAAAATTTAGAAAATTATTAGAGTACACCTGTAAATACATTTAGCATTTAAATTCTAAAATTACTATATTATACTCTAAATTTATCCTTAAACCCAAGGGGGTGATTGGTAGGATGAAATCAAGTAGAAATGGAATTACCATTCCTTATTTAATTCTTAATCCTATGATTGGTATGTATAATGAGAATGGAAACTCAAATCCATTTGGAATCATCATTCAATCCTATGATTGGTATGTATAATGGGAATGTAAACTCAAATTCATTTGGAATCATCATTCCTTACAATAAGGAATAGTGATTTCCCACACCCCATGGTATTGGGTATTCTCATGTGCTTAGGAATCAAATTTTTATTTTTATTTTATTTATTTTTATCTATGTGGAATATATATATAAATTTATTTCGCAACTTTATTTATATGATTATAAAAAGAATTATAATTAATTATTTTTTTCTGCTTTAACATGTAATTTTAAAATTTTCAATTACAAATTATCAGAAAAAAATTTATTAACTCACGGAAATTTTCAATAAAAAATCATATATTTTGTTATTCATTTCCGTAAAAATTTAATTAAATAAAATTTTTATTTATATTTTAATTCTTAAAATTTTCAATAATTACTGAATTTAAAAATTAATAAATTATATATGTTAAATTGAATATAAATATATTAAATATAAAATATTAGTTTTATTTTTATTTTTATATATAATTTAATAACGTTTTAATTATAAATAATATAAATTTTAAATTTAATTTTAATATAAAAATATGATTTTCAGTAGATTTTAATTAATTTAAAATTATTTATATAATTTATAACTTAAATTTAGCATTATAAAAATATATAATGATATTGAAATTAGTTAAAGGTATATTCTATTACTTGAATTAAATCTAAACCATACTAATTATGATAATTATTTTTTTCAATCATTCCTTTCTCATTCCTATTCAATTCATGAGTTCATTCAATTCCATCTGAATTCCATTCAGTCATACCAATCTAGCCGAGTGCATTGATGCACCAATCGTGCCCAAGTATCACCTGAGATTTTGATGTGTATTTTGAATTTTTTTTTCTTTCATTATTTACTCATTTGTTTATTTTCTTAATTTTAAAAATTGAGTCAATTAATTTAATGGTGATTTAATCAGATTTGTTAACATATTTACATAAATAATTTGATGGTTTGTGTTAATATAAATAAATCAAAAATTAAAATGATTTAGTTTAATTTACTAATGTGTATTTATCTTTATAATGCTATTTCATCATTTTATTTATGTTGTTGTGGCATCACTCTATAACCTCATTGATCACGTTAAGTTGAATTATAAACTTTCCTTTGATTACTAATTTTCAATTTTTATACTATTTATTAATGAATTTAAATACTAATCAATAGATTGCTTACCAATTTTCAATTTTTATACTATTTATTAATAAATTTAAATACTAATAAACCAATTTATACTAATTTAAATTCATTAATAAATAATATAAAACTGAAAATGGGTAAGTACGGAAAGTTTAGTAATAAAAAATTAAAATTTGTAAATTAAGTATAAATTGGTTTATTAGTATATAAATTCATTATAAAAATTGAAAATTGGTAAGCAATCTATTGATTAGTATTTAAATTCATTAATAAATAGTATAAAAATTGAAAATTGGTAATCAAAGGAAGGTTTATAATTCAACTTAACGTGATCAATGAGGTTATAAAGTGATGCCACAACAACTTAAATAAAATGATGAAATAGCATTATAAAGATTAATAGATTTAAATACTAATCAATGTTACTTTACAAGGTTAATTTTAATAAAATTTAAAGAGATCTTCCTTTACTAAAAATCTACATATCCCAACATTTAATATTAATTCTCTTTATTGCTTCATAACGATTTAGAATTACATGGGATATAAAATCGGGATGTGATTGATATATTCTTTTTATATATATACCTGGTCAAAGTTTAAAGGACACCATATGATGGAGTTCGTAATGCATTTGGAGATTTATATTTTTGGTTAAAAATCATTGTTTTAAGAGAAAACTTAATTTAATTACTTTGATCAATTTGTTTATTGAAAGGGTAATATCTTTTGTGATTATTAATTAATTATATTTATGGAAAGATTATCATATTTATAAAAAGATTGTTCAATAGACATTGATTTAATTAGAATTTAGGGACTTCTCTAATTAGATTTGAAGTTGGAAGATTGTAAATGAAAAGTGATAATTATGATTAATCTACTATTGAAATCTAAAAAGGAAAATTTTTTTATAAAAGTGACCGGTGATAAAATTAGATCTATTATTAGAAATATTCATTTGAGTATCGAATTTGATCATAGAGAAATTAAATATTTTGAAGAGAAAGTCGTTCTGAACACATTATTTGATTCTACATAAAATAATAGTAGAGGCAAATTGTGACTATATTTTGTAATTAATCACATATAAGTAGGGAGAATATTTGAGTTCTTATAGTATTTGTAAGTTTAGGCCGACACAAATTAGTAATTCAATTATGTTGATTTTTTATAATATATAATCAGAAGGCTTAGAACTTTTGAATTATATATTGATATTTCAATAATATTTCTTAAAAATATAGATTATAGATCAACATTATATAGTGGAGCAAGATTTATATTGAGAAGCTCAATATATATATAATTAGTATATACATAATTTTTATTATATTTAAATAAGAAATCATTATGAATACGTATTTTTATTTTTAAGATATTCATATAGGAGTTTTATAAATTCTTATGAATTCAAATTAATTTTAAATTGTAATAATTACATTAATAAATTATTTTATTAAGAAAAATAATTATCCCGTGTAACGCATGGTACTATACTAGTTAGTGTACTTAAACAAATATATCAAGAATGATTCTTGATACCTCCCTACCCAACCCCACCTCCACCTGGACCACACCTTCCCAAACCACAAACCTCACGCCCATTCCCCCAATTTTTATATTTTGAAATTCTATATTTATAATTTTGAGTGATAATTATTGATAGTCCCTCCATGTATACTTATCCATAGTTAAAATATTTTTTTTAAAATATGATAAATGATTCATTAAAGTATAATTTTACTATGTTACTCCTCCGTTTATCCTTTATCTATTCATTTTACTATTTTAGATCGTCCACTCTTAATCTATCTATTTCCTTTTTAGATACATAGGACCCACACACACCACTAATACAATTAAAATATGGGACCCACACACCCCACTAATACAACTACCCACTACATATAAAATAATAATACTTCTTAATCTATATGCAAAAATAAATGAATAGATTGATAATAGACGAAAAGAGTATAATATAACTTTTCAAAAATATACTTTAATAATGGGTCCACCCGTCTTATATATCTCTTATAAGAGTGTCCCTCGTATATAGTATTATTTATTTAAAAGATAGGGATCATTTACATTCCTACATCCATTTTATTTCAAGCATGTGTTACTACACGTCCAATTTAAAAATATTCTTTATGATGCACATATTCATCTCAAAACTTGTTTAATACAATGCAAACATATTAAAAAAATTTAATAACTTCTTCAAAAAATAGAGGACCAAACAAAACATATGAGAAAAGTAAAATTCAGTCTCACAGTGATGCACCTATATAAAGAACTCTATAAATATAATTAATCTATTTAACGTATGTACCTTTTCAAAATCACACTCATACACATCCCAAACTTATTTGAGAAATACTTTATTGTATATATTTAATCATGTGCAATAATAATTTTGTATAACAAATAACTGCAACTTATAGCTCATGTTCACAATTTACTTCCTCAAACTATTCCAACAATTTCTATTTCCTCAAAAGCAACAATAATAGGCATACAATTCTCCTATAACAAATAAAAATAATTAAAAAAAGAAAACCTCATATCTTCAACACAGAGAGAGGGAAAAAAAAGAACATGGCGATCGTGTGACACGTTCACAATGGAAAAATGAAACTACTGAACGGATTAAAAACCTGCTTAGAAAGAAATCACATTGCAAATTCAGGAGAAAAGAAGAAGAATTGTAAGAGGTACTCACTCGAGAATACATTTGCAAAGTCAGAGCCTTAGTAAGAGCCAGCTTAGATTCATAGCTTCAAGGTGAGCAATAAACTCCACAATCTCCGCTTTGGTTTCTGTACTGACACTCAAACCCGCCGCTGACGGAATAAACATTACTCATGATGGGTATTAATTGAATCTAAGCAAGACAAAAAAGGTCTTTATATGTTCACAGGGTAAATATCAAATTTGATCTTGTAAGTATGACATTTTCCAACTTTAGTCCTTTATCATTTGCAATTCTCAATTTTGGTCATTTTTTGTCCAGTTTTGGTCCTATTGGTCCAGTTTTAGTCATTTTGATCCAAATTTAGTCATTTTTGTCCATATTTAGTCTTTCATGTTAAAAAATATCCAACAATAGTCCGAAAGTGTATACATTTAGGATCAATAGTGGACCAAAAGAGGACCAAATTTTGAAAAAAGGACAAAAAAGACTAAAACTGGACCAAAAGGACTAAAATTGGACAAAAAATGACCAAAATTGCAAATGATAAAGGACTAAAATTGAAAAATACAATACTTACATGACTAATTTTATATTTACCCTATGTTCACAAGATTTCAAGGCATTACTTCCACCCCTGTAATTTGAGAGGCCCTGTGCAAAATCGATTTTAGGCCTTCCAATTATAAAGTTAGATGGAGAGATACAAGGTCGGTATAAATCATTTCGATTTTTTTCTTACAATCCATCTGTATTAATTTGTTCTTTTTCTTAATCTTCAAGTGATGAACTTTTTTTTCTTTTGTAACAAAAAATTTATCTATTTCTCTCTTTGAGTTTCAATAAATTCCTCTTCTTTCTTCTTTTCCTTACGTTTTCATATCCGGATGGAAAGGATCTATGATTCTTGTCAAACATGTTGTCAATGTTTCTGCTCTCCCAATATAAATAAAGATTTAAGAAAAATTCTCTCTCAATTACAATAAAAAAAAATTGATTCACTCTCAATTACAATAAAAAAAATCTAAAAAATCTTATGAGAATGGAAACCATATAAATAAAAAAGATAAGAATAAAAAAAATCAAGAGACAGCTAGCAGATTAATTGTGGAGGCGTGGGTGGGTGGAAGGAAAAGTATTACAGCCAGTTGAGCCAAACAACATATTTATTAGAAAATCCATTTTAAAATATATATCTAATTATATATATATATATATATATATATATATATATATATATATATATATATATATATATATATATATATATATATAAATTGTGGGCCCTAGACGGGGTAGGGCCCTGTGCAATGGCACCCCGGCACCGCCCCAGGGCCGCCCCTGCTTCCACCCTATAGGAAAATACAATAAATACCCTCAAAAATAAGTTCTTGAAAATCCCATAATAGAAAATTGCTTCCAAAAAACCTCGCAATTCTAATTAATGTAATACATCTTCCAAACAACAAACTAAAATCAAATGTTAAACACATAAACATCTTTAAATTCACAAATTAAGTAATTCCTCTTCAAATTCCCACAATATTACTAAATGTGATTGCTTTAGATCACCTCCCACTCCACAAACTCATCCCAGATGACAACAAAAGAAGTTGGAGTGCACAATAAAGTAATATCATAAAGCAAACTGATCTAAAAATAATAAGCCTTGAATTTAAACCAATTCATATAAGTTGGAGTGCACAATCAATTTTGATGCCTTCTTATGATAGGAGTGTAGTTACATGAATTTAGACAATCAATGTTTGAAGGAGAAATAATGATATTCAACATAAATTATAATGCATACTACAAATTAAAAACAAATTACCTTCTGCAAAACAAAGATTTAGGAATAAATACCCATAATTTAGTATGAAATAAATATAAATAAAAAAAAAGAAAAGAAAAAAAAGAAAAGAAAAGAAAAGAAAAGAGGCTCATGAACAATTGTCCAAAAATATTTTAATCTCATGACCAATTAAATGGAAATCGTGAAAACCAACCCATTCAATAAAGATGGTCCCATTATGGCATTACCAATAAATTGGTAATCATATAGTAACTGCAAAATTTTAGCAACTTGTTTATAAAGTATTACTATATGCCAATTTAAGCAAGATAATTAAGCACCTACTATTTCTGATGGTATTATCAAATTATACTTCATTTTATCATTTTCACACTACACATCATATGCACATATAGTCCATTTACTTGATGGTGTATATATAAAATAAAATACTGACAATAATGCATCTAATTAAACATTATGTCAGGAAGTAGTGTAAGCCATGCATGGTTTAAACTTAAACAATCCAAGAGTGAAAAAAATGGTAGACCCAGTTGAGACACCAGAATGCTTACCAAATGTTTCTCCATGTCAGTTATCCTTCACTTCATACAATCTGTACATACAAAATAATGTCAGAGTTAATTAAAGATTTTAATTTCAGATTCTCAAATGCATGACGACACGAATCACAGAGTATCAAATCTATGTCCTGCAAGTATTGGCTCAAGAACATTGTATATGAAAGTAAAAATAAAAATAAATAATGTATTTTCTATCATAACTTGGTGCATTCTATCAGGTGGTCACCTGGTGTGGAGCAAGGAATCATTAAAATATCAAGTGTCATCAATGATTGCTACCTTGATTGACCAATGCGTGCATTCAGATAGCAACCTCACAAGATGGATATTGTTTTTCAATTTAGCATGATCGTTCACATAGAATGGAACATACTCAGTTTATGAATCCAAAAAGACTAATTTACCTCATTATTAACAGATAAATCTAACAAAATAATAAAAAATGATACAACATTGACAGAGAAAAAGCGAGAGATTAGATGGAGAGAAGGCCTGTCTCACCTAAGAGCTTGTGATTTTTTTTATTGATTTGCTATTGGTGGCCTCAGGCTCTCTTTCTGGTGATGAATCAGAAGTGCTAATACTCTATTCATCCTCTTCTGCAAGAGTTTCAAAGCGCTCCTCAAGCAAAGATAGTTTCTTTGCCGTTGATGGAACAGGGTGCATTGCCATTAAATTGCAGCTATTGTTCTGAACATCAATCTTCTTCTTCTTCGCATAATTATCTTTTCTTCATTACAACTATAATAATCTTGTTGGTTCATCACCCCTAGTTATATTAGTCAACCCTATGTACAGAGCCACAGTTACAACAGATTTCTTATATATATAATCCACTTCCTAAGGTTTTAGAATTCAAACCTGAGTAGATTTCTTATTCAGCCTGTTTCCTCTCGATCTCCTCCAGCCATCTAAATTTCAATGTAGCAAACACGTATTGTGAATTCAGCAAGAAAATATTTATCACGTAAACATCAAAGTGATTAGGTATGTTGTTACCCAAATCGCTGTTTAACAAACTCATTTATTTGATACTTCAAACTAACGACTTCTTGCATGCTCTTGGAAAAGAACTCTATAATTATACTATGTCCAATATACAGTTCATTACTGCAACTGATGAAGCTAACTTGGAAAAAAGTTTACATTCGTTTCATTTTCAACATTGTCTTGCTGAGACTCCTCGATTAATGAATGCAATTGCTAATTATCAATTAAATTCTATCAATGACAAAGAAATTTGGGTTTCTTACTTGTACACACAATGATAATCATTCTCTAATACACAATTTGGGTTTCTTACTTATACCACATAATTCTTCTGTTACATGAACTGCGGTCATACTACTCTACAAAATTTTTAATGTATTTTTATTTTTATATGTAAGGACAAACAAAACTCATCACTGTTAAGTATGGTTAGAATGTAAAAAGTGAAAATAATTTAAACCTATACGAACTTCAACAATGTATAACACCAGTAGAGGAAATTTTTAACACGGTATGATAGAAGCTACCTGGTAAACCTCAACCGTCAATGATGGTCTCATGTTGACAATATTAAGAATCTCAGCTTTAGTGAGGTTTTGTACTTTTATATCCTGAGCAATTAATATACAACCACAACTAATTACTTTTAAAAGAGCATTAACTTATTTTTAAGTAATCAAAAGGAGAGAAGTAAAGACTAACAGTTGTGCTTCTTCCTGAGATGTCGATGGCCAGTTTGGGAGATATATGTGGTTCCATCTTTTTGCAACACACGTGATAGCACATCATTGTGTTCTGGAAGCCAACACTTGTTTCAACAACACTCTCAATAACTTTCTTTGTCTCTAAAATATGATGTCTTATAAAAATAAGAGCTCTAAAAAGGAAACTTCTTCACACATGCCATAATTATAGAGCCTTTTCATACGTCTGGTTTAATACTTAGATCCTTTAATTGTTTCACTATGATCACATAACTTCAAATGATGTCTCATCTGCAAATCCAAGTTAACAAATTAAAAAATGAGCAAGTAGATAGTTAAATTAGAAAATTAAAAAATGAGCACATAAATGATTAATATATATATATATATATATATATATATATATATCAATTTCCTAATATCCATGATAGAGTTTTTACAACACCAAACAATGCAGCACTCCGCGATTGTCCTTGGCTTCCTAATTATACCTGCCCATGAAATATTTTGATCTGTAATGAAACAATAATCATATTTATTAAAGAACAAATTGTGTTGTCACTGTTCTGTTTGGCTTTTGCCACAATATTATGGCAAAAAACAGTAAATTATGCAAAGAAAATGTTACTTAACAAAGTAATTTTAAAATTCCAGTGTATTACTTAAGAAAATTTTGTATAAGATTATGGCTCTGACAAATACACGAAACAGTGCCATTTAGGGCTTTCAAAAGTTGGATAGAACAAATCCAGGATTTTCTCAAGATGCAATCAATAATATCAGATAAATAAACAAAATCAAGATTCACATATTCGAAAATCTGGAACAAATGCACCAAATTGTGGCGATTAGGGCTTGCACAAATTAGAAAGAATAAAACCAAAGATTTTCTCAAGATGCAATCGAGATTCAGTAAAGAAACTTACAAAAGGAAATTGACAATTAGGGCTTTCACAAAATGAATCATCGATTTCTCCCATAGATGCGGCTCCAGTCATTTTTAGAGAAGAATGAAGAGAAGAGTGAAAGGTGAGAGAAACGTAAGGTGAGAGAATAAAAGAGTGAAAATGAGACAAAAAGTGAGAGAAAAGTAATGTTTAGGGTTTTAATCAATGGTGTTGATTTAATTGAAAGAAATCAATGGTGGAAATTAGTGGATATAAGTTACCATTAGGTGAATCTTAATTAACCAAAAGTGGTGAAATCAATTTTGGGGGGAAAATTAGTGTAAAAATAGGTGGTAAAATAGGTGTTATCACATATATATATATAAAGATAAAGATACGTTATTACTTATCTTTGAAAAAAACTATTACTGCTAAAATTTTACCCAATACAACATGTGCACGGTGCGTCTGGATAATTTAAATCACTAAATTAGTTTTTCATTAATTCTAACAATTAGATATAGACATGCACAAAAAAATCAGAACCGGCAATTCGAACAAGGAAACCGCCATTTTTAATCGGAACTGCCGATTTCGGATCCGGCAAAAATTGAACCGAAACCTGATATACTCCGATTCGATTCCGGTTCCTCATTCCTTGAAAAAAACCGGCAGTTCCAGTTCGAACCGCCGGTTTTTCAATTTTTTTTATTTTTTTATGTTTTTATGCTAAAACAAAAAAAATCGAAACTGAAACCTTCCTGCCTTCGGTTCGGTTCTGATTTCCCATTTTTGGAAACCAGAACCGACGATTTCAAACTGACGTGCATGTCTAATTAAATAAAATAATTAAAAATAAATACAATAACTACTCACTACTTCATATTCTAATCTTTATCTGGTGAGCGGTGCATCCTAAATTTTTTTTATTTATTTAGTTATTAAGAATAGGACATGACTAGGGCTGGACGGTAGGACATACCGAAAATTTTTATGCATACCGTATACCGTACTGAAATTTTTGGTATTAAAAAATACATACCGATACCGTTATTAATACGTTATTTTACCGTAATACCAAATGTTACCTACTATAGTTCATATCGAAGGGAAAAAAACAGCCACCATTACACATCTGTTCCATCTTTCTCCAAATGTTTTGCTCAAAGAAAAACACAAACCAACAGTGAAAATACTAGATTTGTACAGAATATTAAATTAAAAAAAGTGAAGATTGCATAATGGAGAAGACAGAACCTAATCGGCGGGGCTGGGGCTAGAAGTGGAGAATTAATCTAGACCATTGATTGGAGATCCAAGTGACTGGATTATGAGGTGCGGCGTCGTGCATCATTACGTACATAGGAGAAGGAGATAGATTTGGTGCGGAGTCGAAGCGGAATTTGGGGTAGCGGTGGAGACAGAGGTTAGTAGTAGAAAATGGAGAAGAGAGGTGGGAGTTGGGGGAGCTACGTTGAAGAATCCGACTGTTAATTAGAGATCCGAGCGGCTGCGGCGTTAAGGTGAAGGAGATCGAAGTACAGAATGAGTTGGTGGTGGGGAATTGGCATGGGCTAGGGTTCTGGGGCTCATTCTTTACCCTTTTTAATTCCTAAATCTCAATTTTAGTAATGAGTAAATTTAATTTATTTTAAATTTCTTTTTATCTTCCAAGTTTGGTGTTGGGTAAATAAATATATAGAAATAATAATATAATTATTATTAGTTTAATTAATATTTCGATATACCGATATATTATCGGTATTTCGGTATATACCGAAATACCGATTTTTTTAAAATAGCATACCGGTACCGATCCTATGATACCATATTGAATTTTTCGGTATGCTGAAATTTTCGGTAAATTCATTATTTTACGGTACGATATATGTGGTATACCGATTTTTCGGTATTTTCGTGACATGACCTATGAAATTGGGGCCTTGATGGGCTACTAGAAAATTTTTTTTGGACTAGATTGCTTGAGTATGAAGGTTGGCCCAATATCAACGGCAAATATTTTAGACCCGTGGCCCAATATTAATTGCACTTGTATGTATATTCAAAATTTAAAGTGAATCGACTCGACGTCGATTTTTTGCAGAAGAGTTCATAGAAACGAAGAAAAGCAAAATTCCCGATTCCAAAACTCACTGCAAATTCTCTCAATTCCCTTCAGTGCTTCATAAATCGCTGCATACGCTACTAAAAGTGAATGTAAGTTTACGCATTTCTCTATTTCTGATTTGAGAATTATATCTCATTCTCACTGTTTAATTTTTTTTTCCTGGTATTTTAATATATTTCATTTCTGGTGTTTTGAGTTTTTTTTTATTTTATGGGTGGGTGTTAGTGTTTGCAGTTGGTCGATTCTTCATTTTTATTTGTTGGTTATTTTTATTTTTAAATTAATGGAGTTCAAGGGCTATTGCTTTTTCTCTCTTTAATTCCTTATATTATATGTGAATTTCTTGGAAATTAATGGAGAATTGTTTCAGTTATTGATCATAGTATCTTGGTTAAGATGGAAGAGCAATAGGAAACTTATTTTATGCATATTAGGTGTCAATTTTTATGTAAAATTCCCTGTGTTTTGTGGAATGTAACAAAGAATGGTAGCCTTCTAAGGTTCTTTATTGGAATTCAAAGAATGCTAGTAGCCTCCTACTGTAATTAAAACACTGAGATTCTTGAAATGCTCTATGCAAATTAAAAGAATTTAAAATATATTCCATAAATATTTGCATCGAGAAATTTTTGGAAACAAACATAAACCAAGAAATGTATTGTTCTATATAGCGATCTAGGATATGATTGTGGCGTGAAATCTTCACACCTGTAAACAAATAAATGGGTTTAATGCTGCAAACTTAGGGAAATAAGTGTATAGATAATTTAATGCTTACCTTTGTGTCATGAAATACAGAATCCATTGTTTCATTGAATTTTCTATTGCCATTTGCAGCAACACAATACTCACGGATCAGGTACAGCTTCATTGCCCATTTATTCTTGGTAGAATTGATATCCTTGGCCAATCTGAATAGTGGTGCCGTTGATGGTGAATCCTGTATATTCATCAGTAGTAATTAGTAAAGTATAAAAAATTAGACAACAGAGAACATACTAATCAAAGAACTGAACTTGGAAATCTGATGGTTTTTCTAAGAATAATATATCAATGAAGAACAAACTCTAATCCTAACTTCCTGTAGGTGAGCGATTTGGTGAAGTGATGTTATTATGCCCTATTTATATATAGTTAGGCAGGGGAAACTGAAACATTGTGGTTTCCAAGAATTTGAATTTTAAATTGCTTATAAGTGTTTTGGAAGTTCTAATCTAAATTTGCTACAATTTTGATGCATTTACAGATTGAGAACAGGTGAACGATGTCGTATATGAAAGGAGATTTGCTCGCAAAAACTTGAAAACTCGTGAAAGGGCTTGCTATGAAGGAACCCGTATGGCTTAAATCCATGGAAAGGTTAGTCTATTCTGATATACAGTTAAATATTGAATTGATGAAAGGGCTAACTTGTTGCATTTTTTTATATACTTTTTTCACCTGATGCCTCTATAATTCCTGATTAGGGCTCCACCTGCTACGTTTCCTCGTGCAGAGAAAAAGCTTAGGCCAATAAGCCTCCCGGAGGATGCTTATGTGAATAAGTTTTTTGAAAAACATCCAGATTCTAAATTTGAAGATCCTATCAAGTAATTATCTTAATTCATTTTCTGTCTGAAGTTTGATTTCGGCTAAATTACGTGCTCGCTTTTATGGAAATTTTAGAATGGAAAGGATTTGTCATATTTTGGTGATGATTTTGTTTATTGGAGAAAACATGTACACTTATTTTTGAGCAGTGTGTTCCATTCAATTTATCATCATTTTGTGCAATTGTGAACTTTGGAGTTGCTCCTTGCTTTTGAAACGAATCTATCGGCTTCGTTGTTGCTTCTTGAGCTTTGGCTTTTGACTGATGGTGAAGCATGGTAATTTGAGAGGTTTTGTGGAGCTGCAACGAGATTAGTTCAACTTAACTTGGCTTCTTTTTTTAAGCAAATCGAATCTTTAGCTTGTTTGGAAGAAAGAGTATAATTGTGCTATGATTAGCAAATGTGCAAGTATAATGAGATTGTCTTAGAAAAGTTTGGAGAGGCGTGGTAGATGGATGCTAAAGGTTACCTACTTTAGTGCTACTACTTGTCAAAAGAAAAAGCAATGATAGGGGTTGTCACTCTAGTTCATTCACCCTGTCTTTACCCCCTTCTAAGCTTCTAAAGTCAATTGGAACATAGCAATTGAGGTATAGGTCGATCTACTTAAATCAGCACAATTTGCCTAATATTGTTGCGATTCAGAAGAGTGGAAAGTCATTATGCATGAAATGGAAAAACTCCAATATCTCGGGGAAAGCTTAGATGTGCGGAAGAAAGGGGAGCAATCCAATAGGCACAGCAGGGATGTTTATTCAGCTAGGGATTCATTTTTTTCTTCTAGGTTGTGTATGGCAGTGGGCCATCTCAGGGAAGACTTGTTTTATGATAGGCTATGGACGTGGCTGAATATACTATTTGCTCATATGTTGACAACATTTAATTTAATTTAATTTTTATTATTATCTCAAAATAGGAAATGAGTGTGTTTATCTCAAATATTTATTGTTTGCCTTGATACGTCCTAAGCTGTATTTATTTAATCTATCACCTCCAATTCATGAATATTTTCTTTAAAGTCTTCTAATCCAAACACTTCTACATATTTCCAACAGGATTTCAAGTTTTGATCCACCTCTAGGCCGCAAATATGCCTGGAGAGTGCTTGAACTAATGGAACAGGGAGTTAGTGAGGAGCCCGCCATGTCTGTTGCTGATGTATGTATTTCTCTTGTCCTCTTTAATTTTCATTATCTAACCTTTTAGGGGGAACAAATTCTATATGATCTCTCGGTTGCTATGGTAAACGAAGATCCCAAACTTATTTGAACCTCCACATACTTTTCACTCAACTCATTAGTTATTTTTTTTGCTAGATGGAGTATCGTGCAGAAAGAAAAGATAAGAAGAAGGTGTATGCTCGTCTGAAGCAAATTGCTAAGCTTCAAGGAAAAAGTCCCCCACCAGACCCCTTTTCAAGTGCTGTGAAGGAAATTCAGGCTGAAGAAAGGAAGTTTGTTCGTGACCGTTTCTATAATCCTGAGACGCGTAAAATTGTGGAAAAACTGAAAGAGGAAAAGCAGACATGGATGATGGACAGAAGATGATGATTCCCCAGCCAATGAATGAACATTTCTTTTGATATCTTTATTTCTATTATATTATGTCTTTTTCACAATGGGAAGAAGCAATTTTCATTTTAGGCAATGAATTTGTTTCAATAATAGAATCTCTTACAATATTTTGCAGTTCTTTAATTACGACATCCTCAAAACTATGAATTTTTTGGAGGACATTTTCTTCATTTTAAACATGTTTTCAAACTATCTTAGTTTACTTCAAGCCAACTTGAACCTGGCATTTTCTTGATGGCCCTTTTCTATAGCCATTGTCTCAGTGCTCCTACACTGCTCCAGTTCTCGTGATCAGCAAGTGTATTAGACAACAGCACATATGTCGCAGGATCACTATTGTCGATAGCAACTGCCTGTTCCGCTGCTCGTTTTGCTGTCTCGATATCCCCATGCAGCCTACAAGCACCCAACAAAGTTTGCCAAATGACGACACTTGGTTTGAATGGCATTTCCAAGATCAACTCCTTTGCTTCTTTTATACGCCCTGCTCTGCCAAGTAGATTCACAATGCACACATAATGGTCTTCCTCAGGTATGATACCATAGTCTTCGCTCATGGAAACGAAATACTCGAGTCCTCGGTCGGTATACCCTCCTTGGCAACATGCATACAACACATATAAAAGTAACATGATTAGGTTTAGCTCCATCCACCTTCATGCCTTGGAAAATCTGCAGAGCTGCTTCTGGGCGCCCGTTTTGCGCGTAGCCCATGATCATCGTTGTCCATGATACCACAGAATGTTCACTCATTGATCTGAAAACCCTAAATGCAGCATCCATGCATCCACACTTCGAGTACATATCAAGCAGTGCGTTATATACGCAAACATCAATGTCGTCCCCTTTGATCATCATGCTATGAACTTTCATCCCCTCATCGAGACTTGAAATGTTGGCGCACGCGTTGAGCCCGGTTGCCAGAGTGAACTTATTTGGCCGAACACCGGCCCTCCTCATTTCTCCGATCACCTTAAGTGCCTCGACAGGTTCACCGCAGTTCAAGCACCCTGCTGCCATTTGAGTCCAAGAACAGACGTCCTTCAATGGAATCTCAGCGAATGCTACAAAACCATCACTTAGCTTTCGACCTTTTAAGTACATGTCCACTACAGCATTCCCTACGCATCTTTCGCTCCCATAACCGGATTTCACGAGTAGGGCATGAACTTGAGACCCGATTTCAAGATTCGATAGCTCGGCCAGCCCAGTGAGAACAGTGGCATAAGTGAACTCATCTGGTCCTACCTTTCTCCCATCATTCTAAGCCAAAATCTGGGTATATAACCACAATTGAACTTCAAAAAACCATCGAATATCGCATTCCATGATACGATATCCCTATTACAACACCCTTCAAAGACCTGCATAGCTTCATCCAACTTACCATGCCTTATCAGAGACGTCAGGAATGCATTCACTAGGTACACATTACTCCCAAATCCAAGCCTTATTATCAATGCAAAAACTTGAAGTGCACATATAAGGTCTAACCTTTGTGAGGAGGAGCAGGCCTGGAGCACACTCACGAAAGTGTACTCGTTCGGCCTAATGCAACTCCTATGCATATCCGAGAACAGTGAAATAGTTTCAGTCGGAAAACCCTTACGAGCAAAACCTGCAATGAGGACGGTCCAGGACACCACATTCTTGTCAGGCGTTTGGTCAAACACTTGGCGGCCACTGCTAATATAACCACATTTCACATAAGCATTAATCAAATGGTTGTGGATGAAAAGAGAATCCATCTCCAAATTGAATGTTTTGATCAGCCTGGCATGGATTGTTTTTGCTTTCCTTATGTTTGGAGTGTGGATGCAGTCTTGCAAAATGGTGGCATAGCTGGAGGGTGCGGGTGCAGTGTGAAGCTGCTTCTTCAGTTGAGAAAGTAACATCATATCTAAACTCAAGTCAAATCAAATGGGTTGCGTCTCCTCAAGAAGGAAAGAGAAGTAATTGTTAATGGAGATTACAGTCACCACGTGGTTTCTCTCACTTGAAGCACCTATGGTGTTCTCTCACTGGAAAAAGAAGGGGAATTTAGGGCGGAGGTGGAAGTGAAGAAGCAGGTGAAGATCTTGAAGAGGGAGCCCCTGTGGTCGTTCTATCCAAAATAAGCCCAAAATCGAAGATTTTTTTATGGGAAGTTGATGAATCAGATGGGAAAACTGAAGATAACGGGATGCAAGGAGAATAAGGGCAGAGTAGTGCATTGGAAAATAGGCTGAAGACGGTTTTAAAAGAATGCAGTAATTTGGGGGAGATGCAAGATTGTGGATGTGATAGTTTGTCGAGGAGGAGGAAGAGTTTCCTTGAATCATACAAGATAAAATGAGGTGAAAATGCAGTCATCATTTACACCACCACATTAAGAGGTATCAGGAAGACATTCGAGGGGATCGATAATTGAATCACAGTAATGAGAAGCAAGGTGGTGAGGGTACCAGTGGTGTTCGTGAAAGGGAGATTGATTGGATGAAATGGTGAAGTTGGATGAGGAGGGTAAATTGGGCCTTTTGTTTAGTGGGAGTTGTAAAGTGTTGGGTGAGGTAGGATGTGGGAAGAAGAGCGTTAAGTGCAATGAAATTGGGTTGTTGTTTAACCATCTAATTCGTTATAGTGATTCAAACCATTTCAAGACTTTATCAGCAAGAATCATCAATGCTAGTTAATGTGAAATTATTTACATTCATACAACTAATCAAGAAACATGAGATCCCTGAAGCTAAAATGAAGATAATCAATCTACTGCATTGAACAAAATGAGCAACTAGTAACCTTAAAACTTCAATATCATATATACGCTGTAATGGAACATGAAAGCATTCTTAAGAACAGTGGAACTGCACACCATTACATCTCAAAAACTTCAAAAAAGGCCTCAGTTAAATATTTCCAAAAACAGCCTACCAAACAAAAGAGTGAAGCTAATATCTATGCTTCATCAACAGGAACCAAACTCATGGTGTAAGGCAACACAATAGGAGAGAACATGGACTTTGGTCCTAAACTCAAAACATCACCAACTTCCTCGTCTCGAATTGATACAGATACACAACTTCCAACAACCGCAAGAGCAGCAAACCATCTTTGAAAGCCAGAGGATCCATCCAAGCAACCGTCTCCTTGCTCACTCGACTCCCCACTTTTTCGGATATTCTATACGATACCTTTGGATTCTCATTCTCAAATTCATCCAATGATACAGTAACATTCAACTCCCATTGGGTCGCGAAAACATCCTCCAGAGTCCACAGTTGCAGTCCATTTTCAGATATGATCACATAGCTTGCCCTGCGATTCGCCTATGCACATTTCCGGGATGCTAGCAAACTCCGCCGTAGGAAGTGGCGAAGAAATATACCAAGAGAGCTCGTTCTGGGGATCAAACATGAGGATTTGGGAGCCATCAGTGTGCCAATACAAGATCCCTTCCACAAGAACACCTTTGTTCTTACTCAGATTGTGATTGCAAGGACAGCATTCCTTGGATTTTGTCCAAACCCCCGTCTTAGATGAATACAAATCAAACAGGAAACAAGATTCCTCTTCTTCCATACTAGTCACTGCAACCAGTTTGAAATCTGTGGACTTATCAATGGGGTTCCGGGTCGGGTCGAAAACAAGGGCAATGCTGCTATCCCGACCAAGATTAGGCCACAGCACAGTTGTATACTGTCTGTTCAAGGGATTGCAGACATATAACCGAGGATTGGAACAGGGGAAGCAACTTCGACAACATAAAAGGCCATTCTTCGACGACATAATCTTAACGCTTTCAGGCAGGAAATTCAGAACAGAGTGCCACAAGTTAAGATTCTTGGAATCAGCTGGAATGTAGGCAATAGAGTCGATACCTTCATAATCTGTCAACTGGAAAATCTCCTGGAAGAAAAACCCAGAAAGTGCTTCTTTTTTCTTCAGATGGATTCTGATGAATGATCGATCGGAGACGAGATTGTGCCATTCCTTTGAAACAATCTTCAGAGTGTGTAGCTTTTTTGCAGATAATCGGCTTAAAATGTTCATGGGAATGTCATCATTCGCAAACCACCTCCCCTTCATCTTCGTAACTACAAGAATGAATTAAAAACTTCAAAATTTCTAAAGCGCTGTATGATTGAAAGAACTCAAAATAGGAAGCCAACAATAAGAAATGTTTACCTGGAAATACTATTTTATCAGTGATTCATTCTAGCACAGTTGCCCCTGAGAAGAGTTTTTTTTTTATTTTTTAAATAGTTAAAATATAAAAAGTTCAGTGGCAAACTAGCAATAGTACGGGATACTTTTCCATACTTTTATGCGTTTGGGTACAAGTTTGCACACTGTCTAAATGACCTATGAGATTACGTTGGGTGATACTGTTTCACTAGATTTTTTTTTTTAATATAGTAGTACTCCCTCCGTCCCATAATACTTTTTTCACTTTCCTCATTTGTTTATCCTACAAAATCTTTCACCTCCAAAAAAGGAAATATTACTTTATCCAACAACCTCAAAAGTTACTTTAATTTCAAATTTGTCACTCCTTTTTCACACACATATCATTACTTTATACTTTTTAATTACCTAAAAATACTACAATACCCTCCAAAGTCAATAAAATTGGTCAAAAAGTACAACTTTTCTTAAACAACGTGAAACAGTAAACGTGAGAATTTTTCCGGGACAGAGGGAGTAATATTTAGTAGATAAACGTAGATTAAAGCATATACTCCCTCCGTCCCAGGAAAGATTGCACCTCTTTCCTGACATGGAGATTAATAAAGTGGTGACTTTTAGGGGTATTATGATATTTTTTGGTAATAAATAAATGATAAAGTATATTAAGTGTGTTAGGTATGAGTGATTTTTTTGTAAATAAAGTGTATGGAAAAGGGCGATTGTGTTTGACTTTTTGCTTTTTTAGGAATGTGCAAACTTTTGTGGGACAACCCAAAATGAAAAGTGTGTCATCTTTCCAGGAACACAGAAGGAGTAATATTTAATAGATAGATAAGGAGAGAAAAATAATATTTTAATAACAGTGATGACGTGGATTCATGGATATATTAGTAATTGTTTTGTATGATTCTTATTTACTAAATGAGAAATACACCTTTTATATTATATTAGGACGGATAAAAGTGTTAAAATGCATCTCTTTCAATGGGACAGAAATTTTATCAATTTTTATATTTTTAAATGTATAATTTTTTTATTTTCACAATTTATGAGATTTTCAATGTATTATTATCATTTTTATATCACTTTTTATCTATTTAATTTAATGAAAATCATCCTGACTAGCTCATAAAATTCTTTGCCATGGCAAATAACTTCTATTTTATTTTATTTTTGAGTCTAGGGTTTTATGTGTTAATTTGGAATTTGATGTGGATATTACTTTTTCATTTGTATGGTTAAAATAAAATTTTGAGACGGTAACAAATTAATTTATTTTTTGAGAAAAATTAAAATGAATCCAGCAGAATCTAAAATAATAAGTTAATTTATTTTCAACAGCTACAGTGTTTTAGCTTTTTTATATCTAAAATAATAAGTGTATTTATTTGTTTGAGGGAACGACTATTTGCACCCCCAATTTTAATAAATATACCTCATAAATTTTATAAGACTAAAATATTCATATTTGTTAAGACGTAAATATCCCTTTATAAATTATAAATTAAGATTTCTTATTTATATGGTGTTCGGTTGAAGCAATACATGTTCGTCGAACAAATACTGTGTCTTTCTATGGACAATGTTCATCTATTATTAGGCAGTGATTCAGTCAAATTGTTGAAAAATTAAAATAACAGTACAAGAAGAGAGGTGATGAGTTGCAGTGTATAACTCACAGGTTAGCTATAAAAGTAGAACATGGAACCTGGAAGGGCTGAGAAACTCCCTCAGCTTAATTAAGAGTTCGGCGGCGGTGGGCCCTTGTACGGAGGCGGAGTGTAGTCGAAGGGGCAGTTTGGGGAGTATGTTGAGATCTCCAGCGACATTGCATGCATCTGCACTCTAGGAAACCCACTTTTGCAACTTTAGAATTTATAGACAGGCGGAGTGTAGTCGAAGGGGCAGTTTGGGGGAGTATGTTGAGATCACCAGCGACATTGCATGCATCTGCACTCTAGGAATACCCACGTTTGCAACTATAGAATTTATAGACATATGTCCTTTTCATTTCTCTTGTCTTTCTCGGGATGTCAACCTCTTCTTTCCTTCTCCTTTCTCTTTTACGGAGTCGCAACGTCGACCTCTTCTTTCCTTCATCGGCGTTTCTTTCTTCTTTTTTTGATTAATTAGTTTTTAGTAATTAGGGTTTAATTAAATGGAGTGTATTTAGTAATTTATATGTGTAACTTTTAATTTTAGCAGGGTATATCTAAAACTTGGAGTTCATTTAGCAAATTCGAGGTGCAAATAGCCACCCCTTATAATTAATATTTTACTAAAAAACTAATTTACGAGTACTTACAACTACAGTGTTTTAGCATTTTCTAATTTTAATTCAAAATGTAAATAATATTCAGATATTACACGTACAGCTTTAGATCACAAAATACTCCTGTACAGCTTTAAATCTGAAATTTTAGAATGCAATTTCTCCACAAACTTTCAGATCACAGAATCCTTAATTATGCTCAGTTTTAGAGTAATATAAAGAATAAGCCGATTCAATTTTGAATATATTTCTTTCTTTCTTTCTTTCTGCTATTACAAAGTAGATAGATATACATGATGGCAGTGGCCACAAGAGCCACAATAAAAGAGCATCAGCAAATTAAATTTTATCTGTACAACCATTCTTCACATTTTCTGCAATCATCTCCATATGTGAGCTCGAATTCTCTTCTACACACAAATCTGCCACGCTTGAATTAGAATTAGATCTGCAAACACGTTTTCTCAGCAATTCGCCACCACCGAGGAGCTCCGTTTCACCATTCTTAATGCGTTTCTGTATATTAACTGTAGCCAGTTTTACATGCCTGATCGATTCCTTAGAATCAACAAGATGATGATTCTCTCGAGATATTCCTATTGTACCGAATGGTCCAAACTCAAAGCTAGCACCGGCGTTCTTGGGATTCGAATATGGAGATACTGAAAGGCAAGAATTCAGATTCAAAGATGAAGTGTTGGGGTTGATATTAACCCCTTTCTCCATAAATAATAATCCAAATGGCCGTCTATCTCCGGTCACTACCTAGCACCGGAACATCATCAATATCAGCATCTGTCCCATCTAAACGTGCTTCCTGAAAATTTTAAATAACTACTAAGTGAACTGTTTGTCGCACAAGAGAAAAGCATAAAAAATTGATGTATAAAACCAAAGACGTCCAATATCATAACATAAAAGAGACAATAATCGATAGTATGAATCTCGAGATTAGTTAACAGTTACCTCACTTGGCAGGTCGACAACTTGGTCCGAGTCAGATGTGCTGTCTCCATCTGAATCAGCCATCTCCTCGCACTCAAATTCAACATCGTCCCCAAATTCTTCATCAGAGTCGCTCAACTCTTCCTGTTCCATTATAATTTTTTTAGGGAGGGATTTGTTTTGGATTTTGTCAGAAGCCTCCCATCTTCCTTCGTTTCTGGATGTAACCCCTGGGACATCATCTGAGTCGAGCTCGCAAACTATCCTATCTGGAGCAGAATCTCTTTTCCTGCCAGAATCTTTTTTACTTTCAGATTCTATGACCTTAGATGATGGAGCACCTACTGATCTACCACTGTTGCGTAAAATCACATTTCGGCCTTCAGCAGAATCTTGATTCTTGGATGCGGAGCTCAGATGAATATTCAGGTCCAGTTTGTTGACCTTTCCATCCGGAGATGGCTTACTTGTGGAGGCAGAAGGATTTCGAATTGAAGCACATTTCTGTCTTGATTCAGCATTGGAAATAAGCCTGCCAGCAGGACGCGTAGCAACAGAGTCTGCATCCACATTATCAGTTCGTTGTAGAAGTGGATGGAAGTCAACACTCGATGATGTAGCATTTCTTTCTGGAGGCTTAGATGACTTGCTTAGATAGTTAACAGCATCTCTTATATGTCGAGGATTATGAAAAAGACTCAGACTTAACTGGGGCTGGTTTCCTGAAAAGAAAGAAAATGACCTTGATGGGCTAGTGTTGCTCGGATAATAACGCAGATCACCATCTTGAGGTGCCTGAAATAGAAGAGGATGCATCTGAAGATCTGAGTCGCTTCTGTCTGCTACAGATTTATCGGTTGTAACATTAAGATGATTTGGGTACTGGCTACTAGCACTGATAACATAGTTTCTACTTGGCCCAGATTTCATGGAAGAGTCTAAGATGCTCCTAGTATGCGGATCTCCATTATCAACCACCACACCTGCAGTTTTCGAAGAAGTGCCCAGAATCTTTGATGACGCACCTGTGTGGGAGCTTTTGAAAGCTGATTGAGACATAACTCGAACAGATGGAGGCAAATTTACAGGAGGCAAATCAGGAGCTAATTTCACCAGGCGTGCAGCGTTTGGCTTACGAGATCGATAGGGTTGAAGGACTACTTGAGAATTAGATGACCTTGAAATCAAGAAAAACCAAAATTCAGTAATTTATCTCAAAATCAAGAACATAACACATAACACCATGAAAAATCAGGATAATAGCCACGAGGCTTTAACCTTGAAGCAGCTGGAGACATGAAAAACATTGGAGGTTGAATATCTCCAAACACAGAACTATTGTACTGTTCTCTGGCTTGAGGAACCTCCCCAGTGGCCATGCAAGCAGGAAAAATTGAAAAAACATTGTTCTCTGGCATCCAGTCGGATAAAAATGCCTCATGTACATATGCTTCATCTTCCTTGTCCATACGGTTATCTCCACTGTTAGCTTCTTCAATAGCGTTATCAGTGCTATCACCCTGCAAAACAAGTAGTTTTATATATACAAGTGCTTAATTCAAAACAAGGAACATACATAAATGCAGATATCATATACAATGAAGAACACGGATGAAATATCATGTGTAAAATATAGGACACATTTTCAAAAACCAATTACCAAAAAATAAAAACATAAATATTCATGTTGGAATAATTTATGCCAAGACTTATAATATATATAACGCAGAAATAAGATGAATTGTCAAATGTGTAAAATATAATATTTACATTAATTAAACCCAGTAACCCGACCATAGCAACATCAGAAAACCATGTTTGGCGTAATTTAATCATGATATAAACTATTTTTATAACTTCATAATAACCATCTCTGGAGTCTGATCTTTTCTTTCTGACTTAGTTAGTCCCAGCCCCACATGTTCATTTCATAGGAAAATTAGATCTACAAAATTAGGTCAGGAGAGTACTTGCCTCTTTCTCAGATGATGAATGCCAAGTTGAAGTAGAAGGTTTGGCACTTTTTCTTCTTGACTCATTCAACTGCCTCTTAGCTTTCTTGCCTGCATCAGATTTATAAGATTTTTGTGTGCCAGAAGCAATGCGCCACTGCCTTGGAAGCAAGGAAGGATCTCTATAAGGAACGAAAAATTTCCATACAGATATCCAGTCCAGCTTAAACTTTTTCAAGCCCTGAATCATTTAAATTAATTGTGTGATTTGAAAGTAGTGGTCTCATGGAACTTGGCACGATTTAACAAAAGGCATACCACTTCAATACGAGCAATTTCCTCTGAGGTCAAGGGCGAGTTTTTTATCCTTCGAACAGCCTAAAAGACAACAAAATTTTGCAACTAACTTTGCAAGATTCGAAGTAAACTTCTATCATATAGAATTGTCACAAAACCTTGATCGGATTTTCTGGTGCTTTTGATGATGCACGGTTTTTCTGCCTCACAAAGATCTGTTCACAGAAAATTTCAATATACTGAATTAGCACGGCTTTTTTAGCATCACAAAAATTTAAAGGAAAAGATCATTCACTATTTACAGTTCACATAATAATAAAATAAAAGTCACACTAATTAACACACTCTTGGGCCTTGTGGCACACATGTTCTACCGATACCATTGCTGATAATCTTCAAACCATATCAATCAGTGGAAACACAGATTCTCAGACTCGAAATTAACAATTACAAAAGATGCATAACCTGATGCCTAGATTTACAAGGAAGAAATCTATGTTGTATAGCCTTCCAATCAGTATTATACTCCATCAACCCCAAAGCTAATAACCTGACAAGTCCACAAGCAAAAATTGTCAGTAAACAAAGAATCTGCTTCACAAATGTGCACAAGGGCAAGAGTAATGTTGACAACCTTCACATCAAATAACTTATTGCACAAATACAATAAGTATTAGATTTGGTTATTTTTCACTAATTTTGTTTGCAAAATGACAACTGGGAAAAGATTCAAATGTAATTCTTCTGTTGAAGACTTTCGCCAATGTAAAGATTTTTTCACCATCAACTATTTACACGTACTAGATAGCCAATTAATCACATGTATTTAGTAGATAATTTTTTAAAAACGAAACAACATTGAGTCCAGGACACTGTAGGAGCATAACTGAGTGTTTCAGAGGCATCGTTTTGGAAAGTGACAGAAGCGCTCCCATGCAAAAACCCAAAACAAGACCAACTGAAAAGGGACACCAGAACACAGAAGTAGATTAAGAAACTGCATAGGAATAATTTTATTTTCACGATATTTCCAAGGTCATCCTGAATCTGAGAATTAGATCTCTATATAAACGAGCAAAACCTGTTGTTGTTAACAAATAATAAGATGCTGAATAATAGCTTAAACATTATACAGATCTCATGTACTAACCATACGCATCACATACAAGCATATACTTTTGCCTGTGTCTATGGTCCACCTTAGGGACACACATTACTAGGTGAGAATATAATTTTAAGAATATGATGAAAATGCAGTGTGACCTTACGATCCTTCATTGCATAAAAGATCATTGGACAATTTCTAATGAATGTTTTAAGGGTGAATGAAACATTATAAAAGAAAGCATACAACTCACTCATCCTCTGCATCAGTAAAAAGCACCCGATTTGCAATAGGAGCAGGAGGTGGCTTGTGAGGATAAAGAGCAGGATTGAACAGCGGCAAAAACCTTTGAGCTAATCTAGCAATCTCTTTATGAACAAGAGCAACTGTTTGATTTTTTGCTTTCTCAAGCAGAGATGCAGCCATTGTCATCTTTGGCTTTTGATTTGTAGATGAATGAGAAAGCATTTCACCAGAATCAGGGGGAAGTGTTTCCACTTCTCCTTGACCATGTGATTCAGCAGAACATAAAGAATTGCGAGGAGGAAACAAAGGTTCCTTTTGACAGTGGCCCTCAAAACCAAGTTCAATTTGATATTTTTCATAAGCTCGGACAGCTGCCAAACATTTTATACAAAAATGTAAGTTGATTAAAGAAAAAGCGTACAATTTCGCAAAACACCATAAGTTCAATGAGACATACCTGAAGAAACATCATCTATATAGTTTTCAATCAATCTGACCGGAGCTACATCCATGATAGACACAACTGGGCCACAAATGTAAGGCACCCATGACGTTCTTTCTGGAGTTTGAGAAGAGTTCCCCTGCTCATCAGGTAGATAATTATGCTGCTCATTATGCATAGAACTGGTGTCAGAATGCAGTGCCCCATTACTTCCAGAAGGAAAGTTCTGTTGTACAGATTTGTCATTGCCATTAGAAGGTAAGATTTTATGAGGTCCATCTGAAACTGATGGATGAATGTAAGGAGGGAAGAAACAAAAGCTTGGATATGAAACCCTTCGCCAAGCAAGAGCTTGCTCATACTTATTATGCATCTGTACAACTAGGTCCTTAACTTCAGAAGCAATCTGACTTTTACCAGGCTCAAGAACACACATAGAGAACACCTGAAGAAGTAATTGCACATGCTCATGAATCAGACAATACAACTGCCCAATTTGATGAGGCGTAAATCCATAAGAGTAGCCATTATTTACAGGACGTGTACTATATGGAGAAATGTTGGGAGCAAGGTTTTTTCCATCAAAAGCTGGAAACGATCCAAATGGTAGGAGAGGTCGCAATGGTCTACTCAATTGTTCTGAAAGCTTTTTGCTGCGTTCAAAGGAAGCTTTTCGGCATCTATTTCGTTTTGACATGCGCCGTTCTTCGACCTCCTCTGGTTCGCTTTCCAGTGCCTCTTCAAGTTCAAGCTCAAAGTCAACATCATTTTCTTCATCTTCATCATCCGCATTTGCATTCTCATGCAAATTCTGGGAATCATCATCCCCTCTAACGGCTGCAAGGAATTTTCTATACTCTGCTTCATCATCAACATTTTGGAGATCATCTTCATCGTCAGATTCTTGAAGAAAAATTTCAAGCTCATCAAGAGTGAAACTAGCAAGAGAATAGCGGGCTCTAGTCCGCATACAGATTGCATCCTCAGTATCCAAATCCACCATAGCTTTTCTGGAATGTGTTGCATTACAAGCATCAGTTGGGATGCTTTGTCCATTCTCCTTGCCAAATAAAGATCTATTCTCAGACTGGGTAATCAATGCAGATTCGTCATTCACTGCCATAGCATAAGCACTGTCAGATACTGTGTTTTGCATTACCACTTCTTCAACACTCTCAACATTGCCACCATTATGGTAATCTTTCAAGATGTCTCCATCTATTTCCTTAGACTTGTTATCAAAGGGTGCACAATGCTTTCCCCTGCTATGAGCAACATCAAATTCCAAGTCTTCAACTTCAGAACTCAGGCTTGATGAAGCTTCCAAAGAGTTACTTTCTTTCAGAAATGGATTGAAATCCACATCTTCTTCCTCATCCTCTTCCACACGTACATCCCCATTCCCATTCCCATTCCCATTCCCATTCCCATTCCCATCCCCATTCCCATTACCATCCTCTTGTATTTTCCCTTCGTCCGTCTCATTCCCATCTTGTAAAGGGGAGTGATCACAGATTTTGGATACGTTAGAAAGATCAGCAAGATCATTACAGTGACTCGGCTCTTGAGGTTCAGTAGATGCTGAAGTGGAACACCCTGACATTTTGATCAAAGGGCAAAACCAAGGACCAAGGTTGTTAAAGGCATCATGGGCACTCAAGGCTAAAGGTCATTACGAACTGAAAAACATGATCATTTTCTTTGATTTCACAACTTCGGGACAGATTACTATCTTGGCAGCCACCTGCCTAATGTGTATTGTGCAGTCTCACAGAGATTTGTAAGCAGAGTCACAGAAACCGGACCTTCTCTTCTGTGTATTTCTTGTACAACTTCTTGTAAAGCTCCTCCATCTACAAACTCAAAAATATATATACTTTAAACACATTTTTCATAAACAAACCCACCCCCTTCTTCCTAATCTGAAAATGACACACGTCTACGGCTCCTGTCGAAGCATAAACCATTTCCCTCGAGCAACCCCTTTTAGAAAATCATTAAATTGATGTACAGAGGGACTCAGCAGCAGTGCAGATCACTACTAACAGCAACAATTCTTGCAATTTTATATCAATTTTAGATTTATTTTCTAAAAAAAATATATAGTTCTTTTTATTAGAGAAACTTCATAAATCATACATATTATAAACATATTAGACTTCAACAATTGTTAGGGGCACATAAATCATATGAAATTGTTAATAAATATATTCTAGCCCTATTATTGAAGCACAGCACTCCGAGGATATAAAATTACCAGAAAGAGAAGTTGAAGTACAGCGAAAGAAACGACGGATGTGTGGCAATCAAAGATTCAGTAGAAGGATTGGCCAAAAAAGGTGGGGGAGGCACGGCGAGGAGCAGTGTCGGCGGGGGTTTCGTGGTGGAGAGGCGAACGGAGGTGGGAGTGCGTCGGATTTAGAGCAGTTTCCCTCCAACCCTGTTTTCTAGTTTAAATTTTTTTGGCTGTTATCTTTTTCTTTTATGAAATGTTTGTTATCTATAAATATATAAAAGTAAGATAGTCATTATCCCGCCAAAAAAAATGGTAATTTGGAAATTTGATAGCACTATTAAAAATTGTGCAGCTTTGTAGTACATAATAGTATTTAAAAAAATTAGCAATATATTTCACAGCAGTACTGAAACATGAAAAGAAATTAGGTTGCTTGGTTGAATGGGTTACAACCATACAGAGTACAGTCTACATCCCTACTCTACTTAATTATACCACGTTCAAATCTCAATTACTAAAAGCAAAATACTACTATTAGATAAATAAAATAGACAACTCTCAAAAACCAACCACCATTTTAAGTGGTTTTCCCCGGCACATAGGTTGTCAAAACCAAACAAGAAATTCATATATCTATTCCACTGCTATAAATAAGAGTTCTTCAACAATTGTTTGTTTGCTTTAATCACTGATAGAGAAAATTTCACAATAACAAAATGTCTCAACTCTCAAGTATAGTTAAGGCTCAATGAGATAAACCCCTCAAGCTTTTGGGGCAACGAAAGCAATACTCCAGATGCCACATATTGATGGCATGCCATGTAACAGTGGAAGAGGCATGCCAATCTTGAAATATCTGTATCCATGGAATGGAATGGAGGTAGGTAATGCATAGTAATTCTTAATTTGATTCATGGTAGAAAAAAATAAGAGAAAAATAATTATATCAATGTACCATATCATGTAAAATATGAAGATTGTTTGCTATGACAAAAATATATTTGAAACTCATGATTTTTTTTTATGTTTTCTTTTACAGGATGGCACAGAGATGGCTAATAACGAAATTGTTAATACTGTTCATGATTTTTTTCCAAAATAATGTATGCTATTGAAACATTCTCAAAGGTGTTCATGGCTATTCATAGCTTAACAACAAGGCTGGTTGTTAATCCTAATAAACACAAATTATCAGTTTTAGTTTAATACCATAAGCTCTACATGATGTGTAAGGATATTGCATCTATATACTATATTTTTATGCATATGATGGTTGATTTGCGCATAATACAACAAGGAGAAATGAAGCTTACAAAAATGGTCATCAAAGACAATGAGTATATTGTATCAGTAACAAAAAAGGATATCTCTCAAGTATAATTAGATATCTGACCCAACAAAAACAAAGGTTAAGATCTTTATCGATTGCATTTGTATTTAAACAGTTTACACACATCTACCTAAAACAGTTCGTACTGTCATACTTCATTCCAAACCAATAATTCCTAGAATGGATTATAATCAAAACATACTTTCTGTAAGAATTTAACAATGAAAATAAAGATTTGAAAACTCTTTTACATGCTATGTTCAATATCATGCTAAAATTTTGGTGCTCCGCTGATGGTACATTAGACATTCAGAACATTAAGTTAAAAGTGAAGTACTGCAATTTCTTAGTCTTATTAGGCATCAAATGCAATTTATATAACATCTACTAAATACCAAACCACCAAGAACATATGAGCTTGACGCATAAAACATTCACAAGTTCACCTAAAGTATAGAATAGATGAGTAAAACATTAATCATATACTAGAGTTAAACATATCATGAGTTTTCGCCATTCGAATCTCAAAAATAGATATTGAAAATTTTAGTTTCTTTTTGAAACATTGATCTAATGGCAAACGTGATGCATATCATGTGTTCTCGCCATTCAAATTTTAAAAATAAATATAGTAAGATTTAGTATATGCTTGAAACGTGATCTAATTTTTAGATCTAGAAAATTACATATCAATCTCCTCAATTGAAGATATGCAGGCGACGGTTGGGCTGCTGAATATCTCTACCTAATCATCCTTCAATCTTGACTGTCTTCAAATGGTACATCTAGATTTCGATTTTTCTACAAAATAATCCCCTATTTTAGAGAAATGCAAAAGGTAGAATGAATATATGAAATCTAAAGAAACGTTGAAAGGAGTGTTTAAAATTGGTGGATTTTGATTTTTGTGGTAGCAAAGACAATGAAGAATGGAATTCTTCCCTATTAGTTAGGTGTGCATCGGTGCAAAACCGAACCGAACTGAATTTTGAAAAGCGAACACCGAAATTTATAAAAAGAGGGAACCGAACCGAAACCGAAATATTGGAGAACCCTCGGTTCGGTTCCATTTTATAACCGAATTCACCGAATTAACTGTAAAAATATAAAAAAAAATGTAGCAAATAAAGCATGGCAGACCTAAAGGGGCAAAATTATTAAGAGTTAACCGACTAAATATTGCTGGAAAAACATTAGAAAACTTGGAAATTCAACATTCTGAAAGAAAGCAACAACATGATGAACAATTCTTATTGCCTATCAACTTCAAATAAGATTTAATTTTTTTTTTAAATATAATTGGAAGCAACAAATTCTTCAAGTTCTGTTATATTTCATACTATATATTAGGATGAGGGAAAAATACAGCCAGTTAAGAAATTCAACTCAAGTAACATGTTCACAACATAAATATTAATTTGTACCCAAAATAATAATAATAATAATAATAATAATAATAATAATAATACATGTATGGAAATCAAAATGAATTACCAACCGCATCATCGCCATTGGGTTTCTTCTGGAACCAATTAACATTCAAAACCTAAAACCCAGAAATAGAAACCCTAAATTAAGACAAATAGACGTGACAAGAACAAACAAAGGAGCATTTGTAGAGAAAGAATGGTACCTGGAGTTGGGCTTGAGGAGAGGGCGAATTAAGAATATCAGTGAGAGAGACGATAATTCCCATTAATCCCAATGGGAATTATACCTCTATATGGGTACAATTTATCCACATCAGCCAATTATACCTCCCATTGGAGGTGCCCTTAGATTTCTAAATGCACCTCATTATTATAATCACATTCTCTCTCCTAAAAAAGATTAAGAATATCTCCATTGTCCATCTTGTTTGGCGGATCATCGCCATGGCTGAACAATCCTAAGCTTCTCAGCACCAACTCCATCTCCCTTCTGCTCACGATCCGATCATCAGCAATGATCAAACTAACAATAAATTACATTAATTAATGAACTAGAATAATTCATTTAACCATCTTGTGTGCAGGATTGGTTTTGTGACACAAGATGATGTTCTTTTCCCACAATTGACAGTGGAAGAAACACTAGTTTTTGCAGCATTCTTGAGGCTCCCAACCAGAATGATCAAACGCGAAACGAAAGAGCAGAGCTCATTATCAAGGAATTAGGCCTTGAGAGGTAAGTTCATCAATCTCCTTCAACAAAGCATTAAAATATATATCCATCAGATCAACCTTCATGTCAGCATCGAAAACGTGCAGATGCCGCCACACAAGAATCAAAGGACCCTTCATCAAAGGTGTGTCTGGAGGAGACAGGAAAAGAACAAGTATAGGGTATGAAATCCTGGTTGATCCTTCACTACTCTTGCTAGACGAACCAACATCGGGCCTCAATTCCACGTCCGCCAATAGACTCCTGCAGATACTTCAAAGCCTTTGCAATTCACATTTCTTGATCAGTTTTACTCAAACAACTGTCTATTTCCATTTGTATGGATGTTTAGGTAGGGTGGACAATTATAACGACCATCCATCAGCCTTCGAGTTGATTATTCCATACGTTCAATAAAATTTTGTATTAGGACAGTGAATTGGAAGGTGTTTATGCTTAGAAACATCCTTAACCCTAACCCTTCAGGGATAAAGGAGTCATGAGTTTCATATAGCAAATCACGGACTTCGTTTTCGGCAAAGTCCTTTAACCAAGACGGCGTACACATAATTTTCATGAACTCTAGTAGGCCAAATAACATTCGTCCAAAACTTCCTACCATCATCAATGGAATAATATTCACATAGCCCCTCAATTTGAGTTTTGTAATTAATTAGTTTTTCTTAATTTGGGTATAATTAATTAAAAGTGTAGAGTTATCTTTGCATGGGATGTATTTAGTATTTTAAATATGTAATTTTTAATTTTAGTGGGATATGTATAGTAATCAGGGTTCATTTAACAATTTTGGGGTGCAAATAGCCGCCCCAAAAAAATCCCCGTGCAGCATCACTCCCCCTCCTAAAAGTGTATTAAGTGCAAGTCAAATGGAGTATATTTTTTTCTTTTTATTTCGGGCCGCACTATTGCTACCCGAAAGATTGCTGAAGGCACCCGATCTCTAAAAAAAATTATAGTAAAAATACTATTATATCCTTATTCTTAAACTTACTTTTTATGCTTTTAATTAGTAACCTCACCCCATAAATTTACTAAGTATACCCAATATTTTTATTACACCATCTCAACACCCAAATTTGAAGATCCTCCCAAAAAAAAAAAGGAAAACCCCGTTTGCATCGAGTTCTTAATAGTGAAATCATAAGCAAAATCGATTCATCGTAATAGTGTTATAATATGTTTAGTAATTAAATTTTTAATAATTAAAGAATGAACTGTTGGACTGATGCTGTGAAGATCAATCCTTTTTAGTTTTAACTTAATTTTCAGAACACCAATTTTAATTGCTTCATTTAAACTGAATCTAACGTGAGTTTCTTGATCTCCTTGGATGCGAATGTCAGTGGGTACGCGCTACAATGCCTTGACGATGCGAGCGCCGGTCTCCTCGGGGATGCGGGCCTGCTCGGGATTGAAGACATCCATGATTACGCTTTACACCGCCACCGAGCATCTGCACGAGGCCGACCTTGACAGAGAAGGGGGACTGCTTAGCGATTTCGGTGATAGCGCCATCGCCGTAGAAGGTGACGACTCCCCTTCCGGTGCTTACAAAGTTCAATTGCAGAATCTCTCACCCTCTTCATTTTTTTATTTTTTTCTGTATTTTTTTCCTATCTTCTGTTCTTAAAGTGTTTTGGGTGATGATTGGGTAGGGTTAGCAATTAAAAGCACGGAGAATAAATTTAAGAATGAGGATATAAAAGTATTTTTTGTTATAAAATTTTTTGGAGATTGGGTGCTCTCAGTAATATTTCAGGTGGCAATAGTGTCGCCCTTTTATTTCTTAAAATAATTCACTTTGTATGATAACCAGTGATACACTTTTATTGTAGATGGGTTGGGGCTTCTTTAGGCTATTATTATCAAACTAGTGGGGAGCACCTCACTTCGTGAGGTGTCAGCCAGTTTTAATGTGATATTTTAGCGCCTAATTTGGATGGACAATAATGCATATTGATCCTACTTTCAAAAGACTATTGATGTAACATATGAGTGTAAGATTTCAATGTCTGGTGCTGCTTTTCAGGGCTTGGATGACCCCAGGCAGAGAGAGAATATAAATACACACCAAAACTGGCACGGATATATACATACATGCATGTAAATTAAATAAATATCTCAAAATGAGAATAACGGATTTTAAACCTATTGTAAAAATGACTCTAACTGAGCAACATTGACGTACTTGAGATGAGGCCCACAGCACAAAATTTCAATCCAAATACAAACTTAACATAGCAGGGCGTGCACTTAGCTATTCTAATGAATAAATAAATGGCAATGACGTCAACTTGATTCTGACATAACATAGCATGCAACCAAATTATAAGAAAATTTACTCTAATAGCATTCACACATCAGCAGAAATATTAACAAAGTACTGTGTAAACACATTCCAAAATTAGAAGCACTGAATTTCACATATTTCAATCGAAACGAAATCATACAATTAGAAAATATTAAATGACTGCATAGCAATAGTAGTAGCACTGTGAACTAATGTTAGGAGAATTAGGAGTTTCTTCAACTAAACTGGTCAAGCCATTAAAATCTTGAGCAAGGGTGCTATTAAGTTTTGCACTAAGCTTTTTACATCGTTGATTATTTCGAAAGAGTACTATTAGAGTTCTTTGGTTCAATAACATTCAATGTCCAGAAAGGATATAATCTTTCAAATTTCTTCATCAACAATAGGAGAATCTATACCTATATAAAAGCTGGCATACATTTTGTTATAGGTATTCATAATTATAATTATACATTGTTATAGGTATTCATATGTATAATCATGTGTTTGTAATATTACTACAAAATGTACATGTATGTTGTTTTTAAGAAGATGATCAACAGGATAAAAAATAAACTTCTTAGAATCATAGTGAACAAGGGAATAATTGTCATCCACACTGAAAATGAACAAGTGCTACACTGTCATTCCAAGAATTTGGTTACCAGAATGTAGCAACAGTGCAGTTGTGAGAGCCCACTATGTGCTGGCTAGTAAGTAATCGAAGTGAAGACCATGCAATATATACGCAAGATTAAGAATATCAAATTTTAGAAAGTAACTTTTCAGCTTCAACATCTTTACAGCAACAAAAAATTAAACTTACCAGTCACCTAATTTATAAGCTCTCCTTTTGTGCTCCTTTTTAATATGTTTTACAGCTTCACTAATATACTGATAAGAAGCATCCTGTAAATTAGTCACACATACTTTAAGACAAAGAGCAAAGTCTAATATTCTCTAACGGAGCATACAGAAAGGAATACATTAAGAAAAGATTGGTTCAAGACAATTTACTTCAATTACATGATTATACATGCCAGAGAAATATTGAGGATAACCATACACGTTATGTAGTAGGTAGATTATTCAACTTTCAACAGAAAATATAGTTCTTGACTAAACAGATTGAACTATTAGCTAATTCAACAAAAGGTATAGATGTTCGCTTATTTGCTAAGCAAAATATTTTAGAATGCATGTCAATTGTTCTTCATCCAGACCCTATCATTACAACCGCAAATATATTAAATGAGGGTTTCCCCGAAACTAGTACTTGTGAATTAAGAAACAAGTGTAGTTATACATTGTAAAATAGGACCAGTAGTGCAAAATACATAAAGTTAAAATTTTTAAAAAATAAATGTCCTATAATTGAAAATGAAGGTCATAGTACATAACGGAATTCGAATGAAAATGTGGCTATGGATGGCATTTTTCTTAAGGTTTAAGCACATAGTAGAAAATTTGCAGTAGATGCTCAAATTTATGATCTTGTAAGGATCAAATGAAATTATACATATTTTCACATCTCCAGTTCCTACAATTTTTTTGATCGCCCCATTTTGCCTCTGATGATATTGAGTATTATACGTTATGGATCTGAAAAAGTTATTAACTTTCTCTTGAGGAAAGTGAAAGTAAAATTACTCGCTAGTAACTCCATAAAAACCTGAGGAGGAAAAGAGCAATTAAGCCAGGAGTGGCTAAGTTATTTGAACTTAACGTTCAGTAATTAAAAGCAAGAAATCAAACAATGGAAACTCTCAAGAATATTTAATTTTGTTTTCACAAGTTAAGAATAGTTTGAGTTTTTCATGTTGAGTGAACCTTTTTCACCAGCACCAACAGTCAATTTGAATCACATCTATTATAAAAGCGCCTAAAACTATTTTAAGAACCTTTGGCCAAACCAAATATAATTTACCACTCCCTTCAAGACGATATTCGTTATAGTGTCTTTATTTTGATAGACAAATCAAGGGCAACAGTAAGAAAGATCCTCTGTGTGAGAGCTATGTATTGTTGCCAAACTATAGTCTCTATAGGAATTGGTGCAACTTTACAAACATATTATCCATAAGATAAAATTATAAAAGAGCACATAGAGTCAAGATTAATCAATCATTGAATAGACTCCAGGAGCTTAATCAATCTGGAATGGACATTAGATTTTAGGACCTTAGAAACCCCTAGAATAAACTTTGAAGTGCTTGCATACATTGCAATTTGAGAGCCTCAAATAAAATTGTAGCATGTGAATAGAAAGGCCTAAAACCTATTATAAGAGATTATGTGTTCTATATTCGCAGCATAAATCTAGCATTACATACAGTATATATATTATACATTCTATAAGATGAATTTTTAACAAAGCAGTTGGCAGCACCATTAGAATCTTAAGCACAGGAATTGCTATTAAGGTCCTAGCAGTGGATTTGAATCCTTATTGTACAAAATAAGAAGGAGAATAATTAGGTTTCACCTGAGAATTCAGAGGCAATATGCAAAAAAAGGAATACTTGCTTCATCGGCTGTGAATGCGATGAAATCGAAGAAAGAAATGAGAGAAAATGTGGGTTGTGTAAGCCACGCACGGAAGAGAAGTTGACACGTGCACAATTTGGAGAATCAAACGACGGTGGAGACAATTGAAGTAGCGGGTAAAAGAGGGGAAAAAGGGCAAGGAAGACCACTGCATACACAATGGTATGATTTCCATAGAAATGCAGTATGTAAGGGTTCACATTTCATCTCCAAAATGGCCAAAATCTTTCAAATTATTACTTATTTCTTCATCAACAGTAAAAGAATCATTGCAGAGGAAACCAAATATTTCCAAATACATGATCTCTAAGACAAGAAAACATACGAAACACTAAATTAGGGTTTGCACATTAACGAACTTACAAAAACTAAGAACTTACCTATGCCGATGTGAAGATTGTCAGTGGTTGTGGGTGCGCGATATCAGATAAAAAGAATTAGGTTACTTATCAGAAAACTGAGCAACTAAGAAATTAGGTTAATTGAGGAGAAGAAATTACTGTGGAAGAAGGGAATAGAGAAGAAGAGAGACGACTGACAGATAGAGGTGAGATTTTGTGGGGGTGATTTTCTCTTCTCAAGCCACGTAGGAATGAAGAATAGGAGGTTTGAGAAAATATCAATTTTGGTCCGTATCTTCTACCAAATCCAATTTTAGTCCTATAATTTTTAATACTTTCAATATTAGTCATTTTAGTTTCAATTTTGGTCCTGTAACTTTTAAAATTTTAATTTTAGTCTTATAAGTTTCAAATTTAGTCCTATATTTTTTTAATTATCAAAATTAGTTCTATTATAAATTATATCATTTTTCAAAAGATACATGACTAATTTTGATAATTCAAAAAGATACAGGACTAAATTTGAAACTTATATGACTAAAATTGAAATTTTAAAAGTTACAGGACCAAAATTAAAATGACTAAAATTGAAAATACTTAAAGTTACAGGACTAAAATTGGATTTGGTAAAAGATACATGACTAAAATTGATAATTTTTCTATGAGGTTTTGACGTGTGAGCCTTTAAACAACCGAATACCGTACAGAAACTGGCCACAATTTCAGCGAAATCTCTTTATATATAGAGTAAGATTTAATTAAAGGCCCAACATATATGTAAAACAGGCCACAAGTATTCGGTCCTAGTATTCATGAATCCAGTTTAATTTTATTTTGCCCACACCTATTATTTTACCACATACACTCACCACCATTAATTTTCAAGAGCAAAAGTCAAAAATACCCTTAATAAAATATGGATATCTAATGCACTCCCAAAAGTTTTGCTCATAAAAAATGGGAAACGGACTGCCACAAACAAAGCACCAAAGCTGAGCACTGGTAGAACCAAAGCAGCAAAGACATGTCATTGACAGCATTATTCCAGCCAAATACGTACTGCAACTACTACATATCTAAGATAATGATGTATATAAATCCATTGTTGAACTGATAGTGGAATGCTGCTCTTACTTGTTGAACTGATTGTTGAAGGGTTGATCCAACAAGAGAAAAAGACTTCGCCTTGAATAAAGTCCACTTTTTTTCAGATTTTCACGTATTTTTCGACTCTCCAGTGTGATCATTGGACTAAACATACCTGCAATAGCCATCATCCATCCATGATCGACATCTACGAAAGAACGTCAACCAGCATGCGTTGATATTTTAGAGAGTTGTCGACCACCATCCGTTGAAAATTTCTTTACCATCGACCACCGCCAAACGATTAAGGAAAATCGACCATGAGTGGTCGATCGGTGCCAAAAGAAATCGACCACTAGTGGTCGAACAGTGCCGAAAACATCGACAGACCAGGGTCAATTTTCAAACTACAAATCTCAAATTGCAGATTCTAAGATCTGACAAACCCAAATTGAAAACGAACCCAATTTATTTTAATGTCTATGGCCAAGAGGGGTACTAATTTGGGTTCTCCAATAATGACTACAGTTAATAAAATTAATGGGGGTTGGGTACGAATCCCTGCTCTGATCACCGGTAAGTACTATTTTACTCCAACAACCACGTGTTGGCATTCGATCGTTTGGTTAACGTGAACCGTTAGGGTTCTATGCGTTTCTAAATCAGTAGAAGCAACAAGAAAGAAAAGTATTACCTTTCACCAGGGTATATTGAAGAAGACAGTTGCAGAAAATAACCTCTTGATCTTCTGTTGTATTCCCAAGTCCAATCTTGACGTCGTGTGCACGACGATCTTCAAGATCCTCTCAATCTGCTTCCTTCCTCTTTTCACGTCAAAAACGACGATCAAAATTCAGATTTCTGATGAGTGATATTTTCACCTAGATTTTAGTATCTTTTTATATCCATTTTCATAGTATTTTATTCGTATTTTTATATGTTATTTGGTTATGTTATGTGTTTTTTGGATATGTGTGTGAATGAGCTTACATGTATGTAAAACAGGTGAAAACGGAGCCAAAATGAAGACGGGAGCTGAAACGAGCAAGAAACGAGCCCACGGGACCCAACTCGAGTGCAAGGTGCAACTCGAGTTACCAACTCGAGTCTAGTTGGGGTCCAGAAATTGTCCAGTGAGCTTACTCGAATTGCAAGGTCTAACTCGACTTGCAACTCGAGTTGAGAGAATGTCGAGTTAGGGTCCAAAAATTGTCCAGAGAGCTTACTCAAGTTGCAAGGTCCAACTCGACTTACAACTTGAGTCGAGCTAGGAGTAGGGCAAGTGCAGAAATTGTACAGTGAGCTAACTTGACTTGCAAGGTACAACTCGAGTTGCTAGCTCGAGTCGAGCTGCCTTTCGAAGGATTTTCAATTTCAGAGTCTCGCAAGACGACCGAACAGGCGGGTGCACGAATAGCCAACATGAGTCAAGCTACTTTAACTCGAGTTACACACAACGTAACTCGACTCGTGTTGCAACTCGAGTTGGGTAAGGCCAACTCGAGTTGCATGTTTTTGGGCTAAAAATTTAGATTTTCACCTGTCAATGTATGTAAGTGTGTGTAAAAAGCCCATTTGATGTTAAATTCGTGGCCCAACTTGGAGAGGGTATAAATAGCCTCAAGTTCAACATTTGAAGGGAGATTGGAAATCCCACCAAGGGTTTGCACCAAAACACCTAGATCATACATCATTTCCTCCATTTTACACCATCATCTTCACCCATTCTTCATCCATCCTTCCACACTTGATCTCCTCCATCAAATCCACCATCCAAGTGATCAAGGAAGTAAGGGAGAGTGAAGATCACAAGAAGAAGAAGGAGATCTCCATTGAATACTTCAAAGGGGGAATCTAATTCCAATTTTTGTGAACTTCTTTATAGTTTGATCATGGGATTTGTATATTCAATTGTCTATGTTGTTTTCTCTAAGACTATGATAGACTAATCTCATTTGTTAGATTAGCTCCATGATTGGTGTTGAATAATTTAGTTTTCATGCAATTTGATTTTAATCTTGAATGGGCTTTGTGTATTTCTATCATTGAATATTGATTGCTTGATGTATATGATGATGTGTGTGATTAATTGTCATGGGAATGTGATTAGATTGAGAAATCAATTATGTATTTAGGATAGTTCATTGAATCATTTCATCATACACTTCATGTGCATTAATTTAGAATGAGATAGAGATATCCTTCTAGATTTAGAACCCTTTGATAGAACATTTGATTCGCTTGATTGAGAGATTGGTTGATTAGATGAGGGGACCCAAACCATTAGTGAATTCATAGTACCTTAAAAGGGAATATTGCCTAAGATTTAGTACCTAATTAGGGAACTCGTAGAGTAATTAGTACCTATTGGGAGGTGTTCATTTTGGTCTCGATCATATGTGCTTTTGGGAGCCTTGTTGAGGGCCTACATCCTATCCATCTCGAGAGAAATTAGTGATCGCACCTATGCCATGGCCATGAGAGATTAGAATTAATTGCATAATTACTTAATTATCTATGTCATGATTGTTATTAATCTCATCCTTGCATCATTTGGAATCATCATTTATCTTTGCATTTATCTTATTTTTATTAGTTTAAGTGCATTCATTTGCACGATTATCCTTCACCTCATTCGTCGTCCTTATAAAATCACGATAAACTTGAGATCGCTTAAACTCTAGTACCTTCCTCCCTGTGGTTCGATAAATTCTTTAATTTGTCATCCCAATTATACACGACTAATCAGTTTCAGGAAGTTGAGATGACTTATATATAGGCTATAACAGGGACCAGAAGGAGAAATTAGAGTCGGGCCTCCATTGGGCTTAAGTATCCAAGTTTAGCCTAAAACTTATACTTAAGTCCAATAATAATAACATAGTCCACTAAAATATTATTACTGCACTACCGCTCCAATCCCATATTTACATTATAAGCTCCTTCTTATTATGAGCACGACATTATCTCCATGTTTAAGATATACAATGCCCATTAATTAATTAAGTTACTGACAACTCCATTAATTAATATCTCATCCGAGAGTAGTACTACTCAACCTCATTATCATGCCGAAATTAATCCACTTGCAAGAATTACATGATAATCCTTTTGAGCTCCTCAAGATGACATCATCAACCTATTTAATAGGACACGGATTCCTTCTACAATCAACAACACACCATAGAGACAACACTATTTCCCAATGATTATCCATAACTTGTAGTCGGGTTGACCAATTCAAAAATTTATAGAACCACAGGGAGGAAGGCACTAGTGCTTAAATGATATCACATTTCTCGTAATTTTATAGAGACGATTCATCAAAGGTTGGTTTATAAACAAGTAATTAAATAGTAATCAATGCAAGTAAACAAGCAATGATCAAGCATATAGAATAAATGAATGAAAGTGGTTTTCCAAATTAAGTAAAAGTGAGATTAACAACAATAAAGATGTGGAAATCCTAGGATCATTGCATCAAATTCATATGAATCATGGGTATAGACTAAGGGCCAACACTAAATTCACCTAAATTCTTTTTCAAGATGGATAATATATTAATCTCAATTAGATCAAATGATTGGTTCTCACTCAAACAATTCCAACTAGGTACTAAGCTTGAAATGAGAGTCCCTTCACACGATTAAGCAACCTCTAGATCAAACCAATCGGATGTCCTATCAAAGGGTTCTAAATTCTAAATGATTTCTCAATCTCTTTACAATTTATAATGCACATGATGTGTAGGACAAAATGATTCAATTAATTATTATAATCACAATTTTAAAACAACAAACCACACAAATCATCATAAACATCAAGATCTAAAGCATCAATGATAGAAAATCAATTAACTCAATCAACATATGAATTTAAATACACAAATCCCAAAATTATCCAACAACTCTCATGTTGCTAATCTCACAAGGGAGATTAGTCTATCATATTCAAAAAGAAATTAACATAGACATTAAGATCCTTACAAATCATGATAAACAAATAAATTTCACTACAAAGTATGGATGAAAACTCCCTTGAAATGCTTCAATGGTGATCTCCTTCATTCCCTTGAAATTCTCCTCTCTTCCTTGCTTCTTTTCCTCAATTGGATGAAGGTTTTGATGGTGGGATGATGGTAGATGGAATGGATGGTGAATGGATGAAGATGATGGTGTGAATTGGAAGAAATAATGTGTGATCTATGTGTCCAAGTGAAAACCTTTATTGATCTATCCAATCTTCCTCAAATGTTGAACTTGAGGCTATTTATACCCTCTCCAACTTGGGCTATGAATTTAACATTAGCTGGGCTTTTTACATAAATTAACACGCACTGGAAGGTGAAAATCCAAAATTTTGGCCCAAAACCATGCAACTTACCTAACTCGAGTGGCAACACGAGTCAAGTTGCGTTGTGAGCAACTCGAGCTGACCTAGCTCGACTTGTGTTGGCAACTGATGCACCCACCTGTTTGGTCGTGTTGCGAGGCTCTGAAACTGGAAAATCTTCGGCACGCAGCTCGACTCGAGTTGCAAGTCGAGTTACGACTTGACAACTCGAGTTGGCTCACTGTACGCCTTCTCTACTCCGCACGACTTGCAGCTCGACCTAGATAAGACCCAACACGACTCGAGTTGGCAACTCGAGTTCTTGCCTGTCAAGTCGTGTTGTGTCGATCACCATAGATCAGCAAAGCATCTGAATCTGCCTTAGCACCTCAACACGCTTCCGCACTTTAGGTGGCAGTGATTCCAGGACGTCCACGTGCTGGCCAGCTAAGTCCTGCAGCTTGTTCTACAAATCGAAACACAAGAAAATTCATTCATACTGAAATGTAGAATAGGAAAAAAATGGAAAATAGAAATCACAAACCTTGAGAGCATTTACTAAACCCGCCCAATCCTATGCACTAAACGCTGCAGATATAATTTTTTAAATAAATAAATAAATAATTGTACAATTAATCATAAAACGACATGCGCAAACACGAGCGCACAAGTGCTGGAAAACAGTCTCTGATACACGGTAAGAAGATGAGAAACAGGGCAACGTGTCGGAGATGGAAAATGGATACGAGCAGGCAGTCTCCTCTCTTGTAAGATTCTACGATGAAAATAAATGAGTATCGCCAGAAAAAGAAAGGAATCATCATGAATAATCTCTGCAACCAACCTCAGATTCCCTAAAATAATAGAGAGCACCAACTCGTACTAAAGAAATCGACAGCGGCGAGAATTGTAAACTGCCCTAGGCAATGAAAAAGGTGGCGATAACACATCTGAGATGGTCTCACACCAGCATAAAGAAGTGCACCATTGCTACCCTTAGACGGTGGTGGCTAATTGAAGATCTCCGGCGGCTGATTAGACAATAGAGTCCACAATAGAATAGAGAAGAAGTTGGTACGGTCGACAACATCATCCTCCATCGCCATGAAAGGGAAAGGAGCCCTAGATGGCGCTGGTTAAATCGGCAAAAGGTAATAGGCGCGAATCGGGAACTCCTTGTGAAATCCGCATCAAGACGCAGATTGGGTAGAACGGTGGGAGCCTAGCAGGGGAAGCTTATTCCATTGACGGTGGCAGCTAGGGCAAAGGGGATCGCCATTGAAAGCGGCGGCGGAAATTCGACAAAGCGAGTCTGACAGTTGGGACGCGACTGGGTGGTGTCGTTTTAGAGAGAAGGAGAGAGTAAATGTTGATTTAGTCGAGGGTAATTTTGTCTCTTTATTTACTAATTTGTGTGTATTTTCTGTTGTTCAATGTATCTGAGAGAAAATAAGCTTCAAAGTGTGTATTTGAGAGTAATAAATCTTTAAAATTTTAAATTATTTATTATCTTTTTTAATTTAAATTTAATGTATATATTAATTAATTTAATTTAAATTTTATTAATGGCTAATGAATTTATCAAACTTCTTTTGTAAGATAATTTTAATTTCCATATTTTATAATATATATTTATATAATTAATTATTTGTCAATCAATTGCTAATCTTAATCAATAAAAACTAAAATTTTGAGAATAAATATAGAGAATTATGATATTCTTTAATACTCAATTAAGTCAACAATATCTATATAAATAAACAACTAAATAAGCAAACATTTGTGTTTCATTTCGATCACTTTTAACTCTTGATGAATTTTTTTCATATGTTTACTTTATTATGTTCATTATGTATTTTTCCAAATATATTTATTTTTATCATTTTTTCTTGATTTTTTATACATTTATCTAACGACATGATTGGTATGATTGAATGAAATTATGTTGGAATGGAATGAACTTATGAATGGAATAAAGATGAAAAATGAATTATTAAAAATTAAAATTCTCATGGTATTACTTGGGAATAACTTAAGTAATGAAAAATATATTTTTTTAATTAATTCCAATATCATTGTTAATATTCTGTCATATAGTGTTAATTATTGTATTATTTATATTAAATAATAAATTATATTTTTAACGTAAGAAATATTTATTTATTTTTATTTGTTAATATTTATTTAACAATAAAAATTTTCAAATATTAAAAAAAATATATCAATTCAAAAATTCACACAAGACATATTATAATAACATATGTTCTGTGTTTTAAATTTATTACATGATACTTCATTTTATATTAAATAAGATTTATTTTTTTATTGTTTATTTCATAAATTTTAAATATTAATTGAATAATTAAATAAGATTTTAAAAAATAATTAAAATATTATTTTAATATATTTATGTATATTTGAAATAAAAGATAATATTATAAATAAAAAAATAAATGAATATACATTATTTTTATTAAAATGAAAATTTTAATTTGAATCCTATATGTATAGAATAACTAAACCCACCTAATTGGGAGGAATCATCATCCTCATATTTAAAGGAATACACATTCTTTATGAAATTGTGATTCCTATTAAAAAAAACTTATCAATCATTAAAATAGGAATACAGTATGAAATAGTGATTCCATTCCCATCTAATTCATTCATACAAATCACGCCATAAAAGTTTCCTTATGATAATGTGCATTTCTCCATCGACATGGAAATTTTAAATAATTTAACTCTCGAAATATTTCTTTTATATAAAATATTGGTTTCTTTAATTAAAATTGCATAATTTCATATTTTTTTTACGAAATTTATTTTACCGAAGTTGTTTATTTTACGTTTGTTCACTTCTAATATTTTATATAATATGTTTATTTTTTTTATTTTCTCTTTTCTTGATTCTTTTTTATTTTTCTTTTATTTCTTTCTTCTTCTTTTTCTCTATTTTTATGAAGATTTATATATTAGATACATTAAGGGTTTGTGCATTTTACTCTGAGTTCATTTTCATTTCCTTTCCAACGGTTCTAATTTAATGTATATTTATTTATTTATTTATATTTATCTTGATATATGTTGGAATTTTTTTGGATTATAGATTCTCATATTGAAGTATGTCATTCAATCCTTTTTTGGCATTGCAACTCTCACTTGCACATTCTCTTGGCGATAATAAGTGTTTTTATTATTATTATTATTATTATATATCTTAATACATTTAAAGACATTTATTTTGAGTTTTTTTCTGCTAAGATGGCATATATCTCCATCCTCCTTGATGACATGTCATCACGAGAGTATTTGGAGCATATTATATATTTAATTTATTTTTTCCTCATTTCCTTTATGAAAATTATGTTTTTATAACGTATCCTATGAATTTTTTAATTGATTCCATATTAATTTTTTTTAATTACGGAAGGTTTCTTATGTACACATTTTTAATTTCTTATTTTCATTAATTTTGTATTAATGAATTTAAATATTGTCAATCATTCTCTCCTAATTTTAATCCATTATGAACGTATTTTGATGGGATATTTATGGAATTATTATCTAATTTAATAACACCATTTAATATTGACATGTATATATAAGCAAATGTTTGTACAACATTATTTTATATGTTGTTTTTTTTTTGTCTTTTTGTTCCTTTATTTTTCTTCTTCTTCTTATTTTATAATTTTATTTTTATTTGAGGATCGATGTATAATTAGATTTTATTTATTTACTTCTCCATACATTTTCATATTCTTCTAAATGTTTTTATTTGAGTTGTGTTCATCTATTTATTCATTTATTACATATATATTGTTGTATACTATCAAAAATTTTCATGATTATGCATCCTTTTATCTAATTGTATTTTATTTAATTGGCTTAGAATTACAATGCTCACTCACAAATCTTCTTTGTGACAATTGGGAGAGTAAATATTGGAAACAATTGCTTCCTAGCTATTTGGAATAGTATTAATATCTTATATATTTACCTTAAAAATTGAAGTTGTTATATACCCGGTATATATATTTCAAATGAATAAAAACTCTCCTCTATTTAGGGTTGTAGCATAAGTAGTAAGTTACAGTGATTGTAAGTGACAAGTTTTGTATCATATAGTACTTATCTTAAATTTAAATAAATGACACTAAATTTTTGTTTTGGTCTTGTTATATATTCATATATGTTTTATAATTTTTTTTCAATTCTTTCTATGAAATGTCTTTAAAGCAAGAAATTATGAGTTTAAAAGTGTACTAAAAATTGGTCCAAATATCCAATGTTATGCTATCATTTTATTTAGGGTTAATTGCAATAAAATATATGACCTTTACTTATTTTCTCAATTTAATTACGAACTATTTTTTTATTAATAAAATACATGATCTTCTCATTTTATGTCAATTTAATCACAAACTTTTTTTTATATTGATTAAATACACAATCTTAATGTATTTTTTAAATTTAATCACGATTTTATCCTATTAAATATCTTTTTCACTATTTAATCACAATGACTTTTATTAATTAAATAAATACATTACTATGTTAAATATGAATAAAAACCAATTCACATTAAATATATTCAAATTTTAAAATATAATAATATTTAAATTATAATGCATAATATATATATATATATATATATATATAATATAAAAGATTTATAAATGCATAATAAATGACTCTCACCCCATTTTTATCTATAACAAATTTATTTAATTTTTTTAAAAAAAATTCATATGTAATTTTTATTAGTCGCACCATTTTTTCTTTCATCGAAAACATACATAATAATTATCACTCATTTTCTTGTTGGAATTTTTTTTTTTATAAATTTTAGAATTTAATATGCATACATTTTATTTCAAAATTTTTAATATATTATTTTTTATTAATCAAGATAGTCATATATTTTATTAATAGAAGAGTTTGTAATTAAATTATAGAACACAAAAGAATATGTACTTAATTTGAAAAGAACAAATATTAAAATTCGTGATTAAATTGAGATAATACAAAAGGTTGTGTATTTAATTGATAAAAATAAATATTTATGATTAAATTGATAAATTAAAAGAAGGTCATGTATTTTTTATTAAAAAAATAGTTCGTAATTAAATTAAAAAAATGAGAAAATTGTGTATATTTTAGTGCAATTAACCCTCTTATTTAATACCATTAATGTATGTAAGAAGTTTGAATTTTAATATGACTAAATTGTTATTATGTTGCCCCGTAGCTTATCCAAGTTTAAAAGCGAATCATACATTATTTTATTAAAAAATATTAGGGAGAAGTGTAAATCCACGAAAATAATAGAGCGATAGAATCAATCAGCTATGCTCTTCTCTGTCCACTCTCTTGAAGAAGAACTCAAAGGGCGGTTTAATTCACGGCAAATGGCAGTGACACAGAGAAGTGAAGCAGACGCTGCCGAGGCCGTGGCGGCAAATTCTTCATCATCTCTGCAATTCGGCGCTGCAGAAGCGCTTGAACACGTCCGGAAACTGACGGACGTCGGTGCTATGACCCGTCTCCTCCATGAATGCATCGCTTACCAACGAGCCCTAGATCTCGACCTCGAAACCTTGCTTTCCCAGCGTTCCGATTTAGATCGCCAACTCTCGAATCTCCAGAAATCTGCCGATGTTTTGGAGATTGTCAAGGCTGAATCCTCCGGCATGCTCTCCAATGTCACCTCCACCTCCTCCCTCGCCGATCAGGTTTCCGCCAAGGTCCGCCACCTCGATCTCGCTCAATCGCGCGTCCAAGACACGCTTCTCCGTATTGATGCAATCGTCGATAGATCCAATTGCCTCGATGGCGTTTACAAATCTCTTCAATCCGAGGATTTCGAGTCAGCCGCATCGTACATCCAAACTTTCCTGCAAATCGACTCCACGTTCAAGGACTCATCTGCCGCCGATCAGCGTGAGCAGCTTCTCTCCTCGAAGAAGCAATTGGAAAGCATTGTCAAGAAGAGGCTCTCTGCAGCGGTGGATCAGCGGGATCACCCGACCATTCTCCGATTCATCAAGCTATTCAAGCCTCTAGACCTTGAAGAGGAAGGGTTACAAGTTTATGTAAGTTACTTGAAAAAGGTCATCTCCACTAGATCGAGATTGGAGTTTGAGCAATTGGTGGAACTCATGGAACAAACAAATAATACTAGCCAGGTGAATTTCGTTGCTTGTCTGACAAATTTATTTAAGGACATTGTTATGGCTATTGAGGAAAATGATGAGATTTTAAGGGATCTGTGTGCTGAGGATGGCATTGTTTATGCCATTTGCGAGCTTCAGGAAGAATGTGATTCACGGGGTTCTAATATCTTGAAAAAATTCATGGAGTACCGAAAACTTTCAAAATTGACTTCGGAGATCAATTCATACCAGAGCAACTTGCTATCAGTACGGGCAGAGGGTCCTGATCCCAGAGAAATTGAGCTTTATCTAGAAGAGATACTTTCACTGACGCAGTTGGGTGAAGATTACACGGAATATATGTTGTCCAAAATTAGGAGTTTGACCTCTGTAGATCCTGATTTAGGCCCCCAAGCCACAAAGGCTTTTAGGAGTGGGAATTTCAGCAAAGTTTCCCAGGACACTACTGGATATTATGTCATTCTGGAAGGTTTCTTTATGGTGGAGAACGTGAGAAAAGCCATCCAGATTGACGAGCATGTGCCTGATAGCCTCACCACGTCCATGGTGGATGATGTGTTTTACGTGTTGCAGAGTTGCTGCCGTAGGGCGATTTCTACTTCCAACATTAGCTCGGTTATTGCAGTGCTCAGCAGTGCTGTGAGTTTGTTGGGGGGTGAATATAGCGAGGCATTGCAGCAGAAGATGAGGGAGCCCAATCTTGGAGCAAAATTATTTTTGGGTGGTGTCGGGGTACAGAAGACTGGCACAGAGATTGCTGCTGCCTTAAACAACTTGGATGTCAGTAGTGAGTATGTCTTGAAGCTTCGCCATGAGATTGAAGAACAGTGTGTTGAGGTATGCAGGTTTTTATATGTTTTAAAGTAGTACTATATCTGTGATTCTTGTAATTTTAAAGTGCTTGTGCCTTAATTTTTTTATTCTAAGTGCTAAGTTCAATCTGAAGTTCTTTGAAATGACAAAAGAAATGTAGCAATCAGTGACAACAGTACTTGGTTTGAAATGGATTCCAGTCTCTCAGAGGAATGATAATGGTCTTGACTTTGATGTTACAATGTTCAAGCTTGAAAATAAGATTTTGCACTCCTGTAATGTGTGTTTCTCCCATTTAAGACATCTGCTAAGTTCTTCTTCAGTGATCGTATCTTTGACTTTGAGGATATGGTAAAACATTTATCTTTTAAATTGCTTCGTTCACATGTCAATGTTTATATTGGTGTTCAAATTAATTTTCTGCCATCTTGGCATGCAATATATTATGCCTTTTCGCAATATTGGATGACCTCATTCAAGAAAGGCAAAAAGCTCCATGTTCGTATTATATCTCCTCTACTTGTGTTTCCTCTGGGCTTAAATCAGATTCTGACTCTCTTTATTTGCATTAGGCATTTCCTTCGCCAACTGATAGAGAGAGGGTTAAATCTTGCTTATCTGAACTGAATGAAATGAGCAGCAGTTTTAAGAAGGCTCTAAATGTTGGAATGGAGCAGCTCGTGGCCACTGTGACACCCCGGATTCGACCCGTTTTAGATAGTGTGGCAACTATTAGCTATGAGCTTTCTGAAGCAGAATATGCGGATAACGAATTGAATGACCCATGGGTGCAAAGGCTTCTCCATGCTGTTGAAGTCAATGTTGCATGGCTTCAGCCAGTGATGACAGCCACCAATTATGACACGTTTGTGCATCTTGTGATTGACTTCATTGTGAAAAGGCTTGAAGTGATCATGATGCAGAAAAGATTCAGCCAACTGGGTGGTCTTCAGCTTGATAGAGATGCGAGGATGCTCGTTAGTCATTTCTCCAGTATGACTCAGAGAACTGTTAGAGACAAATTCTCTCGTCTGACCCAGATGGCTACTATCCTTAACTTGGAGAAAGTCTCTGAAATTTTGGATTTTTGGGGTGAGAACTCGGGTCCCATGACTTGGAGATTAACTCCTGCAGAAGTTAGAAGGATATTGGGTCTCAGAGTGGATTTTAAACCCGAGGCAATAGCTGCTCTTAAGTTGTAGACTTTTTTATACTTGTTCATCGTTTATCATTGATCTATTGGTGTTCTATGCCATTTCCTTTGGTTTTCTTTTATGTTAAATCTATTTTTTCCTTTCATCTTGCTAGTTGTTTACTGTCGTTTCATGTATAACTAGTTGTTTAAAGCTAGAGTGGCCAGTTTCCTATAGGTTGCCGGTAAATTTATTTTAAGTTATTCATTTGTGTTCTTCTTTGACTTTGACTTGGATGAAACCAAAAATTTCCCGCTATCAACTTCTAAAAAATTGCACAACCCTTACCATGTACCTGTGTACTTAATTAAACTTAAGGAAATCTGAACAAGTTTTGTATTGTGTGTTGCTCTGTTTTCTGTTTTCTCTAATTTATGGCTGCATTTTGTCTTCGGAGTCATGAATCGCTGGAGTCAGGTGTTAATTCAACATAGGTTTATTTTCCTCAGTACACTTGTATTTTGAACTGCTTTCATTCTTGACTCCTCAACTCTTGCTGATGTCTCTGGTTATACAAAAAATTGCGCAACTCTTATCATGTTCTTCTCCTCGGTGTCGCTGCAATTGGCTGTCTGTCATCACCATATTCTTCGCATGCCTCCGTAAGTTTCTCAGTTTAAAGCGATTCTTATTTGTTGCATATTTGTTTCTGAAAATTTTTTCCTCTGTTACAGATGTGTGTTACTTTTTAGGTTCTTCTTACAGTTTTCATATTCAATTCGGAATTCATGTGAGTGGGATCTCGTGGACAACTGATTTATCAATATATTTAATCCTTATTTCCGGATTACAATATTCATAACTCATCTCATGCTTAGCTTCAATATATATGCTGTCAAATGTAAATTTTAACCATGAACGCAAGTTTTAGAAGATTCAGAACATGAATTGTACTCAATTCAATATATATGTTGTTCACTCTTTGTATTAAACTCGTTTATTTGATCTAGCTAATACAAAAAACAATTGGCTTCAGTGCCATCTTTTTTTCTCAAGCATTTCTCATTACCTTGTGGTATGATGTAGCTTCAAGAAACACTCAACCGATAGTTCCAGCATGCCTTTGATAATTTTATTTAGGCTTAATGTTGGTCTGAGTTTCAAGTATCTGTATTGTTTTTAACTTGTGATAGGATACTATATATTTTTAGAATTAATACATGTTGGAACTGGCGATTTGGGCCTACATGGTAAAAAGTAAACTAACCAAAAAAGTGTCCTTGATATGTAGTAGATCTCTATTAGAATCTTTTATGATGTTTCTTTTTTGTTTCCATCATCCCTTCCTGGTTTTGTTGAATAATCAGATTGTCACTTTCTATAAGAAGCTGTGAAAGAAATTTAATCTACTTGATATGAGATTGCTGAATTACTTAGCACATTTTCGTATTTTGAAGGCATGTAATCCCATTTATCATAATATTGGAGTAAATATGTTTCTATGATTGTCATAATTTAGCCATTTTTGGTCTTTTTTTATATCATCTTTTCTTTAATCTTTAATTCTACACTTGAATAAGGGCATAAAGGATTGATGTTGTCGCTTGTCAGAAATCTAGATGTTTATGATTTTTTTTTTAAAATTCTATTTTGGGCCATGAAAAGAAAAGATGGCTTGTCAGAGGTTCAGTTGGGTCAGACTCGTGTATTGGGGGGTTGTAACATGTCAGCTGGTGCAGCCTTATCAAGAATGTCCCAATGATTGACCTCTTGCAATTTTACTGAGTTTTCTCCCATGGCCGATCCTTCCTTTGACATGTCGTCCAAGGGAATTTGCTGTGGAGCTGGGATGCATATTTGATCGTGGACTAAGGTAATGCTATGAATTTGTCCTGTTTTGTTCATGTAAAATTACCTTTTGCTTGTCGAAACTAATGTGCAAACATTATCTGCTTTGTTGAAATTATGGAGTAAATTGTGATTGGACTTCCTACAATCCATTAAATTATTCCATAGTTAGAAAGTAGCATAGACTGAGATTGCTCACATGCTCACTACTGAATAACCTGTATTGCTATCCAGGGAAAGCTGGGATGGGTATATAGAATCGCTCTGTGTTGTTTCTGGGATATGGGTGTGGTCAGTTCGTATAGATCTTCATGTTGCAGGCGGTAAGCTATGCCGTTACACCTTTGGTAAGCTATTCCTCTGCTGCCTATTTTGCACAATTTTATTTGAATCCCTCTTTGCTTGAGGATATAAATCTTGTTATACTGCCAACATTGCAGCATTGGCTGCTATCTTGACATTAAGAAGGCCGGAATGCACATTGGCTGGATAAGATGGCCAGAAAGCTATTTTACCACCCTTGAAAAGTTTGTTATTTTCCTTGTATGGATGATTTTTTATATGTATATTTTGATTTAATTGATCTAGATTTTCATCACTAGCTGTTATAAAGCGATTCCTTCCCTATTAAGAATTGTTTTTGCTGTGGATTGGGCATGCACTGTATATACTTGGGTGTTTTTTAGTTATAAGGAATTAGAGTTAAATTGTTTGTTTGATTTGGTGAGGAATGGAATCACATCTTACTTTTGAGGAATGGGCCATTCCTCCTGTAAATGTGAGAGCAATAAAACCTATAAAAGATGTTGGAAGACAGCAATAAGCCCTCAATGCATGCTTTTAAATTGCATTGCCAATACTTGGGTTTTTTGGAAGGTGCTAAATACTCTCAGCTGTTGTACTTGAATTCATATATGGGCTTGAATTTTTATTTTAAGGGAACCGTTACCATTGAGATTTTACACCCTCTCCCCCTGCAGCAGTGACTATTGCTTTTATTGGTGAAAGCAACTATTGATTGGAATCTTTTCTTGCTCATTACCACCTCATCCTTTGTTGAGTCATCATTACTTAAATTTGTAACGTGCTTGTAGGTTCTTGACCCATCACGCTTTGAAGAACTGTTATGGAACCAAAATCGATTGCTATCTTGAACAAAAATGATGGTTTGTTTTATTTACTGACATAGTGTAACACTACATGCAATTATGTCTGCAATTACACATGCGATTGTGTATTAATTACTCTCTTTGTCTCATAAAATTTTTCATATTTTTCTCATTTTATTTGTCCCATAAAATCTTTCACACTAAAAAAATAGAAACATCACTTTATTTAATAACATTAAAAATTATTTTAATTTCTAATTTGCCACTCATTTTTTACACACATATCATTACTTTATACTTTTTTTTTTAGGCGCTGTTTACTTCTAACACTACCTTGGTTGAGGTTAACCTCTCATATCCTTAACCCCTGGCTTGTTTACTATAAGGGTTAGAAATGTATTTATTTTACTAAATTACCCTTTTCTTCATCATCCCCCTCTCTCGCTCTCTCGTGTTCTAGAAAGGTCGTCTCCAGACCCATCTGCCTACTTTGAAGCATGGCTCCAGAACCACATCATATAATTAGTCAAATCTCCCCCTCCCTAACTTTTTCTTCTGTAAAGTGTAAAACTTATGTATTGTAGATCAGCAAAAATCCATTTCTTCTTCAAATGTTCAGATCCCAACATTCCGTTCTTCTTCAAATTATCAGATCAACATTCTGTGAACTTACTGTATAGGCTTCTTCTTCTTCTTCAATTTATCAATCCCCATCTGGGTTTGTGAGTGATAGAGAGATAAAGAGAGACGAGGGTGGAGGAGAAGTTCTAAAGTGCATCCACACATTTTCTTCCTCGATTTGCAGTACAAACCGGAAAGTGGGACCGCGTCGGAAAGAAACATAGAAATCAACTGGTCGAGGCCGGAATCCACGAAAGCAGCATTCCGTTGACGAAATTTTACAAAGGGTTATGCTTTAGACTTACAGCCAGAATCCATAATTCAGAGTAGTCATTGCATCTCTCCGGCAAGATGAAAGAGGAACCATCTCTCTCGTTTTTACCAAATTTCAGGGGCAAAATAATAATTACCTCCAATAAACCCGAGGGCTACGTTTTATCCGCCCAATTTGGGCGGTCAATTAATCCCAAGCTACAGTGTAAATAACACCGGTCCGATAAGGACCCGGTTGTTATCCGTTGGGCTAAACCTGCAATGTAAACACCCCTTGAACACTCTCTAACTAAGGTTGGGTAAGGGTTATCCCTTAATATCCCCAAATGTAAACGGCGCCTTATTATTTAAAAATATTATAATATCCTTCAAAGTCAATAAAGTTGATCAAAAAATGTAATTTTTTTTAAACAACATGGAATAATAAATCTGAAAAGTATTATGGAACAGAAGGAGTATATACTATAATGAAGAGGGACAAAAATGTAAAAGAGTACTTATTTTAAAAGAAAAAAAAATGGTTGAGTGACAATTTTTTAAAATTAATTATTTGGAATATTTATTGAGAATCCCACATATTTTTACCCACTTTCCATTTTGGGGTGTCTCACGTATTTTTACTCATTCTATTTTTGTTAAAAATACATAATATTTATTACCTACTTTTTACAATCTCAACAACTTTAATTACTTTTTTACACTTTATTCATCATTCCCAATAACTTTATTCACTTTTTCTTTTTAGATTACTAATTTATCTCTACTTTCTCTTACATTATATATTAAAAAAATAAAACGTCTTAATCTCCGTGCCCGTACAAACGGGTATAAATACCCGGGACGGAGGGAGTATAACATTAAGAATTAATAATAAACTCTAGGAAGTAAAATATATTTTTAAAAAATAAATTAAATGAAAAAAAAATACTACATATAAAAATAAAAACTTATAAATGGAGTACCACAGTTCTACTATTTAATTTCGGTACTCTCTCAGTCCTAGATAAAGGTCTCCATGTAATAATTGTATTAAGAGTGAATGGTGGTACTCTCTCCGTCCCAGGTAAAGGTCTCCATGTGGATAATTGTATTAAGAGTGAATGGTGGATCATATGTAGAGTTTTTTTTCTAAAAGAGGAAGGTCTCCATGTGGATGGGTAGTAGTATTAGGAGTGACTGGTGGGTGTGAAATTTTTTTACTAAAGTATAAGCAAAGTCTTTTTACTAAAAGAGGAAATGGAAGAGGAAAATTGAGACTTTTGAGTAGGATGCTCAATATATAGGAGTGTAAACGGGTAGGATATGTTACGAGTACGCCAAATCTATACCCTACCCTGTAACCTATTTCCTTCAGCCGCCCTACCCTATTACCCTCAAATATATCATCGGGTAGGATACAGGTAATATCTATCGGATAATAGATAATCTATGGATAAACGGTTATCCAAATATTTTAAAATGGCCACCCTAGTTGTCTTTACTCTTCCCATTTATCCCTATGATGCCGACACCTCTCTTTATCTTATCCGCCTCAAATAAATACAAATGTCCAACATATAAATAAATCATCACTCTCAACCACACAAGAATCATGAATCAGATTACAAAATAAGACTTCAAGTTATACAAACATCATTAAAATACCCAAGTAGCACAATTAAAACTCATCAAACTAATCTAACAATGTTTAATAAAATAAAATGAATTACTTAGTTTAAGATGTTAAATTATGTTGTACAATGTAGTGTACTAGAGAGCTATCGATCTTGAGAGATCAGGGGAGTGTATCGCGGACCCTTAGTTTAGTTACCACCGCCAAACAATCTATCATCCAGCGGTGAACAACCAATTCAAGTTGCGTTGATTATTCAATGAGTTGGTACTCTATACAGATGCCAACGATTATTGGTGGGCAGCAGTACTTACTAAGTCCACACCAGTGCACGTCCGCCAGAAGCTAATCCAGTGCTTGTTGAGTACAATTCCATGCCGCCGGACCGGTACTTTGTGCTAAACTGACTGAAGGGTTTTTGCCCAGTCCCGTGACATCTAAGTTGACTGGTCGGGTGGAGGTTCTGTAGCGCGTCATGAGCACCGAGCTAAGGGGCGGTTGAGCAACTCAAGTGAGCCAGGCTTTTAGAGATGAGGCCTTTTGGCAAAGCCAAGTCCATATATATATATATAAAGTATGCGGGTAAACGAGTAGGGTAATCGGGTAGGGTAGATGGGTACTTTATAAAAACCATACCCTACCCCTAACCTTAACATTTTAAAAGGATACATGTACTACCCTACTCGATACTCGATTATGCTCTACCCTACCCTTGCCTGATAGAGTATTATCCACCGGGTACCCGAACCCACGAGTAAAATTGACAGTCTTATCAATATATAATAAAATGAAGATTTTCCTATGACATGGAGGCAGTGATTTTAAAAACCATTTAAATTTGAAAATCAAATTTAATTTTAAAAACTACTCCCAATAAATTTGAGTTCGTTTAAGAAGAACTACTGACAGCAAATATGTTGCTCTTAACATATACTAGTCAACGTCAACTGAACATGTTGTACAATTACTCTGCTAAAATTAAACTCCACAAGCAAGCCAAGAAATCAGCCTCTCCCAATGGCTGAACATGTTGTACAATGCGTCATACGGATTCTTAGTGAATTGCTGTTACACGATGGCAAAAACTCACCCGAATTGCGAGGTCGAATCGAAGTAATCCAGATGAAGCTGCGACAACTGAAATCCATCTTAGAGATCGCAGACGCCAGGCAAGAAATCGACGAAGCAATCCGCAATTGGATCGGCGAAACCCGCGAAGTAGCCTACGATATCGAAGATCTTCTCCTCATGTCAATCTCTTCACTCAAGGACGGAAGCAGCTGGAGAAGATACACTAATCTGTTCAAAGAACCCCCAAATCTCGAGCCAAAGGTCCACCTAATCGAAGCCAAGGTCTCCGCTCTCGAATCAGACCTTAGGGTTCGCAACATCAAGCCACGCCACAGGGGAAGCCCTAATCCAATTTTGCGAAGACGGCTGCAGCAACGAAGAACGTATTCTCATCGCGTGGAGGAGGATTTCGTAGGGTTAGAACACGATGTCGACCAATTGGTGGCCAAATTGGTTGATGAATTTAGGGTTTTGGCGATTACTGGAATGGGTGGGATAGGAAAAACCACCATAGCTAATAAGATTTACCATCACGACGATGTCAGAGCTCATTTCCATGCTTTTGCTTGGGTCTGTGTTTCGCAACAATGGCAGGCAGAGGATGTTCTGCAGAGGATACTCAACAAGCTCGAGCCGGAGAAGAAGAAGGAAGTGAGCAGTATGAAGGTGGAGGAGCTTGTGGAGGAGATTTTCCAAGTTCAGATCAGAAAACGGTGTCTGATTGTGCTGGATGATGTTTGGGAGATGGATATTTGGGATATTCTACGCCCTGCCTTCCCTAACAGACAAGTCAATATGAAAGTGATACTCACCACTCGCAATCAAGAAATTGCTCGTTACATTGGGATGGATGTTGCCTGTTTTCACTATGAGCAGAGGCATTTGGATGAATCCGAAAGCTGGGAACTTCTCAAGAAGAAACTCAGTCGCACCCTAACACTTGCAGGTAAATTCACCATTATTTCCGTTCATTATTAGCCTTCTCTCAATTTAGAAAAATTAACTAAATTCAGAATTATTCCATCTGTATAGGAATATAGATATGTTTTTCCGCCAAACTGGTTATGAAATTTTTTCCATTTTAACATCATTAGAGTTTAATAAAGGGCCGACAGATATATTAACTATCCATTCAGGTCTGAGTTTTTTTTTTTAATCAATTCGATCTCGACAGATGTTAAACTATGGATTCAAGGCCTCATTGTTCAAAATAATTTACACAATTATTTAAGGATTTTCATAATGCATTATTATTAAATTGGCATGTTAATTATGGTTATCGTTAAATTGACGTGTTTACAATGCTAATTTTTATGGTTATCGTTAAATAATTTTATGATTTCACGTCTTAAACTAATAGTTTTACATCTTTTAAGATTAAATGATAGAAAAAATGTTGAAGCCTTGATTGTTAACCTATTTTTAGATTCTGAAAAAAACTCCATTAATCAATTATTCAGAGTATTAGAAGTATAAGTGCCTCTTTTATTTAGGGTGGCAATGTTTGCTACTTTGCTCCCAACCTTATGTTTTATATATGCTCACTTGTTCTTTTAACTAGTTAATTTTCTATTTTTTTTCCTCTTAAAATATTAATACAACATGGTTTAAAAATAAAAAAAATCACAAGAAAAAGAGATCTCTTTTGAAAATTATAATGACTTTCTTATAAACCTTTGTTATTTAGAATGTAAATTTATAATTATTTACTGATTTTCCAGTGATACTTCAATCTTGTAGGAATTTCTCTTGATACGTCTCATGATGTGGGTAGATGTGTAGAAGAACAAGAATACAGTTCTGGGTTCGAGGATGAAGATGCATTATCACGTGCAGAAAGCTTCCACTCTTGCTTCAGTGATGAGGAAGAGGATGAGCCGATAGCTCGGGTTCACAGTACAAGTTCTGGAGACTCCATTCAAGGTATGAGAATTGGAATGTACGTGTTATCAACATGCTATGAATGAGTATACATTTTATGCTGTAAGCTAAAGATTTAAAAAAAAAAAAAAACCAAAACTAAAGATTTTGATCAAATTTTATCTCCAATTAGGGGAAAATATAGCCTAATTCAGAGCATACAAAATTTTTCATGATTATGTACCTTGTAATACTACAGAGTACGTGGATTCGATATGTTCTTCAGTTTGGTTCACCAAAAATTGGAAATACCACCTCAATGCAATAATCTCAAGCTATACTTTAATTTCAAAATTATCATCTTCACCAACATACTTTACACTTTATTTAATATATCTAAAAAAACTACATTACCTCCAAAGAGTGAATAAAGTCGGTCACTAAATAATTTTTCTTAGTATATGTGGTACGTTAATGGTGCAATTTGTTTCGGGAAGGGGTATTGGACTTTTCAGATTGTCATCCTTTGACATTCACATACCTTTAATGACACATGACTTGGCTTAATAAGAGCATCTCCAATACACTTTTCAATCTTTAAGAACTTATTCTGTAAACTGGGGAGCATATTTTACTTAAAGAATTATACAAGTTTCAACTCAGTCTTTATATTTGACTCTTTTATTTCTTTTCTTATGTAGTGTGTGTGTATATATATATATATATTTTTTTTTTTAGTTTTTACACTTCTTTTTTCCAATAGCAGTTCTTTCATAATTATTAATTGGAATACAGATTTTTTTTACTCTCCATTTCATTTACTTCCCAAAAATGGGGCATTGGAAATAATAACTTGTTTAATGCATTTATTTATAATTAAATAGTTAGTTTTAGCTCTTCAAGTTTAAAGAATGAAACTCATTATTTACATTATATGACGAAGAGTTTGTTGCGATATTTTCGTGGATGATCAATAATTGAGCATGAATATTAAAGGTTAATTAGTCTTTGTACTAGGGGATTAAACATGATAAAGGTACATTTTAGAGCATGGAAATTTTTGCCAATTAATTCATGAATAATGAAAAAGTTATATAGAAACTTGAATTAAAATTAATAAAAAATAACTAATGAAACTGTGGATAAATTCATATAGATTATCCCATCTGAATTTATTCTAGAGAATAAAAGCGGGCTCCTGGTAACAAGGTCTGATAAACAATCTTATTGCTAACATTCAAAATATAAAAGGATTTGATATTATACTTTTGAACTCTTTAGCTAATCCATTAGTCCAAACACAGCCTAATTGAGGACCATTATCTCTTTTTCTAGTATTTGTATAGTTCTTCATATCACCTTGTCTTACGTTGTAATTTAGACCTCACATTCTTAAGTTCTAACTTCCTGATTTATTATTAGTCATAAAAATAAATGCTGATATGGCTATGGGGGAAATACATGCATATAACGATCGATCAAAAGAGAAGTGGTCCGGTAATTGGCACTTCAATGAGCTGATGCCCTTTGTGGCCTTATTGTCATATTTATATTCAAGAAATGATATATTGCACAAATTTTCCATATTAATATAATATCTTCTTCACTTATCTCTTGACCCTAATGCATATGATTTATGTCTTTTTTATGTATAGTTTTCTTGTCTTTTTCTAATTAATACCTACCAATTGAGTAATTGACACAATCATTACAATTTATCACAAAATATTTCTCACTGGATATAAGTTATTGAGTTTGAAAGTGATGCACTTTTTAAGAAGAAACTAGGCCAGGAAAATAACAATTGGCTGTGAACTGGTATGCCCTTAATTTTTTACTGTAACAACTATTACTGTAACTATAAGTTTTTGATATTGTAATGCACATGGAAAAATGAGAAAACTAGCATTAACTTAAAAAAAAAAAATCATAGGTACAATAGTTGATTCTGCCGATGTTAAGAATAGAGAAAACAATAAACAACATATTAGTTAGGTACTCAACTTGATTAGTACGATTGAAATCAATTTATACGTAGTGTGATCTTACTTCAGAAGTAGTTCTCTAAGATAAGACTCTTAATTTCTCTAAAATAAATAATGTTTGAGCTCTAAGTCCTTTATGTCAAACTACATCAGATACATCTGCAGTTTGTTTCTTTTTCTCTGTTCATTTTTCTTTATCAACTCCAGATGATCAGAGAAATCAAAGGGATATGGAGAAACTAGGAAGGGAGATGGTTGCACAGTGTGGAGGATTGCCATTAGCAATAATTGTGCTCGGAGGACTATTGATGACAAAGTCTACCATTAGTGAGTGGAGAACAGTGCATCAGAATTTCAATACGTACTTAAGGAGAGGGCGAAGTTATCGGGAGAATGGAAGAGTTCATGAGGTGCTAGCTCTGAGTTATCATGACCTACCTTATCAGCTCAAGCCATGTTTTCTGCATTTGGGAAACTTCCCTGAGGATTCTAAAATACCCACTCGGAAGTTATATCAGTTATGGGCTGCTGAAGGTTTCATATCACAGGAATTCTGTCAAGCTGAGGATGAGGAATCAGTGGTGGACTTAGCAGAACGTTACTTAGGAGAACTTGTGCAAAGGTGCATGGTTCAAGTTAGAGTTAATGAAGCAACTGGTAGGTTCAAGTCTTGTCGACTTCACGATCTTACGAGAGAACTGTGCATTGTAAAGGGTAAGGAAGAAAATTTCTTGAGAAAGGTTCCCATGCGTTATGAACCTGAATTAATGAATACTCCTTCTCCTTCGTCTATGTCGACATCAATCACCAACACGCGCAGACTTTCCATTGCTGTTGATTATGATTTCGACAGTTATTTCCCTCCCAAAAAGGAGAACTCGGACCATGTTAGGAAGGAGAACCTAGAGCATGTTAGATCTGCATTGTTTTTTTCTAGGCTTGGCGAAAGAAAAAATCTGCATTCTGCATTGGAGTATGTCTGCAATGAGTTCAAACTTTTAAGAGCATTGGACCTTGAAAGGTTCGATTTCGGGGAAAAACTTTCTAAAGGAATTGGAAATTTGAGTTGCCTCAGATACCTGAGCTTAAGAGGGTCACAGCTCTATAAATTGCCATCATCCATTGGCAATTTGAAGTATTTACAGACACTTGATCTGAGGGTTCCTTTTCTTGTGTGTTTGACCATTCCTAACGTGATATGGAAAATGATAAATTTGAAGCATTTGTATCTCCCTCCATCTCACAAGAGTAAAAATGGTAAGCTGCAGCTAAATAGCTTGAGCAAGTTGGAAATTTTGAGAAATTTCGATACCCGAGTTTCAGATTACAGAGACATTACCAAGTTGAGTAAGCTTCAGAAAATTGGAGCAATCTTGAGTTTGGAACTAGAGAATCTAGCAGCATTGATTCATTGTCTCAAGGAGGAGCACAAACACATTGGCGACTCTTCTATCCGTATCCGCTATGATTTCCAGTCAGAGAAAGACGAGAGTGTTTTAAGTGAGCTAGTGGGGATTGCGCATCTTCATAAATTGGATATGATTGGTGTCATAAATAAGCTGCCAGAGCATTACCATTTTGCTCCAAGCCTAACAAAATTAACTTTGAGGAGCAGCAGACTTAAGGAAGATCCTATGACTACTCTGGAGAAACTCCATCATCTGCATACTTTAATACTACGTAAAAATGCATTCGAAGGGACCACAATTTGCTGTTCTGCTCACGGTTTCCCCCGTCTCACTATTCTAGAATTCCAGGGGCTGACTAGCTTAGAGCACTGGAGAATCGAGGAAGGAGCCATGCCTAATCTATACTCTCTAAAGATAGACGAATGCATTAACTTGAGGATGGTTCCCCAAGGAATCCAATTTATTGCTTCACTAAGGGAGTTGGTGATAGTCAACATGCCTGATGCCTTCAAGTGCAGGGTTCAGAAGGTGCAGGACGGTGGGGGAGAGGACATCGACATAGTCGGACACATTGCATCCATCACAATTGCTGAGACCAACAAATCCTACATGAAAAAGCTGGAGACAAAACTATCAGGTAACACTATTTCATCCCTGCTGCAAACACACTGTCTAGTTCTTTCTTTGCCATTATCATGTGTCATTTCTTGGGCCACGTGATTGGATGAGTGACTGTAGGAGAAACGAGAAAATCTAAACTATAAAAGAAAGTTCAATGCCAAGTGTTCGGATTAGATTCATTCTCCTTTTCACGTCATCATACAATTAGTTTGCCATTATCATGTGTCATTTCTTGGGTCACGTGATTGGATGAATGAATGTAGGAGAAACGAGAAAATCTAAACTATATAAGAAAATACAATGCCAAGTGTTCGGATTAGACTCATTCTCCTTTTCACGTCATTCATACAATTAGTGACACAAAAGACGACACATATTGGAAATCCCCTGTGCTCTATTTTGCATCGTCTCATATTTGCTTCGTCTGCAGGAAATTCTTATTCTGGAGTTTTTAAAAGTTTTTCACCACTACTAGTACCCAAGGATTGGGAGAAAGCTTGATAACCTTCGGGCAACTTAGACTTCAGGCATTCTAATGCAGAGCTGCTCATCAGATGAACCACAATCAAAATTTCTCAGATTCAACTGTCTTTTCTTACACTTTACAATACTATGTGTCATATATTTATAATTTTTTGTAAAAAGGACAACTGGAAACATAGTCTTTGTACAGAAATTTATCTGTAAAGTAGTTTACTGAAAGTGTTATTGTCAATAGAAGTTTCATAATTACAATTGTTAGAATTTAGACATATGCATAAGAGATGAAATTTGCAGAGAGCTACTTCTTTTCTTCACATTAGATAATTTATACACACACAAATTCAAAAGGGAGAAAAGGTGGAGCAGGTAGATACACCATACTTGCAACATGCTTACACCATACTTCAATATTATAATATTTCCTAGACTTAGGATGACGACAAAATATTTCAAATTTTGACTAACATAATATATCATAAAGTATCTTAGACAAATCTTAATTTCTAACCACAATAGACAATGTAATACTTAGTTGTTTATCTAATTATTTCCAAACACATGATGAATTTTATAGCATCCACATTGATAGTAGTTTTAAACTCACTCTCTCACCACAATCTTATTTTACACACTTTTTTATTAAAATAAACTATCACCTCCATTAATATTTCAGTTTAAACTGAAAGTTAAAGGACACATTTTTTACTCGTTTTGTACTCTCTCTGTCCCGGCAAAAATATTCATTTCCTTTTTTACGCAGATTAAGAAATATTATTATTTTATATGTAATTGGTGGTTATATTAGTAGTAAGTGGTGGACCATATACGAGATCCTTTTACTAAAATAGGCAAATAGAGATATTTGAATGAGACACTCAATATAATAAAATGAAGACTTTTCGGTAGAACGGAGAGAGTTTTTAAATCATGAATTTAAATTAAAAAGGACATATAAATCGTGTTCACTGCAGTGAACTTGGTTTAAGTAGGTGGGACTGTGCGTTTAAACTCGTCAATCCACTTTGGTTTGAGTTGCATAATTTCTAAGAGAAATATTGTTCAATTGAACGATGTATAAGAAGTGACAATATATTATTAAAAAAAATGATGTGAAGAGTGAAAATAATCCAATTGAACTACTTCATGAATTATAATTCTCCGTCCACCCAAAGTTCCAATTTTATCATTTTAGGTGTTCACTCCAAATATATTCATTTCATCTTTTAGTAAAAGAAACTCATATATGTATATCCCTCACTACTAATATAAATACTTACTACAAATAAAATAATAATATTCCCTAATCTGCGTAAAAAAAACCACATTTAGAATGGATAGAGGGAGTATCTGTGGAATGGATGGAGATAGTATATAAATGAAAAATGATACTACTAACATACTTAAAGTACTCCCTCCGTCCCTCGTTAAAAGGATCTTTTGATTTTTGACACGTGGATTAAGAAACATTATTATTTAGTGTGTAATCTGCATAAAAAAACCACATTTAGAATGGATAGAGGGGGTATCTCTGGAATGGATGGAGATAGTATATAAATGAAAAATGATACTACTAACATACTTAAAGTACTCCCTTCGTCCCTTGTTAAAAGGGTCTTTTGATTTTTGGCACATAGATTAAGAAACATTATTATTTAATGTGTAATTGATAGTTGTATTAGTGGGAGTGTGAGTCCCTATTAGTGGGCGTGTGTGGGTCCCATGTGTGTAAAAAAAAGGAAAGATGACTCTTTGGGTGGGACGCCCAAAATGGAAAAAAGATCATCTTTAAATGGGATGGATGGAGTAATAATTAATTACTCCCTCCATCTCACCGAAAAATCTCCATTTTACTATATTAGACGTCTAATTCAAAGGTTCCCATTTTCTCCTTTTAATAAAAAGGGACTCACATATGGCTCACCACTCATTATTACTAATACAATTACCCACTACACATAAAATAATAATACTCCTTAATCCATGTGCAAAAACCAAATGAGGACCTATGTAAAAAAGTAAAATAATCTCACACAAGATTTGCTTATATATATATATATATATATATATATATATATATATATAATATGTCAGAAAACACTAGGGTGCAATTACCGGTTGCCCCAAATTAATTTACTAATTAATGAAAATTAAATATCTAAAACCTAATAGTGAACTATAATAGAATATGGTAAAATATATCGATTAACTATAGGCAAAAACTTATGTGCACCCGGGCGCACGGACCACATTCCGTGCGTCTTTAGAATTTTGTGTTAAATTGTATACCTTTTAGTATAAAGATGTGTACCCTTTATTTTCTAAAGAAAATTATTGTATGTATCTGGGCGCATGGACAACACTCCTCCGTGCGTCTTTAGAATTTTGTGTTAAATTGTATACTCTTTAGTATAAAAATATGTACCTTTTATTTTCTAAAGAAAAAAATATTAATTAAAAGTGTATACCCTTTAGAACAAAATGGTGTACCTTTTATTAATTAAAGTGTATACCCATTAGACAAAAGCAAAGTACTCTTACCCATAATATTAAATTTATAAAGGCGCACAGAATGTGTTCCCGTGCGCCCGGGCGCACGTAAACCTAACTCTTAACTATAAGAGTGAAATTACAATAGAACCCTAAAAGTAATAAAATAAATATAAATTTAGAGTAAAATATGACATGAATCAATAGGGTAAAATACACCATGAACAATAAAGGTAAAATTATAATTATATCTTAAGAATTAATTAAACTAATATGAACCCTAGGGGTAGAATATGACATAAACCACAAGAAATAAAGTACTTCTTAAACTATTAGGCAATGTTTGTTTAGGGTTTAATATTCTAGGTTTAGATTTAATAAATTTTCTTAAATTTTCCATATATACCTACACACCCTATTAACATTTATCCACCCCCTACGTTACATTTTCTTTCTTCAATTAATATTTTTTCTTTCTTTCTCTTCTTCTCTCACCTCAATTAATATTTGATTTGACATAAAGTTTAAATCTATCATACTTAAACCCAAAACAAACATAATAAATATAGAATAAATTGGTTTATTAAATGAACTTATACCCAAAACAAAGTATAAAATTTTTTGGTAAATTATCTTGTGCACTCAGGTGCACCATGCTCTAATTTTAAAAACATAATATATACTTATGAATAAAAATGTATACACTTTGTTAGAAAATTTTCTGTTTATTTTTTTTATGAAAATTAAATATAAAAGAATATACAATTATTAAGAAATATATATACACTATTGAATAAAAATTTATAAACATATAGATACATGTGTGCACCATATGCTGAGATATCAATTCTTATCTTTTAATCTTAATTAAAATTAAAAATTAAAAAAATTTAATGGGAACCGAATATTCCATGACCAGAGTTGCCATGCTAGTTTTGGTTATATATATATATATATATATATATATATATATATATATATATATATATATAGGGGCATGCTGGCTAATAAATATTGTCTCTAGTAGACAAATAGTGTGGTTAATATATACATGTAGGGTTTGTGCATGAGAGTTGTTGTGAATCGATCAAAGAAAGAAAAGAAAAACGAAGAACACAAACGTTTATAGTGGTTCGGCAATTTCCTACGTCCACTCTTAAGGGAGAAGAATATCTTATTGATGAAGATTACAATGACTATGAAACTTAGATCTCATACAAACCCTAATCTTGGGAATGTATGGATGATTCTATGAACCATACTGAATGACTAAAACTTAACCCATATATATACACTCCAATATATGATATATATATGGATAATATGATATATATGGACAATGTATGATTTGCATAATCTTAAATCATATATACTTTACTTGCATAACAAGCTATCCTTAATATCCAAGCCCTTGAGCTTATATGTTGATCATCCATCCTTTATCTTCCACGTGTTATATTGCTGATTTAACGTATGCAAGGGTCTACCTCTCAACAATCTCCACCTTAGACCTTGCATGCGTCTACCTCTCAACAATACTCCACCTTAGACCTTGCATTATCACACCAATACTCTTACTTCTCCTCCCACCTACTGCTTTATGGTGCAGCCACCTCTTCCACTGTTTTTAATGAGTCCAGCAAACTCCTTAACTGTTTTTAACGAGTACAACAAACTCCTTAACAGTTTTTAACGAGACCAGTAAACTCCTTAACTGTTTTTAAAAGAGAACAACAACCCTCCTTTTGCATCACTACTCCACCTCGAGTAGCAACCTTTCACCATTGCTACACCTTGAGCAATATCCTCCACCTCAGCAGCTAGTTCCTCACCACACCATGAGGTTCTGATCCTTTGCCACCGATCCATCGTCGATCACCTATGGAGAGAAGTTGCCGCTTCCGACCACTTTCGAGCGTCGCCTAATTTCTTGCTGAAGCGTTGCTCGCCTAAGTCCGACTTTAATCTGAATTGAATCCCTCACGAATTGAACATGTGAATTGTAAAATCCATGACCCAAACTCCCACAATTCTCCAGGGTCCCATCAATGGTTTTTCCCCATTGATCTTATCATTCCGTTAAGAAGAATTCCAAGAATTCATCTCTTCGAACCTGCCGTCGAAAAGAACGATGCCTTATCCCTCTTGCTGATCTGCAAGAGTCACCTTATTTCTTGATCATCCATTGATTTCTTCATCTTCACTTAGAAATCCTCCGTGAACTCCTTGACGTCGAAACCAACAACACCAACCTGTTCAATGTTTAAAACCCTTGGAACCTTAGAACCCGATCTTCACCGTCCAGAATTAACGCCTATGAGTTCTGAACGTGCTGTTAAAGTTATATCTCGATCCAACGGCTGTTTTGTGATAACGCCCTTCAACCACGGCTGCGCAAAACTGAATCGCCCAAAAACCTGACTTCGGTTTTTGGCTTATTTCCGTCAACACAGATCTCAAAAAATGATCTCCACCGTTCAGAATGTATTTCAACAAGTTAAGAACGTGCTGAAAAATTTTTACTTTGATCCGATAGTTGAAACTCCGGATATGGCCTCTGCAATATTTCTGCGCTCGGACTTCTCTTAAAAAACGGGAATTCCTTCTCGTTTTTTTGCCTTCTTTCCCACACCTTCTTGCTTCTTCTTTCTTTGATCGTTCATTTTTTCGTTTCTCACAGACGGCGCCAATTGTTGTGAATCGATCAAAGAAAGAAAAGAAAAACGAAGAACACAAAAGTTTATAGTGGTTCGGCAATTGCCTACGTTCACTCTTAAAGGAGAAGAATATCTTATTGATGAAGATTACAACGACTATGAAACTTAGATCTCATACAAACCCTAATCTTGGGAATGTATGGATGATTCTATGAACCATACTGAATGACTAAAACTTAACCCATATATATACACTCCAATATATGATATATATGGACAATATATGATTTGCATAATCTTAAATCATATATACTTTACTTGCATAACAAGCTATCCTCAATATCCAAGCCCTTGAGCTTATATGTTGATCATCCATCCTTTATCTTCCACATATTATATTGCTGATTTAACGTATGCAAGGGTCTACCTCTCAACAAGAGTATCACATGTTCCATCACCCTGTCCACCCTAAATAACGTGGTAAGAGCAAAGAATGTGCTTTACACTTGCTTTTATACCATCATACATTTAAAGTAGAAAATAGAGGGGCATATATATATCATAAGCACTATTTGGATTGATTAATAATTTGGATGCACGTGTTCTTTGTTATTGTCATGAGCTAGAATATACATGTTTTTGGGAGTTCACCGAATTAACATGGTGGCTTTCACAAATATACTGAATAAATTCGACAAGGTATCGGTGATTCACAAATATCTATACATAAATTCTCCTGATGTATATGAGAACGATGTTAATGACTCGACACATTCGCTAATAAAATGAAAAGGAAAAACTAGTTTTTTTTTAATCAATTAAATACATTATAACCAGTTAAATATACATCATCGATTGTGCTCGTTTCGTGCATGTGTTTGATTTTAATTTATAATAATTCCTCACCATTCTTTCTTAATGATCAATGTCATAACTTCAATTTCTGGTTCTGTAACTCAATTTATGATCCATCCATCAGGTATCAAACAAGAAGGTTTCCGGCAGTTACCTTAGAGTAGTCAAAATGTCACATTTCGTCGAAGATAATAATACAATATATTCAAAAATATACTTTCTAAGTCTCTTTAATTTTCACTAGTTCCATTATAGATCGTCTCTTAAAAGTTATTATTTTTCATAATTTTCGTATCAAGAGAAGATGAAAATTAATATGAGACGAGGAATATATATATATATATATATATATATATATATATATTTTGAAAGAAGATGAAAATTAATATGTGAAATAGTCTTATGAACTCATGCATATACACCAATTTATTTAAATAATTTAAATTTAAATCAATGGCTAGCTATTTAATTATTTTCCTTATAATAATTCAATTAAGTATATTGCTTAAAGATTCAAATACTTTCCTTTTTTTTCCAATAAAAGATACTCCTTAAATCCTATAAAAGTTGACACACTTTCCTTTTTGATTTGTCCCACTAAAGTTGACACATTTCCTTTTTAATACATGGAACCTACACAAAAACAATTAATCTATTCTTATGGCCCCAATATCACCTCTAATACAACTACTCACTATACATTAAATATTATTTCTCTCACTTCACTTTATTTCACTTTACATTAAATTATTATACTCCTTAATTTCCGTGCTAAAAAAATATCAACTTCTCCGGGACGGAAGGAGTAATTTTATAAATAAACTCTCCTAAATTATAACACGTGGCTAACTAGCCAAGAGTACCGTAAAAATGGACTCAACTGAACCCTACAATACATCGAGGGCTCACAAAGCTCCACGAAAAGGAGACGGGAAACATCCCACACACAAACACCACTCACCTCAATAAAGAGGACAATACACTCCACCAAGGGAGACTGATACACTCCCACGAGGGGAGACTAACTCCCACAAAGGGAGACTAAAAAGGAAAAAAGAACAACTAAGAATCACTAGAAAACCTAATTAATTCAGACTGTTGCATAGCAACCTAAGTAATACCAGATCTAAAATGATCCACCAACATAAAATAAACAAAGAGCGATACAGCGAAAAAAAACACAAGCCTCCTCTCTTTCCTCACAGCCAAAACTACCTCGACCTCTTCCATCTCCACTTCAACACCGCCGTCACCGAACCACCACCACTAATAAATTGGCGCCAAAGACAAACATCAAGCGCAAGATTCATTAGCACGGTCAAATCAACGGATGCTAACCAAGGGTGGGCAAGAAGGGAACATAAAACAAAGGTCAATAATGGGGGTGGGAACGGTTCTTGCCGACGGCAGCAAGGCCGACGGCGAGCGGCAGTTGAAGGGATTGTAGAGGCTATGGCAAAAATGGGTGGGGAAGAGAGGGGGAGCGGAAAGGCGGCTAGGGTTTCAAGAGAATAGAGAGAGAAATATTAGAAGAGATAAAAATAAGAATTACAAAAATTACTTTCCATTTAGAGCTTTATTGATTTCTTCTTTAAAAAAAAATTGGTGTACCCCACCATTAGGGGCCTTTATCGCCCGGTTCGAATTCTCTGTGTCATTTGGTACCCCATCTTCTGTGCCACACCATTAGATTGACGACACGTAGGAGAGAGAAACTATACCCTAATCCTTAAACCCTAGGGGCAATGATTTGATTTGTTTACTTCCCTGGGGGATTGGTGGAGGAGGTAAATCACAAGAACTTACTTCCCTCGCGATTCCAGGGATTGGTGGAGGAGGTAAATCACAAGAACTTACTTCCCTCGCGATTGGTGAGATCCTACTTCCCTGGGGATTGGTGGAGGGGCAAGATGTGTCTCAAGTGGCTTATAGAGAGGACTCATTGTTAAACTTGTGCTTGCAAATGGTCAAATCCATGCCAAAGACATGATTCCACCCCACCCTTCAGCAATCAAGCTCAGTTGGAAGACCTTTCCACCATCCCCTCTACCACTTGAGCTATGCCCTGGGACACTTCTTCTTTCACGTCTACGCCTATTTGTGTACACTCAGACATTATTATTAATTTTTTCCATTAAGTTTAATATTTTGAGTTTATAATTTTATATTTATATATTCAATCAATTAAATGGTTCAAACTAGTTGTGCAAATCTAAGAGCTTTTAATCGAATACAGAAGAAACTCACTCCTTAAATGATACAAAATGGAATTTTTTATTTAATAAAAATTTACAATCACCCTCACTCTTTTTGTTGCTTAAACTAGTATATATATATGACTGTGAAGAAAAATCTGTTTTGTTATGGGAGAATTACTATTAGATAAAAATTTTTTAATTACTATAATATACAATCATACAAAAATATTACTACTAACTATAAAAATATATAGTGATATTCCAATATTACCCATACAATGTGCTACACATAAATGTTTTGTGTAGTAAAAGTTCATGTGCAGCAAAAGTGTACGCAGTAAAAAAAAGTGTGTGCAGTAAAAAAGTATGGTGGTCCGGCTAAGCTCCGGCGTGGTCGTCTGCGGTTCGGTAACTTTCCGGTGGCCGGCCGGCGGTCCGGTAGTGCTCCGGCGATCGGTCGGCTGAGCTCCGGCTGCGGCGGTAGTTTTCCGGGGCAGTCCGGTGGTGGTCCGGCGGTGGGTGGGGGTTTAGGGTTTGTGGTTTAAAAGTGTATGGATTTAAGGTTATATTTAGTATTTTACTTTAATATTTTGTACTGTGAGAGTAATTATTTTAAATCAATATATCTGATAGTAATTAGGATTACAAAATGTGTACATATGAGTAATTAATCCTTTTGTTATAGAATAGTAATGAAGTTTATTGGTATTTACTAATTAAAAATAGTTAACACTCCCTCCGTCCCACAATAAGAGTGACGGAACTTTTTTGCACGTAGATTAAGTGATATAATATTTAATGGGTAGTTGGGAGTAGTTGAGGTAAGATAAATAATATTTTAAGTAAGTGTATTAATTTGAAGTGTGGGGTTATGGAGAGAGAAAAAGTTAATTTGTGTGAGTCTCTTTTACTAAAAAGTGAAATTCACCTTTTATATTGGGACGAACGAAAATGATAAAATGCATTTCTTATTGTGGAAGGAGTGAGTAATTAATTAATGTTGTTCGAGGTGTAATGCAAGGTTGATAATGGTGCTTTTACTTTTCATTGGTGAAAGGAAAGGTAGTACGACTAGTGGACGAAGTAGACTCCCTATTCACACTTCATTTTGCCCGCAGAGATAGGAAAAAGGCTATGAAGCTCTTGAGACCACAACACAATAGGAGATATCAATCATTATATATATATATCCTGATATTTACTTAATATATTATTTATATTAATAATTATTTAATTAGGAGATAAAGAAATATCTTTAATATATTAATGATATATATCTACTTTTAAATATATCTACCTATAAATAAAACTTTTTTATTCATTCATTCTCTCTCTCGAAAATTGAACAGTAGCTTTGTTCAAGTTCCGAAAAATATGTCTATTTTTTTCTCTATATTTTTTAAATTTTCTTTAGATTATTATTTTTTTTAAATTTTGATGAGGGGTCGCCTCCAAAATTATTCTTAATTATATATTTTTTTATTCTTAATTTTTAATAATTATTTTATGAATATATCTTAATTAATATATTTATTTATTATATTTAATAGGAGATATCTATTCATTATACATATATCCTGCAATATACTTAATATATTATTTATATTAATTATTATTTAATTAGGAGATAAGAAAAAAATTTAATATACTAATGATATATATCTACTTTTAAATATGACAAAAACTTGTATGAGACCGTCTTATGTAAGGGCTTACGTGAGAGGGTCAGAAAGTGATAACTTTTATATTAAAAAGTAATACTAAATTGATGAAAAGTGATAATATTATTTCATGAGCAATTTATAGAATAAAAAAAACTAATAATATTTTATAGCGAAAGTGATAATATTTTATATTAAAAGTGATAACTATTTTAAAAAGTGTAAAATTGTCTCACGTGAGATGGTCTCACGCAAGACCTACCCTTTTAATATATCTACCTATAAATAAAACTTTTTTATTCGTTCATTCATTCTCTCTCGAAAATTGAACAGTAGCTTTGTTCAAGTTCCGAAAAACAGGTCGTTTTTTTTTTCTCTACATTTTTTGAATTTTCTGTAGATTATTTTTCGGGGGGTTTTTATTCATTTTATTATTATTATTATTATTAATACTAGAGTTAAATTGTCTTATTTCTTTTTGTTAAACTTTTTTTCATGGCCTAATCTACAAAATTTTAAACGAATTTTGTTATGATTCCTTCTCTCTCTTTTTTTTTTTCTTGTTTCTTCGAATTCTTCGAATTGATTTATATTAATGTGTGTGACAGACTCAGCTGAAATTGAGATGAAATATGCAGTTTGATTTATGATTATATGTTTCGTTGTTGTCATCTTGTATTCACCACTTTTTGAGGAACTCATTATGATTCCAATCATTAGTGTCAAATAGGTCATAATATAGTTCACCATGAAATGTATATTTTTTTAATAATTAACTATTAATTTAAATTAATGTTATTTATTTATTTGTTATTTACCTTTCATATATTTTTAAATAGTAATTATATATAGGGGTACACTTGTATGAAATCGTTTAACTATATATAAGATCATCTTATTGTAATTATCACTTTTTCCAAAAGTTCAGATTTAGTTATAATTAAAGTTTGTGTTTGTGTGTTTTTCCGAAATTATTCATTCACATGTGTAACGTAACAATATTAATAAAAAGTGATAATGATGTAATAAATTGTTTCATAAACAATTTATAATATAAATAGAAAGTGATAACATTTTATAGCGAAAGTGGTAACTATTAACTAATTAAATAAGAGTAAAATGGTTACACTATGAGACGGTTTTATACAAGACTTACCCCACATAATGCTTCATCCGTCCTATTTTAAGTTCTACACTTTTCATTTAGTTCGTGTTACAATAAATTTCACACCAAAAAAATAAAAAATCAATACTTAACCTTAAAAATATATTTTAATTACAAATTACCTATTTTACTCAACACATAACATACTTTATAATTTATTTATTAATTAAAAATATTATATTAACTTTTTGGTTACTAAAATTGATAAAAAGGATTTTTTTATTATAATAATTATAATTTTTTATTTTTAATTTTGTGTTTACAATGGAAAGTACTGTTGATGGGATGAAGTATCTCGCATGAATCCAGTAAGATAAAATGCAAATTAACGATCCCCTCTGGCTTATGCTACCTCCATCCCATAATTGAGTTAGTCTCTCGAATCGAGCTCCCGGAGTCCTTCTTTAATTTAAATTCTACCAATACGTAGGATATAATAATAGAATTCGAATAGGAAATTACAGTGTTTTGACCATAAACTCGATTTACACATGTGTTTGTACTGTATTTAAGTTCACGATTACTGTAAATACATAATTTATGAAAAAATATTTTTTGCGTTACTTTTAGGGGTAATTTAATATTTTAGGTAATAAATAGTAAATTATAAAATAAAATATATGAGTTGTAAAAGGTATCAATTTTTAAATTAATGTATACTGTGACTTTATTAATTTCTGTGTTATTTTCTTATCTGGAGTGTAACGTTATTTATGAAACGGACAAAAACAATACTGAATTTATTTATACGATGGTGTAAGAATTAGGTTTGACAATAAACCCCTCCTCTTATTCCAAATATCAAGACGCCCCCAGTATATGTCTTTCCCACGCTTGCCCGAGTGATCCCTTCCCGTCCTACAATTAGGTCAAATTAATTGCAGCCTGAAATTAGGGTTCGGCCAGTCGCTAGAAAATTCTCCATCGGATGGCCGATCGGAACAATAGTACCAACACTAACAACAACCCGTCCACGGCGGTAACGGCGCTGGCACTCAAGCCCATATGGATGAAGCAAGCGGAGGAAGCCAAGCTCAAAAGCGAAGCCGAGAAAGCTGCTGCCGCCAAAGCTGCATTCGAAGCGACATTCAATAAATCCCAACCCCATCAGCCCCAATCTCCCTCCGCTGTCTCACAATCTTCCTCGGACTCCGACGATGATGAGAAATTTTCTGACAAAGACCGCTCTGCGGGACCCGTCGACCCTGCAAAGTGCACCGCGCAAGGTGCCGGGATTGCCGGTGGAACGGCGTGCGTCGGAGCCACGTTTATGGTGGTGACGAAGGACGTGGACGGGAGGAAAGTGGTACATGGTGGGGCTCATGTGAGGGTTAGGGTTGCTCCGGCTGTTGGCGTTGGGGGAAGTGAGCAGGACGGAATAGTGAAGGACATTGGGGATGGGAGCTATAGCGTGACATATGTTGTACCAAAGAGAGGAAATTATATGGTGAATGTGGAGTGCAATGGGAATCCCATCATGGGAAGTCCTTTTCCTGTTTTCTTTAGCTCAGGTGAATTACTCCCCGAATAGATCTTTACATGTGTGTGGATATGTTTCAGTTTCCGTGTCAATGTTTTTATCTTAATTGGGTGTTATATTACAAATTATTTTCAGCGGTATGATAAGCGCAGTGATGCACTGTAGTTGTGTTTTTATGTAGTCTTTGTTTGCCAAATGATAGTGTCTGGGTTAATTGACATACAATGCATGTATTAGATGTTTAATTATAGGGAAGATAATGATCTTGTGTGACATTGTGCTATGAAAGTACAACTCCAGTCATATCCAGACATATGTAGATCATGAATGAGCATGTTGCAAACATGTAATCGTATATCAGAATGCAAATAGTGCTCTGGGGTTATCTCTTAGACTATTTCCCCCTTTGTCCACATCATTGTATTTGTTTATTTATGGTGCTACGGTCTGCTTTTGTTCTATTTTCCATAGATTTAAAACACTTATTAAATTTATATTAGTCTAGACCGTCTAGTAATTAGTTATTCACTGGAGCAATGAATAATTACTCTTATGAATGTCAGTGTAAACTTTTTAGGCTAACTATGTGCAATTTGCTTATGCTTCGGTGTCTTAGAGGACAATTATTACTTCTATGTTTGATGCACATGCAGCTGATATCTGATAATATTTTGGTGAGGGTTCGCAATGATAATGTATTGTGAGTTTCTTTAAGTTTTTTGGAGTGTGAGTGGCTGTTTAGAAGATTTTTGGTGTCAAAATGCTTGTGTTGAGGTGAAATCTCTCGATGTATTTGTTCTATGTAACTATTTTAGTTACAAATATTGCTTAAACAGGTGATATGACAGAGTATAACTGTTGTTTCATAACTTGTAATGTTAGTGAATTTAGCTTGGGATGGATAATATTGAATTCCATGATTTGGATTAGATTTCATCTAATTGAGCATTTCATGAGGAAAAACTTGCTGGATTTAGAATTTGGTAGACGTGTATCTTTCGTTGTAAAAATTCACTTCTATATTCTACATCCTTTTTATTTTTTGTTGAATTTATGATTAAAGATAATGAATGATGTCTGATCATGTTGTATCTTCTATTTACTTTTATGGTATTTTGTGCACTGATGAGAGTCATTGTTTTGTTTAACTGATTGGGGGACAATCAATGAATTTTAATGTCAGGGCATGCTGTCTGAACTCTGAAGATTGGACTTATGATGGTGCATTTGTATCATTTTCTCTAGCTTCTTGATCTCTCATTCAGCAATTTCTTCAAATGGATTCATCAAACTTAATTTTCAAATATGTTGCTTCTGAAAATGGGCAATAACCGCATTCATTGTTGATCTGCTAGTAGCAAGATTAGACTCATTCTAGAAAAACCTTATGAGGTCCTACTTTGTGTTTCTTTAATATATCAGAGTGCTGATCCCTTCCTCGAGTTGGTCCTTGACTAAGTGTTTCTTATATAACATCTTTGAATATGAGTTTATGGAATATGGTTTTTGATTCAGAACTTAATAGTTTATTGGGCATCATGTTCTTATAGTACTTTCTCACAAGATGATTTGTCCATCAATTAGTGAGTATTTCACAATTATATTGCATGTGCTACATTATGCTTTTCTACGTGTGGTCAGAGATTGTTTCTTTGAGTATTCCATTATTTTAGCTCCTTTTGACAAACCAATTTCTGTTCATTTAACTTCAATTTATATTTTATTTTTACCATTTGTTCAAAAATGTATAACTTTGGTTGAAGTATATAGTTTTCTGTTCATCTAACTTCAATATATATATTTACTTTTTGTTCAATATTGTAAAACTTTCGCTGAAGTACTGATGTAAGTGGTTGTATAGTTTTATTTATTTATAGTTTTATATATACATAATAGTATAATCTTCCTTTTTTTTTTTTTTTTCTAAATTATGAAGAGGAAGTTGGAATCTAGGAAGCTAATGACTAAAACGAGAAAGAACAAGTTGATGAAGAGGACTTAGATATTGATCACAGAAATTAGTTTGGTTGCTATTTTGAAAACATTTTGTGTTACTGACTCGTTATGTTATTTTGATTATGATGGATTGCCTTATATTATGTGTTTACTCTTATTATATGTGCCATTTTGTGTCAATTGTTGTGATTTGTGTTTTAAATATCAGCTGTTTTTTTTTTTGGGTAATTATGTTCTAAATATATTAAGTTAGAGTTTAGGATTTGTGACATTTCATCATTATACTCATGGCGCAAGCCTTGTGCCTCAGGTACTAAAAATGCCTTAGTTCCCCTTGGTGTACCTGGTTGGTGGTACAAAACAGGTTTGTTACAGGATGTTAAATAGTGTTTTATGTCACTCAATCATAAGTTTGAAAGAACCAACCAGGTGGGCTAGCTCACATAGCCACTGGGCTCTTCACTAAGGTGAGTGACCTAGGTTCGATTCCCTTTGGGGACGAATAGGGGGAGTTATAAGGAGGCTTGGAGAAATAAGGGGTGTACGGAGACTTGGTGAACTAACTACTAACTATACTAACAACTAACTTTGTCCAATCAAAAAAAAAAAAGTTTGAAAGAACCTTTTGATATTCTTGGGAACCATTAACTATGAATAAGATTCTTTTCTGCTCCATTTTACTTTATTTCCTTAGCGTTTAGGGTTGGTGTATTGTCAGTTGCCTTGCTTGGAAACGTTCTAAAATTTGCATTTGTGGTTCAGGAACTCCCACTGGAGGGCTTCTTGGCATGGCTCCATCACCTTCATTTCCTAATTTAATCAACCAGAACATGCCCAATATGCCAAATTACTCTGGTTCTGTATCTGGTGCTTTCCCAGGTTTGCTTGGTATGGTTCCAGGTGTTATGTCTGGGGCCTCAGGTGGAGTGGTTTTACCAGGAATGGGATCATCTTTGGGAGAAATATGTCGAGAATACCTTAATGGACTATGTTCAAATACTAGTTGCAAGTTTAATCACCCCCCTCATAATCTGCTGACTGCAATAGCAGCCACCACTACTATGGGAACTCTTAGTCAGGTGCCAATGGCACCTTCGGCTGCTGCAATGGCGGCTGCTCAGGCTATTGTTGCTGCTCAAGCCCTTCAAGCCCATGCTGCAGCTCAAGCCCAATCTACAAAAGACAACTCTGGTAAGATTATGCAACACGTGTGAAAAAAAATTTAAAAATATATGTAGCACATTTTCACTTGCATTTTTTACTTCCTGGGTCGTACAATGGCTGGAATCCATATTATTTAGCAAACTTTTCTTACTTAAATGTCATTTATTCATGACACCAGTAATATGACCCTTTCTTAGAGACCCTCTAAAAATATGTAGTACAATTAAAGTGCCTTCTTTTCTGCAAATGAAGTTTATTAGTGAAGATTCAACATTTCCATTCTAGGAGTTTTTTCAATTCAGGGCCTGAAAGAAAGGGTAATTACCAATTAGGGACCTGAGTACTTTTTCAATAAATACAGAAGATTTACCTATCAATTCAAGGTCTGAAATCATTAATAATTATTTATCGATAACTATGAAAAGTTGCCATGTAATTGACATGTCAATTTAATGATAATACATTAGTATATTTTTTAATATGTTAAATCTCTAAAATTTAATGTAGTTTTTATTAAATTATTTTAACCAATTTTATGATTTTAGGTCTTGAAAGATAGTTTTACATCTTCTAGGTCCTATATTGATAGAAAAAATCTTTAAAGCCCCTGATTGATAGTTTACCTATCTTCAAGGCCCTGATTGGAAAAATATTCCTTGATTTCATTACTTAGCTACTCTGGTATCCAAACATTTCTTAATGATTTAATATATTTTTTGTGACTGTCATCTGCCAGCTTCCATGGACAACGAGAAGAAGGCTGATTCTCTTAAAAAAACTGTGCAAGTTAGTAATCTTAGTCCACTTTTGACAGTGGATCAGTTGAAACAGCTCTTCGGCTTTTGTGGGACGGTTGTTGAATGTACCATTACTGATTCTAAACACTTTGCATACATTGAATATTTGAAAGCAGAAGAAGCTGCTTCGGCATTGGCATTGAACAACATGGATGTCGGTGGTCGTCCATTGAATGTTGAGATGGCAAAATCACTTCCTTCAAAGCTCACTTTGAATACAGCATTGGGTTCATCAACCGCTATGGTGATGCAAAATGTTGCTATGCAACAAATGCAATTTCAACAGGCTCTCTTGGTGCAGCAAACATTGACAGCACAGCAGGCGGCTAGCAGAGCAGCAACTATGAAGTCTGCTACTGAACTAGCTGCAGCTAGGGCTGCAGAAATAACAAAGAAGTTGCAAGCTGATGGGCTTGTCATTGAGGAAAAGGAACCTGACAAAAAATCTAGGTATGTTTTAAATATTTTGTAAGATCCTTGAATAAATTGTTAAAAAAATGTTTCATAGTCATTGATTTGGATTCACTGAATATAGTTTTTAAAGATATGACAACAAGATAATACTTGTTTTGACTCTGAAATAGAATTGCTGGAATTCTAATTGTGTGGAGTCAAATTGTTTGAGTTGAGATATTTCTAAAATCTTGTATGTTTGTTACTTGGGCCTGGTGTATTTTCACTATTCTCTTGGGCGTATAAATGCATTGGTTCGGAATTTATTACATTGTACTTTAGTCTTTAGTGTTCTAATCATATATAACAATTGGCTGTGGGAGAGTTTATGCCTTGGCTTTATCTTAAGATTGGTTAAAGTTCTGTTGGAAGTGGTATTGTATTTTATTGTAAATTTCTCATACTCTGAGCATTGGCAGGCATGATTGTTGTTATGCATAGAATTTGAATAATACTTACTTTGACATTGCACTAAGAGAAGAGGAAAATTGGAGTTTTCTCTTTTTAGTTCGTCTATTTTTACAAATGATAAACTGATCCCTGTGCTACATTTTGTTTCTATTCCTTATCATACGGAGGAAGAAAAGAAATTATTGGCTGGTGTTCAAGTTGAATTGTTCAATTATCTTGTAAAAAATTGCTGGATTTGGAAATCAAAAATGTTCTTCCTCATTAGACATGAATACATATTATAATTATAGAACAACTTGAAGTTTTTTTTTTCTTTTTTGATATTGAGCCAACTTTCGTACGGTGGTTTTATTTAGTGCTTAATTTACTGTTGTTTACTTCTTGACTCAAGGAAAAGTTGTGGACAAAATAAGCTTTTTCGATTGAAATTTTATCCTCTCATATTTCAATGAAGATCAGCTGACTACTAAATTGAAATGTTGATTCAGGTCACCATCTGCTACTCGTGCCAAGTCAAGATCAAGGTCCAGGTCCAGGTCCAGGTCAACAACTCCTGTCAATTACAGGTTAAGACGGAGATCACGCTCATTCTCACCTAATCGTCGTGCCCGAGATTATAGGTCCAGATCACCTGTGAGATCTCGCCATTATTCAAGTTATGAGAAAGAACGCAGGTCTTACAGAGATAGTAGGGATTGGAGTGACAAACTTAGGAGGGGAGACTATGGAAGATCTTATGATAAGGACGTGCCTCTTTACAGGAGAAAGAGGAGCAGGAGTCCAAGTCCTCGAACTAAGAAGCCATATAGATATGATTCAGGCTTGCCAAGACATCGTCTGGAAAGTCATTCTGAAAGAACTAGGAAATCATCCCGTCCTGATTCAAGATCTCCACGTCATCATGGGACAAGATCTTCATCTTCTGGAGATGAAGGAAGTAAATCAAAACATAGAAGGCGCTCATTGTCAAGGTCTGATGAACTTGTTCATCACTCTAGTGATAAGAGAGATGAGCGAAGAGAAGAAAAATCTAAGAGCAGAAGTAGGAGGCGCTCTCGATCAGCTTCAGCTGTGGGTCGGAATCATGTACACAGATCTTCCCCCGGAGCGTTGGAGGAAAGTAGATCTAGACACAGAAAGAGGTCAAGGTCTAGATCTGTGGAAGAGAAGCATCAGTCAAGTGAGAAACATGAACGAAATAAAGATGACAGATCAAGAGATCAGGATAAAAAGCGCTCCAGGTCGAGTTCCTCTGAGGCCAGGCATAGGAAAGGCCGTAAATTGTCTCCGAGTTCAGATGGACACAAGTCAAAGCATAGGAAGCATTCTCGGTTAAACTCTTTTGAGAAAAACAGCTCACTAAATGATATTGATCCTGTTGAAACCAAAGATAAAGCATTAAAGGTTGAGAATGACAAATGTGTTGCATCTGATGATGTTAATGTGGACAGGTTGAGTGATTCGAGACACATGAAGGATGATGAAGTTGGAACTGACAATAGTTTATCAAGTTAGTGCATATAATGAAGAGAATGATGACAAGATAATGATCTTGATAATGTCATCTAAATATGATGATACTGCTTTGCAAGAGCATGTTATCTTGATGCATGACTGCAAGATGGAGCTTCTTTTTCCTGGTCAAGATTATTAGGTGGTCTGTTACCCTTCAAATGATAAATGTACACTCTGTGTTTCTGCTGCAGGTTGGTGGCTGAATACGTTGGGCTGGTTTCTGGATCTGTGCTTGATTTGATTAGAAATGTTTGAATGTTTCAGCCATTCTCAGATCCAACCATGACAATGTTTTTCCTGAACTGTTTAATTGATGTATGCTAGACTATAACCTCTCTATCATTCTTATTTGTCATTTTTTTTACTAATTCTTTTTGTGAATTAGTGCTATTTACATATCTTAGTGACCTGCACCTTTTGTAGAATTTATTTATATATTAATTGTTAAACATATTATTTGACTGAATTTTGTTTGTTGATGTATCTTTACCCAAAATTCAACCTCCACATTTTTTAGTTATATAGTTATCTTAATCCTTTTGAGTCCAGAATTGCATTGCATTGAATGGGACCACCAGACATGAACCGTGAGTCTATACCACATTTACTTGCTTTTTTGTTGAGTTGATACTCTCAAGTCAAATTTGTAATCTTGTAAGTGAACTCACTAATATACTCGTGGTTGTTACTGGCAGTTATGATGGCTTTATCTGATATGACTCCTAATAAGTTCTACATTCAATTTTTTTTTTAATTTTGTTTTGTGAGCTTGTTACATTCCATAAAGATGCAGGTATTTGGGCTGCATTCAGTCAGATGCATTTGGCACGGTTTTATGTAGCTGGTTTTATACAAAAGGTATGCCGCTTGAGTTTCTGGTAATCTAATAGCAGATTCACAGTTGTAGCTGTGATATAATTTAACTGGGCATGCTAGCTTTAATTGTTGGATGGAATGCTATATAAAGGCATTTAAGCATGTTGTATGTTCATGCACTGCGCTCTTCCTCATCTCTCTTTTTCAATCTTTTTTTTTTTTTTCCTTTTTCCTTTTCTCCGCTCTCTTTTTTTCCCATTTTCTTGGAAAATGTTCTGTTAGGCAAGGTTCTCTTAAAGCTGATTCAAGCTCAGATGTTGCTGTGTTTTCCTTGGTCATATCATTTGTTCTTTTCTAACAGGTAATCTCTTCTGTTTTGACATTTCTTTTGGTTCAACTATGTAAAATATAAATATGGTTGTGTCTTATGGTTGGTCGGTTTGGAAAAGTTCTTATGCTTTATTTTTCTCTTTATTTCATCTTCATCTTATTATCTCAAATTTTGTCTTTGTTATTTGTCTTATTTACCCATTGATTAAAATTGCAAATGCATAGACTCAGTGGAATCTTGGTGTTGTTCACTTTTTTACACCCAATCTCCCCCCCACAGACACATTGGACAGATGATCAATGCAGGCCAAGATAAAGCCATCTAGAGTTAATTTTTTCTGTGTGGGATCTGTCTTGATCTTGCTAAAAATGTTTGACTAATATTATCTTTAGTTCATTTTTGGACCATTTGAATGGATCATGGATGGTTAATCTTCTGTATATTTCATTAATATTTAAATGAAAATGTTGCTGAGCAATCCAAATCTCTTGTTCAAAATACTTGTCAAGTGTCAATTGAAGGAAAATATATATGCTAATGTGCTCATGTTGAGTAAATATCTTTCAAGTTGCATAAGAATGTTTTTTCTTGGATAGTATTTTGGTTCTGGCATTGGTGTAGATATGGTTTTGTAGCTCAGATGGGATTTCTTAGCTATAATTTCTCGATGAAATTTGGTGTTATCCGACTTATAAAAGTTGTGATGAGCATATTTTTTATGTTATCCAATCTAGTTAGTGTCTGAGTCACAAGTTGTGAGAAGCGCATATTATCATAACAACATTATAAAGCATAAGAAGGCTAGAATGCATCTTGAACTTTGCTCCAAGTATGTTTTTTCACATCTGTGTGTAAGTTTATGTTAATTTAATAATGGCTTCAATTACAGATTCGTGAAGATAAGAAAGAAACATATTTCTTTGAACGAAAATAGGTTCTGAGGTCGACTAATATTCTCATGCACGATCATTCAGTTTCTATCCCCTGATCTCGCCCACTATCTTCTCCTGTCTTTTTTGGGTTGTCTTTTGGTTACATATGCTCAAAGAAGAATAACCAGTGCCTGATGCTCAGATTTTCTACGTTTGTTTTGTGTGATAATTGGGAGCTGGTTCTAAATGAATACTCTTACTTCTGAATCTGTACGCATGTTAGGGGTTATAATTGGTGGTTTGTTTGGAAGAGCACAGCTGTTCGTGATTTTTTTGTGTTTTAATTGTACTCCCTCCTTTTGAATTCACATCTCACAGTAATTGTAAAGATATGAAATTTAAGAAATGTTACTTTTTCATTTGAGAGTAATGCAGTGTTTTATAGTAAAAATAAAATAATGATAAAGTTATGAGACGTTCTAATGTTTTAAGAAAGCTGTCATAACGACCCGCGCTTTTGGTTCTCCACACCATGGTTATCTACTGCAAATATCGCTTTGTTTGGTTCCGCCCTTCCAGGAGGTGTCGTGGTAGGCTTAACTAAAGCCCAATGCAGGTTATGGAAACCTTTGGGCAAACTTTTACGAACCTTATACCGCTCCAAGTCAATTAGAAGATACTATAGTTGAATGAGTCAGAGAAGAAGTTATGTCACAAGACTCACAACCACAGCTAAGTCTCTGAACTTTTCTTCTCTTATGAGATTTCGAGTTAGATGATAGCATATAATAAAGAAAGCAGTAATATTCAAAAGCATCTGCCATAGAAAATCTTACCCTCAGGCAATCTCGTATTTAGAACAATCAAATCATTGGATTTTATTTCTTGCTCGCCCTTAGAAGCAGAGCGAACCCTTGTTTGAGGAATTGCTGGTTTGGGGAAATCGGGGGACTTCCGGAGGAATATGACTCATACCTCTCCTTAACAGTCGAGCACTTCATACCTGTTATTCACAAATCAGTTTTTTTAAATAAAGTATAATATTGTTTTGAAATTTTTACTATTTTGAGTGCGAATAGTTTATTGGACATATAAATGATTAAATGTGCAATGAGGCGGAGAGTAAAGTAACAAAATACGTGCAGTGTCAAAAATCCAATGTCAAAGTAAAGGTCCAAAAACACTAGATGAAAGTTGTGGTTGGCGTACATGGTGGATATCTTTTGTATAACGACTTGTCAGTTAACTTTTGTTGGTTGTAGGATTTCTCTACCACTCTAGATTTTGTGTTGGGATAATGCAGGGAAGGAATAAGCTGTTTCTTGACAAAAGACCTGGTAAAATGAATGACTTGCATTGCGTTTCACTGAGGTTTTCAGGAAGAGCATTTTCGGTGTGTGATTCGTACAGATCAAGAAGATTAGAATTTTGAATTATGATATAAACTTATGTTGTGTTTGAATGGATTTGTTACGTTATTGGGAAGATTTATTTGATCAGAAAATTGCTGCCCTAAAGATTTACGAGTTACCATTCCAAACAAACGACATTTAAACTAATGAAATAAATTAAAGATAATGTGGAACCACTTTATGCCATGCACAAAAAGGAACCAATCATTCTAGTTAAATGAGTTACAATACTAAACTATCAGTGAGAGATTAATATATTTTATCTTCCATATACTATCCACCAAATTAATATTAAAAATAATAGTTTTCTTTTAATTTTTTGTTAACACGCAAAACAAAAGTGAAAATAAATCTGATACGTAGATAGTATATTATTAATAATTGAAAAAAATACTTATTAAATCTATATAAATAAAATTTAATTTAATTGAACTCTGTATACAATTTTATTTAAACATAAATATATACTCCATAAATATTTATATGCTAAGCCTAATTATTTATTTTGTAAAAAATATTAAAGATATGTATTTATTCCCGTGCGATGAAGGGTGTTCTGCTCACTAAGTGATTCACATCATCCTTTTTAATATTTTATTATATGGAGCTGCTATTTGGACGCTCGAAAATAATATATTTCTAAAAAATTAAAATTAAACTAATGAGATTAAAATACCCTTAATAAAAATGTGTTTATAATATCTTTATTATTCATACCAAAAACTATTAAACATACCCCATTCATTAAATCTAACTTAATCAATTAAAATTTCTGTGCATTATTCGGTAGCTTTTAATCAATATTTTTTTCTCCAATAGAGCCCCACTCTCATTGCTTAATCAATTAAATCTCTGTGCATTAAAACCGCTTAGGATTCTTCAAATACTAAACAACTCAATTCTACATAGTAGATGTAAGAAATGAAACTGTATATGAATGATGAATTATGTTTCAATTACTACTCAATAGCCGTATTAATTTTTATGACTTTGGGCAATCGTAGATGAATAGTTTTCAATTCATGATATATACTTCCTCGGTTCCATAGAAGTTGATACACTTTCATTTTTGTTTTGTCATACTAAAGTTGACACATTTCCTTTTTAATATATGAGACCACACAAAAAACAATTAATCTATTCTCATGTGCCCCACATATCACCTCTAATACAACTAATATTATTTCTCTCACTTCACTTTACTCCACTTTACATTAAATTATTATACTCCTTAATCTCCGTGCCCAAAAAAAATTATACCAACTTCTATGGGACGAAGGGAGTATATATATATATGCAGCCCGACATAGCTACTATTCACGCTGTCGACATGGTACGCCGGTAGCTGAGCCCAGCTTGTGAAACACAAAGTTTCCATGGGTTTCCCTTTTCACCGCCGACAGAACTCTTCATCTGCTTCAGAAACGCCTCTCCGTCTTCCAGTTTTCGAATGTGATCGCCGTTGACTTGTCTTATCACGCAGCTTCATTGCTAGCTTGTAGTACACATTCTGAAATTTGTGTAACTTGTATGGTATGTCCGTAACTCTCATTAGTTTAGTTTTAATTTTTTAGGGGTATATTTAGTATTTTTTGGGGTGAAAATATCCGTTCCTTATTAAAATTTAGGGTAGTGTGTTAATTATTCAAGCAAGTGACACATTAAATGGAACATTATTCTAAACAGGGGATCCCATCTCCTAAACTATATAATGATATAGATGTGCAGATCTTGATCTTGAATGTTCTGGTACACTTGATATTACATTTCTTGTTACACACATTAGATGATTAATACGTGTATGGGGAAGAAAATCTCAATCATTGCCCCTAGGGTTTAAGCTTTCTTTTTAAGGTATATGTTTTATTATATCATACTGCCTCTGTCTCAATACAGTTTTCATACCTCCTTTGTAAATTACAATGGAGGTGTGAAAGTTCTGCTGGGACGGAGGGAGTACATGTCAACTGGGACGGAGGAAGTACATATCAATTATCCAACATCCAACTGTGCGTAATAGGATATATAATATCATAATGTAACAGAAGAATCGGACCGGCAAATCTGATCTTCACCCGCAAATATCTAAAAAAGGAAACTACACATTAAGTGAGAGTAAAATTCACTTAGACCATAAAACGATAAGGACAAATCATTTAAGTATCTTCACCGCAATGATCCTAAAAAAAAACTACACATTGAGAGTAAAATTCACTTAGACCATAAAATGATAAGGACAAATCATTCAAGTATAAATCAAGTTAACCACTCAGAATTATTTGGTTCATAAAGTTAAAATGGGTATTAACGGAGTTTCTAATATGAAAATAATGTGCATATATGAGCAATATACTCTAATAATTTTAATTAATTTCATAAGATATTGTAACCCGGTCACCTCTTCTTAAGTTGTATTATGTTATATCATTTTGTTTTTGCTAACGAGTTTAAAGGAATAATAAGCCTACAAACAGCGACAGAGCCATGATTTTTCGATAGGGGATCCGATAACTATAGCCTTTTATTTTAAGTTGATGTACTGAATCAATAAAAATATTTTTTTTACTCGATGATTCTTTCTTTTTTTTTTCAAAATTATTAATAGACCTCCATCATCTTTAGTCTTAATGATGTCATTCCATGCAACCAGGCTATACTTTGTGATTCTTTCCACATTCTGAATCACTATTGCTGGTAATTTAACCACTGCTAGGCTATACTTTGTGATTCTTTCCACATTCTGAATCACTATTGCTGGTAATTTAACCACTGCTAGCCAAAAATTCAAGAGTTAGTTTCCTGTGAATCGAATTCACGATGTAAACCATGTGGTTTCCCTTTAATTTAAATCTTAACAAAACATAGAGTATAATAAGATTGGAAGGTAGGACCACAGGTTTTACACCGTAAACCCGTTATGTTAGTGTTTGCCAAAATTCAAAACCCCAAATAGATTGGTTTTATCGAGCTCCAGTCTTCTTGTGAATGAAAGTAACTTGGAGGAGCAGGAAGTGATCTAAGAAGTGAGCTTTAGGATTAAGGGTTCAAACTGTTCCTTATGTGGAATACTAAGATATCTCATGTTGGGATAAAAAAAAAATTAAAAAAAATAAAAAATAAAAAATGAAGGACTTGAGAGAGAGTTTCTATTATGAAAAATAATAGACGTTAATTAGACTATTTTATGAGCACTTCTTAACATATTATGAGAAGTGATACTACTTTCTAGTATAATGCAAACAATTTCTATTTATGTCTGTCCCACTCCCAACATATAATGAATGATTTAAAAATGACAAAAACACTCAATACAATACTAACTTACCTAAAAAATTCGATGAAGTCAAGTAATAAGTGTATATTCTCTATGTTCAATCGTTCGCACTGCATTAGGACTTAGTGAATATCATTTTTAATTTGTTAATTAATGAAAAATGATAACTAACCAAGAGGAAAAAAAAACTATTTCACCGTAAGACAATCATTAACCGAACTTGCTCAAGGATTAATTATGGAAATGGAAGGATGTCAAAACACTTGTGAAAGCAGGAAAATAGTTTAAATTCTTGGAACAAAATTATAATTATATCTCATCAACAACCTTATTACTAACCTTATAATGCACTCACTGCCATCCATCTTTATACAAAACACAAATTTGCATCACAAGCTCCTCAGTATACACAACTCCCACCTCAATGTGAAAAGAGCAGTACTCGTCATTCTTGCATGACTCGTACATGATTAAATTTAAATAAGAATTAAGTCTCCCTGAATTTTCAATGAGATCGTCTCACATAAGTTTCCGCAGTTCACACATGTCATCTTTTGGCCCATGGAAAGCAACCGCACCCCTAAAAGAAAGCATAACAAATAAGTGAGCCATAGTGTATGGCCAAATGCATTTATATATGGGAATTACCTTTGTATCATCCTTGGCATACTGCTTGTGAGCGTTGGACTGAGAGGTAGTTTCAGTAAGCATTGCAGCCACCTTTTTCGTTTCACTGTTTTTCTCTTCTCTTACTCTGTTGAACATTTGAGTGTATCCTTCTGCTGCTGATGGGTCTGTCTCATCCCACTCGCCAAATTTTGGAACAGCCGGGCTTCGATCTGGCTGCCAATACACAACAAAATCATGACTTCAGAGACGCAAGAATGCAATGTATAACATCTTATAAGTATGCCTATCCATGTATTTATTTCTGAATCTTTGGATGCCAGCTTGACATTTAACTATATAAACCTACATTACAAGTAGTTGATGTATATAGTGCAAACCCCATGAAGCATGTATATGTGAAAAATCCAAGTATGAATTCAAAGACTGACACTCTTCTTTGCATGTGGATCAATTCAAATTATAAGCTGAGAGTCTATTTGAAAACATTGTACAACAATGATCATATGATCGACCACATATAACTTTTTTCTTTCTACTACATCATCAAAGTAAGATACGCAGAATTAATTTCCACTTTTACAACATAGCAAGCATTATGAAAGAGCATATATGAAGAGGGAATAGAGAATAAAGTACTGAGTCGTCGGCTTGTGCAACAGATCTCAAGCGAGATCTTCTAGGAGTTGTGGAGGCTTGGTTATGGCTCCCATCGGATGAAGCTTTCCTTCCCCAAGAAGGAAAAAGAGATCCATTATTACCCTTTGCCCCAGCAGCTCTTGCCTGAGAGTGTGGATGCATCGGCGACTCATCTGCACTGCGATCAGACCCTACACTGCTCCGACCAACCCTCCTAGGTGTATTGCCTGGACTTGAATTTCTTCGGCCTGTGTTTTCATGGCGCATTGGAGAATCGGTGAGCCTAGTTTTCATCTCACCTTCGGATCTTTGATCATGCATTGCTCCAACTACTTTTAGTGCGTGTGATTTTTCACTAGTTCCCAGTTGTGTAGGATTACGTGGTGATCTAGTCACATCACTTTCTTGATGCTTTGAAGCTTTACCATCCTTGAATTCACCCTCCACATAAGGATCAATTTCATGAATCTGCCCACTCTTCTTTCCCTTCCTTGCATTGTCAAAATACATTGTGTATGGAACCTCTTCACTTTCCCAGTTCCCAAATTTTGGTACTTGTGTATGCTGCCAACCAAAGTCATCAAAATATGGACATGGCTGTAAAATTTTTGAGATTTAGATTCCTACTCTATACTATCCAACTTCATTTTGTCATTTAAAACACATTCTTCTCCAATTAGCTAGGATTTCTTTACATAGTGTACCATTTCTTAAGCTGCATCATTGAATGAGTGACAAGTATAACATCTAAATCATAAAAGAAAACCTATATCCTAATGGCAAGTGTTAAATTAATCAGTCTCTCTTGCATATCAATCATTCAACTAATCACACAACATAATCCACTAGAATGCACATGAAATCCCATGTGCTTTCTCTCACTGTTTAGGCAATTTGAAAAATAGTTCATACATTGCATTTACTTGGTATATATACTACCTTCATCTAATTCAACTTAGTTCATATAACTTCTCACTAAAATTTGCATTAGCCATAAAGGTCAGAATACCAAGGTTAGGAATATAAAAGCGTTTAGACAAAAAATTTAATAAACTTAACAAGGCACGTGCAATTTTCACACTTAAAAATAATAGTCCCCCATCCTGTATTAATATTCAAATTTTGCTATTTCGTCGGTCTCATACTTATCTTCATACACCAAAAAGAAAACATCACTGAACATTACAACTCAAAAGTATTACTATAAATTCAAAATTGTTATTTTATTTTTAACACACATCACTTACTTTAAATTTATTTATTATCTAAAAATACAAAAATTATCCACAACAGTCAATAAAGCAAGTCAAGAAAGTAATGTTTCTTAATATCCAAAAAAAGCCAAGGATACATATAAGTTTGGGACAGAGGGAGTAAAAGCAATAACACAAATAACTTCTTAAAAAGCTTTATTTAAAAAAAAAATCTTTTCAAATCTAATATACATACTTTATTTATTACCAAATAAATAAATTTAATTTCACTCACAATATTTTTTATTTATTACTCAAAAGATTAAAATACCTTCAAAAAGTCAATAAAATTGGTTAATGAATTCCCTTTTCTAAAATAATGTGATATACAAAAATTTAAGCGCATAAAGAGAGTATTTAGTTCAAGTATTTGATCGAAATTATGTATGCTTTGTTGACATGATTTATATTTATCATTCAATTATCTAAATATGTAGTCCAACTAGTGTGAAGAAGAAAACAGTTTACAGAATGGAGAACCCTCAAAATCGGGTCTATCTTACCTCAAATCCACACAAACATATTTATTTAATTAAAATTGGGTTAAAAAATAAATGGAGAGGTAAGGGAGAGGTTAAAACGGTTAATTTACCCAAATAATTTCATTATGAATTATCCTTAATAAAGTCAACAAGGATAATTAATTGTAATTATAAGATACCAAAACTAGAGTATAATTGATAACAAAAAACTACATACTTTAGTAATTCAACTCAAAATTATTGATTAGCTCTACCCTACCATGGATCATAGCTTCAAGCACAAACAAAATTTTCTTGGCAACAAATCTGAGACATAAAATTCAAACCTCCAAAGGGGGATAAAATGCCCCTCTAATTACCCTACTGATTCACCTGCTGTGTTAAGAATCTAAATTTATGAACAGTAACAAATCCACCCCCATATATAATGTCAATTGCATATAATTACTAGCTCATTTACTTGAATCATAAAAGCAAACATGAAAACCACAAATTCTCCCAAGAGATCAGAAGTAGTAAATCCATCCAACCAAAAGAAACACAACCTAAACCAATACACATTACAAAGTATATACTTATTTAAAGGGAAGATAGGAAATTGCACTTACCGCCATCAATCTGCAAAAATGGCAACCTTTAGCAGAACCAAAATGGTAGCTTATAGAAGAAAATGTGTGGGCAGTGGTGGGGGTGGGGATGAGGGTGGAGGGAACGGGTCAGTCAAGAAACGGGTCAGTTTAGAAAAGGGTTGAATTCGAGGGGAGAGTAAAATGAAGATCTAAGCATTTAGCAATGAAGTGGGGGGAGGAAGGAGCACGTGCTACAGCTGATCAAGCAGTGACCTCTTTACGCATTTAAAATTTAAATGATATAAGGTAAATTTTGGAAATATTTTAAATGCCCATTCTCACATTATGAATATCTTTTTTGCCCATTTTATGTGAAATATTAAAAATATCCCACATTTAGTTATTTTTTCTAAATTGCCCCTCTTCGATTGCTGCAAGCCTGCAATTGTCAGCGACTCAGCGGAGAAAAATTTAAATTTAAATTATGAAATAAAATTGCACAAGTTATAAAAATCATAAGAATATTAATTAATTATAAAATATAAAATCAAAATAAATAAATGAAGTCAAAGACTTGTATGAGATCGTCTTACGACGAATAAAAAAGTAATGAAAAGTGATAATTAATAAAAAATAATAAGGTTATTTTATGAATAATTTATAATATAAATAAAAAGTGATAATATTTTATAGCGAAAGTAATAATTATTTATAAAGAAAGTGATAATTAATTTATAAAGTATAAAATAATATTTAAAACTTGCTAAATGAAAATTAAAATAATGCAAGTTTATATGGTATTAAAAAAATAAGTATTGGTATCTAGTCTATTCGTGCATGTAAGTTGGAAAAAATAATTAAATGAGCATTGCTATTGGATCCATAAGTATTATAGTTGGAAAAAGTATGTTGTGAGACATGTTATTTATAAGACGGGTATGAGACGAGTCGATTCATCACTAAAGTATATTTATTGTATAGATAAGTATGTTTAATGGTTGTTAAAATATATTTTCTAAAGTATGATGAATTATGCGTTAAAATATGATTTTAGTGTGTTATAATAATATGATTTATTATTAACATACTTTAACTACAAATAAACATACTTTATTTATACAATAAGTATACTTTAGTGATTCGTTTCAAACCCGTCTCATGGCTCTCTTATAATTATATTAAATAGTATATTAATTTGAAGAAAAAAAGCTTTATACGTTTTATTTTATAGTTTCTATTCGGTCCAAACTCTCTATACATGTAACAACATCACCGACCAGTATATTATAAAATTTTTTTAAGTAAATTCAACCTAGTACTGAAATAGTAATTGTTATCTATTTTTGTTGTAAAAATAGACCAGATCATTCATATCAACCAAGATTAGTTCCTTTGGTTAATTCATTACAATAGATCTCAACAAACTCGCTTGGTATAGTTTGATATTAAAAAAAAAAAAGTTATGTCTCAAGTAAAAAAATTAAAATTGTTCATCAATAAAGAAAATTTAAGAATAGAAATCTATCCATCATCCCATCAAATTCATTCCATACATGTGGAACTACAAACAAAATAAGAACATATGTTACTCACTATTAGGTACAATACATCTCTTATTATCTTTATATATAATAAAAGACACTTTAAAATTTAAAATTAAACTAAAATTTTCCCTACCATTTTAATCTACCTAATTTAACTTGGGGATATTAAATCTTTGCCCTTCATTAGTTATTATATCATCTCATCCTGTAATTACCAATCTTTAAAAACATCTCATTCATTTATTTTATTTTTTATTTTATGGTATTTGTTTATGCAATGAATAGTGAGTCATATGTGGGACCATTTTACTAAAAAAAAGAAAATTGATACATTTGGAGTGAACATCCAAAATAGTAAAATAAGAACATTTAGATGAATGGAGGGGTTATATGCAAAAATAAAAATAAAAAAACAAATAAATTAAATATCAACCATATCCGTGCAATGCATGGGTTATGATTGCTAGTTATCATTAGATACATGGATTTCAATTTATAACTACAGAGTACAAAATTATATTATGCAATTCCAATATTGCCCTTTCACTTCATATTATTATAATAATAAAGATATTTTAATTACTACATTGCACAATTAGTGTATAATTATATACAATTAGTAAATAATTTTGCACAACATGATTTCTTTACATATTTTTCCAACAAACTTAACATGAAAATTTTTGCACAATTAGAGCATTATTATGCACAACTTTTGAATAATTTTGCACAATATAATTTTTTTACATATTTTTCTGGTGAACTAATTCACGTGAATAATCTTGCACAACTAGTAAATAATTTTGCACAATATAATTTCATTACATATTCTTCCCGTAAACTTGACATGAATAATTTTGAATAACTAATGAATAATTTTACACAATAATTTATGTACATATTTTTTCGGCGAACAGTGACGTGAATAATTAATTCTATACAACTGGTGAATAATTTTGCACAACCAATTGATAATTTTACCCAATATAATTTAATTATTTAAAAAAAAAATTAGAAATACACCTGAAGCACAATCTTAAAAGAAATACAACCGAAGCAGTAATTGGAATTGTCATCACTCTCAACTAATGAAATCAATTAAGCCAATAAAAGCCCAAAGTAATCATGGCTTATATATCCTAACTGTCGATGCTACTCATTTGGCGTCACCTTTCTCTTCCTTAGCCTCTAGTGGCACGGTTTATATGAAACCGTCGTCGAAGCCACCGAAACAGTATGGGCTGGTTGCTTATTACAGCGACACTCCCAACTATTTCTCATCGTCTGCTGAACGAGAATCGAAGACGGTTCTTAAATTAGTGTTGTACCTATTAATTAGGCGTATAAACGGGAGAGATGAGATGAGTTATAAATAAGATTTTATCTTTTAAATATTTAATAAATATTAAGATTATATTAGGTATATTACTTCAATTTTTTGTATTTAATAATAATAAATTTAAATACATATATCTTATAGTGATAACACTTATTACTTGTACTAAAAGGTAATTAATCCTAAAAACATTGAAATGAGTATATATTTAGATGGACATTGGAAATACATAAAAATTATTCATCCTATAATTCTAATAATTCAATTGGGAAAAATTAGTAATAAGTTGCGAGCACTATTAATACGATCAATATTTTCTATTTATAGAATATCTCAATAAATAATTTGCGTGATCTAAGCAACTTATTTTAAATCAATCAATTGAAATCTGTTTTATTAGTTTTAACTTACTTTAAATAATATGGATGTGAAATAATTTATTAGAATATGCATTAAATTTAAGTTTGATTAAAATTTGCATTAAATTTAGGCTAATTATAGTGTGCACCCGGGTGCACCCTAAGATAGGGTGCACCCATATATAAATATAAACATAAACATATATAATTAAGAGAAAAAATGTATATAATTTAATTGTTAGGTTTTTTAATGAAAAATTGAGTGTAAAAAAATATACAATTATTAAAAAACATGTATACACTATTGAATAAAAAATTGTACACATATGATGCTAGTTTTTTTAATGAAAAATTTAGTGTGAAAAAAATATACAATTATTACGAAATATGTATACAAAATAGAATAATATGTATACAAAATAAAATTAAAAGTTATACAGGGTGCACCCTTACACACGGGTGCACCCAATATACACTCTTAAATTTAAGTTAGACAATCATATACTGTATTACATACAATGCTTCAATTTAGACAATTGTTTGATAAATAGATTGCTAAGATTGTACTAAAATGTTTTCTTATTTTATATTGGTTTTAACTTACTTTAAATAATCACAAAAAATTAGTTTACATAGCTTAGCATGCAAATTCACATTTTTTCTTACTCTAAATTTTGTAATTTACTTTCGATCCTATATACCTATGTATTGTCAAATGATTAAATTAAATTAAATGAGGATCACATTATTTATACAATAAATCCGATTTACATGAAACTAACTCTTATGAATATCAAATAATTTATTAAACTCTGCATTAAATTTATGTTTGATTAAAATTTGCATAAGTTAGACAATCACATACTCCATACAATGTTGCAAATTTAAGAAAAAAGGTGGCTGATATTTGTTTGATCTAGAAATAGGTAACAAGGATTGTGATAAAATGTTTTCTTATTTGATAGGAAAAAAATAATAATAAGCGGCTAAAATTTGTTTGAAAAAGTAAATGGATAATACCGACTTTTCAGCGGGGAACTTCATCATTTTTATTTTTGAATTAAGTTTTAAGTTTATTTTTATTTTTATTTTCTCTATAAACTAATCACATATCATTCTTTTAGTTTTTTTTTCTTGTTCAATATGCCACAATATTATTGAGTGTATATTGGGTGCACCGGGTGTAAGGGTGCACCCATATGTGTATGACTATTTTATTTTGTATAAATATTATTCTATTTTATATATGTGTTTTGTAATAATTGTATATTTTTTTCACACTAAGTTTTTCATAGAATCATCAATAGTAGAGGGGACGTCCTCGGCAGAAAAGCCGACTCCATCTCCCCACGCTGGGACCTCCCCAAGATGAGCCACCAGCCCGGGACCGGTATTGACAATGTTGGCATTATGCTTTAAATTGGAATTCGACACAAAATCGGCAACCGTCTGGTCAAAGGTGGATTTGGAAAGGGAACAAGAACTTGAACTCTCTTCTTGAATGGGAGAAGGAGACCCAACACTCCCAAACGAAGAATCAATTATCCGTAAAAGGTATTTCGAAGGGGAGATGGAACCCTCGTAATCCATGTTTACGAAATTATAGCGGGGAGAGAAACGGTGTACAGAAGAAAAGAGAAGGAGAAACCCTAGACGATAGTGACGCAAAAAACTCAGAGATACTAGGAAAAGTAAATTAGGAAAAATGGAAGAAAAAGGGAGAGAAGGATACCTGGAGGAGGAAAGAGAGCGCACAGTACAAAGGGAATCGCAACCGTCAGAAAGAAAGATGGAAGAGAAAAAATCGAAGGGAGAGATGAGAGATAGGAGAAAATAAACTGACAAGATTTTCAAAATTTGAAATTCGAATGAAAGCACCAAATATCAGAGATACCCCAACCTTGCAGAAATATCGCGACGACCTCAGTAATCAAGGGACAGAAAGAAGGCGAAACGAAGATAAAAAACTATAGTAGAAGAAGCAAGAATTATACATATCGAAGCATGAGAGATATAACTTACAAGACCCTAGATAATCTCAAGCTATCAGATTATCCAGGCTCGAGGGGCTAACGTTATGGGTATTATATCCCCATGCATAACTGGTCAGAAGCCCAACAAGTCGAGATACTATGAGGAAGAGGCCAACTACAAAGAAGTAGGCCCAAGCTCAAAAGACATACTTCGGAGAAGAACCAAGAATATGCCCAAGAGATGAGCCCATCATCAAGGGCTGGAGAAGCCCAAGAAGATAAGACGAGAAAAGGGCCAAAGAGCAGAAAGCCCGTTGAAATGATAGAGGGCCGAGACCCCTCGGCAGAACACCCCAACTTCGAAGTCGAGGAAGACATGCAAGAGCTCGGACGAACAGAAAAGCCTCGAAAGCCGACCCTTCTGACGACTGAGAGGAATATTAGAACTGTTGGGCAAAGTACAGACTCGACTGTGCGAACGGCTAGTGGCGACAGGCTGAAAGATAAGAATAACGGTAAGAAGGGATGTCTTGGACAGCATTCTCACACTAGAAGACAACACACAACAGACACGTCTCTCTTTATCCACCAATAGGAAGCAAGGGAAAGACAGAAAGAGACCTGATGCGCTCTGGGAGACACCTGGTGACACTCTGCACCGGCTGCTGAAAGTCGTCGATGTACCAACAACCTCCATTTATGGTTGCTTATCTTTATCCAGGTAGCATCACGGGATTGGACAATCGTTAGGGTTTTGTTGGTAGTATAAATAGTTTCTCTCAAAAGAAAGAAGCAGGTTACTCATTCTTACTTGTGACATTACACTTATAAAAATGGGAGGGGGGTTTAGTGTTGTTCTAAAGGAGAGTAATGAAATCGGTTAAGGCTTCTTGGTTGGATCTCTCATCTTTCACATATTTACTTGTTGTTGTGTTTGATTGTGATCGTTCTTGGCTCAGTTACATTATGATTTCCCATTCCTTAATCATGAATTAACTAGCTTAGAAAACGCATCAACATGATTAATAAAAATCTATTTTATTAACAATTAAATTAATAATATTTTTTTTCTACTTGCCGAACGAAAATAAATAATCACCAAAGGTAGTTTTGTAATTAAAAATTCAAAATATATATATATATATATATATATATATATATATATATATATATATATATAATAATAATAAAACACACTTTGAAGTCAAAATTAGTCAATAATTTTTCCCGTCTATTTGAACTCTTGTTTTTATTAACTCTCTATTTTTTTTTAATTTAATAAATAAATTATTATGCTTTGTAAACACGTAAGTTTATTGAAAACAAAACCTCTTATTTCCCACTTTTCTTTTTTACAATCTTTAATTTTAATCATACACGTTAGTTAATTTATTAAAAACAAAATTTTCTCCATTTTTATTTTCTCCATATATTGAAAACAAAATTTTCTCTATTTTTTTAATCTATCTATCCATACATATATAAAAGCAAACCTAAATTTCCACTTTTGTTTTCAATTTTTTTTTTAATTTTACTTTATTTAGAAATAATTCAATTTTAATCTTAACCTTCCAATTAATACTTTTGATTTCAATCATAAAATTTAATTATATTAATAATGAATTTTATTATTTAATTTTTTTTTATTTTATACTATAAATTTGGTAAATATGTAAGATATTTTTGGCATATTTGACTAATTTTTAATAAATATATATTTAATTTCAATTAATATACCCATTCAATATTCATTTAATATATTATTATACTAATTTAATTTAATTTGCTTTTAATTTCAACCATAAAATTTAAATTATACTAAGGCAAAAACTTGTGTGTACCCGAACGCACGGGGGCACACTCCGTGCGCCTTTAGAGTTTTATATTAAATTGTATACCCTTTAGTATAAAGATGAGTACCCTTTATTTTCTGAAAAAAAATAAAAAAATAATGAAAAGTGTATACCATTTAGAACAAAATAATGCACCCTTATTAATTAAAGTGTATACCTTTTAAAACAAAACAATATACTCTTACCTATAATACTAAATTTTAAAGGCGCATGGTGTGTCCCGGGGACACGCAAGACCAACTCTTATACTAATAATGGATTTTATTATTTAAATTTTACTTTTTTATTTTACAATATAAATTTGGTAAATATGAGATATATTTTTGTCATATTTGACTAATTTTAATCAATATATGCTTAATTTATATACATATATAAAAACAAATTTAATATCTATTTTTATCTTCAATTTTCTCCATCTTTTCAATTTTATTAAATTTAGTTTTCATTCAATTTTAATTTTGACCGTCTATTACTTTTGATCTCAATCATGAATCCTATTTATGCTAATAATAATTTATTTATTTATTTTTTAATTAACAATATAAATTTGATAAATATGAAAAATATTATTGGCATATATTCTACTAATTGTCAATCAATATACTAACTTTAATAATATAAAATCTTTCAATCCTATCTTTGGTAATTTTTCACCTTTTTTCCTATGTTGATTTCTTTCAATCACGATCGTTCATTCTTTCAAATCATTCTATATAAACATATTCATTACCTAATCTAATCCTTACTCTATTTTTTTTCTTCTTCTTTTTCTTCTCTATTTTACTTTCATACTATTTCTAATCTACTTTAATATGTTTTATCTTTTATACTTTGATTTGATCTAATGTGCAGATTCAATCATTCTCTGAGGTATCATTCTTCTTTTTTATTTTTTTATTATTTTTTGTTTTCTCTTCGATTTTTTTGTTTTATTTATAATTCTATAACCCTATTTATATACTTTAATTTATTTATCTTTTATACTTTTATTTAATCTTATTTTTATGTTCAATCATTCTTAGGGGTGGACAAAATTATCGATTTTTCGGTATCCCACATTACCGTGTCGGAAGTTACCAAATTTAATGAAAAATTCGATATACCAAAAATTTCGGTATGATATAGTGTCGTACTGAAATTTTCGATACGGTATCGGTAAGTATTTTAGAGAAATTTTGGTATTTCGGTATATACCGAAATACCGCAAAATATCGATATTTCGATATAAATATTGAACTGATTTTTTGTTAAGTTAATATAATAATAATAATAATATTAATTAAATATAAAAATATTATACTAATTTTCACTGTCATACATACGCATACATGAAAAAAGCCCTAATGGCCCATTTATCATAGCAGTCATTTCAATCCTTCTTAGTTCTCTTCCCAATTCCCATTCTCAATTTCCATCTGACCTGCCGCCCACAATCTCCACCCGTTTCAACCCTTCTCAGTTCTCTTACCAATTCTCATTCTCAATTTTCATCTTACCTACTGCCCACCATCTCCACATTCCAAACCCATGTTTCTCTCTTTATCTTCAATATCAGATTAGATCTCATACCTCTCTTTATCTCTACTCCTTTCTCTTTCTAATGGTTAGTTTGCTGGGCCCTCTTATGAATGGTGTGCGACGGATATTGTAGCTTTTGGGTGCAATATTTTTTATCCCAACGGCAAAGTGGATGTGGAAGCTCCGGTGGTGGCGTGCGACTACTTCAGCGGTATTAACGAGTAGAGATTCAAGCATTTTGTAGATGTATTAACTTACACCCACTACTAACCCTTCTGATTTTCATCAAATTGATCCCATTAACTGTATGGTCTCTTGTTTTCATATGTGGTCCATAATGTGAAATGGATTTTGGTTGTTTGTATTATATTTTTATCAAAATTTTGGATTATTGGAACAGAATTATTGAGAAATTGAATGTAGGATTTTTTTTCCTTTTCTGTATCAGTAGGTATTGATATGAGCAGCTGTATTCGGTATTTCGGTAAAAAAGGTATTTATTGTTAATATACCAAAATTTCAGTATACTAATATTGTCGGCATCGGTATGACTTTTTTAATACCGATAATTTCGGTACAGTATACAGTATGATTAAATTTTTTCGGTATGGTAAGGTATAACACCCCTAATCATTCTCATATTTCATCTTATGTGCAGGTTCAATCATTCTCATTCATTTGAAGTATCATTCTTCTTTTTTAGTTTTTGTTATCTTATTTTTGTTTCACTACGATTTTTATATTTTCTTTATAATTCTGTAAACCTTATTTATATACTTAATTTATTCTATCTTTTATACTTTTATTTGATCTTATTTTCAGGTTCAATCATTCCATTTGAGGTTTCATTCTTCTTTTTTATTTTTTGTTTATCTTAAGATTTATTTTTTTCTTCTTTGTTTTTTGTATATTCGTCATATTCTATAAACTCTATTTTATAAAAGTCATCAATGTTTGGAGTGACGAATTTGGACAATTTATAATTAATTTCAGAATGTTTTCTTTATAATTTTATGAACTCTATTTTTATACTTTAATTTATTTTATATTTTTGTTTGATCTTATTTTCAGATTCAATCATTCTCCTTTGAGGTGTATATATATATATATATATATATATATATATATATATATATATATATATATATATATATATATATATATATATATATATATATATATATATATATATATATATATATATATTCGTTTATCTTATGATTTATGATTTTTCTTCTTTTTTATTGTTAACTTTATATTTTATAAAATCTATTTTTATAATTTTTTTTAACCTTATTGTTCTTATTTTTATTTGATCTTATTTGTAACTTCAATCATAAAAAAAAAGTCACCAGGAGTGATAAATTTGGATAATCTAGAATTAATTTCAGAAATTTTAGAATTGAAGATTCAAAGCAATTATATTTTCATTAGTATCGTCTCTATAAATATTCTTTTACTAAAATCTTTAGGATTAATGTATGAAATTTATTTTCGAAATCATTGTGATTTATTTTAATTTTTTTTTCAATTTTATTTTCATTAGGATCGTCTCCATAAATATTATTTTAATATTTATAATTTATTATATCAAATAATATTTTATATTTTATTTTATCTATATGTTATTCAATTAAAAATAAAATATAAATTATAGTATACTATATCTTTCTTAAAAAATAGTAATTGAGTTTTACAGAGAGATTATATCTATTTTTTTAAAATAAATAGATATCAATTGAAATAAAAAAATTAATATAATTAATATTAGAATGTTAATATATAGTCTATTTATCTTGAATACCGAATCAAATTTAATGTTATAAAAAAGAAGCGTATAAACAATGCGATTTAATTGATAAATATGAAATTATGTTATGTTATAAAAAATACATTATATAAATAAATAATTATATATATATATATATATGTTATGGTTAAAATAAAAAAAATTTAATATAAAAATATATAATTATAATATACTTTAATTATTTCCGTGCAACGCACGAATGAGTAATATCTAGTTTATTTAAAAACAAAATTTTCTCAATTTTTATTTTCTCCATTTTTTTTCCAAATTCAATGTTATTCTCCATAATCAACGTTCATTTATAAATATAAATTTTTTATTTAGAGAATGATTATTTTATTATTATTATTACTTTTCAACATATATTACAAAGTTATTGCACCTACAAATAAATTTCAAATCTTATGTTATTCTTTACAAAATATAATATTTGAAATTTCTGATTGGACCTACAAAGTTAAGGATGAAATCATATCATTTTATTTCGAGAATGATTCTTTTATTATTACTATTCAATAATTAATTTCTAATTGCATAATCGACATTCATTCCTCTATAAATAATTTTTTTATTAAAGAATGATTCTTTTATTATTACTATTCAATAATTATAATAATAATTTCTAATTGCATAATCAACATTCATCCCTCTATTATAGAATGATTATTTTATTATTACTATTCAATTATTTCTATCATTGAGCATATGTTTCATTCCTTAAATAAATTATATTAATGTATAATAAGATCTATATATATATATATATATATATATATATATATATATATATATATATATATATATATATATATATATATATTCAAATTCACATTTAGTGACATCAACATCAGTCATCCTTTATTTCTTTTCAGTAACCTTTTTTTTTCAAGCATAAGAAAACATCATGGCTTTGAACTTCATTCTCTTAAATTATCTTGATAAGAGCACGATAAATCATATCCTCAGACTTCGATGTATCGGGATTCACGAGGGCTTCTCTTACAATTAAAGAGAGGAAAAAAACAGTATAAAAAGGACACAAAGAATATAGAGTGGGTGTTTGCTGATTTAGAGGTATCAACATTGAAATCAGTTAATATCTTTTAAAATAAAATTATTTATCAGATCTGTTTAAATTTTTTGATAAGTATATTAAAAAAAATTTATTGTAGGGAATGCGTATTCATTCCTCAATTTGGTCGCACAATGTACGAAAATTCATACCTCTGCTCACCAAAGGGTGTTTGTAAGATATATCTAAAGCATCTGTCAAAATGAACAAAAGGGCTCAATGATGCTCCGATCATCCATTCAAGCTTTTGTTTATATTCAGTACAATCGTGAAGAAGGTTGAAGATCCGAATTTTCTAGAAAAAATATATTTCCTGACGCTCTTAAAGGAAATAGTTACGGATTTAACAATCTCACAGGATTTTCTTTTTGGTATAATTCTTAAACCTATTTCATTCTCATCTTATATGATATTTTTTCTGTTAACACTTTTTCATGATATATTCAAAATAAATAGATGTTATTGGTAAGCTTGGACCAAACGTTTCATAAAAATGGTTAATGTTAATAAAATACCAACGAAGATGATGGAGTTTAGCCTGGAGGACTTTGAGTAAGTGTTTAATTTAATTCTTTTTCAATTTGTTACTGAAATCTAATACTTATCGAATTAATAAAAATATTATAATTTTTTATACAGATCTAACACCATTAAAGTTGTAATATGGAGTGAAGAATAGATGGAATTATCCGACAGATGTATAACAAGGATTCGGAGGATGCTGATTTTAAAATCATCCAAATGTTCAAGGTAAAAATTTATGAACATATGGTTTAAATACGGATGAAATCTTTATTTTTATAATTTTATCTCAATTTCAAAATAAAATAAGATTTCTTTATTTTGTTTAATTAAATTATTAAAGATACTGTGTCCATTGGTGAAACATTTTATGCTACAAACATCATATTCTCCCAGGAATATGCTGATATACTTGAATACAAAAAGAGGTTTGAATATAATGTTTTAGCTTGATTCTCAATTATTAAAAAAGATTAGGTATTTTTTAAATTGATTTAACCTAATTATATATCATTTCATCAGGTTTAGTTCCAATAGTTTGTTGAAGAGATCGAAAACAACCATTTCAGCGTCCACGTTTTCTAGCTTTGAGGATGATCTGCAGTTAGGGGTCAACAATATTACAACAAATCATGCACTATATACAAATCCTTAGGTAATAATACATACACAATTAGAATTAAAATATTGCTTAAATAGCACATTTAATATCGTTATAATTGTTTATTTCAAAATACAATTTAGGTTAGAAATTATTGGTTCTATGACAAGATACTTGACTTTGATACTAAATGTGGATGGCGGTACTTATCATGTAAGAATTGCATGATGAGTTTGGTAAGAAAGAATGATCAATATTTTTGCAATCTCTGCAATCAATCTTCCATCACGGGTTCAATAAGGTATAATATAATAATATCATGTCAGCATAATAATTTTTATCACAGTACTCAACTTTATGAATATTCATAGAAAATCAAGTATAATTAAAATTCATTTTTTATAGGTATAAACTGAAAGTTCTGATGAAAGATGGTACAGAGAGTAATTTTTTTCACAATTGGGATAATATTGGAAGAGAACTCTTGAATAAGAGTGCATCACAAATTTTGGATAATCAATCTGAGGTGATTTTTTTTTATTAGAGTTTTTTTTTTTAAAAAAAATATAGATTGCAATTACTAATATTAGTTTTTTTACTAGGACTTGATCCCTTATTTCCCGAATAATTACATGTATTGATTGGAAGAGAAATGATGGCTAAGGTGAATGTTAAAAATACATCTTCGTTCAATGAAAACTCTGATGATGCTAATGAGAATAAACATCAATTATCAAAATTTGCACTGATGAGAACATCATATCAAAGTATGCATGCAATATGAACCCAAGTCAGGTAATTATTACTTTAAAAATAAACCCCAATCTTTATATGCTAAATATTATTTTTATGATCTGATTTTATTTTTATGTATATTTTAATCTTGATTTGTTATAAAAAAATAACAATGTTGATGATAGTGCAAAGGACTCAAAGGCAAGTTTGTATAGTGCCTTATTATTTACATTATTTTCAAATTATCTTATGATTAAATAAGTGTAAAATTTCAGATCAACATATCTGCACGTATTTAACAATTAGTTATTTATTATAGGCCGATTCTACTTGCGATGATGCCGAAACTCCTCACAAAGTTGATTGCGGATTTGTTGAAACTGTTGAGATCGATGATGATTCATCAGTTAAAAGAGTTTTATTTGATGAGGATGGATCGACAAGTGTTTCCTCTAAAATTCAAAAGAAAGTCACTGTTAAGATTGAGAAGAACTGAGATTGAATGTTTCTTTGAGAACATAATTTTTAAAAAAAAAGCTCATAATAATCTTTGTGTTTTGGATAATGTTGGTTTTGGTGGATTTTCTTAATAATTATATCTTTCGTCATTTATTTTGTGTACAAATACTAAATTATTAGTTTATAATTAAGTACTTATTACTTAATAGTATTTTTATATTGATATTACTTTGCGTATTAACTAAAAAATAATTGAAAAGAAAGTCAATCTTAAGATTGAGAAGAACTAAGATTGAATGTTTCTTTAAAAACATCATTTTTTGTTTAAATAAGTTTATAATAATCTTTGTGTTTTGGATAATGTTGGTTTTGGTGAATTTTCTTAATAATTATATCTTTCGTCATTTATTTTTTGTACAAATACTGAATTATTATTTTATAATTAAGTACTTACTACTTAATAGTATTTTTATATTGATATTACTTTGCGTATTAACTAAAAAAATTGATTATAAAATGAATACTGTTTTTTATACATTAAATAATACAAGTATTTTCTATATTATATAATACAAGTATATTCATAGGATTTTGCATTTTTAGATACATTTAAGTTAAATTATATTAAACACGTAATTAAAACAATATATTAATTTTGTGCAATTAAAAGTCTCCAATCATTAGAATCGTTAATTCCAGAATGTTCTAACTAATTAATCCTCCAAAATTAATAATTATATTTTTACTATGATAAATATCTCCTATTTATTATAAAATAAAAAAATATGTAAGTTCCTAGAATAATTAAATTGTAAGGAAAAAAATTAATTGATGGGTTCAACTAAGTTGCACCTGAAGTGCACCGATGACGATCTTAATCGTTAAATTAATTTTAAATTTAATTTTAATATTAAATAACATAATATAATTACATAATTTTTTTGGTTTTTTGTGAGACGGTCGTGAGACGGGTCAACTCATTACTAAAGTATGATTATTATATAGTTAAAGTATGTTTATTTGTAGTTAAAGTATGTTAATAGTGAATCATATTATAATACCATAAAATCATACTTTAATTCATAATTCATTATACTTTATAAAACATACTTTAACAATAATTAAACATACTTTATTAATAAAATAGACATACTTTAACTGGTCTCACAAGCTGTCTCACATAATTAAGGTCTCACAAGAGACTTTGTCTTTTTTTTTTTAAAAAAAAATATCCCACTAACCCAATTTAACCCTATAAATCTTGGGGTCCATCAATTCAGTACACGCAAACTAAAATCACTCTTAATTGAATTGATTTAGAAATATTTTTCAAGACTCCATAATCGTATAAATTAATTTGTATAAATTAAAAATATACTTGATATCTTTAAAAGTTACAGTAGTTAACCTAAATATTATTATTTAATTAACAAGGCCTAACTATTACTTTTTTAGAATTACCCTTAATTGAATTGATTTAGCAACACTTTACAAATCTCCATATAATCGTATAAATTAATTTGTATAAATTAAAAAGATACCTGACATATTTAAAAGTTAAGTAATTAACATAAATATCAATTAATTAACCATGTCTAATTATTAACATTTTTAGCGTTATTTCTGTTCTTAAAAATAGTAAATAGAACGATTAGTACATAATTTTTTTTGAAAAAATATCCCACTAACCCAGTTTAACCCTATAAATCTTGGGGTCCATCAATTCACTACACGCAAACTAAAATCACTCTTAATTGAATTGATTTAGCAAGATTTTCCAAGATTCCATAATCGTATAAATCAATTTGTATAAATTAAAAATATACTTGACATCTTTAAAAGTTATAATAACTAACCTAAACATTATTATTTAATTAACAAGGCCTAATTATTACCTTTTTAGAATTACCCTTAATTGAATTGATTTAGCAACACTTTACAAATCTCCATATAATCGTATAAATTAATTTGTATACATGTAAAAGATACTTGACATATTTAAAAGTTAAGTAATTAACATAAATATCAATTAATTAATCATGTCTAATTATTAACATTTTTAGTGTTGTTTCTGTTCTTAAAAACAGTAAATAGAACGATTAGTACTTACGGAGGATCAACTTTTATTCTTTATTATATAATTAAAACCATTAAATGTTAATTGATTGTAAATTTGGTATGTACTTCTTTATCATACAATAATAACAAATTCATACTCTGTCTTAGCAAGATATTCATTCACAAAAGTTTTGATGAAGAGAATTCAGAAATCGACCACAATCGGCAACAAAAAAAAATAAAACAAACAACGGTATTTGTATTCACTTATCTACTTATATCATTCTTAGTTTTATGAACATTAAACCAATTAATGAATTTATTGAATCATTTTTTTTATTAAGTTGCTGAAACAAATTCGGGACATGTCCACTCCCCAGCAAGCTCGAGTTTCTATGTATTTGGTGAAAGGTTTTTTCATCGATTTTACGAACATAACAGAATAAGAACATCCATTCTGACATCAAACGGTCTTGCAAACTCTTATCCTTTAAATTTATATGACTTGAAATTATTTTGTATATTGTTATTTATAATACAATGTTATATATGATAATATGGATTCAGTGTATCGTTTAAAATATGTATTTTAATGAATAATATTCTTTCTATTTTATATAATGTTTGTATAGTAATCAATAAATTTAAACGCAGAACTGTGGAGACATGCATCAACATCTACGCCTTTGACAGATTTTGGAAATACAAATTATCCAACACATCTTCGGAGTATCAAGATATAATTAATTTATTAGATGAACAATATTTAGTGGATGTGCCTATTGATCAACACATCGATTTGGTAAACGTTACAAATCATAATTTCAACTTCACTACCTAAACAGTAGATGAGTTTAGTGAAGATGAAGATCAAAATTCTGACGTTGAAATACATAAGATCAAATACATCGTTTGTTTGGTCATTGTATTCTTTAATTTTATTTTTCCTCATAGATTATAATCAATATTTACAAAACTACAAGATCTTATGGTGATCAAGACAATCAAGATTTTGAGTGTGAATACTGCGGATCAAAGTTTTGGTTCAATGAACGCCTACGAAGTTATCCAAAATCAAGACGCCCTATATATTCATTTTGTTGCATGAAGGGAAAAATTAAATTGCCTTATATGAAAACTCCCCCCCCCCTTCAATTTTGCAAGAATTGCTCAGTGTTTCAAGTTCAAAATCAAAACACTATCTAAGTAACATTCGGTCATTCAACAATATGTTCTATTTCACATATATGGGTGAAAAAATAAATAAAACTCTTAATGATGGTAAATGTCCACCAACATTCAGAATTACTGGACAAAACTTTCATTTACTTGGCAGTCTATTACCACCAGATGGATGTTCTCCGAAGTTTACACAACTGTATATTTATGATATTGAAAATAAAATATCAAATTGTCTGAATTGTCTAGGGTAAGTATACATATTCATACTCCATTTCGATTTATTCTATAAAGAAAGTTCATTTTACAATTTTATATTTAAATAATTAAATATGTTCAATTTCTATTTTTAAGGAAACAGAATCAGAACTTAGATTGCATGAAGAAATTGTTAGAGATTTGAAATCAATATTTGATCTGTATAATGTCTTGGCAAAATCTTTTAGAATAGTGTGACTCAAGTTAGAAGAAGGGAATCATGATGTTAGATTAGTACTTAGGGAAAACAAGGAAGTGATGGCAGAGTATACAATACTCCAACAGTTTCTGAAGTTGCGGCATTAATTGTTGGTGATTTTGAACAAGGTATGAGTGATAAGGATATAGTGATTGAAACAAAAGATGGTATTCTTCAGAGAATACACGAACTTAATACTTCATACTTAGGATTGCAGTATCCACTGTTATTTCTGTTTGGTGAGGATGGTTATAGAGAGGACAAACTTCTAGCTAGGATTTGCTCAAATTTTTCTGCCGCTAGAAAGAGAGTAAGTATTCGTGAATTTTTTTCATTCCGCCTGTAGGATAGAGATACAGAGTTTTCAACCATTCTTAAGTCAAAGAGACTTTTCCAACAATTCATTGTAGATAGATATACAATGATCGAAACAGGAAGGATGAAATACATTAGGTTGAATCAAAAGAAACTAATGAGTCATATGTATAGTGGTCTTCATGATGCATTAATGAGTAGTGAATCGGATCCTCGGACACAGGGTAAAAGAATTATCTTCTCATCAACATTTACTGGAGATCCTCGATATATGATTCAAAGTTATCAAATTGCTATGGCAATCTGCCGATGGACAGGTTACCTAATCTCTTTATAACATTCACTTGCAACCCATGATGGCCAGAAATAGAGCGCTTTGTCAGGGGGAAAATTTAAAAGTTGAAGAGATACCAGATATTGTGTCTAGAGTTTTCAAGTTAAAACTCGATGCTCTAATAGAAGATTTACAAAAAAAAATTATTTTGGCAAAGTAAACGAAGATAATATTTAGTTATATATTTTGGTTATAATTGATAAACACAACAAAAATTATTATTTCACTATTACTATTGATCAACATCGAATTACATGATTACATTATATTTGCTATGTTATTATAATAACTGTTGATCAATATGTTACTATGTAATGACTTAAATATTATCACATTATCCATTTATTTAGAAATATAATTAATAAAATAATCAATATTTTTATTATATAATTTTAGTAGAACCTCCATCTTATATAAATATGTCAGAACATTTGTTTGCTGCTTCATAATAAGATTTTATATACTTTAGGATATTTAATAATAAATTTAAACTAACACTTATATTTTTTTTCTTTTTTTTTTCAGTCGTTTACACAATTGAATTTCAAAAAAGAGAGTTGCCCCATGCACATATTCTACTGTTTCTGAAAAACAGAAGAAATGATCTACTGGTGAAGAGATAGATCAGATTATATCTGTTGAGATACTAGATAAATCTACTGATCCTGAATATTTTACTGCAGTTTGTGATTTTATGATGCATGGTCCATGTGGTACTTTGAATAAGGATGCTCCTTGCACAAATCCTAAAGGTGAATGCACAAAATATTTTCCCAAGAAGTTTTGCGATTCAACAACAATAGATGTTGACGGATATCCTGTTTATAGATGAAGAAACAGTGGACGAACTGTCTTGAAGAATGGAATTGAACTTGATAATTCGTATGTGGTGTCACACAATCGTACACTTTTACTTAGATATGGTGCTCATATGAATGTTGAGTGGTGCAACCAGTCCAGGTCTATCAAATACCTTTTTAAATATGTTAAGAAAGGTCATGATAGAATATCTACAACTTTCAGTAGAAGCGCCCGTGACCAAGATAATGATAACCTTGATGAAATTCAAATGTATTATGATTGTCGATATATCTCTCCGTGTGAAGCTGCGTGGAGAATCTTTGGTTTTGAAATTCAATATAGATATTCTCCAGTCGAACGTCTTAGCTTCCATTTGGAGAATCAACAAAGCATAGTGTTCGATGATACTCAATCCTTGGAATCTATAATGAGTAGGCCGTCTGTTGGGGAGAGTATGTTCTTGGGTTGGTTTGAAGATAAAAAAAAATACCCAGAGGCAAGGCTATTGTTGTATGCTGAGTTTTCTCAAAAATTTATTTGGAAGACAAATACGAGGGAATGGGTACCGAGGAAAATTGGAGGTAATGTTGGCAGAATTTGGTAAGTAGCACCAGGTTCTGGAGATTTATACTATTTGATTATTCTTCTAAACGTTGTTCGAGGCCCTACATGTTATGAAGATTTCAGAAAATATAATTCAGAGATTTTTGAAACATACCGTGAGGCATGCTATGCAAGAGGTTTGCTTGAAGATGACAACGAATATATAGATTCAATCAAGGAAGCTGCACAGTGGGCACTTCCACCGTCACTAAGAGAGATTTTCGTTAATATTCTTATTTCTGGATCTATCAGTAAACCTGAAGATGTTCGAAAAGCCTATTGGAAGGAATTATCAGATGATGTGTATTATAACCACCGGAAAAGAATAAACTATCTAAGTACAGATAACATATTATCTACATAAATATATAATTTTTTTCTTATATTTTTTCTTACTCTTAATTATTTATTTACAATCAAATTTTTTATTTTTTTACTCTATAAACAATTATCCAAGTTTGGTGATGACGGGAGAAGATATAAAAAAATGTATGCCTCGAAGAGATTGCAAGTATTTTGCATGGTTTGGGACAAGACCTGAGGAATTTTGAAGGAATGTCTCTACCTACAAATCATGTAGATTTGTGAAAGGAAAATTAATTGGTATTAAACTAGATGACATACAACAGAAGACAGAAGTTTGTTGAAAAAGGAACACTCAGAGTTAATGGAAAAGATAAATAGTGATCAGCTTGCAATTTGTAATCGTCTAATGCATAGCGTGGATTCTGGAGAAGGGGTAGTTTTCTTCGTTTATGGTTACGGAGGAACAGAAAAAATATTTTTGTGGAGGACAATTTCAGCTGTTGTTAGATTCGAAGGAAAAATAGTTTTGAATGTTGCCATGAGTGGAATAGCTAATCTTTTATTACTCGGTGGTCGAACCACGCACTCCAGGTTCTCTATTCCAATTGTATACGTGAGGATTCTACATGTAATATAGTGCAGGGAAGTGACAAGGCTAAACTGATTAGTCTTTGCAAGCTAATAATATGGGATGAAGCCCCGATGATAAACAAGTATTGTATAGAAGCATTGGATAGAACAATGCATGACATAATGCAAGTGAGTAATCCAGATAATGCAACTAAACCATTTAGAGGTAAAACTGTTGTGTTTAGTGGTGACTTTAGACAGGTTTTGCCAGTACTCCCAAAGGGTACAAGACAAGATGTTGTTCGTACAACAATAAATTCTTCTTACATTTGGGATGTGTGCACTATTTTAAATCTTACAAAAAATATGCGACTTGATGAAGCTAAAAATGACGAAGAGAATGATGAAATTAAAAGTTTCAGTGACTGGATAGCACGTATTGGAGATGGGACCATAAGAATGATTAAAGATGGTGAAGAAGTGATCAACATCCTGTCTGACATTATCCTCAAAGCTGGTGATGATCCTGTAGGAACCATTGTTGATGCTCTGTACCCAAATTTTGATCAAATTGCCTATGATTATGATTACTTGAAGAACACAGCAATTCTATGTCCTACCGTGGAAAGCGTAGATGAGATAAATACCCGCATGGTCAACATGAATAACAGAGAATCTAAGACGTACTTAAGATATGATTCTGCTTCAAAGTCTGATTCGAATGTGGACATACTTGCTGATGTACACATTCTAGAGTTTCTTAATTCCATCAAATGTTCGGGATTGCCAAATCATGAATTGACTCTAAAGATTGGTACACTCATCATGCTTTTAAGAAACATAAACCACGACAGAGGTCTTTGCAATGGCACACGATTGGTAGTAACCAGATTAGGAGAAAGGGTAATTTAGGCCAGAGTGTTGACGGGAAATAGTGCCGGTGAATTTGTCTTAATACCAAGACTAACACTCACTCCGTCAGATGTTAGAGTTCCGTTCAAATTCAATCGACGAAAATTCCCATTAATGGTGTGTTATGCTATGACTATTAATAAGAGTCAGGGCCAGTCACTAAAGAATGTTGGTATATATCTTAGAAGACCGGTGTTCAGTCATGGACAATTATACGTCGCCATCTCCAGAGTAACCAATAGAAAAGGGTTGAAGATAATGGTTTGCGATCAATTTCATGAAGACAATCAAACATGTCAAAATGTTGTGTTTAGATAAGTTTACCGAAATATTTAGATTTGTCCTGTAAATTTATATTTTTAACTGAACATTGCACTGTTGAAATTATGCAATCCTGCATCTTTCGTTAATATTGAATATTAACTGTCTTATCGCATAAGAATTCTGTGTAAAGTTTAAAGAATTTTTAGGCTGCTCATATTGAATATATTGTAATTTACTTGATATCATGTTTTTTTTATATGTCCAATATCTTTAGATAATTAATAAGATTATACTTTGATATTCCGTATTATATTAACGCAAATCATTCTTGCATATATAAATTTTTATTTATTTATATTTATACTAAAAATAAAAACTAATCATTCATCAATATTTAAGAATATTATTTTATACATATTAACTCCTATCAGTTTTTCAGTTAACCACTAAAGCACGACACTCAATTAAATCTCAATCTTATGACTCTCACTTTCTATTCTAATATAGCTAATGTCAACCTCTCATATTTAAAGCAAAACCATTCCAATGTATGATAACTCATTATCTAACTATGAATATTTTAGATTATTCACCAATTCATAATTATTAAAATATTGGATTCACCTACGCTCCGTTTGATAGCCCGTCATATGGGCTTTTCTTAAGAATTGAATGTCTCTTACGATGTTTAATAGCCCACACATTATCACTGAGAGCCCAATAAAAAACTAAAAAGACTGTTCCTCTTAACATTAGTTATATGGCAGGAATTCAATAGTAAATCAAGACAGGAGAGTGCAATTACAAAAAAGCCCTCATCTTCCACAAGTGTTATTTTTCGCGACTTCATCCAATCTGCAGATTTTGTCTCGCTATGGAAGACGCTCAATATTGTCAGCCGAGGAGACGTAATCTCAGCCTCACCAATTCTCAACGAAGATTCATGTAAAATAGTTTACACGGTGAGTATTTTTGTTGTTTTGATTGTTAAATCCCCATCTCTAATTTTTAGGGCTTTTAGTTTTAGGACAACTGATCAGTACATGTGCTAAAAAATTCGATTTGTTTTCTTTCATAGAGTGCCATAAGGTAAATTTTCTTTCTCTATTCATACTTGCGGTAGTAATCCCTTCTCCATTAGCTCCCTCTTGATTACCGCTTGGATTACAGAAATAAAATTAAAGTAAATTTCATTATGTTTGCTTAAAATGGAATGAGGGTACATGGATTCAGTAATTAAACATCCCAAAAGGACAACAAATTAGAAGAAGTTGTACACGGTTCTTTTGGCTTATCTTTTGGAGTAGGTTTGTTGAAAAATTTACTGATTCATCATGTTTTGGATGAGGTGATTCGTGAATCCATGGAAATGAAGATCGTCTTGGTAGTAAATAGTAAACCATTATTGCTATTAATTAATACATTTTTTAATGTTTTTCATCTTTAAATATCAGTGAATCAATAGAATGAATAATTGTTGTGTTGAGTCACCGAGAAGTTCTAGCGACAAGTGATTTAGCAGTTGTTCATAAGCTTGCTTTCTTGTCCATTGAAGGATTCATCATCCATTTTGCAGCTCATTTTGTTGTCAACTTGTTCTTGTCAAGTAAGACGGATCAAAGAGCGATTCAATGTCAATGGGTGGTTGCAGACAACTGTAACAAAACGATGGTGAGATTGGCGGAATAGGGTCATGATGTGCATTCCGCTTTTGTAACACTGATTTTGGTGCCAGTGATCGATGAGAACTTTGTAGCGAAAATTAATTTTTTAATCAAGTAGCACTTTGCAACAATAGTGATGAATTGTTGCTTCCTGATTGATCTGATTTCATTTTAATTTGCTGTTGGTTGTCTTAGTTTTTTATTTAGTTAATTAAAGGTAACCGTTGTCTCGTCTATCAAACGAGCCGCTAGATTTTCCATTAAAATAATTCTATAATCACATCAACATTTCTTCAAATAAATATTCTTTATTTTATTTCTTATTTAAATTATTATTAGCCAAAAAAGTTCATAATAAACTTCAAACAAAACTCAAATAGACCCTAACCACTTAATTACATAAGTATATTTGTATGGGACCATGTGAGTAAAATGTGAAATGAAAATCTTATAGATGTACATCAAAAAAAAAAAAAACTCCTTTATATTGATGGAGGGAATATTAAATGTAATATATTACCAAAGAACCTACGAACTTAATACATTCATGAATATGTATAACATTACCAAACAATCTACGGATTTCAAAACATTTTAAGATTAAACACCTAACCATGCAACGCACGAGTTGATTACTAGTATATTTAACATGGCCCTGCTTATTTTTTAATCATGATTGGTATAAACAAATTAAATGAGAATAAAATCAACATTCCATATTGTATTTCTATTATAATAATTGATAAGTTTTTTTAATTGAGAATCATCATTTGACAAGGGATGTGTATTCCTTTAAGGTTAAAACTTGTGTGCCGTCGTGCGTCCAGTTACCATTTCGTATTAAATAATATACACTTTATTAAATAATATACACTTTAGTATAAGGACGTGTATTCTTAATTTTTTACTTTTTAAGTGTGTATTCTTTAGTATTAAATAATGTACCCTTTAGTATAAGGACGTCTACCCTTAAATTTTTTTTTTTAAATTTTATGAAAGTATATATTCTTTATAACAAAATGTTATACTTTTATTAATTAAAATGTATATCATTTAAAACAAAATGTTGTATCTTGCCCATCTTGTACCATGGAATACAACATATCAACTTTTCCTTTAAACATGTGAATGATGATTCCTCCAATAACATAAGTTTAGCTGTTACTTGGATTCAGAAATCAAAATAAAATTTACATTATACTACAAATAATATTATATTCATTTATTATTTTTATTTTATAATGTTTTTCTTTATTTCAAATACTTATAAATTCATTAAAATGTTATATTTAAAATATTTCTTTTGAAATTCTTAATTTAATTATTCAGTTTATATTTAAAATTTATAAAAGAAATAATAAATAAATAAATTTTATTTAATTTAATTATTCAGTTGATATTTAAAATTTATAAAATAAAAAATAAATAAATAAAATTTATTTAATATAATATAAAATGAAGTATCATGTAAAAAGTTCAAAACATGGAGTATATGTCACTATAATACGTTGCGTGAATTTCTGAATTTAAGTATTTTTTTAATATTCGAAAGATTTTATTATTAAATTAATATTATCAAATTAAAAAAAAATTCTTATGTTAAAAATATAATTTAGTTATTTAATATAAATAATGCAATGGTTAATTAAAAAAAATGTATTTTTCATTAAGTTATTCCCAATTAATAATAATCGTGAGAAAATCATTTGGTCTTTCTTATCTTTATTTAATTCAGGTAATTCCATTTTAATATAAAATTACATTCAATCATATCCATCACTAAGATTTTATGGAATTTAGAAATCAATGGATATGACATGTGTTTGTTTTAAATTTATCTTTATTTAAATCATAAATTCATTTTATAATTCTATTCAATCATACAAATCACTAATTTTATTCATTTTATAATTCCATTCAATCATACAAATCACTAATTTTATGGAATTTGAAAATCATTGAATACGACATGAACATGTGTTTGTATTAAATTTTATCTTTATTTAATTCATAAATTCATTTCATTCATATAATTTCATTTAATCAGAGGATTTTATGCAATTTGGAAATTATTGAATATATGACATGTGTTTGTTTTAAATTTTGGTAGGGTAGGTTTCAAATTTATAAATTTATGTGAAATCAAATTTGTAAAAAGAAAGATATTAATTTATATAAAAAAATAAATGAAAGAGGACAAATAAATAAATAAATAAAGAAAATATTAATTTAGGAGAAATATATAAAAAGTAGATGTAATTTGGATTATAAAGTTATTTGGTGTACTTAGGGGGTAATTTTTAAAATTTTAGCCAGGTTTTAAATAATTTTAGTTTTCAATCTCTTAAACAATCATCACCTATAAGATTGTAATACTCCTATAATTCATCTAACAGAAATATTAAAAAAGAATAAATAGATCATTCAGAAAACACCAAAATAAAAACATAGCAAAGGCAGAAAAAAGGTGAAGATTCAGCCGCTCTTCATAACATTTTTCCATAAATTTTACCACCCATGCAAAAGTTCTGTCACATTTGGTAATAAAAATCCCTTTTTCATTTCTTGATCTGCATCATCACATCTTTTCTCATTCCATTCTGCACTAACAACCAATAGACTATATATTATCTGCCCATAATTCCATTTTTTTTCCTTTCTTCTTTGTCACCATATTATTATCACTATTATTTTGATTTTGATGCAATCTTATATCCATTTCTTACTTTGTATTTAAGGGTTGATGAGATTCTTGATCAATGTAATAATAATAGATCAAGATCTCATAGATTTATAAAGTTGGCATCTTGAATGATAAGGATTTTGATCTTGGAATCTTGGGAAGTGTCCCAGAAATCTAATTTGGGGAATCTGGGTCAGTGTCAGCAGAAAAGGGCTGCATCGAATAGAATGGACCTCTGGATATTTTATTAAAGCAAGCAATGTATTGTACTAGTTTGGTATTTTCCTATCATTACTGTTCTTACACCTTACTACATTAATCCTATGTCGTATCTTCCAATGTCAGCCAAAGATTATGTAGCCCTTGATGTAGGCCTGCATTAATCCAGTTCATTTATTTGGGTTTTCAATGAGAGGGTTGGAGGGAACATCATTTATTCTTCCAATGTGCCTTTTTGGTTTTGGGGTTTTTATTTGTGGGTTGCAGGTTCTGATTATTACATTATGAAAAAACAAAAAAAACAAAAAATGTGTGTATTGATGAGATTATGTAAAGAATGATAGTGAAATGATAATGTGGATTTTCATAGTTCAGGTTTTAGTATTAAGCAAAACCTAGTATCTAGGCTTGAGTTGTTTGAGCCCATTGCATATTCTAGGTTTTATTCTTGTGTGGAGCTTCTTGAAAATGCCACGTAAATTAATTTCTTTATTTAAATTTGTACTCCCTCTATCCGCAAATACGAGAAACATTTGTTTTTTTACATGAATAAAGAAGTATTATTATTTAATATATAATGAATAGTTGTATCAGTATGTAAATTTTATATTTTAATTGTATAAATGGAGTGTGTTGGTCTCATATGTGTATAAAGGTAAATGAGACACTTTGAGATGAACGTCCAACATGAAAAAATATATACCTAGGACGAGAGGAGTATTATAAACATTGATCCATATATAATTTACACAGATAATAGTGATTTATAAGGGGGAGGGGGGAATATAAGAAAAAAGAGAATTCATTAATGACTAAGATTTATGTAAGAAAATCTCTCACAAAATGGGGAAAAAAAAAAGCAATCACTAATACTAGTGTAAGTACTTGGGTAGAGGCTATTATGACATTATTACAAGCATGGAAAAACGTTATTTGCTTATTTAATTTATTTATATTATTCTTGTATAGTACTTATGAAGGGGTTTTCAAGTTCAACTTACGAAGGGGTGATTCTATTTTACTTTTGGGTTTGCTTCATAATTCAAGAATTGCAGTTACTATTCACAACTACATTTGCAAAATCTGTGTGGGCCCCTTTGTCCTGTTCTGTGCTTTACAGTGATGCTCTCACTGGGTTTTATGTGTTCAAACTTTGGTTTACCTTCTGCTATTCACTGCCATTGTCTCTTTGCATTCAAGATTTGGCATTCTCCAGCACCCCCTTTCTCCTTCAAAAGCTCCTTTTTGCACCTCTCTCTCTCTCTCTCATGAAAAGCCTTTCTCTCTCTCCTACCAACCACCACAGTGCCATGTATCCTTCTCTCTCTTGCAATGTAGATGGTGTGCCATGATTATTATTGGGTGAACCCTAATGCTTGATTCTCAACATATTCAGGTGAGAAAAAAAATGATGGTTGAGCAAGAAGGTGGGGGTGAGAAGTTTCCAGAAGCTTCTTCTGCTTACCATTCATATCCACCTCCACAGGCTACATATGAAGATGTAGTGAGATACCGTGACTTGTTTATGGATACTTTGAAGAAGCTTCATCTTGCTATGGGAACTAAGTTCATGTAACACTATTTTCAGACCACTAGCTTTTAACTTCTTTGAGGATAAATGTTGGTTCTTTTATGTCTAATGGTTTGTTGTTTTAGGATCCCTATTGTTGGTGGAAGAGATTTGGATTTGCATCGCCTCTTTGTTGAAGTTACATCTCGTGGTGGCATTGCTAAGGTTTGTTAGATATTGTGTTCATTGGTTCTTATTTTTTTATTATTTTTTGATGTTGGATTTGTTTTTTGTTTAAACTTTCTTGTGGTGATGATGAACTTCTTGAGTTTTAACTTTGAAGAGAGAGAGAGAGAGATTTTCTGCACCTGTTATCAGTGTAGAACTCAGCTAGAATGCATAACAAATGATAAAAGAACTCATATTTGTTAATCTTGGCAACTTCTTTTTGAATCATTCAAATATATGATTCCCACTTTGATTTTGGAAATCTGTTCTTGAACGCTATATTCATTTTGGCATTAGATTATTATTATCTGTGAAATTTAAGTTAAACTAGAAGAAATGTATCTTATCCAACACAGGTTCTGAAGGAAAAGAATTGGAAAGAAGTTACTGCTGTTTTCAACTTCCCTTCTTCAGCAACAAATGCTTCTTTTATCCTTAGAAAGTACTACATTTCACTGATTTACCACTATGAACAAATTTACTTCTTTAAGGCCAAATGTTGGACTCCTTCACCCATGGGTGAGTTTAAATAACATTGTCCTAATTTAACCTACTGCTCTCTTTCTTTCCACATATGCAATGAACCACAAACCTTGTTCTTGTACAGATGCTATTCAAAGTTTGTCTACAGTCACACCTCCTCCATCTGCCGCGCGCCGAGCACAAACGTCGTCCAGTGCCGAAACATCGGCACCAGAAGGTTTCCGTCTCTAGTTAAAGCTCTTTCAATGTGGTAAATTTGAGTTGTTTATAACCTTGTAATGTTTGCAGTGTCATTAGCATCATCGTCCGGCTCTCCGGTTTGTGGTGTGATAGACGGAAAATTCGACAGCGGATATCTCATCACTGTCAAAATTGGCTCGGAGGAGTTCAAAGGTGTGCTTTATCAAGTCCCTAATTATGAAGATCACCCTGGAGGGATGCTTCACACACAAGTGAAGCCTGATAAGTTGGTGAAACCGGGCGTGCCCCGGAGAAAACGAAGGAAGAAATCCGAGATCCGAAAGAGGGATCCGGATCATCCGAAGCCAAATAGAAGTGGTTACAATTTCTTCTTTGCAGAGCAACATGCTAGGCTTAAGCCACATTACTATGGGAGAGACAGAGAGATCAGTCGAATCATCGGTGAATCGTGGAATAAGCTTCAAGAACCTGAAAGATCAGTAAGAACAAAACTGATCATGGTGTTAGATAGTATGTTGCCTGCATGGATTCATTCTTCTTTAAGCTTTCTTTTAACTGCATCAACTTGTAGGTTTATCAGGACAGAGCTCTTAAGGACAAGGAAAGATACAAGACGGAAATGGAGGCGTACCGCGAAAGATTGAGAACCGGAGAAGTAGCGAAAAGTGCAATGCCAATACAGCAGCTATGCCCTCCACTGGCAGAAGTTATTTCAGCTGGCCTTAACAACAATGCTCCTCCTGAGGGTGGTGAGGAAAACGGGCTGAGCTCGGATAAAGGCGACGAGGAAGGGTATGAAAGTGGGACGAAAGACTCCGATTATGAGGAGTGCTCTCAAGCAGACATGGAACTGAAGAATGTGAACATTGAGATCATGAGTGATGAAGCATTTGATTTGCAGCAGACAAGGGTGGTTCGAGAAGATGAACGAAACCTCGACGTCAAAGATAAGACGTTGTTGCCTGGGAATGATAATTTAGTACTTGTGGAAGGTGGAATATCAGTTCATATTCAAGAACAGGCACCCAGTAATGGTGATGAATCAGTGGTTCTGGAGGCTAAGTTTTAAGTTTTATAATTTTTATTTTGTGAAGGAAATATTTCCCAGAATTAAACTGTGTTGAGGGTAACTTCTCTTCTTAATGTTATTATGATATTATCAATGGAAATCATCAAATTGTACTGATGCTAAGCATGTTGGTTAATGCATCTCCATTGTGCACTTATATTTGACAACTATATCTGAACATTTGTATAAAATAGTTAATATATTGGGAATCTGATTTACATCGTAAACCCGTTTATGTGGTACATTTTTAATTTAAATATTATAGTAATACATAGAGTATGTAAACGGGTACATTTTTAATTTAAATATTCTAGTAATACATAGAGTATGTAGGATTGGAAAATATTGGTTTACAGTTATTTTAGAACTTTTAACTCTATATTGTGGTTTTTAATTTTTTATTTTCTGTCTGCATTGTTTTGTTTTGCAAGGCTGTATTTTCTAATACAAGGCTGAATTATTTTAAAAATCCATATATTATGACAATTAAAAATTAAAAATATTTTATAAATTCTTTGTAATCCCTTTAAATTCCTTTTTGTATTTTATGTGTGTAATGTGTTGAACAAATTTGAAATTAAATTTTAAGTATATGATTTTTTTGTTATTGTTTCCTTTTATTTTACACGGTGTAAAAATAATTGTGAAAAAAAGTGTGGAGCTGAGTAGGGAATGGAGAGGGTAACATAATTAAATAAATCATTATTTAAAATTTAGATGACACGACCTATCTTACATAATTTATAATTCAAAAAATCATCATTATAAAAACTTGCATTTTTTTTCTCATAAAATATATTCATAACCAAAACTATCACACCACCAATTCAACATACGTAACTAATTTTTGACAACACTTCAGACCATTAAAACATGTAACAATACTTATTATATTATAATATAACAATATATCAGCGGAAACAAAATAAACTCACGGCCTAGTCCAACAGGTTGTCATCTATGTACATCCGCTCAAAACCCTGAATGAGTTCTACAACTTGCACAAAACACCACATAATTCAATCATCAGCAGACTCACCTACAATGCATAAACTAGTGAGAAAAAAATCTCAGCAAATAGAAATCACGCATGAAAGTGCATGAAAATGCATTTATTTTCTATCACTTATTTTCTAATTTTTCTAGTTGGTCTCTTTTATTTTGAAAACCTTTCACATTGCGGGATCCCCACGACACACTTATGATATGCACCCCAAATAAGCTCAATGGGGACGATTTTCTGAACCTCAAATATAGTGCCGGGAACGATTTTTTCGAACCTTGGCAAAGTGTTGGGGACGATTTTTCCGAATCCTGAGTAAAGTGTCGGGAACAATTTTTTCGAACCCTAACAGAGATGCATATATAGTGCCGCACACACCATTAATATCTTATTAATTTTGGGAAAAACACTTTTCATGTTTATGCATGGTATGCAACTAGGACAATTAAATATGCATCATAAACCATTTACGATATCAATATCAACATTTAATCACAATAAAACAACAACTTAACTTTAATTCACATAGATCCACTTCTGGAATAACAACTTCATCTCAATCACATAAATCTATTTATAGAATAACCACTTCACATTGGATAATAGATCCACTTCTGGAATAACAACTTCACCTCAATCACATAAATCCATTTATAGAATAACCACTTCACATTGGATCACAGAGATCCCTTTTTGAATAACAACTTCATCTCAGATCACACAGATCCTTATAACCAATATCTTCTCAAATACATAGATCCATTTATAGAATAACCACTTCACCTTGGATCACAAATATCCCTTTTTGAATAACAACTTCATCTCGTATCACACAGATCCTTATAACCAATATCTTCTCAAATCATATAGATATATTTTCAACAGTTTCTAATCACACATATTTATATAGAACAATAATATTATTTCAAATCACATAAATCCACAACTTGTATCACCAATTAACCCCAAATAATTCATAACGTAATTAAACTAATCATAAATAATTCATGACATAATTATTATATATTAATCATAAATAATGCACACCTAAAGTATTTATTCACTGTAGTTCTTTTCTCTCTTCCTGTCTTTCTCTCTTTTCTATTTTTTTTCGATACTCTCGCTGCCCCCACTAATTAACCCAAATGGGTTATATATAACTTGGGAGATGAGGTATGTTGGTAAAATTTTATTTTATTTTTTTTTATTTTTAAATTCCTACGACAAACCCTCTTTGGATTAGTGGCAGTGTGACGAGTGGAAAAGGATTAATAATCCACGTATTCAATTTTTTTAATCACCAAAGACAGGTAAGCTAATAAGTCACGTAACTAATATATATATATATATATATATATATATATATATATATATATATATATATATATATATATATAAAATATTATTAATAATAATTGTTTCTACATTTTATTCTTTATATTTTTTGCCACATTATTATCACATAATTGTCACATAATTATAAAATGCATATAACACAAATTAAATTATATTGACACATGAGTAGTGAGAAGCTTGGATATCACATTAGATGTATATAACATTAATTATAGTAAATACTTCATCTGTCCCCTTTAAAGAGAGTCTTTTCTCCATTTTGAGCGTCACACCCAAATAGTCTCATTTCTTTTTTTACACATACGAGACTCACACACACCCACTAATACAAATAAAATATGGAACCCACACTCCCACTAATATAACTACCCACTACACATTAAATAACAATACTCCTTAATTCACGTGCCAAAAAGTAAAAGTCACTCTTAGTGTGGGACGGATGGAGTATATTATTATTGATATTTTAAAAATAATATGAAAGATGTCTTTAAAAAAAAATGGAAGGTTAAGCAAGCAAATAAAATGAATATTTAGGGATAGAATAGAGAAAAATAAATTGTTTACATTAGCTAGTCATTTTTAATACTTATATAAAGTTACATTTTTTCATTTTAATTTATCAAAAGTAAAATTTACATTTTCTTTTTTTTTTACAAGTGAGATCTATATAAAAATGGTAAATCAGTTGTAGTGGGTCAATTCACTCAAAATTTTGTTTAAATGGCCTTTGACCTAAAGAGAATTATGACTTTATAATAAAAAAAGAAGAAATAAAAATTATAATTGCAATTGAAGGTCAAACATTTCTTTAATTAGACTTTTGCCCTAAAAATAAGAACGGTATATTGTCCCAAATCCCAAAATTAAGAACGCTGAAGAGTGAAGACATCTTTCTCCACAACATCTTTCTCCTGCTCTTCTTCTCTCTGCTTTTGTTTTTCTTTATTAAAGAATTCGAGCAAGGAAGGTTTGTCATCTCTAGGATTGGATTTGGCAGATCGTTCGAGCAGCGTGATTTGGGAAAGAAGCTGGAGGAGTTGAGGTCTGTGAATAGAAAGGGAATATAATTTTCGTTGCAGGAGCCGAGTGAATAGTGGATTGGCTCTCTGATACGACGTCGTTCAATAGGAATCGTGGGCAGAGGTATTCCATAGTTCTTCTACTCCAGTTGGGTGATTCTCTGATCAGATTGCTTCGTTGTCTCAAAAGTTCAGTGCAAATGTGTCGCGTGGCCTCGAATCGCAGACAGAGGTAAATTTATGCTCATCTTTGCCGGTGATTCCAATTCTCTTCGTAACATTTGTACTACATCGTTAAAGAAAATTAGGAAATATATTGTTTATGGGTTGAATCAATTTGACAAACATTGGGCAATGGAATTTAAATTCAATTCTGGATATTATCTTGTTCTCAGAGTTGCTGAGATTGTTGTTAGGTGTAAACTTGTTTTAACATTTTTGGTTACGTAGAATTAGAACACCAAATAAAAAACATGTCAAATTTCAGCTTAAAAATATAACTTGATTATCAGAAAGATTTAATAACCATGAGTTTAGACTTGGTTGATTTCCAATTTTTTTCTTTTTTACCACAAGAACCGACCCTTTTCTCTGCTAGTCATATAGTTTTTTGTACTTTTAACAATTTTAGAATAAAAAATAGCTTGCTAGAGATAGAATTTTTGTGTTCTTTCAAGTTTACTTGCATGTATCAACTCATCATCTTCTGTAGGCGTTCTTCATTTTGTAGGGATTGTTTGGTTGCGTTGTAATTATTTTATTTTACCATATTTGAAGATGGAGGAATTAGACAAAGTTGTGAATTTCAGGGATTTGGTTGTTAGATGAAGAGGATGCCATTACACTTCAAATTTGAGGGGAATGGGGTGCTGGGTTTTGCTTATACAGATAGCATAAATTTACTTGTTGAGGAGTGAGAGTTTTGGTCAGTCCACATCTGTTCTGCAACAAAATGAATAAGACTAGTGTAAATTCTTCAACATTCAGTGATTTCATTCAAACCATCTTCAACATTTATACAAATAAGAGGACTAAACTCTAGAGAGATTGGATTCCTAATTTTTTATTACTTTTGGTAGTATTACTTTCACTCATAAATCATAATTGTTTGATGGTTCTAAATTTCTTTTTTGTTAGAATCATTTTGTGTTAGTTGGTTTGCAGTATCTTGGTTGGTAGCAGTCATTCCTATAAATTATGGTCAATCTTGTTAGCTCTCATATTTTGGTTGGCAGCAGCCATTCCTGTTAATTATGGTCAACCATATAATATGTACAACTTTCTCTAATTCATCGTGAACCTTTTCATTCACATTTGGTCTAAAAATATTCAAATACTATATTGATGTATTCAACAATTATCCATGGCTATTTGAAATTTTAGTTTTACAAATATTTTTTGTTTTGGAAATTAGTTTTGTGTTAATATTTTGTTGAAATATTATAATTGAATATTTTAGGGAAAAAGATGATGAAAAAAAAGACTACAAGGTAGCTGTTTTGTTGGAGAAAAAGAATTTCGAATAACGGCTTGCAAATCGTTATAACGAAAATAATTCCGTTATGGACATAAACGCACATATTTTCGTACATATCAATCAAGTAGTGATTTTGTAACACTTTCTTAAACACCTACTTTGATTTCATCATATTGCTACAAGCTCATTAGAAAATACAAGTGGATACTTATGATTTGTAATGGTTAACATTCAAACTTATCATATGCTACTTAAAACATTTATGGGATATTCCATGAGTGAGCCAATATCACAATTATTTTGTTACTATATGATAATATTAGGCTTCACAAATACGTATGGAGATCTGAGTAAGTATAAGGCCCCTAAAATCACACGAATTTTGAATATTGGCGTGCAAGTCGTTAAAATAGAATGGTTCCGTTATGTGGCCAGACAATTCTGAATCAGCTATCCACTTAAAAACAACTCTAATATTATACAATAAAGTTAAAAGTGAGAAATTTTGACTAAGAAGATTCCGGGATAACTCGAATTTTGAATAACGACGTGCAAATCGTTATAATGGAAATAATTTCGTTATGGGCATAAACACACATATTTTCGTACATACCAATCAAGTAGTAATTTTGTAACACTTTCTTAAACACCTACTTACAAACTCATTCGAAAATACAAATGGATACTTATGATTTGTAATAGTTAACATTTATACTTATCACATGCTACTTAGAATATTTTATGGGATATTCCATGAGTGAGTCAATATCAACATTCTTTAGTTACCATATGATAATAATAGGCTTTACATCTACGAATAGAGATCCAAGTAAGTATAAGGCCCATAAAATCACTCGAATTTCGAATAACGTCGTGCAAGTCGTTATAACGTAATAGTTCCGTTATGTGGAAATACAATATTAAATCAGCTATTCACTAGAGAAACAACTCAAATGGTGTAAAATGAAGTTAAAAGTGAGAAAATTTTTGACTGAGAGAACCCTGGAAAAACTCAAATTTTGAATAACGTCGTGCAAGTCGTTATAACGGAAATGATTCCGTTATGGGCATAAATGCACATATTTTCGTACATAACAATCAAGTAGTGATTTTGTAACACTTTCTTAAACACCTACTTTGATTTCATTATATTGCTACAAGCTCATTAGAAAATACAAGTGGATACTTATGTTTTGTAATGGTTAACATTCAAACTTATCACATGCTACTTAGAACATTTATAGGGTATTCCATAAGTGAGTCAATATCAGCATTCTTTTATGATCTTATGATAATATTAGGCTTTATATCTACATATGGAGATCCGAGCAAGTCCAAAGCACCTAAAATCACTCGAATTTTGAATAACGTCGTGCAAGTCGTTATAACGGAATGGTTCCGTTATGTGGCCAAACAATGATAAATCGGCTATCCATTAGAGAAACAACTCAAATGGTGTACAATTAAGTTAAAAGTGAGAAATTTGTCTGAGACAACCCCGGGATAACTCGAATTTTGAATAACGACATACAAGTGGGTATAACGAAATGATTCCGTTATGGGCATAAATGTACATATTTTTGTACATACCGATAAAGTAGTGATTTTGGACATCAACTTGATTTCATCATATTACTACAAGCTCATTCGAAAATTCAAGTAGGATATTTCATATTTGTAATGCTTCGCATCCAAACGTTTATACTTTATACACTTGTTTTATATGACATGTACAAAATAATTCATATGTGACTCAATATCAATATCCATTTGTTAGTTTATCCAAATATTATGTTTTGACATTGTATGTGGAGATGCAAGCGAATGAAAGACCCCTAAAATTGATCAAATTTTGAATAACGGCGTGCAAGTCATCATAACAGAATAATTTCGTTATGGGGTCAAACAATGCTAAATTTTCCATTCACTATAAAGATCAATCAAATAGCATACAATGATAGTAAAAGTGAGAAAGTTTGATTGAGAAGACCTTGGGATAACTCGAATTTTGAATAACGACATACAAGTGGGTTTAACGGAATAATTTCGTTATGGGCTTAAACACGTATATTTTTGTACATGACTATTAAGTTGTGCGTTATGACCTCATATTAAACACTTGCCTTGATTTCATAATATTTCTATAAGCCCATTAAAAAATTAAAGTTGGATACTTCATATTTGTAATGCTTTGCATCCAAACTTTATACTTTGTATACTTGTTTTATATAACATGTATGAGATAGTTCATATGTGATTGAATATCAACATCCATTTGTTAGTTTATTAGAATATTATATTTTGACATTGTATGTGGAGATCCAAACGAATGAAAGACCCCTAAAATCGATCGAATTTTGAATAACATCGTGCAAGTCGTTATAACAAAATGATTCGTTATGGAGCTAGACAATGCTAAATTGGCTATTCACTAGAAAAATAAATCGAATGGTATACAATGAGGTAAATATGAGAAATTTTGACTGAGATGACCTCGGGATAACTCAAATTTTGAATAACGACATAGAAGTCGTTATAACGAAATTGTTACGTTATGGGCACAAATGCTAATTTTTTAAAAGTTCATAAAGTATTAATAATTTAGTAAGAACACCCATTTTTTATTTTACAAAAAAGTCCAAAACTTTTATTATTTTTTTAAAAGTCCATAAAGTATTAATAATTAAGTAAAAACTCAATTTCTTAAAGGGAGGCCATTTACACAAAATTTTATAACCTTAGGCCTTTTAAATAAGATTTATTGTTGAATAGACCATTTAAATGAAGACCCCTATAAAAATTAATACTCAATGAACCACATTAATACAATTATTCACTACATATTATACTGTCTCTATTTGAACTAGCTTTTCACTTTTTTTTATTAGTTTGTTCCAATACACCAGTCAGTGGCATTCACCACTTAAAAGTAGTGAAAGTTTAAAAATAAATAAACTCTTAATACATCATATTTTAAAAAAATGTCATTCTCATCTAATTTACACAACTTACTTTATCAAGTATTTATTACCTAAAAATATCATATTACCCCCAAAAGTTAATAAAGTCAAAGTTGGTAAAAAAAGACTTTCTTAAACTCCTATTTACAAATATGAACAAATATTTGTAAGATGAAGAATATCTTTAAGCAAAAAAATAAATATGAACATTAACGTAAGACGAAGAGTGTATTAATCAAACATACATTATGATTAATGTTAAGGTCAGAGCCTTGCAAGCCAGAGACTCTATATGAGCTGGCCCCACAGTTTTCGATGGACCTACGGGTTTCGAACCTAAAATCTTAAGGAATTTTATCCTAAAACACCTTAAGTCCTCACCGATAAGTCTACTGTTCAAAATTATCGAGATTCCTATCTAGCAACCTTTTTAAAATGGGGCGGCTATTTGCACCCCAAAATTTCTAAACAAACTCCAATAATTTATAGAATTAAAATATGATAATGTGAGAAGATGTAAATATCCTTTTATAAATAATAAAATAATATTAATTATAATTAAATTTCTAAATGCGCAACTTCAAATTTCTTAATGACCCCATTGTTGTTATCTCTAAACCACGATCAACCCTAATCCTAGCCTGACGCTATTGACATGATGCAGAAAAGAAGAGTTGGATGTAGAAGAAAGGTCGTTCGGTTGCATAGGTCGAACAACATAAGGTGTTCGACTCTTGCAGCTGAAATGGAGTTGGATAGCGAGGGTCTAGATCTTCGACGAGCGAAACAGGTTACCAATGATCTCTCCAGAAAAACTTGGCAAATGAATTGTCTTCAGAATCCTCGATCTCGATTAGAGGATGCTCTATCCCTTGATCTTCTTCGGAAACAGATGTACTAGGAGTGGAAGACGGAGCAGCAACACGAAGCGAAAATCTGAAATATCCTCTCTCTTCCGCGAACGAACATTGTAAAAATGGCGAGGAGGGGAGGAAATGCGATTGAGCTACAATTAGTCGCAATGGAAGTGAATGTGGGCATTGCTGAAGCTAGGGAAACAACCATATTTGGAGGAAACTAAGAATATCACTGTGATTCGAGCTTCAATTTCATATACAACATAAACTTTCTCTCTCCCCACTCCAAATTATTTGTGAAGGTAAAAATAAAATTTTTTATTTTTTGGGGAGATTGAAATTGAAGTTTGTAATGGGAAAGAGAGGTTATTGGATTGAAAAGAGGATGGTTGGAAGGCTGCCTTTGCGATTGTTTTCTTTTAGAATCATCTAATTACATTTCAAAATTGGAAGCTTGAATTAAGCAGATATTTTCTTATCTATTTTTCTGCTCTCTTCTGTACAACAAAATCTAGGCCACAGATTCAGTTCGCACACGTTTTGAATCTTTTGATTTAGAGTATTTTGGAACTCATCCTAAACAATTGCAAGAGTTTTTCTCAGTGATTTTCATGATTAAATTTAATTAGCAGATAGTACTTTAAACTCCTTACTCTATTTCTCTCCGTTACCCTTTTTCTCTCTATCTACACTTTCAAGACCAGAAAAAAAAAGTCGTTCGGTTGCAGAGGCCGAACAACATAAGGTGTTCGATTGCAGCGATCGAACACAATACATTACAACAGGTTTTGGAATCCACATATCTACTGCTCAAAAACCTGTCTAATTTATTCTAATTCATGGAAAATTTAACCCAAAATTGCAAGACAAGTACAACAACACACTATAGATACACAAATTCAAAAACCCATGCTTAATTTCCATATTTGAAATGTACCCAAGCCCTAGATTTCATGTCAACTGCAGAATGGGGGAAATGGAAAATATTACATGGTACTTGACATTGACGAAGCTGGATAGAAGGTATTGATCGTTCTTCCCTCTCCTTTCTCTTCTGGATAGTCGCGCGACAAGGAAGACAACGCTGTTTTCTTCTTTCTCAACTTTTTCTTCATTTTGTTTTGAATTTTGAGATTAATTAGTTTTTTTTTTTAAAATTTGGGTAAAATTAATTAAAAGGGTAGAGTTATCTTGTATGAGGTGTATTAAGTAATTTAAATATACTCCCCCCGTCCCACGGCAAGGGTCTCTTTTTTCCATTTTAGTCGTCCCACCCAAAGAGTCTTCTTTCATTTTTTACACACATGTGACCCACTCATCCCCTCTAATATAATTAAAACATGGGGCTCATACTCCCACTAATGCAACTACCCACTACACGTTAAATAATAATACTCCTTAATCCACGTGCCAAAAGTAAAAACTACCCTTGTCGTGGGACGAAGGGAGTATAATTTTTAGCTTTAGTGGGATACGTTAAGTAATTGAGGTTTGTCTAGTAATTCCGGGGGGCAAATAGTCGTCCCTTTTTAAAATAGTAAGAAATTTTACACAATGACTTCGAATTCAAAATTTGAAAACCAAAACATACTTCCTAAAATTACATGTATTTTAATATTTCAATATTTCAACCCTATCTCCCTATCTTTTTTTTAAAATCTAAAATAAATATTAATTACTTCATACATATAATAAATAAATTAAGAGGGAAAAACAGAGAATACAAATATAACAAATAAAAATTAGGTTAAAAAAAATTTAAAACAAATAAAAGGAGAGTGTTGGAGGATATTTAAAAAAAAAACTTCTAAAATTTAAACAACCCTATTTCACATAAAAAGTTTTCCAAGTCATAAAGAGATATGTTAGGAGACTTCATTAATTATAATTATTCTTTTTATATAATTTTATTTTTTTAAAGATTATGCTATGTCTTGTCTATTAAAGGAGGAAAACTCTGGCACGTGTTAACAATAATGATTTGATAAAATTTTGTGAGAGACCCTTTCAAGAATATTTTTAATAAAAAATATTCAAAGTCGGGTGCATATTTGGATGCACAAATCTAAATCGGTATACAATTTAAGTCGACTCAATAACTCATGTTCCTTAAATTAAATGTCTTTTAGCATAATAACATTAAGTACCCTTGGCTAAAGAATCTAAAATTATAAATTTTGATTTTTCCTTAATTTTATCTATTATTTATTTATTTATTTTTTAAAATTTTATTCAGTATTTAAATTTATCAAATTAAATTCAAAATAAAATTAAAATTTTAAGATTTATTTGATGATTATAAAATAAATCTTAGGAAAATAATAACTACTGGAGTATTTAAAAAGGAAATTTTGTTCATAAAAAATTATCATTATTTATTTATTTATTTATTTTATTATTAAATTTTAGAATAAATTGCAAATTTATTTATTTTTTAATTACTTAAGTTGAATTTTTCACTTTTTTTTAATAAAAATTAACCGCAAATAATATTTAATTAAGATTTTCCACATCAGAATCTGATTCACTCGAGAACTTAAAATTAGTAGTAATAGTTAGTTGCTTGTATATCACTTTTTCACATTTCTCCTAGATCGTCAACATTATCATGCTATATTTTTGTAAATATCTGAATTCTTGAAGCTTGTTTTCCTCAGCTGACTGCATATTTGATCTCAGCTGCAGTAGGTAACCGATGAAGAAGCAAGTTCATATTTTCGCTTCGTTTCTTTGAGAAATCAAGAAACCCTTTTGTTAGTTTTTCTACTCTAGAATCTTGGGCTATTATCTAGTTGATTATAGATAATAAATGGCATGCGAGGCCATACAAATGTGGAGTTTGAGTGGCTTAGTAGCTGCTTTTCTTGATCTTGCAATAGCATACTTGTTGCTCTGTGCATCAGCTGTAGCGTATCTAGCATCAAGATTTCTGGGTTTCTTTGGGATTAATCTGCCATGCCCTTGTGATGGAATGTTCATCAACATTCACAGTAAAACTCTTTGTTTTGGGAGGATGTTAATCGATAACCCTACTCAGAAAGTGTCAAATGTTCAACTCTGCGTTAAGCAGAATTTTCCTTTTAGTTATTCTAAGTGTCCAAAAGAATATGGTTATGGTATTAGTGGCAATAATTGTGTAAATGGTTTTCTTGAAATGGAAGGTGAGGCATCATGTAGTTCAGTATTAGATACAAGGAGGTCAGAGGATATGGTTCGGAGGGAGGTGGGTTCAAGGAAGGGGAAATATGATTTGAAGGGTAAAGGTGTTTTGAGTCATAGGCCGAGGAGTCGATTGCGGAATGGGAGACGAGGTGGTGGTGATCATGGAAAGAATTCGTTGCTTTTGTGTTTAGATCCTCCTTTGTCTGATGATGCCATGGATGGGGAGCTTTATTCGAAGTTTAGCTCAAACAAGAGGGGGAGTGGATTCATTGGGGGTGCCTCATATCCTGTTGATAATGGTGGAATTCATATTCCTGAATGTGAGTGCTGTTTGATTACATTTTGATTCCTTATTTAGGGTGTGTATGCAATCACTGTAAATTAGTAGTAATTGTTTCTTAAAAGTATAAGTTGTTAGGAAAGGAGCTTATGAGAAATGTGATTCTCCCCCTCTAACCCCCATAGTTTTCTTCTCATGCTATGTGGCTAAATTATTTGCAGAACTTATCTGGTACTTCGTTCTGTTAGTCGGTTGACTTAGTCAATTATGGTTAACACAATCTCCTTCTGGTTCATTAGAATCTTGTGCATTTCCCTTTTCTTAATGAATTCTATGATTGCTGATAATTTTTTGTTAGGGTTTTCATTCTGATCCATAGTTGGAGTGGGGTTATATTGCCACTTTCTAGAATAAGCATCTAAGGTATCTGTGTTCTCTCGATTTTGGCTAGGTTAATCTAACAGTTGATTTTTCATCTTTGGAACTATCTTTAAATCATTTGTATATAACTATGGTGAATTTAGTGATGTACCTTTGTTACTGCATCTTTCATTATTTTAATTAGAGCCTATATGTAATTTGATGTAATTATATTTCCTTGGAACATAGATATCTCCCGATGATAAAAGTGAATCAGTCTATTCAGCCAAGATGAGCTCAGTGATTTACTATCACTGAGTTTGGAAGACCAAATAAGAAGTAACTTCGTATTTATTATAGCTGATAGATCATAACGAATTTATTTTATTGCTAGTTGTGAAATGAACTGAGCGAGCTAAGCAAGTTTCCAGGTCAGGGACATTGGTCAATCAGTTACTCTGTTTCCGTGTATTTCTACCTGTCTGTCTCAATCTAATTTATGTGATTTTCTGAAGATAGTTTACTTTAGTCAATGTGGATCACCAGCACCAAGTAAACTAATATAATTAACTATGAATTCATCATGGCTAGTTTTCTGTAGTGATCTGAATCTTAGAATAGTAGTTCTGTCCCCAACAGTCTAACCATAGTTAGAATTTTAATAATTTATACTTGCATAACATTTAAGGTGCACATATTTTTCTTGACTCGCACAGTTGAATGGGCTGGCTTCAAGCTAAAATCTTTTAATTCCAAATTGAATCAAGACGCTTATAAAAATCTATGAGCAAAAGCAAGTTTTTCACTTTCTAGTAGTAGATTATTTCATATAATCTGAGTTTCTCACTTTCATCTTTTAAAACTATCTCTCAAAGTTTTGTATTGCTTCAACTTAAAATGAAAAAAAAAAGCTTTCAATGATTTATATCTACTTGAATTTTGAAATGAATATTTTGATATATATTTCTGATTGCATTAATTTAGATGAATCACTTGTAATTGATTCACCTTGCCTTGGAAAAATGTAGCTATTTTTTTTTCTTTTTTTTTATTGATAATGGTGACAATAAGAATCAAGTCTAGGATAAATTCTGTCCCTTTGGTTTCCATTTTTTAAAGATCAACTCGCTCTTTCTATCTTTAACTTGAAAAAAAAGTAAGTTAAAGCGATTAATTTGAGATTTGGAGCTAGCATTATCATTTCTTTTAAATCTATTAATTGATTGCTCAGTTTACAAGTTATATGTGCTTAAATGCTTCTCTTTGAATGATCACTGTCGCCAAGTCCTTTGGATTTACATCAAGGATCTAAATTTGAATTTCAGTCTTGACATTTTTAGAAATCAGTTATAGAGTTGAGTAAAATGATATAAATTGCACGAGTTTTGTAATAGTAAAGAGTTCTTTAAGTCTCGTAAGTTGAATATGTATATGAAGTGTGGATTTTCTTTAGTTCTTAGTGTGACATTATTAATGGGTTATAACTTCACTCTTTCTATGAACGGATTTAGAGTAGACATTGGCATACCAGATCATATTCTTTTTCTCAGTGTTTTTTATTGGTCAGTTGAGCTTTGAATTAACAAGAATTATATAGAGCATGGATTGAATGTATAGAATTGTTTCATTTGATTTTCTTTGATATTTAAAATATTACTAAATGCAATTATACTATAAACTTTTTTTATGTACTATTGTTCCAAATGATCACTCAATTCACTCTTACCAAATTTTATTGATTTGACTTAGATGATAGTAAAGCTCCCAAAAAAAAGAGAGGAAGGCATAGAGCTACCGCCAATGTTGAAATGAGTGAGTCTCATGATGAAGATATGCACGTTAACAGAAGCATACAATCTATCGAAGAGATCCAAGATAATCAACAAGGCTTTCAAAGTGTTGGAGGAGATGACAAAAGTACGATTAGATTCTTAGAACAAAAACTCAATGAAGAACGTATTGCTCGTGCTGCCCTTTATATTGAGCTTGAAAAGGAGAGAAGTGCCGCTGCTACTGCTGCAGATGAGGCCATGGCTATGATCCTGCGACTTCAGGAAGAGAAGGCATCGATAGAGATTGAAGCTCGTCAATATCAGCGGATATTAGAAGAAAAGTCCCTTTATGATGCTGAAGAAATGAACATTCTTAAAGAAATTCTTGTGAGAAGGGAAATGGAGAAACATTTTCTAGTAAAAGAAGTTGAAGCATATAAGCAGACTGCTTCTCTAGGAAATGCACAGTTAGTTGTAGATAATTCAGGAGAGGCTGGTGCTGAAAAACGTTTTAGTCATTTGCCTGATTCAAAAGATGATCCAGTTTTAATATTTCGTCAGGCCACTGCATCTCCAATTCAATGCTCTGTTGAACACATAAGCTTTGACAAAAGTAGAGACTTCACTGATAATTTTGTAAAGGAAACAGTTTGTAATCTCTCTGAAGATGTGGGCCTTCAAGAGAAGGAGGTTATAATTGCTGATAAAAAAAAAGAAATGGCGTTTAAGGGCCCCCTCCATCAGGAAGAACTTGAACAAGTTCAGAAGATGAACCATGCCTACAAAATAGATGAGAAGATTATTGAAACTTGTGATGGAATTGAGACAAGTGATTCAAATTATGATCGAAGTTTGATGAAACGGGAAAAAGATGCATTTCTTAAACTTAGTAGTTCATGTTATCCAATGTTAGATAAAGAGCCTCATGTTTATGATCTTCATATTATTGGTGATGGCAGTTCTTCAAAACATCATGATCGCAATTCTGTCCCAAATACCAGTTGTCTGGGAACTGAAGATGATGTAATTAAAAGCAGTTCACAGAAAAATTGTGGACTTCCACCAGTAGGTCGGAGAGGTTTGTCGTCGGTCTCTGACATTCGAAGAAGTTCCACATCAGCAATGGATGTTGAAATGCTGAAAATTGACAGTGAGTGTGGATGGCTTCAAGAAAGATTAAAGCTTGTTCAGGAAGGGAGAGAAAAACTTGGCCTATCTTTGGAAAACAGAGAAAGAGAAAATGTACAGTTGAAACTTTTGGAGGATATTGCACGGCAGGTTCAAGAGATTAGGCACCTAACTGAGCCTGGAAAAGCTGCACGACAGGTGTCTTTGCCCCCTCCAACCTCTAAGGTGCCACATTTTTGCATTCAGTATTTCTTTTCTGTTTGTGTCCTTTTAAAGAATTTGATAGAGTGCATTCAAGAAAGAAGAGGTTGTGCAAAATTTCTGGTATTTTGTGTTTAGTAGTTAGTACAACGAAGACAAAAATGCAACTTGAGTGGGTGTGGAATAAGAATATTAAAAATGAAAATATCTGGAAGTCATAAAGCTAGGTCCTTTTATTTACAAAGCAATAAAGTAATTTTGTAGGTTACTGACTGTAGATACTTAAGAGTTGAGCTTGACTGGAAGTCATACAATAGTTTTACACTCTTATCTTATGAGGGTTCTTGAACGCCCTATGAATTCAATTGACATTCTTTTCTGTTTGTTTGGAGTACTGATATATTGCATTAAATCCTTAATGTCAATTATAAGAGAGAAATCAAATTAATTGAAGTTTAGTGCAGATGATTTATTATTGTTTAATGGAGCTGCTTTGATTTATGCTGAATCTGAGAATTAGGCATAACAGTGGCTAAAAACAATGTAAGAGCGAAGATTTGAACTCAACGGTCATAGAATGGGGAGAAGATGAGTTACAATGCACTCTAAAATTTGAAAAAGTTTATGGCAGTCAGCTCTTGATTGACTCATGAAGATTCTGATCCTATACAACCAGATCTGATTTAGTTTTCATTTTTCTTTTGAAATTTAACTGGAAAGAGTGAGGGGATGAGGAATCTGTAGCATGGAATTACAACATGCTGTTCCAAAACATAAGCTAATATCTAACTAAATCCGAATGTTGAGCAACTCTTGACTTTGAGATTTTTTAGGAAATGTTTAGATATGATTTCTTTTTTGTGGTAGAAAATTTTGAATGCATGTTCATTAGGATATTTGATGTATTAGACATAAAATGCATCAGAAGACGCGAACATGTTTTTTTTGTTTGTGGGCAAGATGTTCCAAACCATGCAGCCATTGGTGTCACCATTGATAGAAGAATGCCAGCACATTTCAATACAAGCTACAAAGAGAAGTCTATAAACTGTGCTATCAGAACATCTATTTTTGGATTATATTAACCCTGTTCTAGAGTAATATTTGTGCGCACTAGTTGTGCGAGCAACTCAAAAGTGTATTTTTAAATGGTATTACTTGTTTCATTAAAAGAATTACTCATTTCACAGGAAGGTATCAAGAAACTTTATGTGAAATGATAATATACTTTTAGGCAAAGGAATTGATACTCTTAAAAAAAAAATACTTTTGAGTTGCACGCACAATTGTTGCGCACAAGTTCTCGTGCTGATAGAATATTCTATGTAATTATGGTAGTGTCTAGCAGACAATGTATACATAGGTGAGCTCTGCTCTTTATACTAATACATTAATTCTTTCATCTCTTAATTATGTCATGCATTCACAGTAACAACCCAACTTACTGTATGAACAATAGAACTATAGGTTAGTTGATCAATCCATATAACCTTGAAACTAAATGGGAACATGATCATTGTATCCTATCATGTAGCTGCATTTATACAAGAATTTAATTAGTAATTACATACCATATGCACGATATGTAAGGTCCAATTAGATGCATTAGAATTCTTATAATTCCCAAAATCACATGCAGCAGCAGAAAGTTTTAGCTGAGAATTGAACTACTTTCTACAGTCACTTTAAATTTTTCCTGAACCCTGTTCAAGAATATGTGACCACTGACCAAAATAAAGAAGTTATGGAATAACAATTTGCATCATCATGATTAGTCTGACCTTTGATGATTGGACAAGCTTGGGCACTAAACTAGATAGCAATGAAATATCTTCAGTCATTTAGATTTATGCAAAGTAACTGCTGAGCTTTTAAAATTTTCTGACTAATTTACAGAAGTCAAGTTTAATACTCTTCCTTTTCCACCTCTTATAACATTTTGAGATATATATGTTAGGATAATACTCTTCCTTTTCCACCTCTTATAACATTTTGAGATATATATATTAGGATCATGCTACCATCTTAAAAGTAGATGTTGCTGCTAATCATAATTATTAGTTGTTTATCAATTTATACACATTATCTTTTTTCCTTATATTTGTTTCATTTTTCAGGTTTTATCCAAGAAAAGGAGGAGCAGAAGTGTTTCTTCAGGGTTGCAGATAAGCTCCGAAGGTATGATTAGTAACTTAAAATCCAAGACGACAAATGACTACATCGTTATATTAATTACTAGAGTTCACCAGTGTGATGCTTCTATATCTAATCTATTATTTTCATTGAGATATTTAATCCATGCATAATTTAATTATAATATTCTTTTGACTGAGTACAATTTATTAAATATATAATATATTCAATTTTTGTTTTTTAAATTTCATATTGTAAATTAAATCACAACAAATACCTAAAATTTATTATAAATTTCCAAAATTTAATCAAAGATGCATTTAAAACCATAAAAGAACTTATATTTTAAGAAATTTTATTTCTATGCACCCATTGTGAGATAAAATTGAATATCGTAGAAAAGTGATTAATTTGATGTATTACTTGTTAAAGATTGTTTTTAAATGAAAGAGTATTTGTACTTTAATATTCTTGTAGATAAACTTCAATATAAATTAAGAAAGGCACTATTGTTTGTTTATTTTTCTGTGCAGCTTTTGTTAGCTTACTCATCATCTTTTTCTCTATTCTATTTCCAACAATAGATAGTAGTTTTTTAGGCAGGAAAAATTTAAATTTGCTGTTATGTGGATGATTTGCTTATACATACACATACACCCACACATAGATTTGGATGTATAGTTTGTCATAAAATAATGCTAAAATATGATTATTGCTTTTTCCAGGATGAAGTGTTTGTTGGTACAAAGATAATTCCAAAACCGTAGAAGTATCTATGAGAAGTTCTGTTTATCTGGAGTGCAACTCTGGATATCGATTCTCTTTATAAGAGCATTCATTTGTTGTTTTAGCTGTGTACTACTGGTAGTTAAGCTGTGTATAGTTCGCCTGTTTTAATTTCTTTTGGTTATTGCACATAAATGTCCACTCTATGCAGTGATCTTATATTATAGAACTTTTAATGAAGATGGGTGAAGTTTAATTGCTTGATCATGTTAGCGTATTATGGAGGAACAACCGAGCAAGATGCTATGGGAATTTCTTTAAATCGGTGATACCTATCAAACGGTGTGATGAGGCAATTATGGCGTTGTCTATGTAAACAGGTACTAGATGCATGCCTTATTTAATTTAATTGATTTTTGTAGTGTTGTTGATAGAGACGGGCAGGACCCCATTGATTCTCGAATGTTACCAACAATGCTGTTGGTAGCTCTATTGCACTCTAGAACACCTCAGTAGGTGGATATGGTTACAGGAAGTGATCTAAGAAGATTGTTAATTCCTTCATGGACTTATTCCTAACTATCAAAGACTAGTATGGAGTTGAGTAAATATTATTAATTAAATATAGAATAAATATAATATAAAATTTATTATTTTAAATAAATATTTAATAAATAGGGAAATTTCTAACAATGCTACTTTCAATACATCTTTTTTAAAAATGCCACCCACAATAATATTTTTTTTAAAAATGTCAAAAATTTTTTTTTTGGACTCAAATACTTCTTTACTCACATAAAGTCTATTCTCTCTTCTCTCACTATTGTTCATTTTGCCTCATTCTCTCTTCTCACTCTATCATTCTTCATCAAAAATTTTAAAGATTTAGAAGGCAACCATATGAGGAAAGCGACAACGGCACAACGCAACTCAATATGAATCTAGGTTAGTAAATCTTACAATTTGTTTTTCATAAACTAAATTTAGGGTTTTGTGAAAATAAACATATGAGTTATATATGTTAGGATGATGTTAATTTGGTGTTTGATTAGATTAATAAGAATTTTTACATCACATGACGTGTTTAGAATATTGATTAACACACATATTGTGAATACTTTGGTACAAATCTAAACTTTGAGGTATAGAAATCACAAAATACGAAGAGTTGCGTGGCAGGTTGAGCGTAAGGTCGAACACACCTTCAGTAAGTAGTCACTTGTAAGTCGCACGAATAGTTGCGTGAATAGCCGCTAGTGGGTCGCGTAGTTAGTTGCGTGGTTAATCGCGTGAATGATCGCGTGAATGGTTGTGTGTATGGTTGCTTTATTAGTAGCGTGAGTAGTCACACGCATGCATGGTCGCTTTATCAGTCGCGTACGTGGTCGCTTGATTATTCGCGTGAATAGTCGCATGCGTGCATGGTCGCTTGGTAGTCGCGTTTATGGTCACATGTGTAGTAGCGTGCATAGTTGCTTGAGTAGTCGTGCATGGTCGCATGAGTAGTTGCATGCATGGTCGCTTGGTTAGTCGCGTTCATGGTCGCATGTGCAGTCGTATGAATGGTCGCGTGAGTAGTTAGTCACGTGCACATGATTTGTCAAGCATATAAAAAATGAGGCTGCATGTAAATAACATATATACAATTTTTAGCGTTTTTTTAATATTAAATATATATTTCAATTTCAGCTAAGATTCCTATTCTATGCCTTTGGGATGGAAAATGACTACATGATTTCGATCAATGGAAATATGATGGAGAGGAAATCAAGTTAAAAATTGTGTGGGCAGGTATAGACACAAATTATGAACAATTATTAGACAAAATGTTTGATGTGACCAAAGTTAACAAAAAAAATCATGACATTAAGATGTCATATTGATTTGACTATAAATCAAATGGAATCGTGCCTCCCTATCCGGTAAATAAGTTATATGACGTGCAACTGTTGTTGATGATGAATAAGAAATATCCATTGTCATTACACCTGTGTTTGGAGATTATTATGGTAAGTAATGGTTTCTCCTAATCAGATTTTGACTAATTCATCAAGGAACATAATTCTACATGAGAATCGTGATGATATTGGTGGTGGCATTTAGTTTGAATGTGATGCATCCAACAGTTCTTTTGTGAGCGAGCATGATTTCTTTGAATTCAAAGAAGAAGATCGTGACCAAAATAAAAGGATCAATTCGAAGAAGAAGATCGTGACCAAAATGATTTCTTAGTATTTTTGTTGAGTTGTGTACTCAAATCATTGTAAATTTAGGTATTTTTTTGTTTGGACCATTGACTTTTATGTATTCGAAGTTGCTTTAATCATTATTTTTCGAGCTTTTAAATTGAGGATTGTAATATTTATTCTTATACTGTATGTTTCAACTATGTGATTATGGACTTCTATTATAAATAATTTAGTTGCATTTTTTGTTACAAATGTAGTTACATGAACAATCACGCAAATGCTTACGAGACCACACGCAAACCTGCATGTAACCACATAAGTAACCCTATATGCGACTATTGGCGCGACCTATTGTGCGACTATACGCTTCAAGTATAAGCAACTTCTTGTGAAACCAATTATGTAAGTGCTTACGAGACAACACACGCGATCATCAATGCGACCTTATATGCGACCCTGCATGCGACCTCTTGTGCGATCCTGCATACGACACTTATGCGACTATAGATAGAAACATATAGTTGCATGATTGATCACACAAATAGTCGCAAGAAAGGTCGCACAATATCGTGCGACCATGTACGCGACCTTTTATGCGACCCTGTACGTGACCAAATGTGGGATCTTGTACGCGACTTTTGTGCAACCCTGTACATGACCTTTTGTGCGACCTAGATTCATATTGGGTTGTGTTGTGCCGTTGTCGTTTCCCTCTTTTGGTTGACTTCTCAAATCTTTAAAATCTTTTAAAAATGAATGATAGAGTAAGAATAGAGAATGAGGCAAAATGAAGAATAGAGACAGAAGAGAGAATGAGGTTTAATGAATGGAAGGATATTTGAGTCCAAAAAATAAAAAAATAAAAAAGTGGCATATTTCAAAAAAAATTATTGTTGATTACATTTAAAAAAAATGTATTGAAATTGGCAATCTTGGAAATTTCCCTAATAAATATGATTAAATAAAACTTATAACTATTAATTAAATATATAAAATAACAAATAATATACTCCCTCCATCCCGAAAAAGTTTGCGCTCCCCTTTTCGGCACGGAGATTAAGAAAGTGATAACTTTTAGGGGTATAATGGTATTTTTATGTAATAAATAAATGATAAAGTATGTTAGGTAGAGATGATTTTTTTGTAAATAAAGTGTATGAGGAAGGGTGATTGTTTTTTACTTTTTGCTTTTTTTGGAATGTGCAAACTTTTGTGGGACAGCCCAAAATGGAAAGTGTGTCGTCTGAAATGAGACGGAGGGAGTATAATATATATATATATATATATATATATATATATATATATATATTAAGTTTTATAAAAATATACTCCCTCCGTCCTGTTTCAAATTTTACATTTTGCATGTAGATTAAAAAATGTAGTATTTTAATGTATAGTGAGGTGAGATAAATAATATTTTAATGTAAATGGGTTGGTGTATTAGTGTGATGTGTGGGCCCATGGATAGAGAAATAATTAGTTTGTGTGGGTCCCATCTACCAAAATTGAAAACATGTAAAGATTGAAATGAGACGGATGAAGTATATAACTGGTATTGAGTCATTATTCGTACCTGTCTCAAATTCTAATGAGATTTTCTAAAACTATACCTACACGTCAAACCCATTTATAACTACCCTTACACGTCCCATTAACATTTGGGTGGACCAAGTGTTCGAAAATATCCGTCCTATTACTATTCTTAGATGGAGGGAGTATAATATAAATTCTATTTTTTAAATAAATATTTAATAATTATAAATAAAATAAATAAAACATCTTATAATATATACTCCATCTTTCTTATTCAAAGAAATATTTTTTTCATTTTGGGCGACACACCCAAAAAGTCTCATTTCATTTTTTATAAACATGGAACGCGCAAACACCACTAATAAAATTAAAATAGGAGTACACACTCCCATAATTAAACTTTCTATAAGAGTATGTCAAAATCAAAAAGAAGGAATTAGTCAACGAGATGAGATCAAAATCAATGGCCAAGATGATTTGAAAGAATGGTCATCACATTAAAAGGATGAGATTCAATCTTTGCATAATAAAAGGCCAGATCTAATATAATAAAGTTAAATTAGGTAGGTGAAAATCAAAAGGAAGGAATCAGTCAGTAAGATGAGATCAAAACCAATGACCAAAATGAGTTGAAAGAATGGCCATCGATGAGATTATATATAATTTATAGTAAATAAATAAAATACATTAATTTGGTACTATAATAATTCTAAATTTTTTATTACACCGGATGTTATAACATGTTTTACAAACATTTATTTTGATCATATAAATAATATTTCTAGAAGACTAATTTTGTAAAATTAAACCTAATTAATTTATTAAATTGTAGTCCCAAAATATAGCTAAGGAAAATAAATTGAATCAACAAGTCTTAAGACTTGTTTTTCTGAAATATCCCTATAACATGTATTCTCATAAATTTTAAAATTTTAAAATTATAAATTAATTTTAGTTAGGTGTAGAACACATTATACCAAACTACGTATATAAAATACAATTAAGACTCTCATAAATTTTAAAATAGCAAATATTTTAAATTAATTTTAGTTATGTGTAGAACGCATTATATCAAACTACGTAATAAAATAAATAAATACGAAAACGAAAATTTCAAAGAGATCAAAAGATAACATGGTATACCACACATACCATATAACACACACAATCCCTATCAAAATAACTCAATCTAAAGAAATAATTTGAGTCACAGGCGTCCAGTAGCCATTAGACTCTACAAACAGTCCTCATTAAATATGAAAAATCAATGAAAAAACACATATAAGGGAAAGGATTTTAAGTAAAAAAATTCGTTATCTATTGTATAACACCTATACAGCACAAAGCCAAGCCAAATCATTTAAAACGATAATAATGATAAAACGATAATAATGAGATAATATGATGCAATGAATTATTTAATATGATTAATTTAACTTATGCTCATAAGACTATTTTAACATTAATATTCACTTATTTTATTTTGTTTTGTAAATGATGAGAACAATATTAATCTGATTTTGTTTTGTATATGAGGAATATCATTGTTATCTAAATGTAATGAATTATTTAATATGATTAATTTAACTTATGTCCATAAGATTTATTTTTAACATTAATATTCTCTTATTTTATTTTGTTTTGTAAATGAGAATAACAATATTAATCTAATTACAAAAACACACTTTTTTTTCTTGTTCATAATAAATATTGGGATAGATGACATTTTTTGAAATTAATTATAATAAAAATTGATATATTAGACTGATATTTTTTATTTTGGGTACATGTGGGACAAATAAGAAATTAATGAGTCATATATACAAAGTAAGAAGGGCATGTACCCACCAACTCCAACACAATCACACTTTAATTAGCAAAATTAGATACCATGATAAGGATTGCAATATTTGGAAATTGTTGTGAGAAGAAATATCGGGTAATATTATTAAATTTATATAGCATAGGAAATTATAGTATTATTATTAAAAATATATATCAAACGTGTGAGACGAGCAAAACGATAACTTCAATCACCCGAAAGAAATCAAAATGCTTGGCAGATTCCTCGAGGTCTTTGTTAGAATGGAGAGATTAGAAAGAGTGATTAAATTTGTTGTCAAAGCAAACATTATATTGATAAAGTAATTTTTCATAGGTAATTTATTGTGAATATAATTTTTATTGGTAATTACTATAGGATAGGTTTTGGGTGACATCTTCTTACATATCCCTTTAATAAGACAGATTACTCCGTATTACAATATATATTGTTATATAGTCCACCTCTATTTAGATTCCCAAAATGGGTTAAAAAAATGTAATCTAAAGTAACCATGTAAATATAGATCAACTCTACTAAAATAAAGGTAGAGTGACAGATGGTACCCCTTTTAATAACAAATATTATATTGATAAAGTAGTTTTTTTATAGATAACTTATTTTAAATAATTTTTGTTGGTAATTACTAAAATAATGTTTTAATAAGGCGTTAATAACAAACATTATATTGATAAAGTAGTTTTTCATAGGTAATTTATTGTGAATAATTTTTGTTGGTAATTACTAAAATAATTTTTTAATAAGGTAGGTTTTGGGTAAGACATGTAAACCAATCCTAACACCAATCCATAAACAAAAAAATAAAAATTTCCTATCATATATTAGTTACTATTTATATTGTTATGTGTGTATATTTTCGTTATCATTATATCATGAGAGTATATATATCTTGTTAATATTTTTTATGATATTTATATTTTCTTACAGTGATATTATTGTAATTAATATTTCATACTTATATCAATTTTAAAAATATATTTATTATATATACATGCTATTGCTTATAAACACACCCATCAATAACAAAATATTGTGTCAAATCTATTATACATACAAAGTAATATATACATCAAGTATTTCATTAAATTAGAATTGGAAAGAATGTTGGAATGCTGGAAGGTTTCTTAAACTCAATATTAAATATCTCAGAAGAGCACGAGAGCGGGAAGCTTCAAAAATTATGTTGTAGAATATTGGAATGGTGGAAGTTTCTTAAACTCAATATTCCATATCTCAGAAGAGCACCAGACCGTGGAGTAACAGTGCTAAAAGAGCTTACGAATAAATATTTTTTGAAAAATTATTCGAATACAGAAGACATTAAAACCAATTCTAAGTTGATCATAAATTGTAAATGGATAAAAGCATCCAATTTAATTGAGACATTTCATAAAATGCAAAATTTAGAAATCATTCATCACATATAAACAAATTTATTAATATCATATCAAATCATATATAGAAGGAAAAAAAAATAATTTTAAACTCTAGATGCTATATAGAAGGAAAAAAAAATAATTTTAAACTCTAGATGCTTAAGGGTTGAGATTGATAATATAAAAAATTCCTCCACAGACGGTGGCGCGATAACTATTTACATACACGGCAACTAAAGGAAAAAAGAAATGCTTCAAATCTGGGGTTTGGTTTTTCTATTATAATTTCATGCTCCAAATCGGGGATTTGGTTTCTCTATCACTCTATTATAATTTCATGTTCCAAATCGGGGATTTGGTTTCTCTATCATAATTTATTTTTATTATAATAAATGGAGAATTTATGAAGCCCACTTTTAAAAGTATACGTTATATTTTCTCACTTATTAATGGCCATGTGGTGGGCCTAATTTGGATGTACTCTTAATTCAGGATCCCCACTATATGATGGAAGAGATAAATAAATATTTAACTACTAACAAATAATTCCCTCAAAAATTTTATTAAAAAGAGTATTACAGAAACTACTACCAGCGCTATCAGTTTTATCCGTGGATGTGGGTATTCGTCGGATAATACCCTATTGTGTACGGATAGGGTAAGATATTTCGGGTTTCGCGTAGGGTAGTTCCAGTACTCGCATTGAAATGTTGAGGGTAAGGGTAGGGTATGAATTTTGTAAATTATCCGATTACCCTACCCGATTATCCGTTTATTTTATTACGCAATATATATTTTACATAATATATATATTATATATTTATATAATAACATAATATATACATAAACATAATTCCATGTATTTGTAGTTAATTTGTTAGCATTATTGAATTAGTTTGTTTAACCATGCATTACTTTGTAATTTTATATAATTTAAATTTTAATAGTGTCATACTATTATATAATAAAGTTACATGATTATATTTTTAAATTATTTTTATAAATTTATGAATCTCATAATATATTGCATTGATAATGATTTTTTTTAAAAATAAATTGGTCTTGTATGTAGGATATGATAGGTCGGGATTTTACAGATAGGATAGGGCTAACATTATTATTCACATTATTTTTTAAAATTGCGGGTAACCGTTTACCCGCGGATTATCCATGTACCCGAAGGACAATATACGTACCCTATCCGATGATATATTTAAGGGTAATAGGATAGGGTAAGAGTCCTAAAAATAGAATTCAGGGTAGTATATGGATTAGGCATACCGGTACCATACCCTACCCGTTTACACCCCTAACTACTACGCATTTAGAAGCATAAAAGAGGAAGATAATCTAATCAAAACTCCAAATCTATCGAAAATTGTAAAAGCAGAAAAAATGGAAAATTCTCTAAATTTTGCCAAAATTGCAAATAAATTGTGAAAATTAGAAAATTTCAAATTTGCTTGGAAAATCCTCAAAATCTTTATAATGCAAATTTGATTAAAAAGAATAATTTTTCTTAAACAACATGAAATTGTATGGCAAAAACTCCTGTGCACCAGGGCGCACGGACCACCTTTAGAATTTTGTGTTAAATTGTATTTCATTTAGTATACAGATGTGTACCCTTTATTTTCTAAAGAAAATTATTGTGTATATCTGGGCGCATGAACAACACTCCGTGCGCCTTTAGAATTTTATGTTAAATTGTATATCCTTTAGTATAAAAATATGTACCCTTTATTTTCTAAAGAAAAAAAATATTAATGAAAAGTGTATACCATTTATAACAAAATAGTGTACATCTTATTAATTAATTAATTAAAGTGTATACCTTTAGACTTAATTAAAGTGTATACCTTTAGACCAAAAGCAATGTACCCTTACCCATAATACTAAATTTCTAAAGATGCACGGAATGTGTTCTCGTGCGCCCGGGCGCACGCAAGCCTCACTCAATAATAAATGGGAAGGAGGGAGTATATTTTTCTACGTAGAATATTTTTCTGCGTATGTGTCGTCTCCAGAGCTCTCGAAGTGACGTGTATTTTTTATTTTATTTATTTTCATATTTTCCTTATTTACTTTCAATTATTAAATCTTTTAATATAAAAAAAATTATTAATATAAAATCAAATTATATATATGGAAGAAAAAAAATTATACTCTAGATGCTTATAGAGTTCTTGATTTAAAGTCATACCAATAATTTTATACTCTAATCTTATGAGGGTTCTTGAATGCTCTATGAATTCAATTGATATACTCCCTCCATCTCACAACTAGGTATATATTTTTTCATTTTGGTCATTTTAAAACAAAGTATAAATTTTCTTTTTTGGTTAATGTGACCCACACAAAACCATTATTATATCCATATGGCCCCCACATATTACACTAATACAACTACCCGCTACACATTAAAATATTATTTATCTCACTTCACTACACATTAAAATATTATACTTCTTAATCTCCGTGTAAAAAGTAAACGTATACCTTGTTTCAGAACGGAGGAGGAAGTACTTTTTTGTTTGTTTGAAGTACTGATCCTTAATGTTGATAAGAAAAGAGAGAAATTAAATGAATTGAAGTTTAGTGCAGATGATTTATAATTGTTTAATCATTAATGGAGCCTCTCTGATTTATGCTGAGTCTGAGAATTAGGCATAACAGGGGCCAAAAACAATGTTGGAGGTCAGGAGGAAGATTCGAAATCATTGGTCATAGAATGTGGAGAAGATGAGTTAAAACGCATACTAAAAATTGAAATAGTTTACTCTATGGCAGTCAGCTCTTGATTGACTCATGAAGTATCATATTCTATTTCTATACAATCAGATCTGATTTAGTTTTCATTTTTGTTTTGAAAAGAAGAAAAGCTTTAGTTTAATTAGAAAGAGTGGGGATGAGGAATCTGTATCATGGAATTACAACATACTGTTTCAAAACATAGCTAATTTCTAACTAAATCCTAAAGTTGAGCAACTCTTAACTTCTTTTTAAGAAATTTTTAGATATGATTTCTTTTTTGTGGTAGAAAATTTTGAATGCATGTTCATTAGGATATTTGATGTATTAGACAAAATATGCATCAGAAAAGGAGAACAAGTTTTTTGTGTTTGTGGGCAAGACAATGTATGCATAGGTGAGCTCTGCTCTTTGTATTTATACATTATTTCTTTCATCTCTTAATTATGTCATGCATTCACAATGAACAATAGAACTATAGGTTAGTTGATCAATCCATATAACCTTGAAACTAACCTGCAATTATACAAGAATTTAATTACTTCAATTACTTGCATTCGAATCCTTATAAATCCCAAAATCACGTGCAGCAGCAGAAATTTTAGCTGCGAAATGAAGTACTTTTAAAATTTTCCTAAATTTTACCTACCAAAATAAAGAAGTTATGGAATAACAATTTTCATTGTCATGATTAGTCTGGCCTTTGATGATTGGACACTAAACTAGATATATAGCAGTGAAATAGATTTATGCAATCTAACTGTCTGAGCTTTTCCAAATAATACTCTTCCTTTTCCACCTCTTATTTCATTTAGATATATATGTTAGGATCATGCTACCATATTTATAGTAGATGTTGCTGCTAACAATAATTATTAGTTGTTTATCAATTTATAGACATTACCATTTTTCCTAATATCATCAAGCAGACAGATTATAGGACTAATTGTTTCATTTTGCAGGTTTTATCCAGAGGAGCACAAGTGTTTCTTCAGGGTTGCAGATTATAAGCTCTGAAGGTATGATTGATTGGTAACATAAATCCAAGACAACAAATTACTACGTCATATTAATTACTAGAATACACCAGTGTGATGCGACTATATGTTTCCATTGAAATATTTAAATATATACTATATATTATTTTATTTTTAAAAAAATCACATATTTTAAATTAAATAAATCACAACAAATACTTAAAATTTAATAAAAGATGCATTTAAAACCATAAATAAATAACTTGTATTTTAAAAAATTTTATTTCTATGCACCCTTTGTGAGATAAAACTGGTTATCATAAAAAGTGATTAATTTGATGTATTACTTGTTAAAGATTGTTTTTAAAAAAGAGTAATTGTACTTTAAAATTATTGTAGATAAACTTCGATATAAATTAAGAAAGGTTCTATTGTTTGTTTATTTCTCTAAATTTCTGTGCAGCTTTTGTTAGCTTACTCAGCATCTTTTTCTCTATTGTGTTTTAAAAAAAAAAATAGTACTCCTACGTTGCTTTTTACACGTAGATTAAAATATATAATATTTTAATGTATTGTAAAGTAAGAGAAATAATAATTTAATGTAAATTGAGGAGGTTATTAGTGTGATGTGTGGAGTAATTAGCTTGTGTGGGGCCTTTTTTTACCAAAAAGAGAAATTCGCACTTTGTATTGAGACAGACTAAAATGAAAATGCTTATTAGTGTGATGCGTGGGTCCAAAAGAGAGAGAAATAATTAATTTGTGTGGGTCATTTACCAAAAGTGAAATGCACATTTTGTATTGGGATAACCCAAAATAAAAAAACGCGTACGTTTCAGCGGGACGGGAGAGTAATTTTTCAGGCAGGAAAAATTTAAACTTGCTATTATATGAATGACACATCATCTTTGGTGACACCATTCTAATCATCGCCACTTAAGATGGGAGAGAGAAATAATTAACTCTCCACTTAACCCTATTAAATGCCCCATAATGGAATATAAGATATATTAGGAAATCATAATTCTTAATTTTTTTATTTAAAAAATAAAAACCTTTCATTTAGAAAAGGAAGCATTAATTAATACAAGAAAACACCATGAACGAAAAAACATGGAGGTCTCATCACTCATATTCTCTTGTGTGACCCAGTCAAATTGTATTTCTATATGATTCAATAATTTCGTTAAACATCAGTCAAAATGAATAAAATTCTTATATCCTAAACATATAAATATAAGGAATTTTATTTATCTTCTTTTTTCTCTTTTACAATTTTGAAATGACGACAGAAAGAGGTTAAGAATATTGTGTAAACGTATAATTTGCTCACTCTCTCTCATCCTAGTGACGATCCTCGATTTCCAAGTTCACGTTAAGTTAAGTGGATTTAGTAATTTCTCTCTCTCATCCTAGTGACGATCCGAATGGTGGTACAGCATTGTACTGAGATTTGTATTTCACTACATTTTATATGCGAAGTTTAAGATTAATTTTCAATTTATGTGAGCGGTTGAAAGTTGATTGGTATGGTGTAATCTTGATTAAATCATGCAATCTATGACATGGATTATGTAGTTAGTTGAGTGAGTGATTTGATGGACGTGATGCATTGAAGTTTTAACAGCATGCATGGCAGTTGGAAGCGGTTGCAACTGAAAACACTCAAGATGGAAGCAGCTGGAGACAGTTTGCTGGTGCAAACTTGTGGCGGTTATATCTTGAGGTTTAGCCATCCAATTGGATCGAATCAAGGGTGTATTTTATAGTTCTCCTTCCATACTACACGTTAAGGTCGATTACATTCCAGCTCATCTTATACTCTATATAAGACCTAGAAATTAGCTGGTTGAAGTAGTTTTACACTTATGCATTTTTCTACTCTATTTGCATAACACTCTTTAGTTGTAATCATTCTGAAGCAATAAGAAACTATCTCTCACCCAAAGAGGACGTAGGAGGATTATCTTTGAACCTCTATACATCTTGTTTTTTAGCTTCATCACACACACACAAAGATCAATTTGATCATAGTTGTTCATAGTTGGTAGTTTTGATCATTTTTGTGCTTTCTTGAATTCAAGAACTTGTCAATTGGCGCAGTCTGTGGGAAAGACAGACCAAGAAAGCATGGGAGGAGCTAAGTTCGACATAGAAAAGCTAAATGTCAAATCAGATTTCAGTTTGTGGAAGGCCAAGATGAGATCAATTCTGGTGCAGCAAGGATTGGCTCATGTCATCAAGAAGAAGGCCGCTGATCCGTTGGGAAAACAACAAGAAGAATCTACTCAGGATGTTGAAGATCAAGAGAAAGCACATAGTGCCATTTTCTTATGCCTTGGAGATAAGGCATTGAGAGAGGTAATAAGAGAAACTACATCAATTGAAATTGATGTGTTTGTTTTGACAAGAATAAAAGGAGGGATTTTCCTTTGTTTTTGTCCCACATCGGAATAGAGAGCAAAGAGGGAGGGATCCTTGGTGCTATATAAGGAGACCCTTGAATTTAATGTCAAGTGTACCAATCAAGTACACTTTAATTTTTGTGTTTGATTCATTTTAAATTCCTTTCTTGTATTCTCAGTTGTGAGAATTGGGAGAAAGGTGTGAATTAGTCAAAGATTTGTAAGAGTGTAGGGATTGAGGTCGAGAGAGAGAAATTCTGTGTAATTGTAAAAAAATTTCACGTAGTGGTATTTTCTCAGTTCGTGGTTTTTCTCCGATTTTGGAGTTTTCTACGTAAATTCTTGTGTTGTGCTTTTTATGCTCTTCTATATTTATCCCTTAAGAATGAATGAGGATCTGTTTATCATAACAAAGGGTATCAGAGTCCAATTCGGGCACTTATAAAGTTCTTAGTATGCTATGTGATTGCAGCATAGTCTGACCTTCAACATCAGAAAAGACTTTATGAGAGAGTTATTCATTTAGCTAAGGATGGCATGAAAGAAGTGGGAAAAGCTAGTGACACAAGTGTTAGATTGTATACTAAAAGTCTGGCTTTTGTATGAAATAATATTTTAACAATTTATTTGAAATGAGAATCATATGATCAAACATTTTGCATATTATAATTTATTTATATGTTTTTGCAAAAGTCCATTTACTTTATACTGTAGATAATATGTCGTGCGACAACATGTGGAAAATCATATTATCGGTTTTTCTTATAAAGTATAAACAAATGCTCACAACTAAAATAGACGGAGACTATCTATCGGGATGGTTGTGGTGTGATTTGGTATTAGTTTGTCTTGACTATAGAATCATATTAGTGCACTTTGTGTGTATTGAGCAAGACTGCTTGAGATCGTTCGACTTGTACTGTCTATATAGGAGAACTTGATCTTAGTTATTATGGATGTTCGTGCTCTTAATCCCTATACAATAACCTCTACACGTAGGGCAGTATGTATTTCTTTGATTCATCAATGGGTGAGATTTACGTGTATTAAATCAACAAACTTGGTGAGTTGGGAAATAGTGCTGTCTCTATGGTGTGCTGTTGATTGTAGAAGGAATCCGTGTGCTATTTAGGTTGATGATGTCCCCTTGAGGAGCTCATGAGGATTATCATGTAAATATTGCAAGTGGATTAATTCTGGCATGATAATGAGGTTTAATGGTACTACTCTCGGATGAGATATTAATTAATTTGAGTTTTCAGTAACTTAATTAATTAATGGGCATTGTATATCTTAAACATGGGGAGACTGTCGTGCTTATAATAAGAAGAAGCCCATAACGTAATTATACGATTAGAACGGTAGTGCAGTAATAATATTTTAGTGGACTATATTATTGTTATTGGACTTAAGTATAAGTTTTGGGCTAAACTTGGATACTTAAGCCTAATGGAGGACCAACTCTAATTTTTCCTCATAGTCTCTCTTGTAGCCCATATACTTCCTGAAACCTAAAAACCTGGGCCTATTTTGATGTGAATAGAGGGTTAGGAGTAGATTTAGAAGATCCTGAAGATCATCGCCTACACGACGTCAGAATTGGACTTGGGAATACAACAAAAGATCAAGAGGTTGTTCTCTGCAGCTGTTCTTCAACAACATACCCTGGTGAAATGTAATGCGAACTTTGAAAATAATTGCTTCCACTATTTAAGTTTGCATGGAACCCTAACGGTTCACTTTAACCAAATGATCGAACGCCAACAATAAGGGGGTCAAAAGATCATCCGGATGCGGTGACATCTCCTTCCTTGCTGTAAAAGGCACTGGACTGTGGTGAAAATGGCATGGCAAGGGGTAGGATTTGCGGGACAAAGCTAGTAACACAAAGGGTCAGAAGACCAGTCGGATGCGGTGGCATCTGCTTCCTTTCGGGTTAAAGCGCTGGACTTTGGCGAAAGTGGCATGGCAAGGGGTAGGATTTACTGAACAACAGTTTTTGGCGAAGTTCTTTTACCTGCAGCGAATATGCTGGGACTCCCCGTGGTGGAGTTGGCTTAACAGCGGCATGAGGTTTTCCATGAATATCGGCTCAAGGAGGTTTGAAAGGAACAAATTTTTCTGGTAATGACTGGTGGCGTGGAAAAGTGGAGATTCAACGGGAAAGATGGCGACGTAGTACTTAGTATTGGTGGTGCTAGATCGGTAATGAGTAGCGGGCCAACAAGTGGAAAAGCATCGTGAATTTTAGAGGGTTAGAATCGACTTCAAGTGACGACAGTTTTCGTAGAAAAAAGGGTTCGAACAAACCTGGTGTAGCTTGGCGGTAAAAGACAACGACGTTATGTCAGTATACTGATGATTTTTGCTCAAGGTAAAGCAATGGTACGGTAGTTTCTCAAGGTGGAGCAATGGCATGGTAATTGCTTAAGATGGAGCAATGGTGACGTTGCTGGTCAAGAAGGAGCTGGTGCGGTAACAACTCCTAATGTTTAGTTAATATTATTGGGGATCCTTATGACATGCTCAGTTGTCATGGAAAATGATGTAATAATATTAGCTGGTCCAAGTTTGCACACGGACATTGACTTGATAGGTGATGTATGATGTATATCGATGGCTGATGGACTTTCAAGAGAGCTAAGAGCCGGAAGTAGCACCATAAATATCTGTAGTTATTTTTCGATATTAGCCGCAAGAAATTCTTAAAATGATTTATTCTAAGTGGTCTACTCATATGGTGGAGTATGATTCTCAGGGTTGAGAATGGATAGTCGGTGAAGACAATGATTCTTAGAATGGTTGATTATAAGGAATTCTCGGGGTTGAGAATGGATTGTCGGTGAAGACAATGAGTCTTCTTTTATTTTGACAAGGTGGCATCGTTGGTTTTGTCAAGAATAAAATGAGGAATTTTCCTTTGTTTTTGTCCCACATCGGAATGGAGAGCAAAGGGGGAGGGATCCTTAGTGCTATAAAAGAAGTCCCTTGGACTTGATGTCAAGTTTACCAATCAATTACACTTTAATCTTTGTGTTTGATTCCTTTTAAATTCCTTTATTGTATTCTCGGTTGTGAGAATTTGGAGAAATGTGTGAATTAGTCAAAGATTTGTAAAAGTGTAGGGATCGGGTCGGGAGAGAGAAATTCTGTGTGATTGTAAAAAAATTTCACAATGGTATTTTCTCAATCCGTGATTTTTCTTCAGTTTTGGAGTTTTCCACGTAAATTCTTGTGTTGTACTATTTGTGTTCTTCTTTATTTGTCCGTTAGGAATGAATGTGGATCTGTTTATCCCAACATGATGTCACCTCACTCGCCACCACCTACAACATGACACTATTACATTGCCTTTAGTTTCTTCTACATCACAGCAGCTTGCAGACTTATTCACTGTTACATTGCCTTTAGTTTCCTCTACATCACAATAGCTTGCAGACCTATTCACCAAAGCGCATCCGCTTTCGCATTTCCATTTCTTAGTTGACAAACTCTCAATGCTCCTTGTTGCATCTTGAGTTTGTGAAAGATGATTGTGTTATTCTTATTTTATTCGTTTATTATTTATTAGTGGTGTTATCAAGGGCGGACGTACGTAGAACGTAAGAGGGCATTAGGCCCCCTGAATTTTTAATAATAAGTAGTATATATATAGAAAATACTTTTAAATTATGGCCTAGTGGTGAAGTGAGGAGATTCATGTTTTAGAGGTCCAACGTTCGATTCAATTTCTAAGGCAACACTGTTATCCCTGTTCTATCTCTTATATTTTAATTGAATTATTATTTTCTCTTTCAGAAGTATTTAGTTTTTTTCTCTTTTATCTCTTTATTTTAATTGATACATTATTTAAATAACATATATATCTAATAATTTTAATGACTTTAGTTTGAAAATTATTACTCTTACATAACACAAACTAAAACTACTAAAACATCTTTAAAAAATTGTTAATAAATATTGATAAATAAAATAAGAGTGTTGTTATTTGCACACCTCTTTTATTAAATACAACACTTTTATTAAATACACATCCCTTTAAATTTTTTTTTATTTTTTAAAATTTTAATTTAAAAAAAAATCTTATAAAATTAAAAAAATAGAATTAAAATATACACACCTTCTTCCCAAATAATTAATTTCCTCAATTTTACATACCTACATCTGCCATTGTCAACACACCTGTAACTATGTCAACAAAAATCCTCATCTCAAACTCACGCTCCCCCTGCCCCCACATTAATCTCTGCCTGAGGGCTCTATTATGGAATTTGGATTTGGAGTATACCCTACGATTTGCCATTCTCCATTCTAATTAACTCACTTTTTATATATTTATTTATTTATAATAGTCATGCCCATATATTCCCAATTCGAGCCAGTCGGGCAACAACTGCATGAATCGTGAGAGGAAGACCTTTTGGAAAAATATCAATTTTGATCCTCTAGGATATGTCAAATCCAACTTTAGTCCTCAAGTTTATTAATTTCTCAAAAGTGGTCTTCAGATGTCTGCTTTTGGTCTTTTTGGTCCACTTTTGGTCATTTTTTCCACTTTTGGTCTTCTAGGATAGGCCAAATAAGAACTAAAAGTGGACAAAAAAGACTAACAGCGGACACTAGAGAACCATTTTGAAAATTTACCAAACCTTAGAACTAAAGTTGGATTTTGCATATCCTAAATGAACAAAATTGATATTATCCAAAGAACTTTTCATTTTTCTGCAATCTTCTTATCCGCTTTCTCAAGATTAGGAGAGATAAATAAACCGGGAAAAACAAGAAAAGGGAAATAGAATTTAGAGTAGAAAGATTTAATTTATATGAATTTTGACAATAAATAATTAGTTGGAGAAACAGGAAAAAGGAAATATAATTTGCTTTGGAAGGTTGTGTTGTTTTGTGATGAAGAGGAGGCTGGCAAAGCAATTAAAGAGAGAGAGTACAAAAAGGAGCAGCAAAGTATTTTTGATGATTTCGTGGAGATGAAGATCAAGATGGCTTATGATCTTTTAGATTAATTCAATTTAATTATTTCTCAAATTTCTCACTCTTAAATCATACTAATTCACCTACACTACCATCTCTTTTAAGGAATTTCGTAGAGAAGAAGATCCAAATGGCAGGGTTGTGGATGATGACTATGGGAACGCCGTGACACTGGCAATGGATGGCGGCGAAGGTTATGCTGTGGACGACTGAGAAGGTGAGGAGTGGTGGTAGTGTTGTTGCAATCCCAAAGAGAAGTATTGTGGATTGCCTGTAATTGAAGATGATGTGATGACCTCTCCAACTACCCATTGACATCATTGTGTACGGATTTTATAGGGCAGAAGAAAAAAAAGTAGTCTATAAAAATAGAAATGAGGAGTGTGTATAAAATAAAGATAGAGGTAATTTTGATATTTCAAATATACCTATTCTAGTAATATTACAAGTGGGATGTGTATTTAATAAGAGGGGGTGTGCATATAGTCTAACTCATAAATTAATTCTTCTTTAAAATTGTAGAACAAAAAACGCGAACAATTGTATGTGAAAAATTGGCTCCTCGATGGAAATCCTGCAACCGGCACTGGGTGTTATAGTCTTTTTATTATTCTTGTAACCTAGTATATATACTTGTATTGTTTGAACTTTTACAACTCTTAATAATACTGAAATTGTGTTTCTTATAATCTTCTCCCTTTCATATTCTACTTTGATAAATATGGAAATGATAGTTCTATCCAAAATTAAGTTAATCATACACTTTGTAACTGCGTAAGGGCACAGTCTTCCAAGAAGCCCACAGAAGATCGAAGTACAACGGCAGCTGAGCGATGGCGAAAAACACCACCGGAATCGTTGCAAACGCGTATATGGGCACTGCAGCAAGCTTGAGTTTCTCCGTCAAGATAAACGTATGCCCTGCACAAAAGGACAACAACATTGCAACTATGGACGAAAACAAACATGTCAACCCCATTAGCAGCTTTCTTGGCAAGTTTGTCTTGTAATCACGCTCTTCCCTACGTGAAGTTATGATTGCTAGGAAGAAAACAAGGGCTGTGATGGACAGACAGAGGGCTATGAGTGAGGCGAGGGCGAAAACATCGAAGGCTCCATGGTCTATGAGGATTGGATGCCCCTTCATTTGATCTAGGCCACCCGGAACTGTGGCCGATGTAGCGAATGCGACTCCGGCTATGAGGGCTGCCACGACGGAGCAGGATTCGGCTGTTTTTATCAGCCATTCGTTGCCGGCTTTCACCAACTTTGCATGCGTTTTTGATAGTATCATTCTAGGGGTCTCACCCTTCAAGTTGGGGTGTGTTGAACTCGATGCTGAAACTGAGCTCTTCACATGCTGCAATTTAGACATGCACTTCTTTAGATCCTGATTTAAGGAATGTTGCAATTTGAATAATTTGAAACAGGGCACCAAAATGACATGAGAAATTTGGAGGTTTAAAATATCAAAATTCATTCCAATTTCAATTTTAGTCATTTTTTATTTGCAATTTTTCGAGTTTAATCTTTTCTTTTTGTCCAAAATTTTGTTTTTTTTCAACGACTTGTGTAAGACCGTCTCACGTAACTTGTATAATGAAAGTGATAATGCTATTTTATAAATAATTTATAGTATAAATGAAAAGTGATAACATCCAATAGCAAAAGTGATCATTAATTTAAAATGTGTAAAATGGTTTCACATGAGATAATCTCACGCAAAGTCTCATGTAAACCCAATTTTTTAAAATTACTCTTTAGTATATAAAAAATTACACTTTGATGAGTAATAATTTTTATACAGAAGAGTAATATTTTATTTCTCTAAAGAGTAATTTTTTATGTATTAAAGAGTAATCGATAAATCAGGGTTTACAAGAATTTAAAGAGTAATTTTTTAATTTAGAAGAGTAACAATTTATGTGTTTAAAGAGTAATTTTTCATGTACTAATTAGAGAACATGGTTTACATATAAATGTATGTAAATGCGATTTACACAAGTGTTTGTGTACAAGACTTGCCCTTTTTTTTCTTCCAAATTTTAAACAAAAATTGGACAAATTCTGATACAAAGGAGAAAATTTTGATTAAAAAAAATAGGACTAAATTTAATAAATTACTAAATTTGGACAAAAATATCAAAATGGAACAGACTAAGATTGAAAATTGTAAATAAAAAAGTCTATAATTGAAAACGATCATACCTAAAAGGACGAATTTTGATATTTTCTCGTTTAAGTAGAATGCAATACCTTGTACCATTTAATCTCCCATTGCATCTGGAGAACTGAACCAGGAATCCGCCATGGATGGAATTTTCCGAGTTTCGCAGCAAGATGCAAGATTGTGTTTTCTTCGTTATCCAACTGATGAAACATGTATTCGGGCAGATCTGTCCTTAATAAAAAGTCAAAGACACTAGCTTGTCTGTATTCAGCAGCTAGCATGAGTACATTCTTGCCATTGGAGTCGAGGTCTTGAATGGCTATGGGACACGTGCTGATTATCTTCTTCACCATTTCCAGGATTCCCATCTTTGCAGCTATTAATAATGGAGTCTCCTCCTTAGCTGTCCCCTTTGGGTGGTTTTCCTCTGCATCAAAACAGACTTGTACATCACTTCTCATAGGATCATGTTCTTACTTGCTTTTGGATTGTCAACTGCAGGGTGGGGTTTCGATTTCTGCTGAAGTTTCGTGGGGGCGAGGATGGAGTTTCATATGTGAATGTCATGAAACAAATACTCAAGAGTGTGTTTGTGTTAATATTATCTTCTCTTCGTCTTATAAAAGTTACATATTTTTCTTTTTTGTTTGTACAACAAAAGTTAACACATTTCTGAAAGTGAAAATACTCTCAAAAGTTGACTCATTACATTTTTCATACTTAAATCATCACCCAAATAATAACAAAATACCCCTTTTTGGTGCATTTTCTTAATTTACATGTCAAAATAAACATTTTAATTCCTCGGGATGGAAGTAGTAGAATATGTTTTAAAAATTATTAAAAATAAGAGAATTTATACATTAATTATATCCATGCAGCTTATTATTATTTTTTTCTAAACATGTTAATAAAAACACAGGGGCCCGGGCCATGTTCCATATAACCTATTGAGTCTGTGGGTTATAATATCACATAGAATTGATAAATAATTAAGTGAATATCATATTAATTACTTTATGAATCAATTTTATAAGTTTTATTAACTCAAATGTTAATTTTATGAACCAAACAGACTCTTATAGAGTTAGGTTGCTCAATATATAAGGTATCCTAAGAGTTTCTTCACACTTTTTTTACCTGATTTATTGTGGTGAGCTTTAGCTGAGGATGTAGCACTAGTGAAAATTTCTGGACTTTGGTGAGGAATAGAATGATGTTCATCTTCTTGAGGTGGGGTGGTTGGAATATTGATTCCTCCTGATAGTGTTTGCTGCACATCCATTTTGGGGCGCTTTCCGGTGCTATCGTATCTATAGCTCGATTCGTGCTGGATCATTTTGTTCATGATCTCCAAGGCATGACAGTATCGTTCTTTCTTAAATTTAATCTTCTTTATCCTCCAAAAGCCTACACAAAGCACAAATTTCATTGGTAGAGTACCAATTCTCTTGGATTAAAAATTAGAATTGATTGCAAAATAATGTATGTATAGTGGATAAATTAGATAGTTACCAATTCCCAGGATAGTAAGGATGATCTTCAATGCAAATTTGAAAAGCTGTATCAAAGTAACATAATTGGGAGGAAAGAAACCAGTATGGGTGCTTTTCCTTTTTTCATTTATGACTGAAAAGGGAAGCCCACAAACTCATAATTAAAGTAATTAGTGTAAATAAAGAGTTCATATGATCCAAGTGCAGTTAAACTCAATAACACACCTGTTGCACTGCCATTATCAGCTCTTGCTTCAAAATCCTTGCTCGATTTTTCTCGTGTTGCAGGCAAGGATTTTCCTATCGAATTTCCAACAACAAAAATGGCGAATGAGAAGGTATTTGACTTAGTTTTTACAATATCTATCCCAAGAAACATTAGTATTCCCCTGTTTTGAAGAATTTTTTTCAATGTTCATTGTGTCTATCCCATTAAATTCACTTAAAAAAATAAATGTAATAAACTTTTTCAAAGTTGTCACCCTTTCTCGACATATATAACATGCTTTTCAACCTACTTCCTCTGTCCACCCTAAGGTCATTTAGTGGATATTTGTATTAGTAGTGATGAACTATATTAGGAACTTTTTACTAAAAAGAGAAAATAAGAACTTTTGGAGTGAACGCCGAAAATAGTAAAATGAGAACATTGAGGGTGGAAAAACACAAATTTTGTGTAAAATTAGGTGTGAAGTCACTTCGGGGTGAAGAGAGTATATAATATAATAATTCTGAAGATATTATGATGAAATATAATAATTCTGAAATATTATGATGAAATATTTAGACCCCAATGAAGTCATAACCCTTCTTAACCGATCTAGTTACATATAACGCATAATGAATTCTCGAAAGAGTTAATCATAATGCATGTTAACGTACTTTCAGGTTTCTTTTCTGTGTTGTTTTGATTTTCTTCATCACGGGAACCCTGACGCTCTTTATTGCTGCTTATGAGACCACCTGAAGAGAGTAGTCAAACTCTGTATTACGATGATGTTGCAGAGAGACAGAGATTGTTTGATGATTACCTGAAATAAGGACGATTAGACTCCAGAGAAGAGAGAATATATCTACACAAGTCCTGTAGTTTCCTGGGAAATGCTTGTGTCTGGAGGAATCACAATCTTGGCTACTCCTTGAATCATATTTCAGCGGTTTCAGCTCGTCCACAAATACACCTTATGTGTCCACAAATAACAAACATCAATAAACTCGAGTTTAAAATCAAAATCATCTTATACAAATTTATTTATTCACAATAGTCCAAAAAAAAAAATAATTTATTCAAAATAGTCCCAACACTATTAAATTCTCACCAAAATGTTTTTTTTTAAAACTTAGAAATGTCCAATTTTTCTTTCTATGGAATGAGATTGAATCAGTGCTTTTACAAAATTATGAGACGAGATTGGCATAAAAAATATTGAAATCAGAGCAAAATTGAAAGATTTGGAATGAAATTGAACATTTTCAAAATAAAATAAAAAGATATTGGTACCCTTTATTACTATGTTTTAAACTCGGAATATCGAATCAAGTGACTTTAGTACTGCAGAATATGTGTAAACTTGGTGAGAAAGAAAGCTGGATAAGCAAAAACACTAGAAACTGAAACTGCAAAAAGATTATTCTTACAGTAGCATATAATGGCATCGAAGAACTGAAGATGGCTGCTGCTTTTGAAAACGTTGGGTTTCTGGGCTAACATATGAAGGGGTGATTCTCCTTCGATGTTAACGGAATCGATCAGCTGCGGGTAATAGCTCATTATCTGATAAGCTAACTCTGTTCGATCGCCACAAAAAACAGAACAATTTTACAAATGACATACTTCATCCATGTATGAATTCGAACACAATTGTGAAATGTGATATTTTCTCTGCAAATATATATACTAACAAAAGCATTTTAGAATAATTTTTACCAAAGTATTCTCCAGAAATGGCTGACTGCAGTACGGTGTTGCCGTCTTTAGTCCTGCGGAGGGGCTCCAGGATCACGGCTTCCGGAACATTCATTCGGCTGTAGACTTCATGCAGGCAAAGGAAGGCTTGCAAGTTGCCATGATTTGCAGCAATGAACAACGGAGTCTCACCGTTCACATTGCGAACTAAGAGGATATCTTGATGTTTTATAGCTATGCATTCGCAGATAGCTGCTGAGCCGGAGGCTGCAGCGATGTGCAGAGGCGTGTCGCCTCTCACATTTTGCATCGACAGCACGTCTTTTAACGAACTGCTTTCCTCCATCACATCCATCATTTGGTTAATGGAAGTGGCTGCTTCTTGGCGTTTGGAATGGTAAGTAGAGATGGCTATGTGGAATGATGTTTCCTCAAATTTAGTAAGCTTGGTTGTATGAGCAGCAGGAAATTGCTTGTACATTTCCAATACTTGATGCCATCTTTTGCCCATGGTATGCCCAAATAGCTGTTTGATTTCATTTTCTCTCATATCTTTGGAGCCCAGAGAAGGTTGCACTGATCTATTGTAGTTGATACAATAATATGTATGTGGGGCTTGTGGGGTGGGGTGGTGGTTTCCAATTAAATATGTGGTCTAAAGGCTAAAGTTGCTTCTTTTCTGGGACATATATTTCCTCACCAAGTTATTCCATGCCTTATTACTGAAGCAATTGGCCCTTCTAACTTTACATAAGGCTTTGTTTGGTTGGCTAGCTAGATTTTCATGGGTCATGAAATTTTATGTTTGCTTTATTATGTGTATAAGCTCATGGGCTTGGTTTAAAGCTTTGGTCTGGGTTCCCTTGCAAGATTAGAAGAATTATATTGGTTTTGCTAATTAGACAATTATATGATGATTGATGGGATAGATTTAATTTTAAAAGTTCATTTTTTTATGCATATTGTTGGAAGAATTCAGATATGGAATACAAAATGTGATTTTTTTTTTTTAAATATCAGAAATTCATTAACGAAATTCAAGCAACACATGACTGGTGAATTCCAAACCAATACAAAACACTCCAGAATTACAAGAGATTGTGTAATTAAGTAAGCTAGTTATAGAAGACCTTGTAACTGCCGAGTGGAGCCTTTTTGTAAGTAGAACAGAGGAGATCAAAGGACAACGGCAGCTGAGACATGGCGAAAAACAGCACCGGAATCGTTGCAAAGGCGTAAATGGGCAATGCAGCAATCTTGAGCTTCTCTCTCAAGATAAAAGTGTGCCTTTCGCAGAAGGAGACGAGCATTGCGATGATGGCCGCAAAGAGTGAAAGCATTGTGGTATGTGACACTAAAAAAAAACTATTTTTTATCAACGGAATATTTCATTAGTAAAAACATTAATTTTATTGTTAAATTAATTTACTAACAAATTAACACAAAATTTATTGGTAAAGTGATGGTTAATAAAAAATTTTCAATTAAAATCCAATTCCATTGATAATCCCTAATAATTTCTTTGCTAATAACCAAGGTTTAAAATATCGGTAGAAATATCGGTACCTCAAATTTATGGATATATCGAATATCGATATTGATATCGATAAAAATTAAAAAAATCACGGAAACTTGAAAAAAAAAAGAGAAAATTAATTATATAACTTTGCAATATATTTTAACCAATATTAATATATAAATACAGTTTAAAATATTAATAAAACTTACTCCCTCCGTCTCGGAAACGCTTCACACTTACTATTCCACGTTGTTTAAGAAAACTTGCTTTTGACTTTTTTAACTGACTTTTTCAGGGGTAAAAATGTCCATACATTTGAGTTTAGGATTTGGATTAACTTAATCATTAAAGTTAATCCAAACAGTAATTGCCGATAAAAAAAACACAGAAATATTTTTTTTCATAAAAATTCCAGAAATGCAATTAAAAAAACATGTAGCTTCATAATTCAACAGAAAATTAAAAAAAATCAAAATTACAACAGTACCATAAAATTACATAAACTTGTCCTAAAAATTGTAGATAATTCTTACACTTCAAATTTAATTACAGAACTGGCTAAATTACATAAACAAAAATAAAATTACAACCCATTGTTCTCAAGTACATAAGTTAGAGAAATCTTCATATACCTATTCAAAAATAACTGAAAATACAAACAATGAGGTGAATGCACATATGACAAGAGTTAAATAAAATGACCTTAAGATAAATTGTTATGATCAATAATCATATAAAAGATGAACCATGAGATCATTTGGATATGTTAACAATATTGATTTTCCTCCAAAACTGTCATTTTCTTTGTTTACCCACCAAACTGTCCTTTTTTCTGTATTTGGTTACTAAATACAGAATTCAACCCCCAAAATTTTCCCTCTAATTTTACTTATGATGGTTTTTTGAAATTTCTAAAAAATTTCCTTCATTGTCATCACAATAAATATGGCCTTTTTATTCAAGATGTTTTCATATAGAATTTCATCACTGAGCATGGTCTCCTAAAAGGCTTCTTATACCTATTGATGACTGCAACGATATAAAAAAATATATCAAACGTCTCCAAAATAGGTATGAAACCTAATAGTGAAACTGAACACCTAATATCAGGGATAAGAACAAGATTTTTTAAGCTTGTTCAATGAAGATATGTACTTAACCCTCAGAATAACATCGTCATTGGGTATTGGTCTCCTAAATAGGGTTGTATATACCTATTGGTGACTCAATTAATTGGTTAAGTACTGAAACTGACCAAAATTTTGTTGTTTACAACATAAGCATATGACTGTACAATCAACTAATAGGAATTGAGAGGCCTTTTTTTGTTGTTTACAACATAAACAATTGGACTAAAACTGTCCTTTTATTGTTTACGTTGTAAACAATCATCATATATTAATCGTATGACCTTTTTGTTTAAGATGCTCTGAGAGAGAATTTCATCACCGAGCATGGTCTCCTAAAAGGCTTCTTATACCTATTGGTGACTGCAACGATGTAAAAAATATATCAAACGCCTCCAAAATAGGTATGAAACCTAATGGTGATCTGAACACCTAATATCAGGGACAAGAACAAGTTTTTTTTAATCATGTTCAATGAATATAGGTACTTAACCCTCAGAATAACATCGTCATTGGGTCTTGGTCTCCTAAATAGGGTTGTATAAACCTATTGGTGACTCAATTAACTTAATCACTTGGTGTGGTTTATATTACATGATCCCAATGGACTACCACAACATTGAATCCTTAGCCCTCAGAATAAATTCAGCATTGGGCTAATTTAAAACCTACAGATTATAAGGACAAATATTATTACCCACCGAACAACACACAGTGCCAACTAAGGAGCAAGCAAAGCATCTATAGCCACCAAAATGCATCACAGGACCAAAATACATCACAGGATCACATAGTGCCAACATTTAGTGCCTCACAGGGCCAAATATGATCAAAATTTTTCCCATCATCAACAAGAAAATGCCTCAAGGATTCATGTAAGAACCAAAGAGAGCATTATCAGCCATCAATGCCTCACACGACCAATTCAGATGCCTCACAGGGCCAATTAAACAAATGTGTCACATGTATAAATACAGGGCCAACATCAATCAAGTGTCTCACAGGCCAAGATTACTCGAAGTGTCTCACAGGGTCAAATAAAGCAGATCAGCCATCAATGCCTCACAGGGCCAACATCAATCAAGTGCCTCATAAGGTAAAATAAAGCATATAAAGCACGTACCAAGCCTCACAGGGCATCCCAAGCTATAGAAATTAAAAAAAATGAATTAGAGATATACCGATATGCAGGTAGCAAGATACAAATCATCTCATAGATGAACTGTTGATAATGAAGGGATTCTTCATTCAGTGGCAAGATGGAATGAACATTTTCATCTTTCCCGTTCTCGGACTTCAGGACCATAGGTTTATGGTCGGAATCACAGGAAATGCCAGAATACCTCCAAAATAGAGACTGACGGTAGAAGGTCCCTGGAATGTCATCCTCCAGGTCGGAGTCCTCGACCACATACACAACGTCATCGGAATACTGAAAAGGAGAGTCGGGAACGACAGTGTCGCAATATGTCCCGGCGAACTCTCCATCAACAGAAGGGAGCTCGACAGCTGAATCCATCGGTAGGGAGTCAGGAACCACTGTGTCGAAGGTGGATCCGGCGACATCCGCATCGATCTCGTCTCCTTCGACCACCGACGCATGGAGTCAACCCCAACCAACATCTCGCTCCATAAATCCTCAGATCCAGACCATAGATCTACCATTTCAACCTCAGGAACAGTGTCTGATTGAAGAGTAGATGAATCGGACAGAGAAGGTTTAGAGTTCGTCATCGCGGGAGAACGATTGATGCAAGAGAAGAAATGGGATGGGTCGAAGATTGTAGAAGCAGGAGAAATGCTAGGTTTGCTTGTCTCGCCTTTGAGAGACTTGCAGATCGAAGGATGGAGCAGCGGAGAAAGAGGGATTAGGGTTTCGTCAGAGCGACGAAGCCGAGAGTGAGACAGAGAGAGAGGGTTGAAATGGGTGGATAGCAAATGAAATGTGAACTTGACCCAAATTAGTGGATTAGTCCAGTTAATTATTTTTTTAATGGGCCCAAATTACTTGAATTAGTGGTGTTAATCCAGCTGGCAATATTGTAATTGATGGGTAATTGGGGGATATATTTGTCTTTTTTGGCCAAAAATGGAGTGTAAAGGGTATTGTGGGACGTCCAAATGTAGAAAGTGTGAAGGGTATTGTGGGAAGGATGGAGTATAACATATGATAAGCAAATCAACTACAACATATTTAAATAGTCTAAAGTCATACAATACTTAATAACTAATACCAAAATGATAATTTATGATGCTCAAATGTAAAACATGTGATGTCATCTTGATCTAAAAAATATTGGTCAGCTCATCGAATTAGAGAAATTCTGAACATAGTTTTGAATGCGCCAGTAGTATTGTTATGTACCAATAAAATACTCCCTCTATTCTGATTCGATTGAATGTACCAAAATAATTATATTTTTAATCAGAGTATACTATCACACTGTGTGCATGAAAGGAAACTCCTCATTTACTTAGTAGTAATAATTTTAATGAATAGTGATAATAAGTAAAAAATAATTAAATAAAATAAAACAGTCTTAATAATTTCATGCAAATTTATTTTTTTATTTTTTTTAAATTGATCAAATTAAATTTGTATTTAGTTGGTAAAAGTAATATAATAAATCATTAAAAATTTCATAAAATTATGGATAAGTTTTCGATATTTTCGATATATCCTCGATATTTTATCGATATTTTAGCGATATTTTCCTCGATATATCTCGACACTTGAAAAATTTAAACTGTTGCAAATCGATATCGATATTGTTACCGATATTTCCCGATATATCCTTGATATAAAAAAAGACATATCTTTTTTCCCAATATCAATATCGATACTCTCCAAATATGGATATATCGTGGAAATATCATGGATATTTCCAAAAATTTTAAATCTTGCTAATAACTAGACTAACTATCACGTGTATATATGCATCATCCATGTATTCATTTTAATAATTCTAATAAATATCCAAAATTGGGTCGTACATTTGGGCCACTTGAATTAAATTAATTTGTGGGTGATCTTTTTGGGTTTTTTTATTATATTTCATAGCCCACTATATTCGGGTAACCCAACAATAACACCCTCATACCTTTCAGAGTGTCAGGATATACCTTCAAGACTTAAAAAATATCTAAAATATAGATAATCATTTTTTTTTTCAATTAATTTCTTTATATTTTACTTAGTTTGTTCCTTTTTCAATACTTATTTTCTATAGTATTTATTCTATTTTTTATTTTTTGTGTTTCCTCCTAATTTATTTTATTAAATATATAAAGTAATAAATATTTTGATATAAATTTCAAGAAAAAAGAGTGTTGAAACTAATGAAATATTAAACACATCTAAAATATTCAATTTTAAAGAATAAGAGTTAAAAGAATTATGTAAAAATTATTGTTAATTAAAGAGATTATTAAAGGTAATTTTTGTTATACGACTCTTTAAATTATAAATTTATCATGTAAAGAAGCTTAAGAAGATACTCTCATGATTAAGGATGTTAATTACTACTGACATTGGATTGAGCGTTGAGTCACACCTCAAGAATTGGGAAACACCACCACGTTTTTCGACATCACATTAGCGGAAGAGTTTTTGGCCTAATCAAAAAATCCTTTATAACAATAAAATTTATTACGGAAACTAAATTTATTGCTAATTATTAACGAATTATTAATTAAAATTACATTTATATTTAAGCGATCGAATATCAATAAATTTATGATGTTTTTACAAACAGAATAATATTTGTTATTATTTAGTAATGGGTTACGAACATAATCATTATGTAAATTACCAATGAATTATGAATGTATTTTATTGTTAATCCATCAGTAAACCAATTTAATAATGAAACTAAGGTGCTAGAAAAGAGTATGCAAAAATTTTGAATGAGAGAAGCATACTTATTATACCACAGCTCCTGAGCTCCTTTGATTGGCTTAATTAAGAATTGTGTTTACTTCTTTCAATTCTTGATCTAAGATGAACGTTTTCTTGTTTGTAAATGTGAGAAACAAAGAGGAACAATGTAATGTTACAATTTTTTTTATTAGAACATCAATAATAGAAATCAGGTGGGCTAGCTCACCTATTAGAACATCAATAATAGAAATCAGGTGGGCTAGCTCACCTGGTCATGGGGCTCCTCACTCAGGTGAGCGGCCCAAGTTCGATTCCCATTGGGAACAAATTAGGAGAAGTTATAAGGAGGCATGGAGAAAGTGAGTGTATGAAAACTTGGTAAACTAACTACTAACTATACTAACAACTAACATTTACCTATAAAACACATTAATGATAGAATTAAGGGTAAATATCAAAATTAGTCTTGTAAGTATGACATTTTTCAACTTTGGTCCTTTATCATTTGCAATTCTCAATTTTGGTCATTTTTTGTCCAGTTTTAGTCATTTTGGTCCACTTTTGATAATTTTTTCAAAATTTGGTCCTTTTTTGGTCTACTATTGGTCCTAAATGTATACACTTTAGGATCATTTTTGGACATTTTTTAATATAAAAGACAAAATTTGGACAAAAATGACTAAATTTGGATAAAAAAGACTAAAAGTGAACAAAAAAGGACCAAAATTGAGAATTACAAATGATAAAGAACTAAAGTTGGAAAATGACATACTTACAAGACCAATTTTAATATTTATCCTAGAATTAATCTTGTAAATTAATATGAAATAAAGTGAGATTAATTGTTTTAACCTATGACCTTTTTGGATTTTCGGGATGATGCAAGGGGTAAACCTCTGACCTTTGTGTGCATTTTTGTCAATCATGATAAAAGAAGCTTTTAAAAAAAAATTCTAAATTTAATAATGCGAACCATAAATTCACCCAAAATAAGAACTAACGTAACAAAATTGATTTAAACCACATATTAACGTTTAAAATTTTAATATTATTAAGTTGAGAAAGGATTATTAGGGCATATGCATCTGTCTTTCTCTTTCAAACAATCGGCCTTTGAAATATTTTAACGTAATAATTTTGTCAAATATAGCAAAAATATGTATAAAGCATTTCATATACACGATAATCAATCACTAGTGCTTGGAATATTTAATTGGGCTTTCACAAAACAAAACAGTAGTTTCATTAAATAAAGAGTAATAATATTTTATAGCGAAAGTCATAATAATATTACTTCTTTTTATCCGTTTTATGTAAGAGTTTATATGAAATAGTCTCACACTAGTAAAAGCGCACGAATTAGAAATACTTGTTAGAGTGCAACCTGATTAAGTATTAAGCGATTCAACTCTTTATAAACTTAAGCTTTTAGATGATGTAGTCGTTTAATATGGTATCAGAGCCCATGGTTAACAAAGGTTAGGGTTCAAACCTCACCGTCACCCATTTATGAGAAAATTCCACATGCTAGGTTTGAGGCAAAAATTCTCCGTCTGCATGTGAGGGGGCGTGTTAGAGTGCAACCTGATTAAGTATTAAACAATTCAACTCTCTATAAGCTTAAACTTTTAGATGAGGTGGTCGTTTAACAATACCTAACTTCGAAAAAATTGGGACAATGTCTCATGCCTCTTATGAAACAGTAATTATGTGAAATAGTATGTAAGACGTGTTAAAATTATGATTGTTATATAAGTATAGTATGTTTATTCATAGTTTAAATACGTATGATTCTAATGTAATGACTAATTAAAAATATACTTTCAATATCAGTCAACATACTTTACCTATTTAATAAATATATACTTTAATAATGAGTCGATATCTCTCACAACCCAACCCATTTCAAGAGATGTCTTATAAAAGAGTGCTCTCGTACAAATTGTTGACATAATAAAATTTTATGTAAATTTATATCATTTAAGATTTAAATTCGTGCAATTGTTAGCTTATAATTTTTTTTTTGTGTGTAAATTCATATAATTAAACTTGTATAGGTATATATGGTCTTTTAATTGCTTTCCCTATTGCTTTGTTAAAGGTTAAAATTGCAACAATATAAATAAAATGAGATTTAAGGAAAATGAAAATAAATGCAAAGTAAGAAATGAGTCTCTATTTAAAGTTAAAAACAAATGAAAATATAGACAAAACAAGCTAAAATTTTCAGCTTAGATATTGCTGCTCAAATTCTAAACTTTTAATCCATTTGTTAACTAGACCAGCCCACATCTAATTTGGTATCCTAAATTGAATTCAACAGGCCCACCACTTCATTTCAATTCCAATCAGCCAAATTATTGCTTGTTTAATCCCATGGCATATAAGTTGGGCCAACATTTTATTAAATTAGCAGCAAGCAATTTAGGTTTGGTATTAACCAATCAGTTCATTTAGAATATAATTTGGAAGTGTTTATAATGTTGTGAATGTTATATTGTCCTACGAAATAATTAAAATTATGAGAGAGAAGATTCAAAGTATAAGAAATAATGTATATTTGATTTACAAAATATATTTAATATAAGTAGATATTAGAACATTGGAAAAAACTTGTGTAAATTGTTTTCACGGTGTAAACCGTATGATCCATTTTTCAATTTTATTATACTCTATGTATTGCTAAGATTTAAATTAAAGTAGGATTACATGATTTATACATTAATACGATTTACAAGAGACTAATTATTATCATTAATAATATTAATTTACAAGTGCTTGTCAAAAATAAAAACTTGGATTTGTGTAAGCCACGTCACGCTCATTCTTGAAAAAAATTGTGTATGTGGCGTCGCCATTTTCGTTCTTAGAAAAATTATGTACGTGGCGTGGCGCTCCTACGTTAATCCTGCAATTAATATTTTATTATAATTTAATATATTTTATTAATTTTATTAATATTTTAAGTAATATATTTTAATAATTTCAGAAAAATATTTTATAATTTAATATATTTTATTAATTCTGCAATTAATATTTTATTATAAATTAATATTTTTAAGTAATATATTTTATAATTTAATATATTTTATTAATCCTGCAATTAATATTTTATTAAATTTTTAATATTTTAAGAAAAATATTTTATTAATATTTTAAGTAATATATTTTAATAATTTTATTAAATTTAAAATAATTAATATTTTATAATCTTACCATTAATACTTTATTTTAAGTAATTCTTTTAATGAAAATCTAATATTCTAATCTTAATAGTATTATTTTAAGTAATTTTTGTGTATGTGGCATCACCATATTTGTTCTTGAAAAAATTGTGTATGTGGCGTTCTCACGTTAATCTTTAAATTAATATTTATTTGAAGTAATTTAATATTTTAAATATTATTTTGTTTAATCTCTCTCATTAATAATCTCTCTAATGCAATTAATATTTTATTTAAGTAATTAAGATTGTATAATCTTGCAATTAATATAATATATTTTAAATAATTTTTTTATAATGATTTAATTTAATCTAATAAGAATATTTTATGTATTTTTTAATAAAAAAATATTATTTTAATTCTAATAAAAATATTTTTATAAATATGTTTAAAATTTTTAGTCTTGGAATTAATATTTTATATTAAGTAATTTAACATTTTAACTAATATTTTATTAAGTCACTCTCATTAATAACTTACAATTAATATTTAAAATAATAAAAAATAATAATAATTTTTAATATATTTTTACATTTAAATGTTTTAGTTGGGTTATTCAATTAAAAAAAATAAAAGTAAAAGATAAAAAAAGAATGAGGCTCGATTATTAATTAATTTACAACTAATAATGTTTTGATTGAGTTATTCAATAAAAAAAATAATTGAGTTTTAACTTTAATAATTTGATTTAGTTATTCAATAAAAAATAATTAAAAGATAAAAAGAGAGATACTTGATTAATAATTAAATTTACAACTAATCATAAGTTTAATATTTTGTTATATAAATAATATATGATAAAAAAATATATTCCTATTATGCACATTGCTACCCATTTTTTATTGTTTTATACTCCCTCCGGCCAATGCAAATATATCCATTTTACCATTTTGGGCGTCCAATTTAAAGGTATCCATATTCTTTTTTTAGTAAAAAAGTACATCACATGACCTACCACTTCCCTTTAATACAACTACCCACTACACATATATAATATAATACTCCTTAATCTACGCGTAAAAAGTAAAGGGTTGGAGTAGTATATTTTAAGGTTTCTAACCGATAGAAAAAATAATTAGGCCCCAAATTGATAGTTTATCCATTTTTCAGGTTTTGGATTGAAAATATTCTACTATGATCGTTTCCTTTTATATCAATTGAATGTTCATCTTTTTAACATGAAGGTAAAAAATAAATTTAATAGTAAAGTGAATATATATATATATATATATATATATATATATATATATATATATATATATATATATATATATATATATATATATATATATATATATATAAGTGAGGCTTGCGTGCGCCCGGGCACACGCCGTGCGCAAGTATTATGGATAAGGGTACATTATTTTGTTCTAAAGGGTATACACTTTAATTAATAAGGGTACATATATTTATACTAAAGGGTATACAATTTTACACAAAATTGCACACGGAGTGTGTTTCCGTGCGCCTGAGCGCACACAAGTTTTTGCATATATATATATAATAATAAAATATAAAAATATATTTTTAAAATAAAGACATCACACATAATAGAAACCTCGTCGCGGGAGACAAAACTAATTATAGAGTAATTAGAGTGTGGAATTATTTGGGTTTGAAATTTGAGTTTTTAATCGTATAAAATCTGAGATGTATTTGTATAACTAAATAAAATTCTAATTTATAAGTAGTGAACAAATACAAGTAGCCATATACTCCTTCCGTCCTTTTTAAATAATGTCTTTTTTCCATTTTGATCGTCTCATCCAAATAATCCCCTTTCCTTTTTTTACACATATGGGACCCACAAACTCTCATTAATACAACTAAAATATGGGACCAATACTCCCATTAATACAACTACACACTACACATTAAATAATAATATTCCTTAATGAGGATCTCTTAGTGAGGGACGGGGAGTATTTAACATTGAGCTTAACTGTGGCATGAACATGTACCCAGTCTGACCAGTCCATATATTTGGAATTGGTTCACACATTTTGATGGCTAGTAATCTTGGTACTACAATTCATTTTAGGGCGGTGCTATTGCCATCCGCGCTTTTGCTGAAGGCACCCGAATTGAAGACAAAAGGTGTGTTAAATTTTAATTATACCCCTACATTTTCAAACCCTAATCCATTTATTACATTATTAAAATTAAAAAAAAAAAGAAACACACATTATTTTGTACACCCATCTATCACTACACCTAAAACATATACAAAAAATACACACTCATTTAAGAAAAACACAATCATTCATTCACACATCACAGGCACCGTGAAGAAAAAAGAAAAGAGGGAGAGAGAAGAAAAGAGAATCTTAATATCATATTCAAAATATCAGAATATGAAACAAGCCGAACAATTAATCAAAAGTAATTGCACACTACATTCTTCCTCAAATCATGTTTTGCATTATTGGGTTTGAGGGTTAGTGAAATTGTGTAGTTAATTGACAAATTATTGATGAATTGATAAAATTTTATAGATGTAATTTGAACTTAATAGATGGTAGTAACATAAATTAGAGTTGATTGTTGTATAGATTGTTAAAATCGAAGCTTTAATATTTCAATACTGGTTTGCCGAAATTTTTATTAAATTTCAGCCATATATCACCGAAATTTTGTAAAATTTCATGGGTAAATTGTCGATTTTTTTTATTTAAATTCATGTATAGGACGCAAGGGAGTTTAATGGGCTTTAATTCTGAACAAAATTTATATTGGGCCTATTTATCTTAATTTACTTGGATTAAAACCCATTTGTCTTTCACTCTTATAAAGTCTTAATCATGAACTTCAAAAAAAGTCTCCTGCAAGTGTTTTCCTTTTCCGACAGCATAATCCCACATTCGATTAGAGGTAAGCGAAATTTTACAATAATTTCGTTCATTGGTTGTAGAATTCTTACGTAAAAAATGGTTTCTTTGAAGCGTTAAACCATAAAACTGTGGTTTGAAAATTTTAAATGATAGATCACACTATTTATAGTTATATGAGAAAAGTTTTTTTTGAGAGTGAACCAAATTTCTGTATATACTAATAATTTTGCAAAGATTACAAGAATGAATGAGGTTTGGTGTTGCTTATTTAAAACTTTTTTTTTCTATCATCTTCTCCATTCTTCATTAATGTATTAGTGTGTGTGATGTGTTAGTATTTTTAGTGTGTAGTTGTGGGTGGGGGTACAAAGCATTTTTTTAATATAATAAATAGTTTATAATTTAAAAAAACAATTGGGGATATAATTGAAATTTCACACATTTTTTGTTTACAATTTGAGTGTCTTGAGCAAAGTCATGGGTGACAATAGTGCCGCCCTTCATTTTAACCATTTTATTTGTTTAACATATTACAATTAAAATTGCTTATCAAAATATTTAATCGAACTTCTACAATATAATATTAAATATTTATTTCACTACAAAAAATATTTTTTAGAAATCGAATTTGCCAACGAAATTCAATCCGTTGGTAACTGCCAATGGATTAACAACAAAAATGACATTTTTGTTTTAGTAACGGAATGCCAACGGATTTATTCTCTATTTTAGCAACGGAATTCAATCCGTTGGTAATTACCAATGGATTACCAAGGGAATTATTATATAAATTACCAACAGAATTATTAGCAACGAATTACCAATGAAATTATTTACCAACGAAATTGATTTTTCGTTGCTAAAAATTTACTAACCACCACTTTACCAACGGAATTTTACCAACAGATTCCATTGCTAATCCATTGGTAAGCCAATTTAACAATGAAATTATGATTTTTACCAACGGAATATTCCATTGCTAAAAAATAATTTTTTTAGTGTTTGATATGATTTTCATTTTTTTCTAAAAAATTTATTAGACATCCATCCAGTTAGAAGAATATTAATAGTTAATTTTTTTTAAGAAATAAAAACGACCACTATAGAAAAATTATTTTTTAGCAACAGAATTTAACAACGGAATTCAATTTGTTGGTAATTAGCAACGTATTGGCAACAAAAATGATAATTTTCTTTTAGCAATGGAATGCCAACGAATTTATTCTCTATTTTTACCAACGAAATTCATTATGTTGGTAGTTACCAACGGATTAGCAAGAGAATCATTATATAAATTATCAACAAAATTAGCAACGGATTACCAATAGAATTATTTACCAACGAAATTGAATTTCGTTGCTAAAAATTTATCAATCATCACTTTACCAAAGGAAATTTACCAACGAATTCCGTTGTCGTTGGTAAACCAATTTAACAATGGAATTAAATCTTTTACCAATAGAATATTCCGTCGGTAAAAAATAGTTTTTTTTTTGTAGTGGAGTGAACTGCATACTCTATTTCATTAAAAAAAAAATTCAAGTATAGACAATTGGGTTTTAATCAAACAATTAGTACACTTCATTTTTTTTTTTTAGCAATGAAATTTACAAACGGAATTCAATCCATTGTTAATTACCAATGTATTAGCAACCAAAATGATATTTTTCTGTTAGTAATGGAATACCAACAGATTTATTCTCTATTTTACCAATGGATTACCAAGGGAATATTTATATAAATTACCAACGGAATTTTTAGTAACGGATTACCAATGGAATTGATTTTTCGTTGTTAAAAAATGGGTTAATTCTTAAGTAATTCACCACCTTTTTGAGAGTTTTCAAATCTATCACGACTTTTTATTTTTGTCAATTTAATACACGAACTATTTAATAGTTTTAATTCTATCACGATATTTTATTTTTGTCAATTCAATACACGATCTATTTTATATTTTCAATTTTTTCACAAGTTTTATTTTTGCACTTTGATATACTACTTATTTCATATTTTCAATTCAATTCATTATTATTATTATTATTACTAGTATTATTATTATTACTATTATTATTATATTAAAACTTGTATTTATTAAATAATGGGATTAATACACTATTTTTTTAAGCTCAAATTAATTATTAATTTCATTTTTTTATAAAATCCTTATTTTCAATAAATAATTTCATTTATATAATATTTCTGTTACAATTTTAAATTTACTATAATAATAGTAATAAAGTCGAACATAATAATTAAAAAAATATTATTTATTATAATAAATATAATTTTATATAAGGTGAATTCGTTAAAATAATTGTCTTTCACAACTTAATTACAGCTATGAATTTACTATAACAATAACAAGGAAAAAAATTATTTGTTCGACTATTTTAATTTTTAATTAAATAATTAATTAATTAATAATAATAACAATAATAAAATTGAATTGAATTGAAAATATGAAATAAGTGGTGTATTAAATTGCAAAAATAAAAATTGTGATAAAATTGAAAATATAAAATAGATTGTGTACTGAATTGACAAAAATAAAAGGTCGTGATAGAATTGAAACTATTAAATAGATCGTGTATTGATTTGACAAAAATTAAAAGTCGTGATAGATTTGAAAATCCCCAAGATGGTGGTGAATTTTTTAGGAATTAACCTTTAAAAAATTTACCAACCACCACTTTACCAACGAAAATTTACGAACGGATTCTGTTGCTAATTCGTTGATAAACCAATTTAATAATGAAATTAAGACTTTTACCAACGAAATACTCCGTTGGTAAAAAATAGTAAATGGAGGTATTAAAGCATATGTGGTTTTTTTTTTTTAATATTGAAATTTATGAATATAATATGAAAACTTTTATAAAAGTCGACATGGAGATTGTAATAATAGAGACGAGAGATCAAAGAAAATTGTGGTTTCTTATACTTTAATTAAAAATTACTTCTTATTCTATTTTTCTTTTAAATAGAAAAATAGTTACTTCTCAAATTCTGATTTTAAAAAATAATTATTTCTGAACTTTTGATATGTTATATAATTTTTTAAATCCAAAAATTATTAATTAAACATAAAAGTGATAAAAATACAAATTAGTCATTCTCTACTTAATTTATTCCTTGCAATATCTTTAGTTATGGCATACCCTAGGCCTCGTAGCAGCCGGTGCTATATGACTTAATGGAAATATTAAATTGTAGAATTTGTTGGAAAAGTTAAATTAAATTGTAAAATGCACTTCAAGAGACTTATGTTGGAAGACCTATTGTTTGAATGTGCTTTGCAAGCGTACCTTTCATTCATATTAAAGGTGGGATTTTAATTTCCATTTTAAATCATTTCGCGTATGTTTTGTGGAATTGATACATAACACAAGATCACCTTGATATTTCATTTTATATTTTTCTTTTTAAGTGAATGATATATGTCATTACTAAATCTTAAATTAACAACAAAAACCTAAAACTTTAATAATAACTTGTAGGTATAATATTTTATGTAATAAATTACCAAAGAAGATGAATTGTGAAATATAATTAATTGCATTATACTCCATTCGTCCCACAATACACTTCACATTTACTGTTCCACGTTATTTATGAAAAGTTGCACTTTTTGATCAACTTTATTGACTTTAGAGGGTATTGTAGTATTTTTAAGTAATAAAAAAAGTATAAAGTAATGGTGTAATTAAAGTAACTTTTGAGGTTATTGGATAAATTGATTTTCCTTCTTTGAGGTGCGAAGGGTATTGTTGAACAAACAAATGAGGAAAGTATGAAGAATTTTGTGTGACGAAGTGAGTATTTATTAAAAAAGATACTCTCAGCCTTGTGTTTAGTTACTTCGAATTGTCTATTCTAAGTGATATTTCATTTAATGTTCTTCTAAGTGATATTTCATTTAATGTTCCAACAACACCAGATCAATGTCACCTCACATTTTTAAAATTTTAAAATTTGAAATTTTAAAAAGTGTGAGGTTACATCCTTGAAACACTAAATGGAATACCATTTAGAATACTGAATTCACACTCGTGTTTTGTAAGAAACTTTCCATGCAACATAACCCACCATCCACCCCGATATTACCCACATCACCTCCTCAATCACAAACCATCACTCCCCCTGACGTTTCCATGGAGTTCCTGGCCCGATTGGAGGGAGAGACCATAAACTTCTTCAAGCTGTCCCAGTTCGAGAAGGATGTGTCAGGCCCTTCCAACCTTATGAGAGCAAGAACATCGGCCGCAACGACAGCGTTGAGTGGGTTGAGTGCCTCATGTTCTGCACCAAACCGAAATGCATCCGTGCAACCTGCACATCTGATCACTCCACCTTTTTCTTCAAAGTTGGGGACTCTTTTAGGTGAAAAGTCAGATGGATCATGTCTTCAATAATATCTTTTTGCGCCATTTTCGTAAATCATCATCTTTTATGTCATGTGTTATGTGATTGACATGTAGGAGGAGAAACTTTCTACTAAGTGTCATCCATCCAACAGTGTGACATGTGTGATGTAATCCGAACAACTTCAATACTATACTTGAACTCGAATCCAATGTCACTAAACTTCTCTAAGAAATAGTACAAGGGACCAAGTTTTACTCTGTGCTGTCAAGCCTAAAATAAAGGAGAAAATGGAAAATGAAAAACATAATTAAATTTTGGAAGTACATGCTTTTCCGAGATTACATTTAGATTAAGGGATATAAAATGACAAGATTATAAAATCCACAATCCACCCTCATTATACAGGATACGACGCAAATTCAAATCATTCCATCCAAACCCTATCATCATGATTAGACAATAGAACAATAATTATTTTTTAATAATATTATCGCCATTTAATACATTAATTATTTCGGTCATTTTAAGTCAATAGTTTTCATTAATAGGTATTAAGATAAGTTTTTGTTCAATCCGAATCCCCTGTTCCACAATCGTGTTTCACTTCATGTTTCATAACTTGTTTTCCATAAAAATAATATACCATAGTTAAAGACCATCAAACCCTTAGGGCATGTAGTTGTATTTTAGGTCTTAATTAATACACGTAGCAAACATCTAATAGATGGAAAGTAGATGAAACACGGGAGTGAAATAGGTGATCTCAATTGAGTTTTTGTACACAATAAAATCGTCATATGAAGCACCTCAGAGTCATCATCATCACTCGACATTAATACATTTCAAAAAAAAAATTAGAAAAGCTTATAAAAATATGGTTTATGACTTTTGGTTTCCAAGTGAAACCTCAAACCCAGATTAACTAAGTAGCTATCTTCATTTATATAGATCCCATAAATTTAATATTTTATTAAGGGTTAATTACACAAAAAATTCCGACCTTTACGCTAAGTGTGAATTAGTCCAAACTTTTAGATATTTACAAATAAGTATCCGATTTTAATTTTCTTTTTCAAATCAAACCACCGGGCAGCATGAGACCTGCCCGATCGCTTACGTGGCGCTCTTTTGTACGCGTCACCCCCACATGTTAAAATACTCTCCACCTCTATATATTTAAAAAAAAAATCCACCTATAATTTTTTTTTCAAAAAAAATGATTAATTTCAAAGTTCAACAATATCTTTAAGAACGATCTCTAAAACGAGAAAGAGTGAAGGGGAGTGAGGCTCAAATCTGTAATGTCATTTCCATTTGATTCATGAAGGCTAAATTCGAGAAGAGGAAATGAGTTTGAAATAGAAAGTCATCCTCAAATTCAATCAATCACAATTTCTCTCCCTTCCAAGAAGAGGAAAGTCATGGTGTTGGGCCCGTTGGGCCTTTCAGCTCAATTGTTGGCCTTCATTCTCAAAGTATACACCCTCACCCTTTTTTGAACCTTAATTTGTGAGCCCTAATGTTGTGTGGCTGGAGAACTACTCTTCGTGAGTTTGAATAGGAATCTGAAAACCTCAGTTCAGCCACCACCTTCGGCGACGTATTCTGGCGTAGCCACGATGACGATGACGATCGCGTATACCTAACAGTGATCTAATGCAGGCTATAAATGTCCGAGCCTAACTCCACCTTAAAACCATGGTCAAGAGTGGAGGTTTGCTCCGCCACATTTATACCCACAACAATTGCCCAGCACATTCGATGTTGGTCATCGTCGCTGTCCGTCAGCCGCTACTGTCTGCCGCCGACCATCGTCTGCTGCTCATCTTCCCATCGGCTGCCGTTTGTGGTCAAAATCGCCGTTTGTCGCTGTCGGAGCTGCTAACCACCGCAAGCCTCGGACGTACACCGGCGTGTCAGAAATGCGCCACCGCCACCGCCACTTGCACAACTAGAATATGCTCGGCGGCGCTAGGGAATCGGTCTGACCGCCGCCGTCAGCCCGCTGCTCATCCACCGGCCGCCACCTTCCGGTCAGATTGATGATAGGGAAGCGTCTCTCCTCTTCCCTCTAATAGATTTATTTTATTGTTTCAAAATATTTTCAGATTTATTTTGTTAGTTTTCAGATCTGTTTTATTCAATTTGATATATCTCTGTGATACCCTGAGGCGGTTGGTCCTCCTTTGTGACGCTCTGAGGCGGCTGGTCCTCCCTGCTTGTGTGATTTATGCGCTTTAGAATTTTAGGGATTTTATAATTTGTGGCCTGATTGGTCAATTGCTTCGTATCTCTAGTTCTTATTTGCTTGAAATCTCTTGTAGGTTTCCTGTCTTTGTGATATTTTTTCCTTGTTTGCTTTCGCAGCTAATCTGATTTTTCTGGAATTTTTTGCTCTGTTCTTTCTTTGTATGTAAATTGAGTTCGTTTCCAGGCCCTAAGATAGCTTTTGCTCATATGTGTGTGTGATTATATTATTTCTTGAATTTGTGTGAGTCGATTTACTTAACTTTAAGCACCAATGGGTTCTCCTAATGCATTTGGGCAAGGAGACTTCAATATCTGGAAACAGAAAATGAAGTATGAGAGGGTGTTCAAAGCTGTGAATGACTCTTATGATTAAGAAATAATTTTTGTGTGAATTATTTGGTGCCTTTTAATTCTTAAGTGTGTTTTTAATTGGCTAGTTAATTCTGCATGTGATTAGGAAATTTGTTTTTCTTATCTTGTTTCGCTTTGAATCTATGTGCTTCTTTGTGAATTTATGTTTTCTTTGTGTGAAAACTTGTTAGAAATGTATTTTCTTATTGTGTTTCTATGTTTTCTTTGTGTGAGAAAATTTGTTGAAATTTATTTTCTTTATTTATGTGCTTGTTTATGTGTTAAATTTGCTATGTTTTAGGCTGCTCCTAGTGAGATGAAGTATTTACATATGTGTTATATCTTTATGCTTTTGTGCCTTATTTACATGCTTATTTGTTTCTCTTAGTGAGGTAGAGCATGTTATGTGAGTTCAAATATTTGTGTGACGTTTGATTGTTAATTACTGTGTGTGCATCTGTGTGAAGTGTCTATGTGACTTTTAAATGTTATAGCTTGTATGTCTATGTGACTAGACTATGTGTCTTTAGAATTGTGTATTTTATTCTGTGTGATGAATGTATGAATTGTGTATTCATGATCTTAGTGATCTCATGTTATCTTTGTGATTAGTTTATATGTTTCTGTTTGAACTGTTTGTGTGTCGTGGGAACTGTGAGTTCTAATCGATATGATTACACTATGTGAACTTTGTGTTTTTTTAAGGCTTTGTGCTTTGTTCTTTTATCTTTGTGATAATGTGTGAACTTTTGGGACTGTGGGTCATTTTTTGTTTGACTTACTTTGTGTTTGTCAAATTTCTGGATATTAAATCTAACTTTGTATTTTTTGTTTTTTCGGAAAAAATGTGCGATGATTAATTCCTACTTAGATGAACACAACGGTGGTTGAATTAGGCCAAGGTGTAGATTTGTTGGGCCCGTTCGGCATACTACCCCAATTGTTGGCCTTCATTCTCAAAGTATTGAGCCAAGTGTGTCTTGGCCCATAGTCTTACACCCTCACTCTTTTTTGAACCCCAATTTGTGACCCTAATGTTGTGTGGCTGCAGAACTACTCTTCGTGAGTTTGAATAGGAATCTGAGCATCTCCGTTCAGCCACCACCTCCGGCGACGTATTCCGGCGTAGCTCCGACGACGATGACGACCGCGCATACCTAACACGTGGTTTTTTCTCTCAGATAAAGGAATTGAATCTCTACCTTTATATTGAAATGTCATTCTCATCTATCTTTCAAAAACGAAGAGTCACCTCTTCTGTTGCAAACGCGACCATCACTGCAATAGAAGGAAGCAGCTGCGCTCCCACCGGATCTGCTACTGCAGCCGCCACCCGTCGATCGCCGCTGTCAGAGTTCATCGCAAATCTTCCCTCACCAAAATCCATGAGTGCTTTATTAACAGATCTGAGTCTCACTCACTCCCCTTCACTCTTTCTTGTTCTTGGAAAGTTACGAAACTCAACTGGACTTGTAATTGGAATACCTTTTTCCGGCGAAAGAGGGGAAGGGTTCGAAGTAGTCAACGCTTGGCTGTGCAATTGCCAACGCTGTGCAAGTGATGGATGCAGCGATGGTCATTTCTACAACCTTTGATTAATTACTCCAATTATTTCAAATCAAGAAATTAATGGGCTCTTTGTTTTTTAATTAATTTTTGATTAAAAAGAATGCTATAATTTGGAAGATCAGAAGATTTTTTTTTTACAGTTGAAGTTAATATATATATGTGGTAAGCGACCGGGCGTGTCTCATGCTGCCCGGAGATTTGATTTGCAAAAGAAGATTAAAATCGGATACTTATTAGTAAATATTCAAAAGTTTGGACTAATTCGGAATCAACGAAAAGGTTAGGAATTTTCGATAATTAAACCTTTTATTAATGCAAAACTCATTAGAACGAATCCTAATAGATTAGGATATGCATTTTTAACCACCACTCTAACTAATATCAGTTCAATGTTGAACTTTGATAGGTTGTATAATTAAGATTATTTATAGTAATTAAATTTTGTAATTTAACTATTATTATTGTTATTATTTTTTGTTAAAGGTTAAAATTGCAAAAAAAAAATAAGTAAAATGTGATTTAAAAAAAAAGGAAAATAAATGTAAAGTCAGAAATAAATCTCTATTAAAAGTTTAAACAAATGAAAATAGAAAGATAAAACAAGCTAAAATTTTCAACTTAGAGCATTTTCAAGAGACTTTTAAAATTTGAAGAGCATTTTCACAATATAAATAGTTTTTTTTTTAATTTTAAAGAGTCATAATTTTTTTGTGCTCCAACAAATTCTTTAAAATTTATTTTTTAATGTTAATTTATTACATTATTTTCTCTTTATTGATTGTTTAAACTACTTTTATTGGGTGAAAATACTAATAATTAAATGCATTTAACGAAGTAGTAAATTATGAAGAGTGATTTGTGCTCTTCAAATTTGAAGAGCGAAAATAACTCTTTAAATTAAAAAAAATTAAAATAAAAAATGAGTTGAAGCTTGTTTTTTTTGTATTCCTTTTTAAAATATGTATATTCTTTGTTTTAGATGAGCTTTTGGAGATGCTCTTTCGGTTTAAATGCTAAACTTTTAGCTCATTTATTAACTAGACCAGTCCATATCTAATATGGAAGCCCAAATTGAATTCAACGAGGCCCACTACTTCATTTCAGTACCAGCCGGCCCAATTTTTGACTGTTTAGTGAGCTTAATGGGATTCTCCTTGCTAACCCCATGTCATATAAGTTGGAGCAACATTTTATTAAATTAGCAGCAAAATAGGTTTGTTAAAAAGACACTGTATACAACTTCCATAATAAAAAGTGATACTAAACTAATGAAAAGTGAAAATGCTATTTTATGAATAACATATAATGTAAATGAAAATTTATAACATTTTATAGCGAAAGTGATAACAATTTGTAACGAAACTGATAACTATTTTAAAAGATGTAAAATGATCTCACGTGAGACGGTCTCACGCAAAACCTACTCATTTTTTTTAATATAGTTTATTGTTGATGACTGTTCTTTAGCTAGTTAATTTTAGGATTAAGAAAGTAGATTGAGTTGTATAACTGAGTTAAGAACGAACACAATCAAACACAATAAACTAGTGAATATGTGAGAGATGGGAAATCCAACAAAAGTCCTTAACCAATTTTATTACTCTCCTTAAGAATATCACTCATAAAACCTTCCAATTACAAGTGTAATGTCTCATGTGAGAATGAGTAACCTACTTCTCTCTTGTAAGAGAAGTTATTTATACTACCAGCAAAACCCTAACGATTGCCCAATCTCATGATGCCACCTGGATGAAGACATTAAGCCATAAATAGTCTGGCCGATACACCGGTAACTTTTGGGGCTGGTGCAAGGAGCCACCAGATGTCTGGCAGAACACAGCAGGTCTCCTTTTGTCTTTTGCCTGTCTCCCATTAGCGGATGAAGAGAGATGTACCTGTCGTGTGTTGTCTTCTAGCTGGGAGTGTTGCTCAAGACATCTCTTCTTATCGTTATTCTTGTCCTCTAGCCTGTCGCCACTAGCCGTTCTCACAGTTGTGTCTGTACTTTGCCCATCAGTTTTGATAGTCTTTCCAGTAATCGGATGGGTTGGTTTCCGAGACTACGCTGCTCGTCTGAACCCCTGGATGTCTCATTCGGCTTCGGAGCCGAGGTGCCCTGTCGAGGGGTCTCGACCCTCTATCCTTTTAGCGGTTTCCTGTCTCTTGGCCCTTTTCCGATCTCGTCTTCTTGAGCTCCTCGGCCCTTGATGATGGGCTCATCTCTTGGGCTTCTTCCCGGTTCTACCCCGAGTTATGTCCCTTGAGCCTGGGCCATCTTTTTGGGTTGCATCATCCCATGATTTACCATTTGTTCTTGTTCCTGGATCTCTTCGTGGTTGGGTCTCTTGTTCATGGCAAATACGCTTGTTGGGCTTCTGGCCCATTTGACATGGGGGCTATAATACCCATAACATTAGCCCCTCGAGCCTAGATAACCTTATTGTTTGAGGTTATCTAGGGTCGACCCGTATTTTTATGTTATATCCCTCATGCTTCAGTATATATGATTCCTGTTTCTTCTACTTCAGTTTCTTATCTTGGTCCCACGTTGTTTCTGTCCCCTGAATATCGGGGTCGTCGAGATATTTCTGCAAAGCTGGGGGTATCTCCGGTATTTGGTTATTTTCATTCAAATTTTAAATTTTAAAAATTTTGTCAGTCTTCTTTCTTCTCCCCTTTCTCTCCCTTCAACTTTTCCTCTTGCATCTTTCCCTCTGACGGTTGCGATTTTCCTTGTACTATACGCTCTCCCTTCTCATTCAGGTATCATTCCTTTCCCTTTCTCTTTCTTCTTCCCTAACTTATTCTTCTTGATATCTGTGTGTTCTTCGCGTCGTCACTGTCTAGGATTTCCTCTCCCTTTTTTTTCTTTTGTATATCGTTTCCTCTTCTCTTATACTTTCGCGATCATGGACCGATAGGGTTCAATATCCCCATCGAAATCCCCTTCACGAACTACTGATTCTTCACTCAAGAGTGATGGATCTCCTTCTCCCCGCCAAGAAGAGGGTTCGAGTTCTCGTTCCCTTTCTAAATCTGCCTTCGACCAAGTAGTCACTGACTTTGTGTCGAATTTTAGTTTGGAACACTGTGCCGATATGGTCGATGCAGGTCCTGGATTGGTAGCTCATCTCGGGAAGCTTCCTGAGTGGGAAGATGGAGTTCCTTTTCCATTGAAAACTTCCCTTCTACTATTGACGATCCTTGGTAAGAGAAAAATACTGTTTTGCTATCGGTAAATTCCAGTGTGGAGATGATATTGAATTTTTCCTTCATTCTTCTAAGGCTCGGATGTGTTTCACTCCGTCCAATGTTGTTGCAGCCTATGAATTGCAGTTCGAGCTCGATCTTCTCTTCTCTCTACATCCCTGTACTCGTGATATTCTCGATTTTTGGGGCATAGCCCCTGCTCAACTGGCTCCTAATGGTTGGGCTGCTCTGATAGGGATCTTGTTCTCTTCAATTTGATGGGGTACCAGTTGTTAAGTACCTCCGAGATCAATTTCCTATGTCGACTCACTCCAAATGCTAGGATGACAGAGTATTCTTATTTGACGCCCCGCCATACTAATTTGGTTGCCTCTTTGCCTAGCTCAATCAAAAAATGGAAAGATCACTGGATTTTTTGGTTCGTGGGCCATGGAGAGGTCCTTGTGCCTTTGATTCTGAGGACTCTCAAGCCCTTACTGTGTTCCCTAGGAGTTCCTTCTTCAATCCTAATCTTAGTGCGTGTATGTATTTCAGTTCCTTTCTGTACCTTTTTTGTCTATAACTCTTCTTTCTATCTTATACAGTAGGTGAATCGTGCGCTCTTGAGAAATTATCTTATGAATTTCAGGATGCCTTCCATCGCATTCGTGACCTTTCTGAGAAGGAGCGCCATTTCCAGTCCATTCTCACTTGTATCAATCTTTTCGCTGCTGGCTTTACCTCTTCGGCTATAGCCATGCCAGGTAATTTTCCTGTTGTTGTCTCCTTTGTTTCAACCTCTCGATGTTTTTGTGATGGTGTTCCTCATATTCATATATCCGTTTCTTCTTCTATACTTTTATCAGGGGAAGAGAAAAGTCTCTTGCCAGATATCGAGAGTTTTGCTACTCTTCCTTCTGCTCGTAGGCAGGCGGCTCTTAACAAGGGTAAAAAAAAGGTCTCCCAAGCCTCCTCCAAGAAGATTTCCGGAGCCCCTCTTGCTGTGCAGCCTTTCAAAGCTATTAGGATCTGTGATTCTCCTGATTCTCCTCCTCCGAAATAGGATGCTTACACGATTTCAGGGAAAGCTTCTGATGCCTCAAAGAAGGTTTCAAAAAGAGACACCAAGTCTAAAAAGGATACCTCGAAGGCCGTTATTGTACCACCTGGCGCTTCTAAAAAAAAGTATCAACTGCAGGATAAAAGTTCCAATGAGGATACCCATGACAGTACTGCTCTTGTCGCTCATCCTCCGAAGAAGGTCCGAGATGACGATGTCGACGGTGTGGGCGTTAGCTCTTCTGGTGTTCCCGACTCTACTCCTTGGAATACTTTAGAAATTTGTAATATCAGCTCTTCTCCCTCTCTCGATGCCCCTGATAAATCTCCGATCGGCACTTCCGACACTCTCAATACTTCTTTTCACAATACTGCTAGCTATCTGGGTCGGCAAGCCATTCATGTCGCCTACGCTATGCATCATTTCCTTGAATTGGAGAGGCGTGAGTTCCATTTGTAGGATGAGGTCACCCTGCTCCTTAGCAAAATTAAAGATCATGAACAGAAACCCATTGAAGCGAGTACGGCGAGGCTCAAGTTCGAGGGGAGTTGAGGATTGAGCAGGATAAGAAGGCCAAGCTTGAGGGTAGCTTCAAGGCATTACGTGTTCAGTACGACAGTTTGTTATCCAGTTCTGAGAAAGAAAAGAGTGCCTTGTTGTTGGCAAATAAGGTGTTTTCCGAGAGGGTTAACAAAATGAAGATCGAACATAGAGAAGAGATTAAGGTGAGAGATAAACAGTTTTGTGCTGATATGACCTCCATGCCCTCCAGGTATCCTCCGACAAAGATGCTGAGGAGATGTGTCAAGAGAGAAAGGATTCCGAGGTCTTGGATTCTGAGGCCTTGCTCAACCAAAAGATTCAAGAGGCCGAAGAAGCGGTGGCCAAGGCTCGGAGTGAGCGGGACGAGGCTATAGCCAAACTGGATCAGGTGAAGGATGAGCTTCTCTTGTCGCAAGTGGATAATTCCTATTATATGGATGTTATCCTCCCTAAAACCAAGATTTACTGGTTCTTCTCCTTTTTGGCGGCTATGGTGAAGGCTTCCTCTGAGAAATCTTATCTCGGCTGTTTGGATGATATGCGCGATATCCTTCGCCAAGCCCTCCTTCAGGAGAAGATGCCTCCGGTTGAATCTTTGAAAACATAGCTTGATCTGGGGTTGCTTGGCGAATATTCTGATTTTATCACCGATACCAAACTTCCCGAGGAGGATTCCGATGAGGTGTTGGAAGTGGATTCAGATAAGGCCTTTGCCGATGGTATTTTAGAACTTGCTTTGGCTGATTCTAGGATTGAGGATCCTCCCGTGGAACTTCCCACTGAATCTGTGGCGGTTCCTATTCAAGAACCATCTGCCAAGCCCAAGGCTCTTGGATCTGGTGCTACAAGCAAATCTGACCAAGTTTTTACTGCTGATGTTTCTGAACTTCAGCCCTCCGATACTGTTATTGTTCCCGTAGCTCCTTCTTCTTCGAAAACTATTTCCCCATCTGGTAGTACTGAAACAGCCGATATTTCGTCGGATCCGATGGTTTTCGAAGCCCCTCCAGGCTCTTCTGAGGGTGTGTCGCCCGAAGGTGGCAATCCGAAGTCTATGAGTGTCACCGGTTCTAAAGTCCTCCCGACTACCAAGTGAAGCTTTTCTGAGACCAAAGTTCTGAGCAGGATGTACTCATTTACTTAAGTTTCTTATTAATATCCCTTGTATTTTTCTTCTTTTCTCCAGTATGTATAACTCTTCTTCGAATTTCAAATAATATATAATTCTCTAACCTTATGGAGTTTTAATTTTATGTTGACTGACATTTTGGGGTATTCTGGTAATTTTGACTTGCTTTTGAGTACAACCGCCATTTTCTGTCGCGGTGTGGCATGCCCTTGTTAGACGTCGCGTGGATTAATTTGAGCCTTTCTTTTTCCTTGGAAGTTGTAAAATCTTGTATTCCCAGCCATTCGATCATTGCCATTTTTAGTTCATTCTGTCCTTTTAAGACGTGGGGTGTATCTCTTTCCATCAGATATCTTTCAATTTCTATTTTCAAAATTTAAACTTTTTCTATTGATTTCGTACTTTTTCCCCTTAACTCCCTTCCTAAATTTCCGGCATTCTCTGAGATTTCTTTTATCTTCTCCCTTCAATAAACCCTAATTTTCGTGTTTGTTGTTGGTGATGGCTAGTGAAGGTATTCCTCCTCCAACTAACATTCACGAGGTTAACACCTCTGGCTCTACACTGAGCGGCCTATGCGGCTTGGTGTTCGCAGTTCTAATCATCTTCGGAGGCGGCCTTGACCTAATTTGAGGGATTTGTCTACTTCTTCCTCCTCCGGTAGTAATCTACCCCCTGTTTCTTAGCCTGATAAGCTGGGTGTTCCCGTTGTACCCGCTATGGCTGCCGGTAGTGTCTCGATATCCATTGATGAAGAATATTGTGCTCTCTTGCCCCTGAACCTGTTGGATTACCTCCTGGTACATCGGGATATTGGCGACATGAGAGCTGCCCTTCGTGGAATGGCTCAATGTCTTAAGTGGGAGCCGCCCTCTCAACTTTTTACTGAGCGTCTGGAAGAAATTCATCAGTTATTCAGCAGTCCCAATGTGGTTTTCACTTCTCCTAGTAACGATGTTCCTATTACTGAGCCCCATTCAGAATGCACTACTTTTTATTACTCTATGTTTCTGGCCGGTTTACGCCTTCCTGTCCCTCCTGTTATCGGTCTGCTCCTACATCAAAGGAACATGGCCCTTGGGCAGCTTGTGTCCCCTTCGAGGTTGTGGTTAATATCAACCATGTCCCTATTCCATGTCCTCGGTCATACTATCCATGATCCCTTTGAGCTGGAGTTTCTTTTTTTCTACGGCGCATCTGGTCACACCGATGGGTTTTATAACATGCTCCTATGAGACCATCACCACTTTATTGGTGCCTCTGATATCATTGGTAGATCTTGGTAGCATGTCTGGTTTTGGCTGGGGGGTAGCTACTGCCGCTGCGTGACTGGTGTTAATGTGTCTTTCCCTTGTCGTTTTCTTCCATTGGATAAGTGTATGGTTCTTATCTTCTTTTTGGACCTCAGATTATTTGGGAGGCTTTGTTTACACTCTTTTGATATCTCGTGTAGGTCCTCCCTATCGATAGCTTACACAGTTGAGTGAAGGGTTCCAGCGTATTTATGGAATCTTATCATCAGGTTCAGCCTCCTAACGTGCTGCTACCCTTTTGTGAGAGCTGATCTTGGTTTCTGCGGGTTTGTCGACACTGGGCCAATGGGCTACCCCTGGTATTTTTTTCCTTCTTCGTGTTACTCTACTTCGATTTTTCAGCTGAATTTCATATATCTTCTTTCTTTCTTTTTAGTTGAGCTTCAGGGTGCACTGTCCCTCGTGGGTTCACTGTCTCCGTCTCGGGTTCCTCATTGACCCGTCAAAAGCATGTGTACCAATTCTCTGATGATGATGCCGATTCTGATTACTTTGCCCAATCCTCCTCTCTTGATGAAGAAGATGAGTTCGAAGGCTTATCGTTTAGCTCTGGATATTTCAAGCTTGAAGAAGAACTTCGGGTAGAGCAGTTTGTTGACGCTAGATCCTTGCCCCCATTATCTCCTCCTCGGGAACTGATGCATCATTCCACTGCTATCCCTCTAGGATTTTCTTCCCTGGCTAATTTCACCTGGATGGCGGTAACTTTTCTGCTCGGGAAACGACAACGAGGTACCTATGAGTATGGGAAGTCCTTTTGCTAGCCTGGTATCAGTTTTACATCACGCCGATCTCCATCCGTTGGTGAGTTTGACATTCTTGCTGAGGAGATGAGAGATATACTTGCTTCTGCTCGCATTTTATTATCATCCCTACGTTCCCTTCTTTCTCAGCGATGTCATTCTTTTTGCAGATCCCCCGTGAAGAGGATCTGAAATGGAAGACAACCCCGAGCCTGAGGATTACGATATGATGTATGGCCCTTCTAGAAATGTTGATCCCCCAGTTATTCCCAATGAGGAGGTTGATCTTGATGCTCTTCAGTTTGCTACTCGGACGATTCCTGTTACTCCCCCAGCTAATCTGAACCCCTCAAAGTGTTGCTGAACCTGCTAATTTCACTGTTGCTAATAGACAGGCTGAGAGGCTAGCCGCCAAAAGGGCCTATGAACGTGGAAAGAATATTGCCGATGAGCCTGATTTGCAAGAGTTGGGAATTTGGGCTTTGTTCGGGGTGTTTCTCGCCCCTTCAATCGTCATGCCCCTCTAATCATTGATCCGAATTCTCTTCCTCGCAATTCTTCCAGTTTAGTGATCATAGTCATTTTCACCTAGAGTTTAGTGTCTTTATTTATGTATTTTCAGATATTTTTATCCGTATTTGTGTTACTTTTGGTAGAGTTATTTTTATTTTGAGGAATGTGGTATAAATTGATAGAATTGTGAAAATGACCTTAAATATATATAAAACAGATCAAGAAATGGACAAAAATAGAGTCGGGAGCGAAAAAGAGAAGGAAGAACAGGGAATGTTAGTACACGGGCCATGTGTGGAATACGGCCCTGTACCCAACAACCGTGTAGTGTCATCAGAACTCGCTGCTTGCTCAGGAGGATGGCCGTGCGCTGGTGCACGCCCTGTGTGCGGAGTACGGCCATGTAAGAAGAAGCCGTGCATTGTCGTCAGAAAATGCTACACGGCCATGACCATGGTCGTTTAGTGCAGCTCGAGCCGTGTCTGGAGCACGGACTACCCGCCGAAGTAGGTGTGCCCTACATGGGCAGTGTGCTACTACATGGGCCGTGTAGGTGCAAAATCCTGTATAATTTTTAGAATATTCCGAAAGCTTTTAGAAGGTCCATAAGTGATATAAAATCATGACTTGCGCGAAATTGAGAGGATAAATTGATTGGAGATCAGAATTGAGAGCAGTTACACACACTCCACACCATATTTCCTCACACACTAGATCCATCTTCATCCATCCATCTACACTTGACCTCCTCCATCAAATCCACCATCCAAGTGATCAAGGAAGCAAGAGAGAGTGAGATCACAAGAAGAAGAAGAAGAAGATCTCCATTGAAGACCTTCAAAGGGGGAATCTAATTCTAATTTTGTGACTTTCTTTATAGTTGATCATGGTTTGTAAGAATTTTAATGTCTATGTTGAATTTCTTGTGACTATGAGAGGCTAATCTCCTTTGTAAGATTAGCTCCATGATTGGTGTTGGATAATGTAGTTTTTATGCAAATTGATTTTAATCTTGAATGGGCCTTGTGTTATTTCTATCATTGATTGTTAATTGCTTGATTTGTATGATTGATATGTGTGATTAATTGTCATGGGCATGTGATTAGATTGGAAAATCAATTATATGTTTGAGATAGTTCATTGAATCATTTCATCATACACTTTATGTGCATTAATTTAGAATGAGATAGGTATATCCTTCTAGATTTAGAACCCTTTGATAGAACATTTGATTAGCTTAATCGAGAGATTAGTTAATTAGATGAGGAGACCCAAGCCAATAGTGAATTCATAGTACCTAAAATTGGAATATTGCCTATGATTTAGTACCTTGTTAGGGAACTCGTAGAGTAATTAGTACCTAGTAGGAGGTGTTCACTTTGGTCTCAATCCTTTGTGCTTTTGGGAGCCTTATTAAGGGTCTACATCTTATCCATCTTGATCGAGAGTTTAGGTGGAATTAGTGATCGCTCCTATGCCATGTCCATGATATATTATAATCAATTGCATGATTACTTTGTTATCTATGACATGATTGTTGCTAATCTCATCCTTGCATCATTTGGAACCCATTTATCTTGCATTCATTTATTTCCTATCTCTTGCATTAGTTTAATTGCATTCATTTGCATCTTATCCTCCTTTCCTATCGTTCTTATAAAATCACAATAAACTTGAGATCGCTTAAACTCTAGTACCTTCCTCCCTGTGGTACGATAAATTCTTTAATTGGTCATCCCGACTATAACAACCAATCAAATGGCACCGTTACCGGGGAGGTAACGGTCGCTAGTAATTTGACGAAGGATTGTTTAGAGTGGTCTTAATAAGGACATTTATTTTTAATTTTTGCATCTTATATTTGCTTTAGAAAATTTTGTTCAAAATTTTCTTTCTCTTGTAGATGCATACCTTGAGAAGGAGGAAGAAGGTGAACAAACCCAAAAATAGGAGCTACATGGATATTATTCGAAATATGGTAAATAGTGGTGCTTTTCCCACTATGAATACACAAGGAAATTTTCAAGGATTTCAAATGCCAAATGGTGAACTAAACTTGCAACCGGATTTTGGAATACAAGTGTCTAATATGCAATTCCAACAACAAGGTTATGGAGATTTTGGAGTTTCTCATCAAATGCGTCAACAAGTATACCCTCGAGGTGTGGATGATGTTTTTCAAGGAAATTTTTCTAGAAATGAAGAAAGAAATCAACCACAACTATGGGGAGATTTTCAAGACTCCAACACCTCTTATTCCACCCAACGTGACTACAAAGAGAAGTGTAGAGATGAGTTGATTGAAAAGATTATGGAGCGCATGGAGAGGGAGAAGAAGTATAATGAAGAGTGGAAGGATCGAATGGGAAATTGGTGTGAAACGGTGACCAATAAAATCATAGAATACGGTGCTAGATTGGATTCCATTGAGCACCAAGTTAGTCAAGTTGTGTCCACTATGGAGAGACTTCAAGAATAGAACAATAAGCCTTCTACCTCCGGAACAAAGAGAGAATGCATGGTCGTTAAAGATCGGAAAGAGGCTAGTTTGGGAGATGATGAGGTTATGAAAGAGAAGAGAGAAAGAGTTCCTATGTGGGTGAAAGCCAAAGAGTTGAAAGAAGAGTTGAAGGGGGAATTCAAAATATTTGTCGAGTCTCTTGAAGTGATGGTTGAGAAAGTAAAGCTTCGAAACTAAGAAGAGATTCATGCACTTATGGAAGAAAAGAAATCTCCAGAAACTAAGATCATGGATTCTACTCCCCACAAGAAAAAACCTTCTCATTCTATTGAAATTTCAAACTCTCTTAAGAATTTTCATGATTTTATTGATAAAAACCTGTTTGTTGAAAATTGTAGGAAAAGGGTTGCAAGAGGGCACCAACACTTGTTGATTCTCGAATTCTTTTTGGGGGATGTGGTTGAAGTTCTAAACACATATAAAGCCCCATGGAAAAAGTAAAACAAGTGGAAAGGGTCATTCCTTATGAAGAACACCTTCGGGGAACAATTGCTTGAATTATTCAACAAGAAAGGACACGTTCTTGTGGTTGAACGGGAGAGCACAAGGTATTACTTCAAGAAGAAACATATGACGATGCCTAAAAACTATTCAAGACCACCTTGAGCTTCAAAATATCGTCTGGCTTGAAGACGTTAAACTTAGCGCTAGATGGGAGTCAACCCATTTTAGTAAGTTTTGTTATTTAGTTTATTTTCTTGAATTTTTTGGTATGTAGGTGGATTGTACTTATGGAGAAAAATACATATGGAGAAGACGAAATGGGTTCAAATTGGAATGAAGATGTATGTCACACCACTTTGTTCAAACTTAAATTTAACACTTGTGTTAATTTAAGTTTGGGGAGAGTGTGTGGTGGCCATACTTGAATTTTGGAGGTGCACACACGTCGACACAAGGTAACTTCATGAAGATCATTGGAACCTACAAGGGTAAGTCCCACCACTTTTTGCAAACTTAATTCTCAACTCTTGTTTCGATTTAAGTTTAGGGGGGAGTGCGTGGTGTGACTCACCACTTGAGCGTGTTATAGATCATGATTAATAATTGATTGAAGGGAACTTTGTGTAAAATTGGGTCAATAATTTTAAAATTTTCTCATGAGTTTGGTTATAATTTTGGTTTGTTTGGTTGTGTTGAAATGCATGATAGTCCTCATTTTTATTGCAATTGTTGAGCTAATGGTTTTTGATGAGTTGTTGAGTATAAATGAAGTAGAGTGGAAGCTTGAATTGAGCCCGAAGATTGAATAGAGAAAACGTTGTGGATGCAAGTCGGAAGCTCATGCCAACCATTTCTACTCTCAAATGTTTAAGGGAATTCACTCTACATCTTATCACTTATAATTACTTGATATGAATTGATATGGATTTGGATTGTATTGGATTAGCATGCTACTTCATGTGTTATGTTTGTGGGAGGTTTACTTTCGCAATCTAGGATTTCATTTTCAAATAAAGATGGGATGTTTGTTGAGCTTATTTGCTATGGATGATGAGTTGAGATGCTTGAATTTCTTATGATGGATGATTTTGTTCATGCATGTTATATGTTTGTTGTGTTGTTTAGTGAGTCTTTGATTATTGAGTTATGTTTGTGATATTTTTATTCTTGTAGGAATGGTTTGGTGGTATGTTTTGGGAATGTGTTGAGTGTTTTTGAATGTGGGCTATGATGCATTGTTTTTGATAAGTGATGGCAAGCTTATTAATGTTTCTACTTATTGAAATTGTGACATAGACTACTTAAATTGTTCAACTTTGAAAAGTATGAAGGGTAATTAGGTTTTTTTTTGTCAAAACAAAAGCTTGTGAGAATTGAGCCTCAACCGTGCCTCCATGTTTAATTCTTGATGAGAGGACCGGTTGTACTTAGACAAACTAGAACTTGCTCATGGACTATAGGAATGAAGCCCGAATGATTGAAATTTGTGAAATGATCTTAGGCCATCCTTGTTAAATGAAGTCATAGCCATAAAATTCCTTACCAAAAATATTATCCCTAGTAAGCCACTTTGAGCCTATAAGCCTTTTCTTTGTGATTCAAGCACAATACAAGCCTTTAAAACCTACTTGAGCCTTATATATATAACCTAAGTGTGGGTGATTGAGGAGATGATGGTTTACAAGGTTTAATGTGAGAATGGTACTAGAAAAGAAAGGAAATGGTAAACAAGCAAGAAAATGATGAAAAAGCTAAAACAAATATACATGCGACCTCAAAACAAGAAAAATGAGCAAATCAACAAAAATGAGCTCATGGAATTTAAAAGTCGAAAGAAAGGAAACATGCAAAATCAAAAGAAGCTCAAGAAATCTAAGGAATGATAATGGATAGTGATTGTGATTAAAGAAGAAAGTAAATGAAGCTTGAAAGTGAGTAAGTTGGAGAAAGATATCATCTCTTAAATTACTTACACTTGATTAGTCACTATTATCCAAAAGTTTCCTACCCTATCAAAGAGCCTAAATATTATATCCAAAAGATAAAGACCTTTTTGATCACTTATTGAAACTAGGGTGGCTTGTGAACATAGTCCAGAAGCAAGCCTATGGTGAGTCGATTTTAAACCGGTTGATGAGGGATGTTAAAAATCCTACTCTATAGAGTGTTGAGTGAATTTGACATTTTATTAGAGGCTTGGATTGAAAGGTATTGGATTACTCTTTTATCATTCTTAAGATTGAACTTGTTAATCTTTCATGTTATAAGTTTGATGATGTAGGGATACTTAATGTGATTTTGTAGTCCTTATTACTTGTAATGTGTTGTGGTTTATGTTCGTTAGATGTATTCCTAGGTGAAAATTACTCCTCTTGTTTATCATTTTTCATTGTTCGAGGACAAATAATACTTTAAGTTCGGGGGGTTGATCGTAGTCATTTTCACCTAGATTTTAGTATTGTTATTTGTGTATTTTCAGATATTTTTATCCGTATTTGTGTTACTTTTGGAGAAGTTATTGTTATTTTGAGCAATGTGGTATAAATTGATAGAATTATGTAAATGAGCTTAAATATATGTAAAACAGGTCTAGAAATGGACAAAAACAGAGTCGGGAGCAAAAAGGAAAGGAAGAACATGTTGGTACACGGGCCATGTGCGGAACACGGCCCTGTACCCAACAGCCGTTTAGCGTTATCAAAACTCGCTGCTCGCCCAAGAGGATGGCCGTGCGCTGGTGCACGGGCCGTGCGCTGCTGCACGCCCCGTGTGCGGAGCACGACCCTATAAGAAGAAGTCGTGCATTCTCGTCAGAAAATGCTACACGGCCATGAACATGGCCGTGCAGTGCAGCTCGAGCCGTGTCCAGAGCACGCATAACACGCCGAAGTAGGTGTTCCCTACACGGGCCGTGTGCTGCCACACGGCCGTGTAGGTGCAAATCCTGTGTAATTTTCAGAATGTTCCGGAAGCATCTAGAAGGTCCATAAGTGATATAAAACCATGACTTGTGCGAAATTGAAAGGGGAATTGATTAGAGATCAGATTGAGAGCAGTTACACACACTCCACACCACATTTCCTCAAACACTAGATCCATCTTCATCCATCCATCTACACTTGACCTCCTCCATCAAATTCACCATCCAAGTGATCAAGGAAGCAAGGGAGAGTGAGATCACAAGAAGAAGAAGAAGATCTCCATTGAAGACCTTCAAAGGGAGAATCTAATTCTAATTTTGTTACTTTCTTTATAATTGATCATGGTTTGTAAGGATTTTAATGTCTATGTTAATTTCATGTGACAATGTGAGACTAATCTTCTTTGTGAGATTTGCTCAATGATTGGTATTGGATAATGTAGTTTTTATGCAAATTGATTTTAATCTTGAATGAGCTTTGTGTTATTTCTATCATTGATTGTTAATTGATTGATTTGTATGATTGATATGTGTGATTAATTGTCATGGGCATATGATAAGATTGGCAAATCAATTATATGTTTGGGATAGTTCATTGAATCATATCATCATACACTTTATGTACATTAATTTAGAATGAGATATGTATATCCTTCTAGATTTAGAACCCTTTGATAGAATATTTGATTAGCTTAATCGAGAGTTTAGTTAATTAGATGAGGAGACCTAAGCCATTAGTGAATTTATAGTACCTTAAAAGGGAATATTGCCTATGATTTAGTACCTTGTTAGGGAACTCGTAGAGTAATTAGTACCTAGTAGGAGGTGTTCACTTTGGTCTCGATCCTTTGTGCTTTTGGGAGCCTTATTGAGGGCCTATATCCTATCCATCTTGGTCGAGAGTCTAGGTGAAATTAGTAATCGCTCCTATGCCATGTCCATGATAGATTATAATCAATTGCATGATTACTTTGTTATCTATGCCATGATTGTTGCTAATCTCATCCTTGCATCATTTGGAATTCATTTATCTTGCATTCATTTATTTCTTATCTCTTGCATTAGGAGTATGAATTTGATGAAGTGGAACAAGGTCTAGAAGCACTTGATGATGAGTTCGGGAGTGAAATGAGCATATCTACATCTTTTAACTCTTCAAGTTGCATTGAATTTAAAAAAATTATTTATATTGACTTTGTTTTACCTATTGATTCTTCTCAATGCAGTTTTGGGGACATACTTGATAAAAAAGAATAAATGGTGGTCTCGAAAAGAAAGGTTAATGGAATACAAGCTCAAGCGAGTTGAGTTTTTAAAGCCAATCTCGAAGGATGCTACTGAGGTCGTTACTTGCCACAAATGCCTAATAGAGGAAGAAGCACAAAGATTAAAATTTGATGGCAAGAACGAACAATATCCTTGGCCATTCCGATGAGTTCTCCATATCCCGTCCGGCTTGAAGATGTTAAACTTAGCGCTGGATGGGAGGCAACCCATTGTTTGTTTAATTGCTTTCATTTATTGCTTTGATTTAGTATTCTTGCGTTTTTGGTTTGTAGGTTGATTGTGCTCGTGAGGAGAATGCGTATTGGAGATACGAGAAGTGCTCAATTTGAAGTGTGAAGGTACGTCTCACCACTTCTTGGAAACTTAAAGTTCAACTCTTGTTTCACTTTAAGTTTGGGGGAATAGTGCGTGGTGGACATACCTTAAATTTTTGTGATGCATATACTTCTCTACAAGAAGCTCATTTATGGAAACTATAAGGGTAAGTCCCACCACTTTTTTGCAAACTTAATTCTCAACTTGTTTCAATTTAAGTTTGTGGGAAGAGTGCGTGGTGTGACTCACCACTTGAGTATGCTTATTATGTTGATTGAGAGATTTTCTTGTAAAATTGGATAAATTTTAAAATTTTTCTCATGAGTGTTGGTATGATTTTGGATCGTTTGGTTGTGTTGAAGTGCATGCAAGTTCATTATTTGCTAGTACTTGTTGTGCTAATGGTGTTGATGAGTTGTTGAGCATAAATGAAGCCTAGTGGAAGCATGAATTGAGCCCGAAAATCAATGTCTAGATTCATTGTGCATGCAAACCAGAAGCTCGTGCCAATCATTTCCATTATCGGGTGCCTTTTCAGGGAGTTCACTTTACTAATCTTTTTCATTTGCTTAGCATAGACAATTTGATTTGATTTGGATTGACATTTTACTTCATTTTTTATGTACTTGGGAAGTTTACTTGCTTTATTTTTATTTTTGAATAAGGTGGCAAATTCTTGAGCTTACATGTTATTGGATGATTGAGGATATATGCTTGAGTTTCTTTTGATGGATGAAAGGTCATTTTTGCTTGTTATGTGTTGTTGTGTTGTTTCTTGTTTAGTGAGTCTTTTCTCATGTGTTTCGTCTGTATTTTTATTTTTGTAAAGATATGTTTGGTGGTTTGTTTCGGGATGTTGTGAGTCATTTTTTTAATGTGAGTAATGGCATGTTGTTTGTGATAAGTGATGGCGAACTATGTTGAGAATCTCTACTCTTTAAAATTGTGACATGTTCTATTTACTTGTTCAATTTTAAGATGAATTGAGGTGTAATGAGTTCCTAAGGGTCCGAGCAAAAGCTTGTGAGCGTTTGAGCCTCAACCGTGCATCCATGGTTAAATTCTTTATGAGTGGATCGATTGAGTCTTGATAAACTAGAACTTGCTCATGGACTACGGGAATGAGCCCGATTGGTGGAGGTTAGTAAGATAATCTTAGGCCATCCTGTTATATCATAGCTATTGCCATAAATTTCCTTACCCTATACATCATTCCCTAGTTAACAATTTTGAGCCTTAAAGCCTATTCTTTGTGATTTGAGCATATTACAAGTCATGATTACCCACTTAAGCCTTTCATACATACCTTTTGTGTGGGTGATTGAGGAGATGATGGTTTACAAGGTTTGATGTGAGAATTGTGCTAGAGAAGAAAGGAAATAGTAAACAAGCAAGAAAAGGATGAAAAGAACTCAAGCAAAAATGTACATGTGACCTCAAAATAAGAAAATGAGCAAATCAACAAAAATATGCTCAAGGAATTCAAAAGTAGAAAGAAAGGAAGCATGCAAATTAAAAGAAGCTCAAGAAATCCAAGGAATGACAATGATTAGTGCTTGTGATTAGAAAAGAAAAGAAAGGAAGATAGAAACGTGAAGAAGTTGAAGAAGCTGATCATCTCTTCGATTACTTACACTCGATAAGTCACTCTTATCCATAATCTCCCTACCCTTACCAAAAAGCCTAACATTACATCCAAAGGTGAAAGTCCTTTTTGATCATTAGTTGAAGCCTTGGTGGCTTGTGAATGTAGTCCGTGAGCAAGCCTATGGTGCGTCGGGTTCAATCGATTGATGAGTGAAAATTACTCTACTTCATAGAGTGTTTAGTGCATTTTGATATCCGACGTGAGGTTTGGAGCGGAAGGAACTTTATTACTCTTAATTTTCTTAGACTTGAACTTGTTAATTTTTTATGTCATGATTTTGATGTTTTAGTGTGACTTGATATGATTTGTAGTCCTTGTTACTTATGATATGCTGTTGCTTATGTTCTTTAGGTCTTTCTCTAGGTGAAAATTCTCCCTCTCGTTTTCTTATTTTCGTTGCTCGAGAACGAGCAACACTTTAAGTTTGGAGGATTGATCGGTGTCATTATCACCTAGATTTTAGTGTCTTTTTATTATATATTTTGTGTATTTTTATTCATTTTGTATATCATTTGGTGGTGTTATATGAAGATATGGAGATGTGTGCCTTGAAATGATAAATGTGTGATTTTCATGATTAAGTGTCTTAAATTGTGCTACATTTGTGAATATTTAGAGAATTAGTAAATTGGTGTGATTTATGTGATTATCAGGTAAAAATGGATTCTAGACATGATAAAGAAGATGTGGGAAAAAACAGAGCTCGATTTGGAGTTGAAACGAGGGAGAATGAGTCAAAGCAAAATGCTGAAAAAAGCACGTCCAAATTATGCAATTTTTATGTACTCTTTTGGAGCTCAAAACTATATTGGAAAGCCACAGAAAAGAGGATCGTTTTGGTATCAGGAACACTTTAATCAGAGCCCAAACAAGAAAGTTATGATTAAAATGGTGATGTCGCGCAAGCTGTTCCTACTCAGCACGGTTGTGCTACTTTGCATGAGTTGTTACACCTTCAAATGTTGGAAGTTTTGTCATATCTTTATATGGATAGAAAGCCATGTAAAAGAGGATCACGTGAGTGCAAGAATTACTTAAATTGGAGATCGAATGTGGAAGTTATGCGTAAAATGGTGAGACTGCACTGCACACGCTGCACTACACGACCCGTGTTCCGAACACAGCCTGTAAGGGTTGGGCGTGTTCGGACACCAGAAAATGCTACACGGCCACCCCCATGCCCGTGTGCCGCTACACGGCCCGTGTAGGTGCAAAAGGTAATTTTATGATCTCTAAACGTTCTAGAAGCTTCCATGGGGGTATAAATACATGTTTTGACCACAAAATCCGGGAGGAATCATTTTGGATCAGTTTCCACACACACTAAATACCTAAATCACATACATTCATCTCCATCTCTTTCACTCTTCACTTCATCCATTCAAACCACTTGATCTCCTCAAATCCATCCATTAATCCATCCATCCACCAATCTAAGAAGAGGAATTCATCATTGGTTGAAGATTATAACATGATCAAGGAGGAGGAAGTTCGCCATCAAAGGAGAGCCAACTTACATTTATTTTGTTATTTTCTTCATTATTTGGCTCAATTGTAGCATGCTATGGATTGTAATGATTTTACTATGATATGTAGTGGCTAGTCCTCATGTGAGGCTAGCAATATGATTAGTTAGGTATTATGTAGATTTTTGAACACCATATGTTTGATGAAATGATTGTTATGAATATTTTCTATCATGAATGCTTATTCTCATTTTATGTATGATTTGTGTGATTAAATTCTCTATTCATAGTATTAGGATGGTCATTCTAATATTATGCTTAGTGGTTTAATTGAATCATTGATTGCATGAGATGACTTAGTTAGTGTGAGGAGAGGTAAGCCATACCATTAAAGTGCTTAGAACCTCATGATAGAACATTAGTGATGAACTAGTGAGGGGAACCCAACTTATGATCATAGTACCTTCATGGGAATTGAGAGTAAGAACAATCCTAGGAGATTTAAACTTGTAAAAGAGTTGAGAACCTAATCACCTTGACCATTGGGGTTAGGGGTACGAAACGTGATTGCCCTTAATATCATAAGATGAAAACCATCAATGCATGTGTGTGTCTGAGTCTATATATACCTTATCCATGAATTTTGCTTGCCTTACATACTTCTTAGATTGTTCTACCTTCATCTATCTTCCATTTCCATTGTATCCATCTATCTTTAATTGCTTTCCTAGTTGTTAGTTTGTAGAATAATCACCCCCTCCTTTTGATTTGTCCTACTAGAGTAAAATATTTCTCAAACACGGCTACCCACTTTCGCCTTTGGGTTCGATATCTTATAAATTTTGCACTTGGTCACTTACGTGCTACACACGATAGAGTACACTTGCTGTAAATCAATTTAACCAAAATTGTAACCAAGTTCATGAGGCAACGTCGCTAGTAGTTTGGCGAATGATTGTTTAGAGTGGTCTTAATAAGGACATTTATTTTTAATTTTTGCATCTTATATTTGCTTTAGAAAATTTTGTTCAAAATTTTCTTTCTCTTGTAGGTGCATACCTTGAGAAGGAGGAAGAAGGTGAACAAGCCCAAAAATATGAGCTACATAGATATTATTCGAAATATGGTGAATAGTGGTGTTTTTCCCACTATGAACACACAAGGAAATTTTCAAGGATTTCAATGCCAAATGGTGAACCAAACTTGCAACCGGATTTAAGAATACAAGTGTCTAATATGCAATTCCAACAACAAGGTTATGGAGATTTTGGAGTTTCTCAACAAATGCGTCAACAAGTATACCCTCGAGGTGTGGATGATGTTTTTCAAGGAAATTTTTCTAGAAATGAAGAAGGAAATCAACCAGAACTATGGGGAGATTTTCAAGACTCCAACACCTCTTATTCCGCCCAACGTGACTACAAAGAGAAGTGTAGAGATGAGTTGATTGAAAAGATTATGGAGCGCATGGAGAGGGAAAAGAAGTATAATGAAGAGTGGAAGGATCGAATGGGAAATTGGTGTGAAACGGTGACCAATAAAATCATAGAATACGGTACTAGATTGGATTCCATTGAGCACCAAGTTAGTCAAGTTGTTTCCACCATGGAGAGACTTCAAGAAGAGAACAACAAGCCTTCTACCTCCGGAACAAAGAGAGAATGCATGGTCGTTAAAGATCGGAAAGAGGCTAGTTTGGGAGATGATGAGGTTATGAAAGAGAAGAGAGAAAGAGTTCCTATGTGGGTGAAAGCCAAAGAGTTGAAAGAATAGTTGAAGGGGGAATTCAAAAGATTTGTCGAGTCTCTTGAAGTGATGGTTGAGAAAGTAAAGCTTCGAAACTAAGAAGAGATTCATGCACTTATGGAAGAAAAGAAACCTCCGGAAACTAAGATCATGAATTCTACTCCCCACAAGAAAAAACCTTCTCATTCTATTGAAATTTCAAACTCTCTTAAGAATTTTCATGATTTTATTGATAAAAACCTGTTTGTTGAAAATTGTAGGAAAAGGGTTGCAAGAGGTCACCAACACTTGTCAATTCTTGAATTCTTATCGGGTGATGTGGTTGAAGTTCTAAACGGATATAAAGCCCCATGGAAAAAGTAAAAAAAGTGGAAAGGGTCATTCCTTGTGAAGAATGCCTTCGGGGAACAATTGCTTGAATTATTTAACAAGAAAGAACACGTTCTTGTGGTTGAACGGGGAGATCACAAGGCATTACTTAAAGAAGAAACCTATGATGGTGCCTAAAGACTATTCAAGACCACCTTGAGCTTCAAAATATCGTCCGACTTGAAGACGTTAAACTTAGCTCTAGATGGGAGGCAACCCATTTTAGTAAGTTTTCTTATTTAGTTTATTTTCTTGAATTTTTTTGTATGTAGGTGGATTGTACTCATGGAGAAAAATACATATGGAGAAGAGAAATGTGTTCAAATTGGAATGAAGATGTATGTCACACTACTTTGTTCAAACTTAAATTTAACATTTGTGTTAATTTAAGTTTGGGAGGAGTGTGTGGTGGCCATACTTGAATTTTGGAGGTGCACACAGTCGACACAAGGTAACTTCATGAAGATCATTAGAACCTACAAGGGTAAGTCCTACCACTTTTTGCAAACTTAATTCTCAACTCTTATTTCGATTTAAGTTTGGGGGGAGAATACGTGGTGTGGCTCACCACTTGAGCGTGGCCATTTCATACTCATTCCACGAGTCTTCTCCCATCCATACATACCCAATTCATTCTTCCAAGCACACAAATCTTCCACCCAGGTTAGTTTTGAAGGATTGTGAGTGAAGTTCGTCGATTTTGCACATCAAACACACTTCTCCACATCCAATTGTCAAAAGGTATGAACTTCTTGAACCTTAACTTGTGAATTTAGATATGAATTGATTGAATTGATGTATGGGTTTTGTTATAATATGAATTGTATGCTTAATTGATGATGTTCATACATGTTCAATATGAATTTTTGAATTTTTGAAAAGATGAATTAGGGTTAATGAGGAATAATTTGGGGATTGTGTGAGAATCATGAGTTTGAATAATTGTGTTGTGCTAATTGATGAATTATATGAGTATGATGCTTATTTGTGCTAAATTAGCCTTAGATATTGAGGATTTGGGCATGAGGCTATGTAAATTGTATGTTGAATAGATGTGTAAACTTTGTGTATGCCAAGTGTTTGATGAAATGTCTTAGAGAGAATTTTGTTAGAATTTGATGATCTTATATGAATAATGTTCGATGATAATTGAATTTGGAATTTATATGTGCGATAATGATTAGAAGTTGGTTAAGAAATTGATAATTGAGATAAATGATGGTGAAAGTACATATTATGTCTAAGTTTGATGTTTTAATGATATGAATGAGCTATGTTGATGCATAATAGGTTCCATACTAAGTTGAATAACTAGGGTGGAATTTAATTAGGTGCATTAACATTCATATAAAGGTCATTGGTTATAACTTGAGAATTATTATTTTGTAGATGGCCGAGAGGAGAGTTAGACCCAGAAATGAGGACTTCATTGTGATAACCGATTCAGGGGAGTTTGCTACTTTGGATGCACAGTTGACTATAGATGGAATACATCTGGATGATTTTAGCGTTGAGTTTGAGGATTATTGGGGAAAGTATGTGCTTCATTGGCAAACGTTAGCTCCGAAAATCAAGCCCATTCGTTTTCAGGACACTGAAACGATGAGAGGGTTAGGAATTGAGGAGGATTTAAGGAAGCTTTTCAGATTTGCACATATGGAAGCATTCTTTGACAAGAGGCCACCAACCTATTATCATTTAACTGCTGAGTTCATGAGCACGCTGCAAGTGAAGAAGGATCGGAATGGGTTTCATCTGTGGGTGACATTTCAGTTGGATAATGTTTTGAGAGAAAAGGTCTCGTTGGCTGTTTTGAATAAGTGTTTTGATTGCCCCCATGTGAATTTTATCAGAGCTTTTATGCAGGGGACATTTTCAACCAACAAGAATGGTGGAAAAGTCTAGTGAACGATGGAACTGAAAGAGCAGGATACGTCCCTAGTGCTTCAAAGGGAACGGCCATTCGGAATTCAGTAATGAGATACGTAGAGAAGATCGTCTCAAATACAATCTTAGGGAGGTTTGAAGGTGGAGCTGTTGGAGAGAAGCAACTTTATATTATGTATTGCTTATACAAAGAGCTATCACTGAATGTTGCAGCACACTTTGTGCAACATGCTGAGAGAGTTGCAAAGAGACAATCTTCTCAAGGTCTAATGCTAGGAGGGATGATCACTATGATAGCTCAAGGATTGGGAGTTAATCTTGCAGGATTGGAGAATCAGATGGTGAGTGAAAGGCTAAACTACCAACAATTGATGCGGATGGAGTTCTTGACAACGGTTGGAAACCAATATTGTCTGAGGCAGGAAAAGGGAGCTCCATTTCCCTTGCCAACTCCGTAGCTCACTACGGTCTACACTAGAAGGAGGTTTGCCAACTTGGCAATGGCTAGTGTGAATCACTCAAGAGTTGTGAGAGCTTTCTATAGGAGAAATCGTGATGAAGTGGAAGAGGTTCTAAGATAGTTGAGAGTGGAAGAGAACCTCGAGCTAGCTAACTTGAGAGCCAAGCCAGTGCCAATGGAAGGAGATGAGCAATGAGGACAACCGGAGCAGGTAGAGTTTGAGGAGCAGGGCCCTGATCCACCACAGTTCGAAGAAAAAGAGCAACAGCCGCCAGTGGGACCCGACCAAGGTGATGAACGATGGAAATGCATAATGGATGAGGTGCGAGATATGAGGCACGTGCAGCAGACATATGGGGCACAAATCAGGGAGATCCGAGAGGTTCAGCAAGAGCATAGAAGGCATATTGAGGAGTTGAGAGTTGGAGAACATCGTAGAGAGTATTATGAGGAGCAATCACGAGTGCATGCCAATAACATGGAAGAGATTCTAACGATGATGTTCAACTTCCAGTTTCCCAGATCGCCTCGTGCATACATCCCATGGAATGCCTATCATCCACCTCCGCCTCCTGAGCAATGAAGGGAGTATTTTGAGTGCTTGGCACTTTTGTCCATTCATCTTAGTTATTGTTAGACTTTTGGAAGAATGTTTGGATTGATTTGATTTTATTCGATTGGATTATACTTAGATTGTTTGTTTTGGGAGGTTTCATATTTTGGGTTTATTTTATTTTTAGTTTTGTGCATTTATTTCTTTTAGTTATTTTTTTTTGTATTTTAGTTTGATTTTCATTGTTTGGATGTGATGAGAATTTGATTTTTATTGCTATAGATGTGAATTAATGTGTTGATACTTTTTTATGGATGATTTGGTTTATGCATGTTATATGTTTTTTGTATTGTTTGGTGTTGTTTCTTTGATTATTGTGGTGTTTATTGTTTTTTTTATTCTTGTAGGGAAGGTTTAGTGGTATATTTTTGGGAAGGTGTTGATTATTTTTGAATATAAGCTATAATGCATTGTGTGTGATGAGTGATGACAAGCATGTTAATGGTTTTTACTTGTTGAAATTGTGACATGAATTACATAATTTGTTCAATTTTGAGAAGCATGAAGGGTAATTAGGTTTCTTTTGGTCCAAACAAAAGCTTGTGAAACTTGAGCCTCAACCGTGCCTCCATGGTTAATTCTTGATGAGAGGACCGGTTGAACTTAGACAAACTAGAACTTACTCATGGACTATAGGAATGAAGCTCGAATGGTTGAAATTTTTGAAATGATCTTAGGTCATCCTTGTTAAATGAAATCATAGCCATAAATTTCCTTACAAAAAATATTATCCCTAGTAAGCTACTTTGAGCCTATAAGCCTTTTCATTGTGATTCAAGCACAATACAAGCCTTTAAAACCTACTTGAGCTTTATATATATAACCTAAGTGTGGGTGATTGAAGAGATGATGGTTTACAAGGTTTAATATGAGAATGGTACTAGAAAAGAAAGGAAATGGTAAACAAGCAAGAAAAGGATGAAAAGAGCTAAAGCAAATATACATGCGACTTCAAAACAAGAAAAATGAGCTAATCAACAAAAATGAGCTTAAGGAATTCAAAAGTCGGAAGAAAGGAAGCATGCAAAAATCAAGAGAAGCTCAAGAAATCTAAGGAATGATAATGGATAGTGATTGTGATTAAAGAATGAAGTAAAGGAAGCTTGAAAGTGAATAAGTTGGAGAAATGTATCATCTCTTAAATTACTTACACTTGATTACTCACTATTATCCAAAGTTTCCTTCCTTACCACAGAGCCTAAACATTACATCCTAAGATAAAGACCTTTTTTTATCACTTATTGAAACTAGGGTGGCTTGTGAACATAGTCCATGAGCAAGCCTATGGTGAGTCGGTTATAACCGGTTGATGAGTGATGTTAAAAACTCTACCCTAAAGAGTGTTGAGTGAAATTTATAATCTATGAGAGGCTTGGATTGAAAGGGATTTGAGTACTTTATTGTCATTCTTAGGATTGAACTTGTTAATTTTTCATGTTATAAATTTGATGATGTAAAGATACTTAATATGAATTTGTAGTCTTTGTTACTTATGATGTGTTGTTGCCTATGTTCCTTTAGTGTTTTCCTAGGTGAAAATTACTTCTCTTGTTTATCATTTTTCATTGTTCGAGGATGAACAATACTTTAATTTTGGGGGTTGATCATAGTCATTTTCACCTAGATTTTTGTGTCTTTATTTGTGTATTTTTGGATGTTTTTATCCGTATTTGTGTTACTTTTGGTGGAGTTATTGTTTTTTTGAGGAATGTAGTATAAATTGATAGAATTGTGTAAATGAACTTAAATATATGTAAAACAGGTCAAGAAATAGACAAAAACGGAGTCAGGAGCGAAAAAGAGATGGAAGAACAGGGAATGTTGGTACACGGGCCATTTTCGGAATACGGCCCTGTACCCAACAGCCGTGTAGTGTCATCAGAACTCGCTGCTCGCCTAGGAGGATGGCCGTGCGCTGGTGCAAGGGCCGTGCGCTAGTGCACGCCCCGTGTACACAGCTCGGCCCTGTAAGAAGAAACTGTGCATTGTCGTCAGAAAATGCTACACAGCAATGACCATGGCTGTGCAGTGCAGCTAGAGCCATGTCCGGAGCACGCACAACACGCTGAAGTATGTGTGCCCTACACGGGCCATGTAGGTGCAAAATCCTGTGTAATTTTTAGAATGTTCCGGAAGCTTCTAGAAGGTCCATAAGTGATATAAAACCATGACTTATGCAAAATTGAGAGGAGGAATTGATTGGAGATCAGAATTGAGAGCAGTTACACACACTCCACACCACATTTCCTCACACATTAGATCCATCTTCATCCATCCATCTACACTTGACCTCCTCCATCAAATCCACCATCTAAATGATCAAGGAAACAAGGAAGAGTGAGATCACAAGAAGAAGATCTCCATTGAAGACCTTCAAAGGGGGAATCTAATTCTAATTTTGTGACTTTCTTTATAGTTGATCATGGTTTGTAAGGATTTTAATGTCTATGTTGAATTTCTTGTGACTATGAGAGGCTAATCTCCTTTGTGAGATTAGCTCCATGATTGGTGTTGGATAATATAGTTTTTATGCAAATTGATTATAATCTTGAATGGGCTTTGTGTTATTTCTATCATTGATTGTTAATTGCTTGATGTGTATGATTGATATGTGTGATTAACTGTCATGGGCATGTGATTAGATTGACAAATCAATTATATGTTTGGGATAGTTCATTGAATCATTTCATCATACACTTCATGTGCATTAATTTAGAATGAGATAGGTATATCCTTCTAGGTTTAGAACCCTTTGATAGAACATTTGATTAACTTAATCGAGAGATTAGTTAATTAGATGAGGAGATACAAGCCATTAGTGAATTCATAGTACCTAAAAAGGGAATATTGCCTATGATTTAGTACCTTGTTAGGGAACTCGTAGAGAAATTAGTACCTAGTGGGAAGTGTTCAATTTGGTCTCGATCATTTGTACTTTTGGGAGCCTTATTGAGGGCCTACATCCTATCCATCTTGGTCGATAGTTTAGGTGGAATTAGTGATCGGTCCTATGCCATGTCCATGATAGATTATAATCAATTGCATGATTACTTTGTATCTATGTCATGATTGTTGCTAATCTCATCCTTGCATCATTTGGAACCCATTTATCTTGCATTCATTTATTTCTTATCTCTTGCATTAGTTTAATTGCATTCATTTGCATCTTATCCTCCTTTCCTATCGTCCTAATAAAATCATGATAAACTTGAGATCGCTTAAATTCTAGTACCTTTCTCCATGTGGTTCGATAAATTCTTTAATTGGTCATCCCGACTATAACGATCAATCATTTAGCCACTATGGCCGGGGCTATGCTGCCTCTCTTTCTACCTCCATGCACGTCATGGATCAATATCGCTTATTTGCAAGTCAGGTGGTTCATAGTTCTGAAGGGTCCTCCGTTGATTTGGAAGAAAGATTAACTGTTTTAGAGGTTGAAAACGCGGAGCTAACCTCCCTCGTTGATGATCAGAAAGGACGTCTACAGACTATGGATTTTGAATTGGCCTTAGAGCAGGCCCCTCTGGAACCCGTTAGGATTAGTTTGACGGAGGCAGAAATTGCTAGGGACGTCATTCGAGTTGAAGCTGCCGAGGCCCGAGCTAGGTTGATTGAAGTAGAAGCTCGTGTTAGAGCTTTGGAAGAATGTGTTAACCACCCCAGAGCTGCTGAAGAGATGGCTGCCCGTGCTGAGGCGCAGTTAAAAAAGATGGAGGATAAAATGGCTAGCATCTTCCAATCCTTTGGTGGTCGAAAGAAAGACTGATGTTCCTTCTTCAGTTTTGCAGGTTGACTTTTTATCTCGTCCTGATCCCCGCGTGGATAAAAACTTTATTTATGATGATGGCTTGTAACTCTGAATTATGGATTTCTCCTTTCCCTTTTCTTGCTGCTGTTAGGTAGTTGTTTTAAACAATATACCGTGCCTTTATAATTTATGAACTGTTGATTCGTCGGTTGCTAACTTGTGATTGATGATATGTGTTGGTTTGTATTTATCAATTGATGTGTATCTTTACCTTACATGCCGATCATGTATGTGTTTGTGTTCCTGCCCGAAACCCTATTTTTTCTCGTATTACATTGATGTTTTGATTTCTCATATTTAGATGCCTCTTTCGATCCGATACTATCCGTTCCGAGTTCTCATAATCAATTTCTTTTATTCTCGACATTTTTCCGATTCTTATTACTTCTTTCTCTGGTAACCCCGAATCTCTTATCTCGAGATTGGTTCTGAACCCCTATTTTTCTCAAAATTCTTGAGTGCCTTTCTGATACCTTTATTTTCTCTTTCCGATACCGACGTTCGTCTAAAGTTTTATCACTTTATTTCGATACTGATATTTCTCCCAATAATCATTCCTGAATTATTCCGTTGTGCTGATCCATTCCTTCCGAGATTCATCCTTATGTTCCAATACCTTTGCTTTACTCCCCAAAACTTATTCCTTTATCTTGTACCGATGCTTCCATTGTTCCTATATGTTTCATATTCCAATATTTTCCCCTTTTTTCGATACCAATATTTGTCTCCAAAACTATTCATTTTACTCCGATATAGACCTTGATTCCAAGGTTATTCCCATACTCCAATGTATTCATTCCGGCATTATTCCGTTATTCCAATACCGGTATTCCTTCCAAATTTATACCCTCTTGGTTCATGATGTTTCAACCTTCCCTTCCGATTTGTTTTGGATATACCATCCTCTTAAGTTTTTTATGTTTGGCTCTATTTTATCCATTATATCCCTTATGTTACAACATTCCTTCCAAGAGTGTTCCCGTTTATATTGCGCCTATTTTCCATATTATTCGAATTCAAGTTTGATGATTGTATTCCATGAAATAAATATCCATAACCAGATAGCAAGAATTTTATACAATTTCCACCCTTGATGTAGCCAACAATTACATTACTCATCTGGCCTAATGCCTTAATTCTATTCAAGTATGGCCTAATGCCTTAATTATAAGCAGTAAGAGATTGCATCACCAACCTCGTTTGTCACACTTTCTGTTTCATTGGTAGTACTTCTTTAGGTGCTGGACGTTCCATGGATGTGGCACCTTCTTTCCGGTCTATTTCCTCCAACTCATATGTTCCTTTTTCCAATACTCTTCTTATCACATATGGACCTTCCCAGTTCTGTCCACTGCCTTGTGCGGCTGGATCCAACACCTTTTGGAGCACCAAGTCACCTCCTTTGAATCGCCTTAGTTTCACTCTTGAATTGTAGAATCGTTCGACCCTCTGCTTGCATATTACATTATGCATTTTTGCATTCAGCCTCTTTCCTTTTAGTAGATCCAACCTCTCTTGAACCAGTTTGTCATTTCCTTCCTCTCTATGGAAAGCAATCCTCGGGCTGGGCTCTCTGATCTCTACTGGGATCACCGCTTCTGTATCGAAAGCCATTGATAAGGGTGTCTTATTAGTGGAGGTTCTTGTCGTCGTCCTGTATGACCATAGGACCCCAGGCAATTCCTCCGGCCAGTTCCCGTCTGGCTTCTCCAGCCTAGCCTTCAAGGTGTGCTTGATTATCTTGTTGATCGCTTCGACCTGGCCGTTGGACTGAGGGTGGTAAGGTGTTGAGGACCACTTTTTATTGTTATAGTCCTCAAAGAACTTTCTCAACTTGGCGTTATCAAATTATTTACCAATGTTTGTGACGAACGCGTAAAGTATACCTAAACGACACACAATATTTTCCCAGATACACTTTTCTACCCGAGCCTCGGTGATGGTCGCCAGGGCTTCTGCCTCTGCCCACTTTATGAAATAGTCCACAGCTACTATGACGAACTTAACTCTCCTTTTGCCAATGGGTAGTGGACCGATTAAATCAATTTCCCATTTGGCAAAAGGCCAAGGGCTGAAGACCGAGGTTAATTGCTCTGAGGGCATTCTTATGATCGGTGCTAACCTCTGGCAAGTAGCGCAAGCTCATGCGTGCTGGATAGCATCCTTTTTTAGTGTCGGCCAGAAATATCTCTGTCTGATCACCTTATGAGCTAAAGCAATTCCACCCGTATGGTTCCCACATATCCTTCGTGTATCTCGGCTAGCACGTAACTCATCTCTTCCGGACTCAGACATTTCAGAAGAGGGGATGAATATCCCCTTTTATACAGCTTCTCATCGATCCACACGTATCTCGCGGATCTGAGTCTTATCTGGTGGGCTTCATTCTGGTCTGAGGGGGTTTCGCCAGTTTACAGATACTTCTTGATCGGAGTCATCCATGACTCTTTGGGGGTTGATCGTTTAAAACCCATACGCTAGTGTCCGATGATTTTTCTTGCTTCACAATGTTGATGTTATTGAGGTCTTCTGCATTCGATGCCATAGCCAATTTGACCAACGCGTCCGCCCCCATGTTTTCCTTCCTATCAATGCACTTCAAGAACACATGTTTGAACTTTTGTAGCATACCTGCCGCCAATCCTCGGCAGTGGCTCATCTGATCATCCTTGGCCTCGTATTCATCTCGTAAGTGATTTACCACTAACTGGGAATCGCTATACACCAGCAATTTATCAGCCCCCAAAACCAATGCCATTATTAACATATTCAGTAAGGCTTCATATTCTGCTTCATTATTGGTACTGGAAGCCAAATCTGACTACGGTTGATAACTTCTCTCTCGATGGGGTTTGGATGATGACCCCAACTCCCGATGCCAGCGTGGTAGCGAATCCGTCCACATGCATGGTTCAAGGTTTTCTCCTTTCTTCATTGATTGGCATGGAGAAGGTTAGTTTCACTACGAAATCTGCCATGACTTGACCCTTGACTGCATTCCTTGGTAGGTATACAATATCGAATTGCCCCAGCTCTACAGACCATTTGAGCAATCTCCCAGCTGCATCTGGCCTCTGGAGCACTTGTCTCAAGGGGAAAGTTGTTAGCACTTCAATGGTATGCTCCATGAAGTAAGACCTTAGTTTTCTCGAACTCATAACGAAGCATATGCCACTTTCTCCATCATCGGATATTTGATCTCTGCGTCTGTAAGAGATTGGCTCATGAAATACAAAAGTTTTTGGTTCTTCTCCTCTGTTTTGACCAGTACTGAACCGATCACCGTCTACGAAACAGCCAAGTATATCTGTAATGTTTCGCTCGGAGAGGGCTTAGAGAGAATTTTGGGATCCGACAGTTCCTTTTTGATTTCTACGAATGCCCTTCCGCAATCTTCGATCTACTCAAACTTGACCTTCTTTATGACGTCGAGGAACGGCTTGCACTTATCCGACGCTTTCGACATGAATCTATTTATTACAGCCAATCTTCCTGTCAGATTTTGGATTTCCTTCAGATGCCTTGGCGGTTCCATCTTTATGATCGCTTCCACTTTTTCTGGATTCATCTCGATCCCCCTTGAACTAACTAATTATCCGAGGAAGCTCCCTTTGCTCACCCCGAACGTGCACTTCTTCGGGTTTAGTTTCATTCCATAATGTCGGAATATTCCGAATACCCTCTTCAAATGATCAAAATGCTCCATCTTCTTCAGGCTTTTCACCATGGTATCATCCACGTATACCTCCACTATCCTTCCAATCTCTCCCTCAAACATCTTGTTCACTAACCTTTGGTAGGTCGTCCCTACATTTCTCAGACCAAATGGCATGTTATTCCATTCGTAGATTCTACTTCTCAGGAAGAAAGTTGTATTCGCCTTGTCCTCCGGATGCATCGGGATATGGTGATATCCCGAGAATGCATCCATGAAGCTCATAACTTCGTGCTCCGCTGTGGAATCCACCATCTGATCAATTGATGGGAGGGGGTAGCTATCCTTAGGGCATGCTTTGTTTAAATCTGTGTAGTCTATGCACAATCTCTAAGATCCCTCTTTCTTTTTCACCATCACCGGATTTTGCACCCTTATAGGGTATTTGCATTCGTTGATCCTCCCGCTCGCCAGTAGTTTGTGAACTTCCGATTCCATAGACGCGTTCTTCTCTGGGCTAAACTTCCTCTTCTTCTAATGGAAAGGTGGAATTCCAGGATCGATGTTCAGTCTGTGATAAGCATATTTTGAATGTACTCCCAGTGTTTTGTTCGGATTCCAGGCGAATACGTCTAAATTTTCCTTCAATAGTTGGGTCAGCTCTGCCTTGAATTCATTTTCCCATCCATCTCAATCTTGACTTTGATCTCTGCATTCTTCGGATCCAGCTGGACCACCTCTATTGTTCCGGCTGCCAAGACTCCTTATCGTATTTTCATCTTAGGATCCTCATCAGGTGGCTTTTGCCTTGGCTCCTTCGCAACTTTTTCCCTTCTTTTTTGTTTCCTGATCTATTGGATTTAGCTGTGCTTCGGCTATCACCAGGGGCTCGCTATGTCCTTGCTCTTCTTCTTCTCTCCTTTCATCAACTTCCATAACCATATCCGGTCCATTTTTCCTTTGTTCTCCCTCTTGTTGCTTTACGATTTCTATCGGTATTTTGGTTTCCTCCTCACCTTTCATAATGTCCTCAAAAGCCAACATCTCATAGTCTGTATCGTGGTAGCTCAAGCCTTCTACTTTTCTACGATTGAACACTCTCTTGCTCTCCTTTGATTTCCTATCACAGTTGCTACCTTACCATCTGTCGTGACGAATTTGAAGCATTGATGAAGGGTGGACGGAATGGCTCTGAAGGCTTGGATTAACGGACGCCCTAAGATACAGTTATATGTGGAAGCTTGATCCACCACCTTGAAAGTTAGCTGCTTCTGCATTCAGGTCCTTCCGTCTGATCCTTCTAACTATACCGATAGGTTTACTTCCATAGTCGGTCTGATTAAAGCGTTGCCGAAGCCTTTAATCTCATCCCCACAAGGTCTCACCTTGTGGTGACTTTCTCCTTCCATGTTTTCGAACACCTCCTTGAAGATTATATTGGGGTACGCACTGGTGTCTACCAGACACCTATGTACTTTCACTCTAGACAGTATGGGCGAAATGACTAAAGAATCGGAATGCAGAGTACTTAAATCTCTGTGAAGACGATGTCAGCCTCTATTATCCCCTTCGCCTCCGATGCCAATGACCAAACTTGGGGCATTTGCTGGCTCAAATCTCTGAACTCTGCTTTACTTCTTCTTTTTGATGCCGTGGTGAGTACCTACGAGGTTTTAATATAAGGAATCTCCTCTGCAGGTTCCATCATGTGTATCTCCCCTGGTCTGTCGCCTCTCGGACCCTGTCCTCTAATTCTATCAAACACATGCAGTCTGCCTGGAGGCGGGGGGGGGGGGGGGGTAGAGGTATCGCTCCTCCATTCATTCCTCTGTCCGGGGACCTCTGTCTACCCAGAAGAGAAAGAAGATTAGCATCCCTTCGATACACCCTCGGCCTAAGTGCCTGCAGTATTCCTCTCAGTCTTCCCTCCTTGAACAACTTCCATAACTCTGTGATCAGATCTCGGCATTGGTTAGTATTATGACCATGCGTTAGATGATACATGCAGTACTTCCGAGGGTTAACAAGTTCCGAAGTCCGCAAGACAGGTTTCAGCGGCCGAAGGACCTGTTGGTCCTTCATGTAGTAGAAGACCTCGGCTACGTTCTGATTAGTACTTGACTTCAGCTCCTTGTACATCTGCTGTATCTCGGTGTCTTCCGTAAAGGGTTTGAAAGTGGCAGGTGCCTTATACTTCTTTACTCCTCCAGTGTTCACCTTCTTTCTGCTCGGATGTGCCAAAACGCTCTGGCCACTTGCCTTTTTTGCCATTTTGGAGATGTCCTCGGCCTGGATGTATTTGATCGACATCACAGTGAAAGCTGCATAAAATGCCAGCAGTTTGAGCTTCACAACCTTCCACAGGCTGGTTTCTGGATGTATTACTCCCATCACCATGATGAGGCATGCCTCATCTGCCATGATTTCTCCCATTGACCTTTGTTCGTTGAATCTTCGTAGAAAATCTCTTAAGCTTTCTGAACCACGCATGAGCTTTATTTCGAGGGTCAGAGGGAACATTCGGCATAGTGTGACTTCGTTCGAACCTTGGGCTCTCATCCACATCAGATATTTTTCAATGTGAGAATAAGGATCGTATTCGCAATCGAAAACTAAACTTGGTGGAAATTTGACCCCGTGTTGCCTGGGTGCATTGCTGATTTCTACCGGAAAAGCTTAAGGTGCCACTGCCTGCTGGAGGGCTCCGCCTATTCCCGACATCTTCGCTTCTCTCGCCCTTCTTTGGGAAGAAGGTCTCCTACTCCTTCGAGTTCTTGGTTGGAATTGATCCGCTGTGAAGAGACTTTTTCATGTGAGATCTTAGCTCTCCTGCAAGTATTGTGTTGGTGATGCGTAAGAATCTTGATCCCTTTGTCTCTGGCCCGGACTACGCCTCCTTCGACCATTCCTCTGGTGAATGGGAGATGGGGAAGGGTTGGATGATGGTGCCTTCTTTGGGATATGGATGGTGTTCTCCTGGGACCTTCCTCTTCCATGGTACTTCCCGAGTCGGCTGACGACCTCTCCTTTGATCCTGGGGGTGATTACGAGGGGCTTGCTCCTCTCCTGGCACCTCTCTAGGTGGGAGATGACCTGCTTCCTGACCCCTCCTAGATCTAGGTGGTCTTCGAGCCTCCTCTTCCCTCGGCACCTTTTTAGGAGGAGGGTTCCTCGCGTTTTGACTCCTTCCAGGCTGTGGTTGCCTCTGAGCTTCCACCTCCGGGTGACGGAAGTACTCACTATGTCCTCCTTGTTGTGGAGTTTCGTTCACGTTTTCATCTCCTCTTGCGTTCCTCTTTCGTATGAAGTTGATAGTTTCCCTTGCATCACTTCCACTGTTCACCATGCGCTTTTCCTTCCTGACATCTCCCCTTCTCTCCAGAGCCTCCCTCAAATCACCTCCATTTTTAACGCCGCTAAAGCTCAACCTTGTCGGTTGAACCGGGGGAGCTTCTGTGGCGTACTCATCGATGACCCTCCTTATCCTCTCATTCATTTTCTTTGTTTTCTCTGGGTCCCAAAGATCAGGGACATGAATGGATCTCCCCGGGGTTGCTGTTCCGACAGCCGGTGCGCTAATTTAGACATTGTTCTCGCTTCTCGTTATGTTCCTTTGGGCTCTGGAACACTCTCCCATGTCTTCATTCCTGGGGGATGCCATACCCTCTGCTCTCATCTCTCAGCCAGAAAAATAGAGTAGGAAAGCTAGAATGTAGCGATTCCCATAGACGGCGCCAACTGTTGAAGGCCATTCTTTAGCTACTTAATTTTAAGATGAAGAAAGTAGATTGAGTTGTGCAACTGAGCTAAGAACGAGCACAATCAAACACAATAAACTAGCGAATATGTGAGAGATGGGAAATCCAACCAAAGTCCTTAACCAATTTTATTACTCTCCTTAAGAACAACACTCATAAAACCTTCCAATTACAAGTGTAATGTCTCATGTGAGAATGAGTAACCTGTTTCTCTCTTGTAAGAGAAGCTATTTATACTACCAGCAAAAATCTAACGATTGCCCAATCTCATGATACCACCTTGACGAAGACAAGCAGCCATAAATGGTCTGGCCGGTACACCGGTGACTTTTGGGGCTGGTGCAGGGAGCCACCAGATGTCTGGCAGAACACAACAGGTCTCCTTTTGTCCTTTGTCTGTCTCCTATTGGCGGATGAAGAGGGATGTACCTGTCGTGTGTTGTCTTCTAGCTGGGAGTGTTGCTCAAGACATCTCTTCTTACCGTTATTCATGTCCTCTAGCCTGTTGCCGCTAGCCGTTGTCACAGTTGTGTCTGTACTTCGCCCAATAGTTCTGATAGTCCTTCCAGTAATCGGATGGGTTGATTTCTGAGACTACGCTGCTCGTCCGAACCCCTGGATGTCTCCTTGAGCCTGGGCCATCTTTTTGGGCTGCCATCATCCCAAGATTTACCATTCGTTCTTATTCCTGGATCTCTTTGTGGTTGGGCCTCTTGTTCATGGCAGATACGCTTGTTGGGCTTCTGGCCCATTTAGCATGGGGATATAATACCCCTAACATTTATCATTACTTTTTTTTACGTGATTTGAATTGTCGTACATGTTTTAAAATAAAATTTATCGAATAAATGGAGGAACTCTATGTTTTAGATCAGGCATTAATTAAAAAAAAAACTATAATATCATATTTAAATTAGATTTTTAAGTATAATGGCGTGTATGATTAGATAAAAAAATTATTCAACCAAATCTTGGATAAAAAGAATGGGCAACAAGCGCATTTAAGAGGTTTAACCAACTGACGTTGAAGCTATTTTGTAAATCCAATTTAATAAAGTGACCAAAAGTGTATTAAAACTAATAAACTGAACAAGAGCTAGTGTATTGAAAAAACTTATTGGCAGCATTGGTAATCTGTTTGTGGTGACAAAAATACTCGTAGCGATGAACATTTGATCGGTGGCGTGATTCAAACCTATAAATACAAATTATTAAAGAGATTAATCACGAGAGGTCTTCTGGAAACACTCAAGCTCAAAAATGTGTAATATAAAGAAAGAGAGCTCAAACCTTATTTTGTGAACTCTTAGAATGGTTGGGTTCCGACTTGTGGGTGGACTGAGATAACCATATGAGAAGGAGAAGGACTGCAGAGTGAAGTGATAAGGTATACGGGTAACTGTACGAGTAGGAGGAGAGATTGGAGAGGTAACATAATGAGTTGGATAAGGATTAGACAATGAAGTAATAATGAAGTACTCACAGAAACCCACGTATAAATAGTGGTTCCCCACATATGTTTCCATAAGTATTTTTTCTTTATTTTAATAAATATTGAAATTTATGCCAAACTGTTACTGAATTCATGCTTTAATTTTACTAAAATTCTTTTAAATAAAAATAATTATTTCTTAATAAAAATAATTATTTCTTATGACATGATAAAACTGAATAATTAAATATAAAAATGATAAAAATATAAATGAATTATATTCCTACTTAATTTAACCTGTACAACATGATATATTTATATACTTACAATATCTTTAGGTATGGTATATTCTAGTGCTCCCGCTGTCCCTACTCTACAAATTGATGGAAGTATTAAATTGTAGAATAGTTGGAAGAATTAAATGGTAGGATGTGCTAGTAGTGATTTATGATGGAGGACAAATTGTTTGATTTGCTTTGCAAGGATCTAATTCATTTTAAAATCAAGATTCAAATTTTAGTTTTAAGTCATTCCGTGTATGATTTGTGCAATTAATGCATAGTAAATTATTGTGGAGGCATATAAGATCACCTATTTTAAATTATATTTCATTTTATATTTTACTTTTTAAATGAATACATGTGTCACTTGTTAAATTAATACCACGAATCCAACGCTTGTGGGTATAAATTTTCATGTTATAACATGAATTGTGAAATTGAAATCCAATTTTCAATTATATTTATTAAAGAAAGTTCATATTTGCTCAGATAATCTCATACCATATTTCTTTTAGGAAAAGCTCTTTTGTCCCCGGGCACACGGATTTAGACCCGTGCACTCAAATTTTACCCTACCCATATTATAATCCGACCCGGAGTATATAAGGTAAAAAAAACCCTAGATTCATTCTCAGCCTTCACGCCACTGCACTCTTTCTCTTTCTAATTCGCATTCTCTCTTTCTATCTCTGAATCTCAGTGTTGTGCGCCATCTCCTCCTCGGGTTCTTCGGCTACTCCTCGCCGCCGATAAATGACGGTGTGTCTCGTGGCTCCATGAATCAAAGTGTTGGTTGTGGAATCGCCATCCCTTGTAGAATTGCAAGGTATTTTTTTATGTGTGTGCTCCCTATCTCCCTCTTATTGCATTCAGCTTCCCCTCTCTCTCTCTCTCTTATTGTATCCCTCTCTCTATGTGTTTTATTAATCAAAATGTAGTAATATTTCATAATGGATGCTCTGTGGTCATTAATCAGACGCCCATGGGCCAAATTGATGTCAATTAGATTAGGGAACTTAAAAAGTAATCTGCCTGAAATAAGAAAATCCCACTCTAGAAGCTTAATAGATGTCTCGAGCCTTCCCTACAAATTTAGTCATATTTTGGAAACAAGGTATTATACAGAGTATAGAAATAAATTATACTATACTATATGTGTCTATTTAAAATATGAAAAGATAACTACGTTGAAAGAAATTATAAAGGAGATTGAATGTTGTGTGTTTTGGGAGAAATGACTAGATTGAATTTATCAGTCATATTTTGGAATTACATGGTACTAAACATGTTTAATTCATATCTTAATTCGTAAACTCAAAGTTAATTGCTATAGTACCATTTGAAATTTCTGAAATTTGAAAATGTGTCATATAAATGACAAACCTTAGAAGGTCCAATGTTGATGCATCATCTGAAATACTTTAATGGAATGACATATACATCTCTTGATTTGGGTAAGGTAATTTGTTTTGACTATTAATATTGCTGGTATATTTAAATGCAGAATAAAATTTTAATTTATTTATATAATTACTTATATGACTTTTATTTTCCATGAAGCATGAAATTCGGCTTATACTAAGGGCTTAGATTTTGTGCAACAATTATACTATCAAATCAAAATGAGATAAGAGTTCAAGTTACTAAATTTTCATATGAATTCTACGATAAGAAGCCTCAAATTTCAAAGGGAAAAGGTGAGAAGAAAAATAGAAGCGTCAAAGGCTGTAGAAGAGAAGAAAAATTCTACTACGGAGAAATTGAAAGAATTAAAAAAAAATTTTAAACTTGGAAAAGAGGCATATTTGATGGTATATGTTGGTTGCTTCAGTTTTTGATACATTGGTTGATGACTAGTATATGAAGGTAGTTATAATCAAGCTAGAGCTATAACTGTGTATGCAGTAAATGATTAGTTTTTGCTATGATATATAATCACTATATAAATTATTGAATTTGTACAGTGAGGCAGTTTTTGTTTTGTATGTGAAGGAAATATCATACTTTTTTTGTCCTTCATTTACCTTTTGCTAATTTGTATTTGAATTTAATCAATATGATTGTTCAAGCAAAGGGTATATTGTTGATGAGTAAAAGGTGCATTGTGGTCATGTAAAGTGTATGGAATTTATAGCGTTTCAATAAGGTATTATGACATGGCGCAAAGGGTATATTGTTGGTGAGTAAAGGGTACATTGTGGTCATATGAAGGGCATTAATTTTACAATGTTTCAAGTTTATGTTGTTAAAATATTATGTGATGGTGTGAAGGGTATAATTTTTATGAGTAAAGAATATATTGGTGATGAGTAAAAGGTATATTGTGGTAATGTAAAAGGTATGAAATTTACAGTGTTTCTAGTTTATGTTGTTAGGATATTATGGCATGGTGCGTATGGTATATTGTCAATGAATAAAGAATATATTGTTGATAAGTAAAAGGTACATTGTGGTCATGTAAAGGATGTGAAGTTTACAGTTTTTCGAGTTTATATTTTTAAGGTATTATTGCTGATGCAAATGGTATATTATTGATAAGTAAAGGGTACATTGTGGTAATGTAAAGGGGTATATTTTAAAAGAGTATATTGTTTACTCATAAAGGGTATAATGTTGATAAGTAAAGGATAATTGTGATAATGTAAAAGGTATGCATTTATTTACAGTGTTTCGAGTTTATGTTGTTAAGGTATTATATTAAGGCATAGTAAGCATGGTGAAAAGAGTAAATTGTTAATGAGTAAATATTATATTGTTGATGGGTAATAGGTATGGAGTTTAGAACATCTATTGTTGATCATATTTCAAGTTTATATTGTTAAGGTATAATGACATTGCAAAGGGTATATAATTTTATACTAAAGAGTATAACACTCAATACTAAAAGATATAACAATCAATAAAATTTTAAAAATATGTATATTTAAAAAAAAGTTGGAATTCAGCACTGATTTAACAACCTATGAATTCTTTTTGTAAAGTAATAGTGTTCTTCAAAGTTTGAACCGCTAATTCATAAAACAATTTCAGAGAGGGAATGAAATCAACAATATAAGATTGCATATTTTCAATTAATGGAGTAGAGGATTGGAACATTCAATTTTTCCCATGGAGGATAATAGGATCTACACCTCCAACATTGGAGATCAACAAAAAAGAAAGAAAAACTGGAAAGGAAATATGAATTAATAAAAGCTAAACTAGTAAATCAACCAAAGATCCAACTACACACGAAGATAATTTCACGAACCATCTATAACTCTTTTTTCTCTCTCTCTACCAACTCCTTCAACTTTCACACTACTTCTTTGCCCATTACAACTTTCTTCTCATACATCTCCACCACTTTCTTTTTCTTACCACTACTTCCTCCGGCCGCGGTACGTCGTCGTATGTCTCCCTCACCTTCTAGATTTGATTTAGCCTTCACTTCAACCACCCAATCTCAATCTTCACCAGTTCTAGGCCCTTCATTTGATCGACCATAGATTTGATATCCGACGTTTCAACTCCACAAACATTGAGCCTTCCAACTTGTTGCAGATCCTTCTAACCATCTCTTACAGGACAAAGCGTATGTGGGCATCAACTTATCGGTGATAAATTATAAAATTGGAGAAAATAAATTACACACAATCTGTGAGAATTGAAAAAATGATTTGGCGAATTGAAGATGAAATTTGAGAGGAAAATATCGATGGAATCAACTTACCGGTGATGAATTATGAAATTGAAGAAAATAAATTACACACAATCTGTGGAAATTGGAAATATGATTTCGCGAATTGAAGATGAAATTTGAGAGGATAATCTGTAGAAAGGAGCGATGGAATTGCATAGGGAAAATAAGGAAAAGAAAATTTAGGGTTTTTTTTAGTATATATAAGACCCGGGTAGGATTGGGCGCACGGATACTGGATCCGTGTTCCCGGATACACAAGAACTCACCCTTCTTTTTATTAGGCTAAGGGTTATATTTTGTGCAGTCATGTATTCTCTTCATCCTACCAAAAAATCTTCATTTTACTATATTCATTTTATTATATTGGGTGTCTCACTCAAAAGTCCATATTTTCTCTTTTTAGAAAAAGAGCCTATATATGACCCACTACTCATTACTAATACAACTATCCACTATACATAAAATAATAATACTCCTTAATCTATGCGCAAAAAAAAATGAGGACCTTTGCCCGAGACAGAGGGAGTGTAAACTTATTACTCAATAGTGTATATACATTTTTTAATAATTGTATAGTTTTTTTATATTCAGTTTTTCATTAAAGAAACTTACAAACATTCAGTTTTTTATTAAAAAAATATACGAAAAATTTACTTACAAAATGTATACATTTTTATTTATTAGTGCATATATTATTATTTATAAAAGTATAAGTTTCTAAAAGTAGATGCGCCCGAATGTACAGAATAATTAGCCCAGAGTTATAGTGTTCCCTAGCTTGTGAATATTTCAATTATGCCATGGTTTGGTTTGAATTCAAATGAGTCATTACTATACACACATTATTTCGAATAGAATGGAAGCAAATTTAGAATTTTTATAAGACTAATTTAACAAATTAAAGCCTAGAATATTCATCAACGGGAAGGAGACCCTCAACATTTTCATGTTGTCCCAGTGCGACAAGGATATTTTGAGCCCTTTCAACCCGTTCGGCTATGGGAGCATGAACATCGGCCGCAACGACAACGTTCACCGACCAAAAACGCATCTCGTGCAACTCGCACACCGGATCACTCCACCTTTTTTTTCAATAATATCTTTTTGTGCTATTTTCGTACAACATCATTTTTTGTGCCACACGTTATATGATTGACACGTAGGAGGGGAAAGAACCCTCGTTGTAGGAAATAAATCCATAAATCCTAATGCCTTAAACCCTAATATGATTAACGAGATCTAAACTGTATAGCGGAAGTGTACCTTGATCCATTTAGTCCTTTTGGCGCAATACGTACTTGAAGATCGGTAGGTATATTGGTCTTTCTCAACTAAGTCTCCTTATTCCTTGTGGGACCGTCGTAATCCCTTTCGATGGGAAGAAGCGAAGACTATGCGCGGCTTGGTATATTGTGGACCATAACCTGTTAGCCTTTATATACTACACAATTGGGCCACCCAGTATCACACAGTCATGTAGTATTGAGTATCTACTCAATTGGCCCATATCAATTATTATTATAGTCCATGAATTTTTTATCTTAATTAGATCACTTAATTAAGTATATAAAATAATTGAATAGCTAACATAATTGCATAATAATATATTGCCCACAATTAGACTATATTGGAAATTAAAAAAAAATTCCAACAATCTCCCACTTGGGTTATATATTTCTCAAAGCAATTATATCAAGAGTCTTTAGTTGCGCAAATTTATACTATTCCTCTTCAGGCTATACTTAACAATTTGGTCCATCTCATATACTAATATGGAACTATCGCGGCATTCACTACATTACAAATCGTGGTTAAATCCCGACAATCACCATATTAGTACACTCAATGACATAGATCAAATATGGTGAGTAGCATGGAAATTACATGCAATGTGACAAAAAAAATCATGTTTATTTTCAATTGGTCCAACTTTAAGCCTTAGTGAGATCAATCCGTAATGTAAAAAATTAAAAAATGAAAAATTACTTAAGTGAATTCACAATGAATTCAAAGTCATCAACTCTATTTTGCAGAAAACTGAATTATCTAAAATAAAGTGTCTTAAAAATTTTAAAGAACAATAAATATAGACTCCCACTAAACCAATATATTCTAAAACCATATAATACCCCATGAGTAGCTAGCTTAAATACTGGGCATTGAATACATAAATGACGAATCCTCATTTGTAGTCTATCATAATATGCTCTACTAAAATTTATCCACACAAAACACTTTCTCTAACAACCAAGAATTCTATGTCAATATGCTCTTGACTTATAGTACTTTTTGTCATTAATACTTTACTGTGAACTAACTGTCACAATAAACTTTATGTGACTAAACTTCGCAACCTTTATTTCATGTTTGAATGCCCCTTAGTGTGCTACTGATTCTGTTGTCATGGTTAATCAGCTAAAGTGTTTACTTAATACTTTTACTTGTATAGCTCTCCAAACCAACAGAAGATATAGCCTAACGTGGATCTTATACTGTATTGGTATCCAACAAACTCAAAATCAGACTACTTTATGATCTTCTACTAATCTGATCTCTTATGTGCAAGCATGTTATCCTTAGTTCTCTGTAAATACCTTATAAAGATCCATACTAGAGTTACTTAATTATCTGCTTAATATACCAACAACAAAAACCAAATCAGGTCCTTTACATACCTCATCATACAACAACTTTCAACAGTTAAAACTTATAATATATTTCTATATTTCTAAAATTTTTAGTTTTACTTTAGGGCACTTGATTGAGACTGCACTTGTCACCCTAGTTTAACTTAAATATTCTCCCACTGTACCATATAATCATCTACATTTGTCTTAAAACCAAATGAGACAATTACTTCATGATGATTCTTGTGATTTCTTTACGGAAAACCTTTCTTTAATGTATAAATGGATTTCCATTTAGTTCTTAAACTTGTAAGATCGTATCACCAGTGCTGCCATCAAGGAACTTTGTCTTTACATTAATCTAATTTAATTCAATATCTAAATGTGCTACTAATGTCACGATTATCTTAAAGAATCTTTCTCAATAACAGAATAGAAAGTCCCTTAAAAAATGTATTCCTTCCCTTTTGAGTATAATCCTTTAACAAAATGCAAATCTGATAATCTTGTATTGATTTGAACTCATAACTTATAGCATTAACCCACTTTCGAGTATTTGGACCTTACATGGCTTGATAAACATTGTTTGAATGTTCTACTAATAATTTCATAGTGTCCTCATTATTTAAGAGAAAAACTACATAATCATCCGAATTGTCTTTTTCTCTACTCTAGTAGTTTACTTAATGACATTAACTCTTGAGGCTGTTGAATTTGTTATTCCTTAAATATTATTGACATTGTCATATCGTTATAATGAGGATTTGCACCATTCTTAAAAGTATAAGTAGGAGTCGAAATAGACTCCCCCTTAAACACAATGTCTCTAATATTATTCTACCCCAAATCAACATCCTCAAAAAATACCGTATTACACGTCTCAAATATCATCCGATTAATTGGATCATAACTTTTATCTTTATTCATAATCAATAAAGTAGCTTGTACTTATTTGAGTCCAATTTTCTTTAGTAGATCCCAATAATCTAGCCTTAGTTGGACATCACCATATGTGAAACTCAAAGAGTTCTTACAACAACTTTGATTAGAACTTTATTGAGATCATAAGCTGCAATCTTTAGTATTTCTCCAATTAGTAATCATATGTTGTGGAGTACTATTTTTGTCTTTTAACTACACCACAACACCATTCATGCTAAGTAATCTTAATGTGGTGTATTATAAAATAATTCCATAAGCCTTTAAGAGTAAACAAAATGTTGTACTTTAGTTGTCTTTAGCAGCTTTCTTAATGGGTTTTCTTGTATTGCCCTTATACTTTATTGATGAAGTTATCATCATGTATGATTTTGTTGTTGATATATGTTAAACTTAATTAGCAGACTTTTTAATTGTACAGAGAATTATTGCAAAATAATTTATCATGTTCGCTTTAAACTTTATAATCTTTCAAAATTTAAATAATTTAGAATCATCTCGAGGAATCAAGCACATTATTAGTATCAAGTCCAATTACAACAATACCAACTTGTAAGTGACACCCTCTACGTAGTAGTCAAAATCTGACAATAAAACTGTCAAGCAATAGCCTTCCTTTGGGCCGACTTATTACTCACATGTTAAACACATAATTATCACGTATTCACCACCACATGTGCTTGTGTATTTCGGGTTAAATATTAATCTACCTTTGGGCCAATCAATACTCGCATGAAGATACACTTGCCATAATATTATTAATTGGGGATCCATCACAAGACACCTTTTGCAACATTAACCTCGTCTATGGACAAAAATTAACTGCAGGGGTAATCTTGGTGTAATAATCAAATATTGATAATAAGTTCTGTCAAACAAAAGTCTATCTATGGACCGACTGATGTTCACATGAACAATTTATAATAATTATAACATACTTATTATCACATGTGTGTTATTATTCTGTCAAACTGTGCCTACCTATGGGTCAAACACAGAACGCATAAATAACTCCACACTCATTTATGTAATTTCAATAAAGTCACACTCCACACATAGAGGCTGCTATTGCAAAATGGTTCTTTGATTGACTAGATTAAAAAATTACTAGATCAATTAAACAAATATTTTAAAATAAATATTTATGTTTAATTGAAAGACATTAAAAAATATCTCCCCAAATTTAATTTAATTAAATTCCTTAAGCCAAATAGGAATATTAGATGATTCACTCAAATTTAAAAATTAAGAAATATTTCTAAATTTAATTAAGGATTCCAAATCCAAATTTAGAACAAACTAAATTAGGTAAATATCCCTTATAAATAATGTGTAATATTACTAATTTTTCGGAAACGCTCCCTAGAGCATACACATAACAATTAAATATTTCAAAATTATTCACGTAAACAAAACAATCTGCCTTTCATAAATGAATCAAACGGAAACAATCCAAAATTTAAAATCGCACAATAAACTTATCACAAGTTTCCAAAACCAAGGCTATATATATATATATATATATATATATATATATATATATATATATATATATATATATATATATATCCTTTATGGAAATATATTCTAATTATAAAATTATAACTAAAGCCTTGTATCACCAAACATACTGAACATACATAATCATAATAATTGTGCACTGATAGCAATTAATTAAAATTGATTTTAGCACAAGATTAATTGTACGTATCCATATGTATGTACGTTAAAATTGCTCAATTTCCATAAAACAATTCACTTAATGTATATTAAAATTCAATTCCAATTATAGATATAAAAAATAATTGAAATCATTACCAATAAAGGATTATGATGGCACATTTTGATCTTTTACCAAAATTACATAAATACATCAATGATTGACACTCATATACGTGCAATACATATTTACGAAGCTGTTGAAGTGATCCAATCAAGAATGAATGCGTAATCATTAATTGCCATTTTAATACCAGATGAATGGCAAGTCATGTATATTTAGCGGCACCCCACAAATAGGATTAATTTTATAAACCAAAATCAAAATCCATTAACGTTGGTTCGTCAAACCAGAATTGGTATCATGATAATGCAATCATATTAATCCACGAATATTGAGTGCGAAATACAAGTTCTCAAGATCTTTTAATAAATTAATATCCATAATTAAATAGCAATTAAACAATAGTCCTTCATTATGGAAACAACTCCAAATTACAAAATTTAATCATGATAACCCAAGGTAACATGTATTCAAATATTAACCATGATTTTATATAGAAAATTAATTCTCAGTAATTAAGCAGCCGCAGGGTATTCTTGCCTATACATGACATTAAGGTTGGGTCAAACCCAATAAAGTGGCGAGACCACAAACAATTCAAAGAAGTATTAGATATTAGTGCTCCGCAATCATGACCCATTCTATTAACGGTTTAAATACCCCAAATATTTGGGTTTACAAACACAGCATTCGAGATGAAACTCCACATCATTACATATACTACACTGACATTCCAAATAATCAGTATATGAATTTCTCAATTGATATGCACATAATACAAAGGTGTGGAACAAAATCGAGGTCTAGCATGTTCGAGAATTTGTTAATGATTATACAAAAATTGTGTTAATAATCATAACTTTATCAGATCTCATATAATCATATATAGGGTGGCTCTGATACCACTTGTAGGAAATAAATCCATAAATCCTAAAGCTTTAAACCTTAATATGATTAACGAGATCTAAATTGTATAGCAGAAGCGTACCTTGATCCATTTAGTCCTCTAGACGGAACACGAACTTGAAGATTGATAGGTATATTGGTCTTCCTCAACTAAGCCTCCTTATTTCTTGTGGGACCGTCGTAATCCTTTCCGATGGGAAGAAGAGAAAACTATGTGCGTCTTAGTATATTAGGGACCATAACCTGTGAGCCTTTACATACTACACAATTGGGCCACCCATTATCACACAGTCATGCAGTATTGGGTATCTACTCAATTGGCTCATATCAATTATTATTATAGTCCATAGACTTTTTATCTTAATTAGATCACTTAATTAAGTCCATAAAATAATTGAATAGCTAATATAATTGCATAATAATATATTGCCCACAATTAGACTATATTGGAAATCAAAAAAAAATTCCAACACTCTTTCCTAAGTATCATCCATCCAACGATGTAACACATGTGATATATTTGGAACCGCTTCAATATTATACTTAAACTCGAATCCAATATCACTAATCTTCTCTGAGAAATAGTACAAGGGCCAAATCCTGCTATGTGCTGTGTAACCCTGAAACAAAGGAGAAAATGAGAAATAAAAACATAACTAAATTTTGTAGATACAGACATTTTTTGAGATTACATTTAGATCAAGGGATATGAAATAACAAGATTATAAAATCGACCCTCATCAAAAGGATACGAGGCAAATCAATTAATTCCATCCCAACACTATCATCATGATTAGACATTAATAGGGGGTTAAGATAAGTTTTTGTACACAATAAAATCGTCATACTAAGCACCTTAGTAGTCACATCATCACTCGACATTATTTCATTTCAAACAAAAAAAATGAAAAAAAAGGTATGACTTTTTAACCACCGCTCTAACGAATATCAGTTCAGTGCTGTGCTTTGATTGGTTGTATAATTAAGATTATTTACAATAATTAAGATTATTATTATTATTATTATTATTATTATTTTGTTAAAGGTTAAAATTGGACAAATATAAGTAAAATGAGATTAAAAAAAAAGGAAAATAAATGCAAAGTCAAAAATGAATTTCTATTTAAAGTTTAAACAAATGAAAATAGAAAGTCAAAATAAGCTAAAAATTTCGGCTCAAATGCTAAACTTTAACCTCATTTATTAAATAAACCAGTCCATATCTAATTTGGAGCCTAAATTGAATTCAACAGCGAGGCCCACTACTTCATTTCAATTCCAGCAGGCCCAATTTTTTCTTCGTTTAGTGAGTTTAATTGGATTCTCCATTCTAACCCATGTCATATAAGTTGGGTCAACATTTTATTAAATTAGCAGTAAGCTAGGTTTGTTAAAAAGACACAGTATTAAATATTTTCTTTAATATATACATTATTGAAATTTTTTGGTATAATTTTATATTAAAATGTTGATAATATCAAGGGTATCATTATTTTCATCCTTTGTTAATACCGAAATATTCATTCTGCCAACACTTATTTAAAATATTTGGCAACTATGCAATTATATATTCTATATATAAATTATTATTATTATTATTATTATTATTATTATTATTATTATTATTATTATTATTATTATAGTTTAGCATTAAATGGTAAAGGTATGAGCGCACGACGTACCCTAGGACAAACAAGTTTTTGCTTTTTTGTTTTTGATTTGAATTGTTTTAAAATAAAATATACGAATAAATGGAGAAACTCTATATTTTAGATGAAGTATAAATTAAAAAAATATATATTATCATGTTTAACAAATTAGATTTTAAGTATAACGGTGTGTATAATTAGATTAAAAAATAATTCGACCAAAATTTTGTATATTGAGTATAATGGCGTGTATGTTTAGATTAAAAAATAATTCAACCAAAATTTTGAATAAAAAAATGGACAACAAGCGCACATTTAAGAAGTTTAAACAAAACCAACCGACTTAGTAGCTGTTTAACAAACTTAATTTATTAAATTGTTTGTGAGTGTATTAAAACTAATAGGTTGAATAAGAGTGTATTGAAAATATTTTTGTAAACCCAATTTATTAAATTGTTGTGAGTGTATTGAAGCTAATAGATTGAACAAGAGTGTATTGAAAAAATTTACTAGCAGCAGTTGTATTTTGTTTGAAACTAATAGATTGAACAAGAGTGTATTGAAAAAATTTACTGACAGCAGTTGTATTTTGTTTGTGGTGACAAAAATACTCTATGATGAACGCTCATTCGGTGGTGCGGACTAAGACCTATAAATACAAATTATTAAAAAGATTAATCACGAGAAGGTCTCCTGAAAGACTCAAGCTCAAAAAACACACTTACCCATGAGAGACATGAGTGATTTAAAGAAAAGAGCTCAAACCTTGTTTAACTCTTAGAATGTTGAGCTCCTGACTTGTGGAGTGGACGAGGAATTTGCATTTTTGGTCTCACAGGACACGCTTACTTTGCAAAGTGGTCCCATTAGTCTCTCTTATGTCCCAAAAGACCTTTTGTTTGCACACTTTGTCCCAAAGAATTTTTTTTTTTCAAACAACTAACATTTTATGTTATGTTTTTAGCATAGTTGGTCCATGTTTACAAAATCCACTTTTAGGGTCAGGAGTCATACATTACAAACAGGAAAATTGAAAATCTTGAACAAATTGCAAGGCAAATAGATAAAACACCACTTTTATATATATATATATATATATATATATATATATATATATATATATATATATATATATATATATATATATATATATATATATATATATATATATATATAAGCATTACAAACTTTATTATTCTCAATAGATTTTGGGAGTACATGAGTGGTTAGGAACCAACCCAATGCCTACCAGAATTTTGGCTTCTTCCCTCCTTTCTCCCTCTGCATCCAGGTCATTTATTGCCCCAAGGGCATAACTCAAGTGGTAGAGGGGAGGGTGGAAAGACCTTCCAACTGTGCTTGGTTGCTGCAAGGTGGGGGTTCGAATCCTGTCTTTGGCATGAATTTGGCCTCTTGCAAGCACAAGTTTAACAGTGAGCTCTCTTTATAAACCACTTGAGACACATACTGCGATTTACTCCTCTACCAATCCCCAGGGCAGGGACGTAGAGGCCCCTAATGGTGGGGTACACCATTTAATTACTCATAATTACCACTGATTTTCTTATGCTTGCCTTGTTCTTACTTCTCTAACTAATCTTTGCAGCAAAATTGTGGTGCTTGAGTGCTTCTACCTATTGGTTTACATGTCAATGTCGTATTTATATGGGAAGAGATTTGTGGATCCAATTACTCCTCTTATCCATTTGCTCTTATTCATTCATGGCGCTCGGTCGGTGCTCCTTTCTCATCTCAAACCAGAACAACTCTGAACGTTAGGGAAGATAAGGAAAGACCACCTGAGTGAACCGACCGAAGGGGCTTGACTTATCCAAATCGAACGATAGCGGCTTTAAAGCTAAAGCCTATCACGAGAATCAAAATCCTTGATCAACGAGGAGCATCTCAAAGTTTGGGGCAAAGGATCAAGCGCTTTGACATTATCTCCCAGGATCCACCACATGTTGGATTTGAGAGCCGTGTGATGGGTCACTATCCAGCACGGTTCGGAGAGTACTTTTCTTTGAGTCTGCGTTGGTGAATAGAAGCCCCCCTATCAAGCAAGAAGGAAGCGACTCTTTCCACGACAGAGTCACCATTGACTCTATTTATTATTATGGGAGATCCGTGTATCAAGATCTCAATCTGAGATCTTATTTCGGTTCGATATGTTAATAATATTTTATTAAATTTTACGTTAAGCCAAACAGAGTCATCTCAGTAAATAACACAAGATTTAATCTCGAAAAATAGCTCAGAGACTACTAATCATCAATCTCATCAAGTGTCATAATACTAGATTCTTGTTTCAAAGCGTAAAACACATTTAAAGTTCAAGTAATCAACAATAACATTGAACAACCACTTATAAACAGAACTTAAACAACCATCCACAATAGCAAAAACTCCAAGCCTGACAAGTCATGAACATAAAATTTTAATGAACTCCCAGAGTTTCCAATTAGAAATATAATGAAAATAAACTAGCAATAAATAATGATTGTATCTCCTAATTTATCATTAGATTTCCAACAACGTTCAAAATTGAATTTTTAGTCCCCAAACTAAAGATAGCTTGCCTTAAAGGATCCATATGAGGATTCTTTATCTGACGCTTCTTTCTACCACTTACTCTTAAAAAATCAAAACGTCGAATTCCTCCCATCCTTAAGATGGCCGATCTTAGTGCCTTTGTCCTATCTTCTGCTATAGAAGCATCGACCAAATCATACATAATTTGTCGACCATCAGGTTTCACTTCGTAAGTCTCCCACTTAGCCCAAAAATCCATTTTTAGGTAGGGAGGCAAAGTGTTAGCCCAGGTCTGAAGACTAGTCATTTGAAAATACACATCACTTGGAATCGTTTTTCTATAAATCAAGCGCACCATCTAGTTGTAGAGTTCAAACAAATCCAATGCGTGGTCCCTTATGTTGTGTGTTGGCTTCATTTTATAATTCAGAAATTCATGGAGGACTTCATCTTTGGTCCTTATGTCTTCTTCTGTAATTGCACCCTGTCCTGACATGCCTCTGAGAAAATGAGCAACCAAAAAGAACACACTAGTATTAGTCAAACTATATCACATGAATTTTCTTTCCATATAAAGCATATGGAAACAACTTTCCAAAATGCAATATGCATATTCACAATTGAATAGATTCAACTCACTTTGGCTCCCACTATCATAGGCTACAGGAGTTTGAACAATTATAACATCATTCAACACTATGAATTTAGGATTAAATGACATATTAAGGTGCATTATTACCAAAAATTTCAATCAAATAGCCACCCCATAGGTTTGTATTCAATAAATATGTCACAAAATGAAGTAAAACTACACATATACACTAAAAATGATGCCAAACGCTCCCAAAAATGTGACCATTGGACTCCACACGCTGGACAGTCATCGGAAAATGCTGCCACGCACCGACCACGCACTGCCATACGCCAGCACATGCCTTCATGCTCTTCCATGCGCCAGCACATGCTCTAACACGCTCTCACGCGCCTATTGGTATTCGATCGTTTGATTAACGTGAACTGTTAGGGTTCAATGCGTTTTTAAATCAGCAGAAGTAAGAAACATAGAAACGTATTACCTTTCACCAGGGTATGTTGAAGAAGAGAATGAATTCTCGTTGGCAGCATTCCCAGCCTCACGACTTTGGGCATAACTTTCTCATCTGGTCTCCGAATTGAGTGATCTATACGTCAAAACAATCATCTCTTCTGTAGCTTTCCAAAGGTGCATCACACAAATAGTTTGAAGTTCCAAAAGATTTTAGAAAAATCATGGAAGTTGATGAACAGCAGCAGCAAACGACCTCTTGATCTTCTGCTGTATTCCCAAGTCCAATTTTGACGTCGTGTGGGCGACGATCTTCAAGATCTTCTCAATCTGCTATTCCCTCTCCCTACTCACAGTGTTAGGCGTGAATCAATTAGGGTTTAGGATAGCTGAGATGACTTATATATGGGCTACAGCAGGGACCAGGATGAGAAATTAGAGCCGACCCTCCATTGGGCTTAAGTATCCAAGTTTAGCCCAAAACTTATACTTAAGTCCAATAATAATACTCCCTCCGTCCCATGTATTTTTACCCACTTTCTATTTTGGGCTGTCCTACGTATTTTTACCCATTCCATTAATGTAATAATACATAATATTTTATTACCTACTTTTTACAATCTCAACAACTTTAATGACTTTTTTACACTTTACTAATTATTCCCAACAACTTTATTTACTTTTTCTTTTAAAAATACTAATTTATCCTTACTTTTTCTTACATTGTATATTAAAAAATAAAATGTCTTAATCTCCATGCCCTTATAAATGGGTGAAATACCTGTGACGGAGGGAGTAATATATACCACTAAAATATTATTATTGCACTACCATTCTAATCCCATAATTATGTTATGAGCTCCTTCTTATTGTGAGCCTAACAGTCTCCCCATGTTTAAGATATATAGGGATGTAAGCGAACTAAATCGTTCGCGAACTATTCGAGTCCCGATTCGATCAAATATTTGTTCGAACTCGTTCGTTAACCTTAACGAGTCAAACCAAACTTGAATTTTAAGCTCAAATAGTCTATCAAACCAAATTCAAGCCTAAGGGTATTCGACTTGAAAGCTCACGAACATATTCGTTTATGGGCTCGTTAATGGCTCGCAAATGCGTTCGTAAATTTTATAATTATTCTTTAGTATTATATGTTATTATTTATTTATTAATATTCACTAATTAAATATTTTGTATTAAACCACACAAATATGATAATAACTTAAGTGATTATTGAAATATTTAAATATTTTTTACCGTTTATTATTATATTTTGTTAGTTTGTTTATTTAATATTATGAATAATATTAAATATTTATAAACAAAATATTCTTTTAATAACCACGTATAAAATTATTTAAATATTCATGAACAAGTTACTTTATGTGTTCGTGAACACGTTCGTGAGTCTTAACAAACAGTTTGAGTTCGAGCCCAAGTTCGATTTTTTTTCTTGTCGAGTTCGAGCTCGGGCTCGAGTTCAATAATTTCTTAACAAACGATCATCAAACCTAGTAGTGTTCGACTCGGCTCGGTTTGATTACATCCCTAAAGATATACAATGCTCATTAATTAATTAAGTTACTGACAACTCTATTAATTAATATCTCATCCGAGAGTAGTACCACTCAACCTCATTATCATGCCGGAATAAATCCATTTGCGTGGTTTACATGATAATCCTTATGAGCTCCTTAAGGGGACATCATCAACCTATAGCAGACACGGATTCCTTCTACAATCAACAACACACCATAGAGATATCAATATTTCCCAACTCACCGAGTTTGTTGATTTAATTACATGTAAATCTCACCCATTGATAAATCAAAGAAATACATACTGCCTTACGTGTCAAGGTTATTGTATAGGGATTAAGAGTACGAACATCCATAATAACTGAGATTACGTTCTCCTATATAGTCAGTATAAGTTGAACTATCTCAAGCTGTCCTGCTCAATACACACAAAGTGCACTAATATGATTCTATAGTTAAGACAAACTAATACCAAATCACACTACAACTATCCCAATAGAGAATCCCCGTCTATCTCAGTTATGAGCATCTGTTTATACTTTATAAGAAAACCGATAATATGATCTTCTGCATGTTGTCGCACAACATATTATCTACAGTATAAAGTAAGTAGATTATTGCATCGAACATATAAATAAATTATAAGACGTAATCATTTGATCAATATGATTCTCATTTCAAATTCATTGTTAAACATTGTTCATACAAAAATCTAGGCTTTTAGCGTACAATCCAACAGCGCCGTCACGCGCCTGCAGCAGGAAGGTTGCTAAAAAACTTCAAAAAATCATAACTTGAGTTTTAGAAGGCCAAAAAATGCACAAAAATACTGACGGACTCCTCTCGATGAGACATTTCCAGTGGTGTATAAAAAACATGCTATTACATACATGAAAAAGTGACAAAAAATTGAACCCTTGAAGAGTGTTAAAGGTTTAAAATCGTCATACACATGTAATTGCCACTGGACACATAAAATTCTGCCTCAAACTTACATAATGACCCATCAATGTCACATAATACAATAATCATATAATATCAAACACTAGGATCATGTATGAGCATTTAAACTCTAAAAAGCAAAAAACTTAAACCTTGAAAATTTTGATCCAGAAGACATACGGAGTACCAACCATTGACTCTGATACCAATGTTGAAAAACTCACGTTCATACATAGGAAAAAATCATACCTTTATTCGTAGAGTTTTCGTTGCAGCGGAAGAACACGTACGAACCAATTGGTACTCAAGATAGAACTATGATCTCTGAATCAAATCTTCAACATGGGGTTGAAAGATTAATTTTTACGATATTGTATTATTGTGGAATATGATGACTGAATTTGCGTTGTGATTTCGGAAGAGGAATAACGAGAGAGAACATGCATCATTCTTTCTTCTTGTGTTCTGAGTATTTCGTCTCAAGCGTATCAACCTTACGTAAAACTTCCTCCACGCAGTAGATTTTATTTTCAATGAGACATGAGTTAATAAACTGTTTCATTAACTCCCTCTCTCTCTCTCTTATCCACCATCATATGTGGAATATAATAATTAAATAATATTAATTATTATTTACAAAACACATGTGATCCACACACATCACTAATACATTTAATATATGAGTCTCACACACCTCACTAATGCAATTACCTACTATACATTAAATAATAATACTCCTTAATCCACGTACAAAAAGTAAATGTATACCTATTAGGCGGACGGAGGGAGTATATTATAAGTACAACATTACCTTAGAAATCGATTTTTTAGCGGAAATATAGAATTGGACAATAACTGCTATTATATACTCCTTCAGTCCCGCATTAATTAAAAAATACTCCCTCCGTCCCATCCAAAGGGTGCATTTTGCTTTTTGCACGTGGATTAAGGAGTATTATTATTTAAAGTGTAGTGGGTAGTTGTATTAGTGGGAGTGTGAACCTCATATTTTAATTGTATTAGTGAGTGTGTGGAACTCATGTGTATAAAAAAGGAAATGAGACTTTTTGGGTGGGATGCCTAAAATGGAAAAAATAGACCCTTTAGATGAGACAGAGGGGGTATAATATAATAATGGGTAATGAGTTTTAAAAAATAATATTTAATGTGTGGTGGTAGTTATTTTGTTGTTGTGAGTGACTCTCATGTGGAATAATTAATTGTTTTATAATGAGTTTCACTTAAAAAAAAGAAAAATGTAAACATTAACTTGAAACAAATCAAATGGAAAATGTAAATCTTAACACGTGTAGTTCAATTTTCAGCAAATTTTACAGCAACTTGGAGTTGGATTCATTAGGTGTATTCTTTGTCTTATTGAATTTTTTATACTGTTTGTTGCTTGCATTATCATCAATAAAAATTTGCTACTTGCCATGTAGATCAGTAAGATCGAAATATTTGATTGCAGAATTTAAATTTTCAAAATTAATAAATCATAATTATTAAGTACATCAAATGTGCCGAAAATTAAGATAAACCGGTGTTAAAATATATTTTAATAATATATCAAAGACATAACGTTTATAAATATATGAAGTATATATTTACTTTAAAATATGTATGTATTCCTATGTTATCCTATTAATTATACTACTATTTTTTTTTTCAAAAGGCAAAATCGTATTCGTGTGTATATCAATTTGAATTTTTCTCTTTTAAATAAAATTATATTAAATTATTTTTTGTATTATAACTTTACAATTCGCACCCGCAGGGGCGGATGTAGTATAGGTACATGGGAGTACAGCTGTACCCCCAAATCAAAGTATAATATCTATAAATATAGTACTTCTTAGTTGCAATGCATCAGTAGCTTAGTGGTTAGGCCATTAAATTTGAGTATGGAGTCATGAGTTCAAACCCCTACTACACTCATTTTTTGAATTTTTTTTCTTTATACTTCTTTATATTAAGTAAATTCTTGTGTTTTTTTTCTTTATATTTACACTTATTTTTTAATACATCCTATAATTTTTTTTTCTTTTCTTCTTTATATTTATATTATTTAACACATGTTATAAATTCGTATTAATAATATCTTAATAATAATAATCATAATTCTGGTATTTTATTTTATTTATTATATAATTTTAAATATTAAATAATATTCTATATTTTTATAATTACATGTCGTACCCCCAAAACAATTTTCCTAGATCCGCCCCTACGCACCCGCATAATACGTTGGATTTGTAATAGTATAATTGGGACACTTTTTGGTGTCTCTACAAATTTTTATTGCTCCAGCGAATTTGCATATGAATATTAATGGCTAGATTGATATGACTAAATTGAATAACATGGGAATGGAATGAACTTATGAATGAAATAGTAATGAGAATGAAATGATTAAAAATTATTTTTATCATGATTGGTATCGTTCAGGAATAACTCAAGTAATAGAATTTGTATTTCTTAATAACTTCAATCTCATGAATAGTTTTTTTATAATACTCCCTCCGTCCAGGGTATTTTTAACCGTTTGTACGGGCTCGGAGATTAAGACGTTTTATTTTTTAATATATAATGTAAAAGAAAGTATGGATAAATTAGTAATTTAAAAAGAAAAAGTGAATAAAGTTATTGGGAATGATGAATAAAGTGTAAAAAAATAATTAAAGTTGTTGGGATTGTAAAAAGTAAGTAATAAAATATTATGTATTTTTGCCTAAAATGAAATGGGTAAAAATACGTGGGGCACCCCAAAATGGAAAGTGAGTAAAAATACGTGGAACAGAGGGAGTATTAAATTTAAATTTAATTTATTAAAATATTAAATTAATTAAAATTTTAATGAAGATTTTATATATTTTATAATTATAGAAAAATATTAAATTATAAATAAAATAAAATATTAATATTTTAAAATATAAATAAATTTAAAATACAAATAAAAAAATTTATATATATTAAAAAACATTAAACTATGTATAAAAATTATATCTATATTTATAATACATGTATATATTCAATTTAATTAATAATATTAATTTTTATATATAATTTACTAATTTTTATTTTGAATAAATATTAAAATAATTATATACATTTATATTTAAAAATTTTAAGAATTTAATTTAATTATATATTTTTTACGATTTGTGTATATAAAAATATTTAATTTTTTATTTAGATTTTAAATGACTAATTATTTTATTTTTTATTAAATAATTTAATACAAATGATTTTAATTAATATTACATGTTAAGTAGAAAAATAATAACATGTTTATAATTACATAAATAAATGTTGTATAAATAATAACATGTTTATAATTACATAAATAAATGTTGTATAAATTAAAAGAATATTATATATATATATATATATATATATATATATATATATATATATATATATATATGTGTGTGTGTGTGTGTGTGTGAGAGAGAGAGAGAGTGTGTGGGGTGGGGAGAATGAGGGAATGGAATGGAGAATACCATGGGGGTTTGGAGGAATGTCAATTCCCACATGTAAGGGAATACACATTTCTTGGAATCTTGATTCCTATTACTTAAAACATATCAATCGCAGGAATGAGAATAAAATTATGAATGACGATTCCATTTTCACCCTATTCCATCGTACCAATCACGCCCTAAGGTAATGTTCAATTGCGAGTTTTAATTCCTAGAATAGAGTTTGAAAATCTAATCTTATACTCCCTCCGTCTGCTTCTAAGATGTCCATTTTATTATTTTTGGCGTCCGCTTCAAAGATATTCATTTCTCCTATTTTGTAAAAAAGTACACAGTATGATCACCACTTCCCTCTAATACAACTACTCACTTTACATATAATAATAATACTCCTTAATTCATGTAAAAAAACTAACGTAAACCTTAGAATCGAACGAGGGAGTAGATACTTAGGATTCGGTAAGTGGCTTAATAACCCAACTAGTATCTGTCATTTAACTTTTGCAGAGTAGACACAATAAGTTGTAGTTGACGTTGAAAAAAAATTAGACCACATCTAATGCCTTCTATTTATTTATTTGTATTTTGCATTGCAGTTGATATTAGTTGCTCTCAGTGCATCCATATATGTATAATTTTTTTTTTATATTGTATATATTTTTATTCTATTTTGTATATGTGTTTCTTAATAATTGTATACTTTTTTCACACTAAGTTTTCATTAAAATAATAGTATTCATATGTGTATAACTTTTTATTTAATAGTGTATACATGTTTTTTAATAATTGTATATTTTTTTACACTCAATTTTTCATTAAAAAAACTAACAATTAAATTGTATACATTTTGTTCATAATGGTATATGTTTTTGTTCATATTTGTATACATTTTTTAAATTGGTACACCGTATCTTAAAGTGCACCCTAGTGCACAGTATAATTAGTCTTTGCATTATATTGGTTTTTTTTACTGGATCACTCCCACCCAGATATTACAATACTCTCCTACATATATTAATCAATCCTCCCACGTATCGATGTGACATAAAGTTAAAACTTACTCTATTCAAAATTTAAAATAAACATAAAATAATACTACTCATTTGATTTTCAAAACTCAAGTTTTCAAACTCATATATTCAAAATCCCACAAAAATCCAAACCGAACATCACTTAAATGTTAAGATAAAAATGAGATGGAGGAAGTAAAATTTTCGTTTTTTATTTATTTATTTTTGAAAATACTACAATTTTAGAACCAATTAAAAATGGGCGGCGCCAACGAAAGCCCGTTAGAACTAACCCTAATAAATTAAGATAGACCCATTTAACATTAAGTGGATAAAGATCGAGGAGAACAAAATTCAGATTTGACGGAGGACATTCAATCTAATGGAATAAGTTAAATGGGCCAGCCCATTTACGTATTAAATTTAGTTACGTTTGATCCTAGTAGAATGTATATGTTGGGCCTTTTAACTAAATCATTGGTCTATTTCCTTTAATTAGTTGTTCACGAAAACAAACTAAGACCCTCTCCATGTGCTCCATCCGAATGCAAACACTGAGTGAGGTGGTGGTTGAATTATAGAAAGAGTTGGATAGAAATTAATTTTAGAGTGTAGTGTGTAATTTTGAATATGGGAGGGTAGGCTTTATAGAGACTGAAATCAAGCAAATTATCAATAAACTCAAGAATATATGCATTATTAATAGCAAAATATCAAAATTCGTTGACTGATTCTAATCTTAATTTTTTTTATTTGCAATTCTCATTTGGGTTATTTTTTTTGGTTCAAATATAATTCTTTTATCAAATTTAATGCTTTTTTGTCCAAATTTTAAATTAAAATTGAACAAATTCTAACATAAAAACTAAATTAGACTACATTTGCACAAAAATGATCAAAATCGAAATAAAGATAAATAAAACAAAATTGAGAATTTTAATTTAAGAAATAAAATAAAATAAAAAATAAAATTGGTATGGGCATGTATGTAATTTTTGATATTTTCTCCATATTCAATCAAATTGGAAGAAGAAAGGATGTAGTATCACAATTCACATGCATTTCATGAGTGAAATGTTGCTATCAAGTTGGTGGCAACTGGCAATAAAGTATTAATCTAGATTAGATTATTCCAATGATAATTCTAATTAGTATAGGAACAAGATGGATCCCACACTATTATCAGTAACAATTAATATTAATTGATTGAATGATTACTACAAAAATCCACGTTTTACACTGAAATATGTCGGATGATAGAAGAACTGTATATACGTGGAGTATTTTCTATTCATAATTGCCCAAATTCAGTGGCTAAGTGAATTTGGGTGCATGAGATATATATTTTGTCTTAAAAATATATTTGTGTAAGAAAATAATAAACTATCAAAATGTTATGAAATTAGTAATAATCAGCTTGATTTACTAACTCTGTTATATTATGGTGAAATTAGATTCCATTTTCAAAATAAAAAAATAATAGATATAAAATTCTAAATTATAATTGAATGATATATTGAAATTATATTACAAAACCTGCGTAGATGCAAAGTTATAATTTATAAAAATATATATTATAAATTTAATATTTTATAATTTTATATAATTATACTAGAAAATTGGTCTTTCATTACACTGATAAGTGTCTTTTAAAAATAATTATTAATACACTTGAGGTATTATGACATTTTAAAGGAGTGTATTCTAATATGATGTATTAATAGATGTAATATCTATTATGACATTTTTAAGTGTTATCATAAGATAGTTTTGACTACATTAAATAACCACTAATTTTTTTTATTTAAAAAAATTATAAAAAAAATTAAAATTAGTAATTTTAACTACTGCATAATAATGAGGAGTTCGAACCTTGGTTGATACTGCCAAGAAACTTCTAAAGTAACCAATTGAGCTAGGCATAATTTCCTTTAAATTTTAAGGAGGCAGCGGGGATTCGAATTCCCCTGGGGGTTGCAGATATACTATATATGTTATTTAATTTTTAATAGTTATTAAATTCATTAATTAGTAATAATTACAATTAACTTATATTATTCATATTTTATTAATTCTATTACACCTTATTATTAATAAAATTTAGACAATTATATATTTCTTACATAATCTATTTTTTAATTAAAAAAACATAATCTATTATTTTTAATTAATATTTTTTTAATTAGTTTATAATTTAGTGAAAACATACAAAAAATAATTTATAATATTTAATACTATTATTAGAAAGTACATAAATATTTATATTATAATATTAAATATTATCATCCACAATAAATATTTATATTTTTTAATGTTTCTTATTTTAAATTATTAATTTATATTTTATACAAATATATTTTTTATTTTATTATTTCTTCTTTTCTGTTTTAAATTTGTTATTTATGTAGATAAATACATTAAATTTAGTTTTATTGTTAAATGTTAAACGTTTATTTTAATTCGTGATGAATTACTATTTTTTATTTAATATGTTACATATAAATATATATATATAATAATTAAATTATAAACTTATTAAATGTTGATTAAAATAAAAAAAACTATTGTGACACTAAATTAGTGTCTTATTAGATTTATATTGATACTCTTATTAAATTGTGTATTAACGGGTATTATAATAGTGTAGTTATAATTAATGTATTGGGACACCTTTTAAATAGTGTATTAATAGATATTATAATCGTGTAGTTATAGATTAATATATTGATAGGATTATTTTAATTACATTTTAGAAAAAGTGCATTAAAATTAGTGTATTAACAGGCCATTTTTCTAGTAGTGATTCATAAGTTTAGAATTTAATTTTTGATATAATTTATCTTTATATTTCCTCCATCCCAAGAATAAATTCACATTTTTAATTCTAGTCTATTCCAAAAATATTTTCACAACCTAAAAATAAAAAGCATACAATATCAATAACCTTACAATACTACAATATTATAAAAATACCACCTCTTTTCTACACACAATCTAGTCAAAGTCAATTATGTCATACACTTTATTCTATTCAATTACCCAAAATATCTTCTCTCTTTCTTAGATCACTATTAAAAAAAGAATTACTTTTCTTAAATTTTGTGTCACCAAATACATGAATGTATTCGTGGGAGGGAGAGAGTATTATTCAAGTGTGACGTGTGTTGAACAGAAAAACCAGCAGATGAAAATGGTTCGTCAGATGACGCAGGAAGAACTCTGTGCTGATTCATGGGCATGGCGGAAGTACGGTCAAAAACCCATCAAAAGGTTTTAAATGATTTTAAATGATTTTACTCAAGTGACAACTCACATGAAAAAGACTTTGTTGGCCTATAAATTGAGGAGTTTCGGATAGCTAATTCGCATTCCATTTCTTCTTTACTATTACTACATACGTAAAAAATCCAGGTAAATCCATTTCTTTTCTATTCTTTTCTTTTTCCCATTTTCTAAATATTAGAATAAATTAATTAATTAGGGATGGAAATTACATTTGATAATGAATGTATGCATAAATGCAGTGGAAGCATGAAGGTGGACGTTGTTAGCAGGAAACTGGTGAAACCATGGAAGCCAACTCCATCTCACCTCAGCACTTACAAGATCTCTCTCATGGATGAAATCAACCCTTCCATGCACGTCACTCGCATTCTCTACTTCAAATCTGATCATAAACTGGGATCTGATATCTACTTGGAAGAATCACTGGCGCAAGTGCTGACAAAATTCTATCTGCTCGCCGGTCGATACGATAAGCTCAAGTGTCAAGTCGATTGCAACGACGAGGGCGCTGAGTTTTCGACTGCGAAGGTCCACTGCAAGCTTGAAGAAATTTTGGATGCTAAATTGGAACTCGACCGCCTTAACGACTTCCTCCCGATCGAGATTGGCGCAGCCGATGAGCCGTCGGATCCAATGCTTGCGATTCAAATCAACAGGTCTAATTTAACTTTGTGTGTCATTGTTGATTGCTTCGTTTTGTGTTTTATTGCATTTGGACATGTTTGAGTGATTATTTGATTAATTATTAGGGCAAATGCTTCTATAAATCGGGTTCACGGTATAAATCATATGATCCCCTCCTAATCTATTATAGCATTTCTAGCGTTTAAATTAAAGAGAAATCACAAAATTTACAGTGTTCATAACTCAATTATTAGATGATCAATACACATTTCTACTTCTCAAAGTCTATTAGTAAAGGTCACGTGACAATAAAAAATTTATTTTTTATCAACGGAATATAACTTTAATAAAAAAACATAATTTCAAAGCTAAATTTGTTTATCAATCCATTAACAACGAAATCTATTGATAAAGTGGTGATTGGTAAATTTTTAGCAAAAAAATTCTCTTCTATTCTGTTGGTAATCAATTAATTGCTAATAATTTACCCCCTCCGTCCCACAAAAGATTGCATCCCCAATTCCGGCACGAAAAGTAAGAAAGTGATAATTTTTAGTGGTATAATAGTATTTTTCTGTAATAAATAAATGATAAAATATGTTAGGTAGAGATGATTTTTTTGTAAATAAAGTGTAGGAGAAGGGTGGTTGTTTTTTACTTTTTGTTTTTTTGGAAATATGCAAACTTTTGTGGGACAACCCAAAATATAAAGTGTGTCATCTGAAATGAGACGGAGGAATACATACTAATTTTATATTTGTAAATAATGATAGTTTTTATCCCATTAGTAAAAATATAATAAATCTTTTGGCATCCGTTGTTAAAAGAAAATTGTAATTTTATTGGTAGTTCATTGATAATTACCAACTAATTTAATTTAATTGATAAAGAATAATTTTTTTTATTATTTTAACATGGTATTAGAATTGGAGAATCATTTCTAATAAAAGTTCAAATTCAAACCTCGCACATCTATTAATTAATCAAAGAATTTCACTTCCAAGAATCAACCATATATGTGTCCACACGACAGGAGATGTTTTTATTTTTTTTGACAGAAGCACGACAGGAGATGTTGGTTACTCATTAAAGGAAAAAAATCCATGTTAAAAAATGGGACATATTTGATTGGCTTGCAAAATTGAGAGAAATAAGTTAAATGAAACACAAAATTAATTTCATGTGTCATTTTTATCTTAATTACTACAAGTGGGTGATGCCACTGCAGGTTCGATTGTGGTGGGGTGGCCATAGGAATCTGCGTCTCCCACAGGATATTCGACTCCGCCTCACTCGGCATATTCCTGGCAGCATGGGCCAATGCCGCCAACGACGGCGGCCTTCCCATCTCCCCGACTTTCGACTCTCCTGCGTACTTCCCTCCCGACAATTTACCCCCTCATCACTTCGAAGAGTCAAGAACTCGAGACAAGAGTATCATTTCCCGGAGGTACAATTTCGACAAGCATGCCATATCCAAACTCCGCGGAATACTGGCCAGCAAATGGAAGTCAGCTGGAATCGAACGTCCTCCATCGAGGGTGGCGGTGGTGGCGGCGGTCCTTTCCCGGGCAATCATGCGCGCTGACCGGGCAAGGCACGGTCAGTCTAGGGCTGCCCTAATCGGTCAAGTGATCAATGTACGTGAAAGGACGATTCCACCCCTGCCGAAACACGCTTGCGGCACGTGGGTGGTGGAAACCTTCCTGGAACTCAGCGGCGGGGAGAGTCAGGAGATGGAGAAGGATCTGCCGGAGATGGCGTTGAGGATGCGAAACGTCGTCGTTAAGTGCGTCGACGACTGCGCTAGGATTCTGAGCGACAGGGAGTTCGGGAGATGGCTAATGGTGGACAGTTTCTTGGAGGGTGCTAAGAAAGCAGACAGCCCAGATTATAAGGCTATATTTATTACTGATTTTTCCAAGTTTGGAGAATACGAGCTCGACTTCGGGTTCGGGAAACCCGTGTGGGTGAGCATTGCGGCGGCGCCGCTGCCGGATCATATTACTCTGCTCAACACCACCACCAACGACGGCATTGATGCCTGGGTTTCTTTGCATGAGTCCGACATACCCTATTTTGATCAGGATCCGGATATTCGGATGCTTACCACTTAATCAATCGGGTCGGGTTACTATTCATGATATTCATGTCATTTTCAAGCGCATAAGGATTGTGGTCCTGTGGAGCGAGGAGCTCCGAATCTGAGGGTCTTCTTCATGATATTGGGTTTATTTTGGAATTTTACCATGATTGTATTATTTCTTGGCAAATAAAATTATGCGAGATCTTATTACAGAAGTTATTTTGTGTCACGAATAAAAATAATACTCCCTCCATTTAAGTTCACATTTTCTGTTTTCGTCCGTCCCACAATTATATTTACCACTAAAAAAAGGAAACTTTACATTAACCAACAATCTCAAAAGTTATCTTAATTTAAAAAATATCACTCTCACCTAACACACATAGCATACTTTATAATTTATTTATTAACTAAAAATACAACAATACCCTTAAAAAGTCAATAAAGCTGATCAAAAAGAACTTTTCTTAAATTACATATCTACAATAATGATGAACATAACTATAGGACGAAGGGAATAATAATTTAGAATTAATGTAATATCCAATTAATAGAAAATAATAATAGGACATGAACATTCAAGTTTTGATGTAATATCCATATACAACCAACTCATGGGTCAGGATTTTCTTCATCCTCAACCTCGGACTTCAGTAATTTTAGATATTGCAACCGACATTTTGTATTACTACTCCTGACATGAGAGAGTACCAACTTGCCACCATTATCATAGCTGTAAAATGCTGAAACACGGGAAAATGCTTCATTTTTGTCCTTTTTTATAGGTTTTTTTTTTTATCTCAAAATGTCATATACCAGTGTGCACTTATCTTTTTTTTTTTTCATGAAATTTACGACCGGCCCCACAAACCAACACCTCACTCCAATCCGCTAGAGTTGCATTGCACGATTTACTGTTTTCTTTTTTTTTCTTCGATTTTTTTTTCGTTTTTTTTTTTCTTTTCTTTTCTTTTCTTTTCTTTTGTTTTATTTTGTTTTGTTTATTATTTTATTTTTTTCAATTTAATTTTAGAGTTTAGGGTATATTTTATCTCTATGATTTAGATTTAGGGTATAATTGTAATTTTACCCTTGTGGTTTATGGTACTCCCCCGTTCAGGAGAAGTTGATATAATTTTTTTTTGGGCACATACATTAAGGAGTATAATAATTTAATGTAAAGTAAAGTAAAGTGAAGTGAGAGAAATAATATTTAATGTGTATTGGGTAGTTGCATTAGAGGTGATATGTGGGGCCCATGAGAATAGATTAATTTTTTTGTGTGGGTCCCATGTACTAAAAAGGAAATGTGTCAACTTTAGTAGGACAAACAAAAATGGAAAGTGTGTCAACTTCTATGATACGGACGAAGTATAATTTATCCTTAAGGTTTAGGGTTTAGAGTATAATTATAAATTTATTCTCATGGCCCATATACACCTCTAATACAACTACCGACTATACATTAAATATTATTTCTCTCATTTCACTTTACATTAAATTATTATACTTCTTAATCTTCGTGCCAAAAAAATGTGATAATTTCTCCGGGACGGAGGGGTATATATATATATATATATATATATATATATATATATATATATATATATATATATATATATATATATATATATATATATATATATTAGTTCTAGGTTATTTCTTCTTCTTTAATTATAAAGGTATATCATTCATATTTTATATTTTGGTATTATTAAAAAAAAACTGAAAAAACTTACATAAAAAAATATTAAAATTTGTACTCACATACTCACATGTTTCATTTTCTAAATAATTTGTGTTAGCCAGCGCAAGCATATATATATATATATATATATATATATATATATATATATATATATATATATATATATATATATATATATATATATATATATAAACTGAAAAAACTTACATAAAAAAATATTAAACTTTGTACTCACATGTTTCATTTTTTAAATAATTTGTGTTCGCCAGCGCAAGCAAAGCTGGAAAACTATCAACCAGTAGCTGTTATTCCTGACGCATAACTCATTTCTTATCTTATTTTCCAAATTAGAATCATACATATCAGGAGCTTCTATCAGTAAATGAATATCTCTATGATCGATGTCAATGATTGATAGTTGACGTATGGAAATGTTCATATATTATATTCACAACCTTTAATTATTCATAAATGGCATTAGCAAATATACCACTTTTAATAGTTAATTTTAGAAAAATCTCATTCATTAATATTTTTCTGAAAAATGTAATTTTTTTTAAAAAAAATTAATATATAATTAAATCCTAATTTGCAATCTCTTTTGTGGCTATACATAAAATACTACATGCGACCTTATACAGTCGCATACAATACTAGATGCAATTATAAGTCGCATACAATACTAGATGCAATTTTACATGAATTATATGTGAGATCATACATATTTTTTATTTACTAAAACTTGCTTATAATCCTATATTTGACCTTATACTTGACTTATATGCGATCGTACATATTTTTTATAATATAAATACGACGCTGTGTATTAGTTGTATAATATAGAGAAGAAGAAAAGGTTAAAAAATATCTTTTTCTCAAAAATTTCCATGATAATTTGTACCTATAGAAGCAATGATAAATCAATTATATCCGCATGTTAAAAACAATGCTTATCAACATCTTTATAAATTTCTCACATGGTGGATATATATAATTTGTACCTATAGAAGCAATGATAAATCAATTATATCCACATGTCAAAAACAAAGCTTATCACCATCTCTATAAATTCCTCACATGGTGGATATATTAGGTTTGCCTGTTCACTTAGACGAAAGGGCAAAAAGAAAATATTTGTGGACAAAAATTTATGTGAGACCATTTCACGCGAAAGAATTTTGTGAAATAAATAGAAAAGTAATAACATTTAAATAGAAAGTGATATCTAGATAAATGAATTCAAATACTAATAAATAGATAGAAAAAAAGTGATAGTGGTGACATTAGTATTATCTCATGAACAATTCATAATATAAATAAAAAGTGATAACATTTTTAATAAAAATTAATTATTATATATTTAATAAAAAAGGTAAAATTATCTGACGTGAGAAAAAATACCAAAAACTCGGTATATCGAGTTCGTCCTATTGAAAATATCGAAAAATGTCAACTTTTGAATATATCAAAATTTTTGGTACAATATAATTTTCGTACATAAAATTTCGATACGTTATCAGTATTCTAATTATAAATTTTCGATATTTTGATATCAATATACCGTATCGTAAATGCCAAAATTTTTTATTTTATTTTTTTAAAAGTAATTATATATAATATATATTTAAGTACATTTCTTATTATGAATATATTTAAATTATGAGTGTAATTATGTATCACACTTATTTATGTGGTATTTTTTTCTTGATATTTAAAAATATAGCTCTAATAATAATAAATAAAATATATTACCCTTATTAATTAAAATAGTCTATAAGATTATATAAATGGTTAATTATACTCCCTTCGTACGCGAGCAAGGGACACATTTTGCATTTTCCTGAATAAATTATTAGGTGATATAATTTTCATTGCAATAACATGTTTGTAAATTGAATTGCAATTTATGTTACATTATTTTGAAATGTTTTCATATGGCAACGGACTTTTGCATTTTTCTTGAATAAATTATAAGGTGATATAATGTCATTGGAATAACATGTTTGTAAATTGAAATGCAACTTATGTTAGATTATTTTGAAATATTTTCATAACAATTTTATTATTTTAATTAAAATTAAGTAATCCCTTTGTTCCATTTATATTTGCAACCCTCATCCGGCTCAAATATTAAAAAAAGTGTTAACTTTTAGGACTATTATAATATTTTTTTGTAATAAATAAATAAATAATAAAGTATGTTAGGTGTGCTAGGCATGGGTGATTTTTTTATAAAAAAATATATGTGGAAAGGTGATTGCATTTGATTTTTTATTTTTTGGGAGGTACAAGGTATACTTCGCTAAAATTTGTATTTTTCGATATGCCGAACTTTCGGTGTGAAACGGTATGACAAAACTTTTGGTATTAATTAGTATTTACCAAAAAATCAGTATGATATAAATTTTGCTATGATATCGATATGACTTAATTTACCAAAATTTCAGTATACTGATTTTTCAAAATCGGTGTTAGGTATAATTTTTGGCAAAAGCTTGTGTGCCCTCGGAGACACTTTGCCAAAAATCTCATGTTTTCCTAAAGTTGTACCTTCAGTATTAAGTGTCCTTTTGTATAAGAACTTATATCCTTGATTTTCTAAGAAATTTATTTAATGAAATATTTATACTATTTATATTTCAGCCGCCTATATTTCAAAGAAAAATTATATTCTCATTAATTAAAGTGTATACTATTTAAAATAAAATTTTATATCCTTACATATTCTGTGCGGCATGGGATGTCCTGTGACACTTTGTTGTGACATCTCCTGTAATATCTCCTCATTGAACGACACGTGGCACTTTGGATAAATCCAATCCCTACCCCTAGGTTTAATGGTTGACTTAAGGTATATATTATATCTCCTCTCTCCTACGTGTCACTCATCCAATAGAGTGATACAAGAGATGGCACACCAAAATAACACAGAAGATCCAGACTCATTTTGTGCACCTGAATATAGAAGAGGCCAACTTCTAATATTTTTCATACTAAATATTCGATACATGATGAATGTGCCAATTCACGTGTTTTAACCCTTAATTCTTGTGATAATGATGTATGATTTGATCGTAAGTGAAGATAAATCAAGATGTGTAGTGAAAAGTCATGAATCAGGTGTGTTTGAGGGTTTGAGCGGATTTTCGAAGAAAAACGGGATAGAAGTGATTGGAACCGGAGAAAGAGTGTTGTAGGCACCCGGTTCGACCAATAGGGGAGTGGTTCGACCAGCACCCCTGGTCGAATTAGGTGCAGGAAGGCGACACAAGTGTGGTTCGACCACGATACTGTGGTTCGATCAAGCATGGTGGTCGAACCGCAGTCGAACCAGAAGCCTAAAAAGAAGGAGTTGGTGATTCGACCACGATGCATATAGTTCAACCAGCCGTTCGGGTCAAACTATAAGCCTGTCAATAAATTACCGGCCAGTTTAACCAGGCCTTGGTTGATTTGCCAGGGGCCTTGGTCGAACTGATGTGCTGGAAACGTTCGGATCCATATTTTTACACCTTCAATGCATGTTTTCGCTTAAAAAGCCCATCTTAGGTCCATAAGAAGAGCTCACAAGTATAAAATGAAGACCCTATGCAGGGGAAAGAGACCGTTCACCACCACCTTCATTTTACACAACAGCTGAATCCCTACCATCATCCAAGGAGCTGTGGAGAGAGATTCGTCTGTCGAATCAAGTGAAGATTCAAGACAGAGAGAGGCGTGATGTCGCCCGTAACTAGGGTTTACTTCACATCTTAATTTATCTTGTAATTTTTAAGACTATGGGTAAGATCTATCCAACCACCATGATTGTTCTTCGATCAATCATGGGCTAGAACCGCTTCGGCAGTTCTAGGGTTTATAAAGGTTTTATGAGTTGATTGAACTTCCATGTGTATACTCCGTACAACACTACTTGTGATTTATTTTATTTAAGACTATGCGTTTTTAATTTATACTCAGAGTTGTTTTGTGCATCATTAATTATTATATAGAGTCTGAATACATATCTTGATTATTGATTGAGTGCGTTCACTGCTGAGCAGGATTTCATGTTATGATTCTAAGTGAGGGGACTCCGAAGTCTCATTAGAACTATCTTATATAAATACTTGTTAATTGAATATAATTCGGGTTATAAGTACGACAAAGAGAATAACTTCATAGTATCTACAAAGGGAGATCATATCGGGTTAGAGTACTTAGTGCACGGAAAATAATTGATACTAATAGAACCTAGAAAGGGGGGTGAATTATATCTCTTGCTCCAAGGATATTCACACATGTCACGTTCTTATTTACTTGTGTGTATAGAGAAGATTTGCATGGCTTAGTGATGCGTTCATACTCCACAAGACAGAGTTGGACATTGATATATGGAAGAGAAATTAATAAGTAAAACTAGATGGCCTGAAGGACTACCTATCTTCTCACTTATTCACTTTCGTTCAATCTCTACTGTTTATTTATTTTAATTATTATTTTAATTATTTATTTATTGGATACTTAATCACACTACTATTTTGTAATAATAGTCTTAATAAGTTAGAATATAATTAAATTGATAATAATATGTCCTTTGGGTTCGATAATCACTTGGTCGCTTATCAAAACTACAATAGCATCCTTCACACTTGGGGATTAATATTGTGTGTTGAGAAAACGCTCATCAAGTTCTTGGCGCCGTTGCCGGGGACGACATTAATTATTAGTTTATTATTTCTAGTTTAATTGAGACTATATTATTCTAGTCTTTATTTTCTAAAGCTTATTTTTCATAGGTGTATGCTCACAAGATCAAAGGTAGGAGATTTAGAACCTTATAATCCAGAGATTGGAGCATCGTCAAAGAAGAAGAAGGGGAAGAAAAAGAAGAATAAGAACGTAAAACCAACTACAGCTCTTAATTTAGGAGTTGAAGTTGAAGAACTGAACTCGCAAACTATTGCAGCTGCAACCTGAGACAACTTGGAAGCAGAAGCAGTCAACATGGCGGTGAATCCGGATAATATTGTCATCCGTGAAGTCTTTAATAACAATGGAGGAGGCAATGCGGGGCTGTTAGGAGCAAGAGGGGCCGGAGCTGATTTTGATCTTCACCCTGCTCTAATCAGCATTGTTGAAATGAGTCCCTTCTCTGGGGGACCTTTGAAGATCCTCAACAACATCTGAATAAGTTCATTAGTTATGCAAGTACACAAAAGAATGCAGGAACTCATAAAGATGCAAGGAAGATCATCTTGTTTAAGTTCTCGCTTATTGAAAGGGCGAGAGATTGGTACGATACTCTTGATGCTGCTGAATGCACTACCTGGGAGCAATTGAAATTGAAATTCTTGGAGCAACACATGCCTCCTTCGAAGGTGTTTAAGATGAAACAAGAAATCAATCAATTTGCTATCAGTGGTAATGAGAAGTTTCATGAGGCTTGGGGCAGATTTAAGGACATGCTTAGGAAGTGTTCACAACATGGGCTATCTAAAGCTTAATACATTAGTATTTTCTATAACAGATTGGATTGTGATTCTCGAGTCTTCATCGAATGGAGCATTGCTTACAAAGTTATCCGTTGAGGCCGAAAAACTCTTTTAGGATATTTCGATGAATTCAAGAGATTGGCCAACTGATCGAGTGAGAGGCACGTATGTTCTTGGAAAAGTATCGTAGGTTGAGCACATAATGGTTAAGTCAAGTAGAGAAGATGAGATCGTCTCTAATTTGGCTAGTATCAATAAGTTACTTAAGTCTCAGTAAAAGCAGATTACTGATATAGCACAACGAGTACCAATGATGCAGCAGGATGTTTGTAACGAAGGAGCTATCCAAGAGGAATTGAATGAGGTAAACTATGTCATGGGTCAAAGTATTCAAGGAACGAGGTTCCAAAATCAAGAAAACTGGAATTATCAAGCGAATTACAAAAATCGTGGTCCCCCTGGTAATTATCAACAACCAAGGAGGCCGGAGTTTTCATGGAGTAATCCTAAAATAGCAGTACAACCTCATGTTGGTGTTGATCCGGGTGCTAAGGTCGAAGAAGGAAAACCTAGTTTTGAGAATGCGGTGAACAGGTACATGGCAAGGAATGATGCAAGAGTGGATCACCTAGAGGCGAAGGTGGAGGCTAAGATTGATGCAAATCATCAGGATATATCTAAGCAGATGAAGGACTTGACGTTATTGATGGGGCAGATGACCGGGAATGTTAACTAATTGACGCAATTGTTGAGAAGGGTAAGTTCTCATCTCAAAGTATAGCAAACCCGAAGCAGTGCAACGCCATCATGTTATGGTCTAGAACTCAGTATGAAGGACCGATGATGCCGGAAATGATTTCGGAAGCTCCAGCCGACCGATTTGACCACAACCAGCATGGTTCGACCAACCATGTTGGTTGAACCGTGGTCAAACCAACATGTCTGTGACACCCTGTTCTCTCTGAAGTACGATTCGACCATGACCTAGATGGTTTGACAAACCCTATTGGTCGAACCATGGTCGAATCGACCTGTCCGCAGTACCCTGTTCTGTTTGAAGTACGGTTCGACTACGACCATCATAGTTCAACCAACCCTGTTAGTCAAAACGTGGTCAAACTAGCCTGTCCGGGAGAGAAAATACTCACTGAAGCTTGGTTCGACCATTACACACCTGGTTCGACCAGCACCCCTAGTCGAACCATGGTTGAACTACCTCATTCAGCACCATTTTCCATGCCGAATGCTTTACTTGATGTTGATGCTACTCCAGTACCATCCAAAGAGTAGAATACTGAGCTTACAGCGGAGAAGAAATGGAAAAGAGTAAAGAGATTGAGAGCCGATAAGGATAAAGCGGAGAAGGTTGAACATGATGATTGGGGGGATTCCCAAGACTAAGATACCTCCTCCATTTCCTTTCAAGTTAGTAAAGGAGGGATTGGAAGAAAAGCTCAAGAAGGTTTCAAATATCATAAACAGGATAAGCTTGAGCATTCCTTTATCTGAAGCACTCTTGGAGATGTCATACTACGACCGCTTTCTAAAAGACATACTTTTGAAGAAGAGAAGCTTGAACAGAATTGAAACTGTGAATTTGTCTAAGAACTGCAGCTCGATCATACAGAGGAAGCTGCCAGCTAAGTTAAAAGATTAGTGAAGCTTCACTATTCTATGTGAGATTGAAAAGGGGACGGCACGATGAGCCTTGTGCAATCTTGGGGCAAGCATCAATTTGATGTCATTGTCAATATTTCAAAGGCTTGGTTTGGGGGAGTTAACTCCCACAAACGGTTACTCTACATTTAGAGAATATGTCTATGACTTTTTCGAAGGGTGTAATTGAAGATGTTCTTGTAAAAGTGGAGAATCTAATCTTTCCTGTGGATTTTCTTGTGCTCGAAATGGAAGATGACAAGGATAATGTTCCCCTCATCTTAGGGAGACCATACTTGCCACTACTGGAGCTATGATTGATGTTCAAAAAGGTGAGCTAAGGCTGCGCATGGATAAAGAAGAGGTTCTGTTCAACCTCGGTAAAGCAATGGATATGCCAATGGAGACATAGTGTCACAGGATTGATGTGGTAGAGGAGATCATGAAGGAAGATATGTCTTTGATCCTTTCAAAGGATCCATTGGAGACATGTTTAGCAGAGTCTCTTACTTTTCCCACCACAGAGCTAGATAAGCTCTCCAATGAGGTATGTATTGAATTTCTTAAAAATCTACTTGCTTTGGGTAATGACAGGTATGAATCACAAGGGACCAAGTTTGAAGAGGTGTACTGGACTAGGAAGTACTTACCTTTGGATAGAGAAAACACAGTAAAAAAAGAGAAGAAAGAGGAGTTGAAACCACTGCCGGAGCACTTGAAGTATGCTTATCTAGGTGACAATGAAACATATCCGGTAATTGTATCTTCTTCTCTAGGTATTAGTCCATCATATTACATGCATAAGTTAAGATTGTTAGATGAAGCCAAGAGTAGAATTTAGAATCAGCGGAGGATAAATCTTGCTATTCAAGAAGTGATTAGAAAATAAATCCTAACATGGCTAGATGCAGGAATTATATATCCAATTAGTGATAGTCCCCATATGAGTCCATTGCATGTTGTAGCTAAGAAGGGGGCATGACTATTGTGAAAGCCGATGATGGAGAGACTCTAGCCACTAGGATTCCTACGGGATGGTGTGTGTGTACTGACTACAGGAAACTGAATGAAAATACATGCAAAGACCACTTTCTTATTCCTTTCATGGATCAAATGCTTGATCATCTTGTAGGGTATAATTTTTACTGTTTATTGGATGGGTACTCGGGGTATAATCAAATCATGAATGCACCTAAGGACTAAGAAAAGACTACTTTTACTTGCCCTTATGGAACTTTTGCCTTTAAAAATATGCCTTTTGGACTATAATGCGTCTGCTACATTTCAGCGATGCATGATGGCGATATTTGATGGCTTGATTGAAAAGATTATGGAGGTGTTTATGGATGATTTTTCTATCTTCGGTTCCTCCTTTTATATATGTTTAACCTATCTACTATTTTGAAGAGATGTATTGATACTAACCTAGTTTTGAATTGGGAGAAGTGTCAATTCTTGGTGAGAGATGGGATTGTATTAGGACATCATATTTCAGTCAAAGGATTGCAGGTGGATAGAGCAAAGGTGGTGGCGATTAAGAAGCTTCCACCACCTAGTAATGAGAAGGGAGCGCAGTCCTTCCTTGGACACGTAGGATTTTATAGGAGATTTATCAAAGACTTCTCAAAATACTCTAAACTGTTGTTTCACTTACTTGAAAAGAATGTTCCTTTTGTTTTTGATGAAGATTGTCTAACAACTTTTCAGGTTTTAAAGAAGGCCCTTATTACTGCACCTATCTTGATCACATCGGATTGGACTCAACCGTTTGTACTTATGTGTGATGCAAGTGATCAAACAATTGGAGTGGTGCTTGGGCAGATAAATGAAAAGAAGTTCTGTGTCATTTACTATGCGAGTAAGACTTTTGATGCAGCACAAAAGAACTACACTGTCACTGAGAAGGAGTTTATAGCTGTTGTGTATGCATTCAATAAGTTTTGACAGTATTTGGTTGGCATGAAGATCATTGTGTACACGGATCATTCTGTGATCCGGTACTTGATGGAGAAAAAGAAGTGAAGCCAAAGATCATTAGATGGATCCTTCTTCTACAGAAATTTGATATGGAGATCCGAGATAAGAAAGGTACGGAGAATTTGTTGGTGGATCACCTATCAAGGTTGGAGACAAGGGAGCATTGTGATGATTCATTTGAATACATAGAGGAGATGTTCCCTGATGAGAAGATAATAGCAGTGTTTGCTGAAGGAGTGAAAAAGCTTGTGTAGTTGCTGCTCAAGGAGTGGATCCATGGTATGCGATTATGTCAATTACATTGCTGTAGAAGAAATTTTAAGAGATCTCAACAGGTATAAACTTGCGAATTTTAAGATGGATGTTGAGATGTTTATATGGTACGATCCATTCGTCTACAAGATCTGTACGAATTCTATCATCCGTAGGTGTGTGCCCGAGATGGAGATGAAAATGTCATTGATTTTTTACATGCGCAATCTAACTAGGGGCATTTCGGAGCCCAAAAGATAGCAGCTAAGGAACTTCAATTTGCTCTTTATTGGCCTACTTTGTTTAAAGACTATGAATCCTATGTAGCGATATGTGATAGATGTCAAAGGATAGAAAACATAAGTAGAAGAGATGAGATGCCACTTCAACAGAGCATTGTTGTTGAGATCTTCGATGTATGGGGATCGATTTTATGGGGCCTTTTCCCTCTATCTAATGGATTTCTCTACACTCTTCTAGCGGTAGATTATGTTTCTAAGTGGGTGGAAGCCATTCCCACTCGCATGAATGATTCAAAAACTGTGTTGTCTTTCTTGAAGAAATATATCTTTGCTCGCTATGGAGTCCCTAGAGCACTTGTACCCGTTGCTCGTCCCGAGGCAACAAAATAAAAATAAAGAGAGAGAGAGTAAGCAAATTAGTGGGGAAACAAGGACTATGACAAATACCCCATTCACAATACAATTGTCCTCAACTTGGATCATGCAACTTTCATTACATGTAATAATCAATTCATAGCATACAAGTTAAGACAATCACCACCAATTCAAATGCTCCATCAACATGTTCTCACGGGAAGTATCTATCACTCGAACTTAAGTGTAAAAGATGTACACATATGGGTTAAGGTGTTTACGCTCAAATTCAATTCAAGTGCATGCGTAACCATAAGCTTGCCAAACGTCTCAAACTCTCCACCACTTAAAGTATGATTCGACAATGAGATCAAAAGGGATTTTCATTAGGATGTAATGTTGGCTCTTTGGTAAGGGTAGGAAACATATGGATAAAGTAACTCAATTAGTAGAGAATTAAAACCAGAGATATTTTGTACTGCAGATTTTTTACACTTCAAGACTATCCAGCTTCATGCTCTTCTAATTTTCTTTTCTCTATTTTTCCTTCAAGCTCAATAATTTTTTCTTCTTTCCTTTTTTTTCTTGATGTACCATTTTCGGGCACTACCTCTAACATCTCAGGGTACCAGTTTTGGACACTACCCATCATCAACTTATTTTTAAACTCATAATCACTTGTACAACTCCAAATATTTTATTCCTTCCAAACTCCATCAAAATCAACTTCACACACTTTGACAACATTTAATTCTCCACGAAATATAGGAATTTAAGGATCAAATAGGATATCAAAGTGGCTATCTTCGTAGGTTGCCAAAGAAATAAGACTTTCAGGATCAAAAGGGCTAACTACGGATATATACTTATTTGGTAGGAAATTATTTTGTAAAGTGACTCATAAATTCAAGAATGGTCTAAAATCATCTCTCATCATCTAACACACATGTAGTTTCAAGTAAGACAAGAGGCAAGTTCTACAATACACACACAAGAACGATACTCACCAGAAAAGAAATCATGTGATTAAGTAACATGATTAACTAGGCTCAAAATCTCACATGGGTTTTTAACAAGTAACAGAACACTTTTCATGGTAAGCAATATCTCACAAGTACACGTAGAACTTCATATCACAATATAACTCAAGTACACTTCCTTCATCAATTTCAAGGGCATATGAATTTCAGGCACAATTAAAAACAATATAAGCTCACATGGATCACCACCAAAAACTCAATCCTTCCACTTCTACTAATGTAAAGCACACATAAAAATTAGAATAAGGAAATGAGGGCACCTGATTTTCATCCTTCAAAACGATCACGAGCTCCTCGAGTTGTTCAACTCTATAATATCTTAGCCCAACTATATTTTTGTTAGAAAGCCCAAAACCTAATTATTTATTTTTATGGCCCAAAAGGCCAGCCCTATCTTAGCTCAACTAGATTTTTGTTAGAAAGCCCAAAACCTAATTATTTATTTTATGGCCCAAAAGGTCAGCCCAATTAAGCCCAATTAGAATTTTTTTAGAAAGCCCAAACTTATTTATTTATTTATTTTGTGGCCCAAAGTTTCAGCCCACTTAAATGGCCTGATATATAATTAGTAAGACTAAAGTTAAAAAAAAAAAGAGAGAGAAGAACGGGAGAAGAAAAGCAAAAGAGGGGAAAGAAGAGAGGAAGAGGAGAAACCCTTGTTGACCAAATTCTCCCTTACAACCCTCATCCTAGGTGGTTTTTAAGTTGTTTTGAGGTAAGTGGTGTGTGAATTAAGCTTCCTTCTTCCATAATTTTGTAATTTTGTGGGGTTTTTCTTTTTGGTATGTGGGAAATTTGTAGACTGTTCGAACTGATTTCGAGATAGCTATTGTCCTCGAAACTTTGCAAACTTAATTTCTGTACATAGCTGAACTCGTTAGCTTTCCGTAGCCACTTGAAACACCTCAATCCGATTATTCTACAATTAGTTATGATTTTTCTCGTAAACTGCCGCTAGCAGGAAAATTTCAGAATTTTTATGTCGAATTCAAACTTATTTTCTATCGTTTCGTCTAGTTAATGTATTGAAACGGGTTATGTGGGATTGGGAACTGATGTTAAGGAGTTACATACTATTTTTTTTATTTAATATCGACTCGTTCGAAATCGATTAGGATTTGTTTTTAGCAATGAAAGGGATGTTACCACTAATAGTTAGTTATATTTAATTTGTCTTTAATTGCTCATCTCCTTTCTAGGTAAAGAACCATCGACGAAGAGCAAGGAACCGACTTCAGATTCCGGAGAGAGTTAATCACTTCCTGGTGAGTTGATAATTCGGGAACGCCTTCTCTTGTGGGAAGTGTGGACCCTCGATAAATGTGCATTTATTTTAGTTTTAGTTAATTGATAAGAAAATTATTTGGTATTGTGTTATGTGGTAAAGAGCCTAGTTGGCTCGATTTCTCTGGTTAGAGTCCTGTTAGCCATTTTATGAGTATTATTGATTTTAACTTATGTTGAAGAGTCTTGTCGGCTCGGTATCTGATAACATTTATTGTGAATTATTTGAGAATTGATTTCTGGTTATTCTTGTGTGCTATTTAAGACTCTAACTTGAGTCGTTATTCATCTTATGATGCACATGCATATGTATGCCTGGTACCAAGGTTAAGTAGCCCGAATTGGTCACGGTTCGGGTGAGTTGGAGCGACATTGATTAAATAGCCCGAATTGTCGCGGTTCGGGTGAGTTAGAGTGACAACCAAGTTGCCCGGGATTGGCAAACCCGCGTGAGTTAGATCTAACGGGGCACCTGTCCATTTGCCAAATACTGATACTCTGGAGGGTGATCGTTAGATGGATTAGTCTATTATAGGCTCAGTCAACGTCACCGGTGTGGGACATGCATGTCATATATGTTTATATGTTTGATCATTTCAAGTATTCAGTCGATATTGAATTGTGAACTTTAGCACTTGGCGTTGAGAAAGAATATTAATGTGCATTTTATCTAGAGTAACGGTGACGGGCTTGGACTGTCTCTCGACGGAGAGCTCAGTTCGAGGAGGATATTGACTACCCACGCGTCTTTTTTGTGATAACATGTTGTTTGAACAAATTGTGTTATTCGTAAATGTGCACTAAGGTTTTTATTTTCATTAATATGTACACTGAGTGAGAAATAGTTATTGTGAGACGAAATGTGGGATTTTATGTTATGAACTGCGAGTGGAATACATGCTTCGTATAAGGGTCGGGGTGACCGGCTTATCACCTCACTGAGCTAGTGGTTTTGCTCACCCCCATCATTCTTTCCTTTTCAGGCTGTTGATATCGTTTTGGTTGGAGGTTTGCCTATCGTTTGCTCGTCATCCAATCCGTGTTTTGGGTACTTCCTCTTTTATGTAAATTGACGGATTCATTGGCGAGATTGTATAGTTTATATTTGGTGACCCCCTTGATGTTCTTTTTGTACCTTCGCGATGTTATATCATTCATGTATATTTTCTTTAAACTAAGTTACACCGTTGTATTTTGTACCTTTGTAAATCCTTGTTGATACTTTATGAGATGATGTCCTCGGGTTGTACCCGTTGTTATCAGTTGTTCAGTTCTACAGGTACTTGATAGCAAGCCTTACGTTTTCTATAAACTTTGTGGAGTGGAGTGCACCCATTCTGCAAAATTTATGGTTAACGTGGCGGTTGTCGCGTTCTGTCTGGGGTCGGGGCGTGACAACTTTCTTGGTATCAGAGCCTGATTTTATGATTCTCATTCTTTTTGAGTCGAGCCAATGAGTCCAACTTTGTTTTTATGTCATCCTAAGGTATCGTATTACCTTGATGTTGACCTTGCATTTTCTTTCCTTTCTTCATTTCAGTCATTATGGCACCTCCAGTTCGTCGTCGAGGTCGAGGTCGAGGACACGCTCCTCGTGATCCTCCGAGTCCTCTACTCTCTTCTGTTCCTCGTGGACCTCGAGGACATGTTTCTTCTGATCATGCCGTTCCTCCGACGGCTACGGACCCTATCAATTCTGATCATAGGGTGCCGGTTTTCCAGGTAGAGCAACCACGAGCCCAGTTGCGGGTTGAGCACATGATGACACCCGAGCAGTACCAATTGTATTATGATCACATTCGAATACATGGTGTTCCACCACCTACAACTGCTCATACAACTACGACTGTCACTGAAGAGGTTCTTCATGCTAATGAATCGATTCAACCTACAACTAAGGTACCAGTTTTTACTCCAGAAATGGCTTTAGGAGGTTCTACTTCTCGAGGTGCACTTTTTATACCTGATTTGGTGAAAGCAGTTGAAAACATGGGGACATCGAAATTTGACGGTGCAAGAGATGTTTCTAAAGCGGGGGCATGGTTAAAGGAGATTACAGAGACCTTTGACACTTTGATGATTGAAGAATGTTATCGTGTGGTCATTGCAACCAAACTGTTAGGCCCAGATGCACGACGATGGTGGCAGAATCTAAAAGAGACATCTTCGGTTACTATTACGTGGGCTATCTTTGTGGAACGATTCAAAGATCGATACTTCTCTCAGTACATCAAGGATCAAAAGAGAAAGGAGTTCTTCAACCTATTTCAAGGCATTATGTCAGTCGTGGAGTACGAAAGCAAATTTCTGGAATTGCGAGAATTCGCTCCTGAGTCATATACGACGAGAGACTTATGCAAGAGATTTGAAGATGGTCTTAATTTAAATATTCGAGATCGCATCAAGTCTGGAGACAAGTACGAGAGTCTTGACGATCTCGTAGAAGAAGCCCTGAGGGTAGAAGGTTTAGTTCAGGCGAGACATAAGCTTGCAGAACGATCTCAAAAGAAAAGGCAAGGGAGCGCATTTCCAGGAAATGCATCGAAGGTGTATAGGGGTGTGGGATCTTCGCGTGGCGCACCAAGTTCGGTATCTATTAGTTTTCCTCAACCTCGGGAGCAGTTTGGTAGAGGCGGGAGCAATGTCTCGGGATCGGTTGGTGAAAATCGCAAGTGCCAGAATTGCCTAAAATATCATGACGGCCCCTGTAAGGCTCCTCAAGTATGTTTTCAGTGTCGACAGCCGGGGCATATGCGAAGTTCTTGTCCTCAGCTTATGGGAACGAGCAGTCAGGGTTCTGGTCAGCTTCGTGGTAAACTAACATATTCTACACCCAGAGATACTCGATCTGCAGTTACCAGAGTGCCCGATGCCTCAAGCGGCCCTAGTACTCAATCACCTATGCAAGGAAGGAAGCAAACTAGAGTATTTCATATTTCCCAGGAAGAGGCTCGCTCAGATCTGAAGGTTGTGACAGGTAATTTATAATCTGAGTATTTTCACATGCTAAATCTAACCCCGCCTTGTTATGCCACTTGATTACGAATAAAACATTCATAAGAAATTCTATCTTTCCGAATTTTTAAATCACAATCTCACCTAATATTGCTTCTTTAGGCCATGTGTTTGTGGGAGACCATCAGGTCTACGCTTTATTTGACCCAGGTTCTGATAGGTCTTATATCCGAGATGATCTTACTTCGATCTTAGATTATCCTATCTCTCATTTGTCACCTGAAATCATCGTTCATACCCCTCTTGGAGAGCGTCTAATTCGTGATTCGGTATTCCTTGGTTGTCCATTGAAGATCAAAGATGTCATTTTAGAGGCTGAATTGATACCATTGCCTTTGATTGATCTTGATGTTATTCTTGGCATGGATTGGCTTTCTTCTCATCATGCAATTCTCGATTGCCACGAGAAGCTTGTTATTTTTCGTAGACCAGGATTCTCAGAACTTGTTTTTGAAGGTAAACTTCAAACGAGATCCCTCTCTTTTATTTCAATGTTGACTGCGCATAAATTAATGCGTAAGGGTTGTGAGGCATTCTTGGCATTTGTCATCGATACTTCTCTTCCTGAAACTAAACTAGATGACATCCCAATCGTGAATGAATTTCCTGATGTCTTTCCCGAAGACTTACCAGGACAACCTCCGAATCGAGAGATTGATTTTTCCATTGACGTACTTCCTGGAATCACACCTATATCGATTACTCCATATCGAATGTCGCCTGCTGAGCTCAAGGAACTCCAGACACAACTTGGGGAATTATTGGAGAAGGGGTTCATACGACCTAGCACATCTCCGTGGGGTGCTCCAGTTCTTTTTGTCAAGAAGAAAGATGGATCACTTCGCCTATGTGTTGACTACCGTCAATTGAACAAGGTGACAATTAAGAATAAATATCCTCTTCCAAGAATCGATGATCTGTTTGATCAATTACAAGGAGCAACTGTGTTCTCAAAAATTGATTTGCGATCCGGTTATCACCAACTCAAGATTAGGGAATCTGATATCCCTAAGTCTGCTTTTCGAACCAGATACGGTCATTTTGAATTTTGTGTTATGCCTTTTGGACTTACAAATGCTCCTGCAGCTTTTATGGATCTTATGAATCGGGTCTTTCGGCCGTGCTTAGATAAGTTTGTCATCATCTTCATTGATGACATTCTTATTTATTCTAAATCGGACGACGAGCATTCTCATCATCTAAGAATTGCTCTGAACATTCTCAGAGAAAACCAGCTTTATGCTAAATTCTCGAAGTGTGAATTTTGGCTTCGCGAGGTAAGCTTTTTGGGTCATCACATTTCTAAAGAAGGAATCTACGTCGATCCAGTGAAGATTCAAGCTATACTAGATTGGGAGCGTCCAAAGAACGTGACAGAGATTCGTAGTTTTCTGGGATTAGCTGGATATTATCGACGGTTTGTCAAAGACTTTTCGTTATTGGCTTCATCTTTGACTAAATTGACTCGAAAAGGGGTAAAATTTGAATGGAATGAAGAATTTGACGAAGCATTTCAAGAATTGAAAAGACGACTCGTTTCAGCTCCTATTCTTGCTTTGCCAGACCCAGCGATTGGAGAATTTACCATTTATAGCGATGCCTCGAGACAAGGATTAGGATGCGTTCTCATGCAAGAAGGAAAGGTTATTGCCTACGCTTCAAGGCAATTGAAGAAGAACGAAGAAAATTATCCTACACATGATTTAGAGTTGGCTGCAATCGTCTTTGCATTGAAGATCTGGAGGCACTATCTGTATGGTGCAACTTGTCGGGTTTTCACTGATCACAAGAGCTTAAAGTATATCACCACCCAAAAGGAGCTCAACCTCAGGCAAAGGCGATGGATAGAGTTGATTAGTGACTATGACTTAGTCATCGATTATCATCCTGGTAAGGCGAACGTTGTTGCAGATGCTCTGAGTAGAAAGTCTTCTACCTCACTTGCTTCGATTCAATCTTTTTATCTTCCTATGTTGGAGCAATTTAAATCTTTACACATTTCGCTCGATTGTGAAAAGTCTAATGATTCTGCCTTAATCGCCAAATTCGAGGTTAGACCTACCTTGTTCGAGCAAATTCGAGAAAGACAATCACACGATGTTTATTTACAACAGAAGATTGTGAAGCTAAATCAAGGAAAAGAAACCGAATTTCGAATTCGGGATGATGGACTTCTTACTTTTAAAAATCGTGTTTGTGTTCCATCAGAACTTGATGTTCGTAGAACTATTCTTGAGGAAGCCCATTCTTCAGCCTATGCTATGCATCCTGGTAGTACCAAAATGTACAGAACACTTCGGGAGCATTATTGGTGGCCAGGTATGAAACGGGACATTACTGAATTTGTATCAAAGTGCTTATCATGCCAACAGATTAAAGCGGAACACCAAAAACCAGCCGGTATGCTTCAACCACTACCTATTCCTGAGTGGAAATGGGAAAACGTCACAATGGATTTTGTTTCTGGTTTACCTCGAACCCAAAAGGGTTTTGACTCAATTTGGGTCATTGTCGATCGTCTGACGAAATCGGCACATTTCCTTCCAGTGCATACTAACGAATCTTTAGAGAAACTTGCCAAGTTATATGTCGATGAGATCGTGAGATTGCACGGAGTACCAGTGTCAATCATATCTGACCGTGATCCAAGATTCACTTCCCGTTTTTGGCCTAGTCTGCAGAAAGCGCTAGGTACAAAATTACTATTCAGTACCTCGTTTCATCCACAGACTGATGGACAGTCCGAGAGAACTATACAGACACTAGAAGACATGCTACGTGCAGTGGTGTTGAATTTGGGAGGTAGCTGGGATAAGTACGTGACTTTGGTGGAGTTCGCTTATAACAACAGTTATCATTCAAGCATTGGAATGCCCCCGTACGAAGCTCTGTATGGCCGAAAGTGTCGAACACCACTCTTTTGGGATGAGGTTGGCGAGAGACAAATCGAACAAGTAGAGCTAATCGAAGATGCGAAGGCAAAAATACAACTTATTCGAGACAGACTTAAGGCAGCGCAAGATCGACAGAAAAGCTACGCAGATAATAGGAGGCGCGATTTGGAGTTTAATGAAGGAGACAAAGTTTTTCTGAAAGTTTCTCCATGGAAGGGCGTGTTGCGATTCTGCCGTCGAGGAAAGTTGAGTCCAAGGTATATTGGCCCGTTTACGATCGTGCAAAGGATTGGTCGTGTTGCATATCGACTTGAGCTACCATCGGAATTGTCGAAGATTCACGATGTCTTCCATGTCTCTATGCTTAGAAAATATGAACCAGATGCTTCGCACGTGCTCAAAGATCCCCCAGTTGTATTAAAGGAAAATCTATCGTACGAAGTACAACCTGTTCAAATTGTAGATCGCCGAGAGAAAATGCTTCGTAACAAATCCATTCCTATGGTGAGAGTTCTATGGAGAAGTGATCAAATTGAAGAAGAAACATGGGAACCAGAGTCAGTCATGCGTCAACACCATCCAAATCTCTTTTCATCTCTAGGTACGTTTATGTTTCGAGGACGAAACTTTTTAGAGGAGGGGATACTTTATAATATCTTAGCCCAACTATATTTTTGTTAGAAAGCCCAAAACCTAATTATTTATTTTTATGGCCCAAAAGGCCAGCCCTATCTTAGCTCAACTAGATTTTTGTTAGAAAACCCAAAACCTAATTATTTATTTTATGGCCCAAAAGGTCAGCCCAATTAAGCCCAATTAGAATTTTTTTAGAAAGCCCAAACTTATTTATTTATTTATTTTGTGGCCCAAAGTTTCAGCCCACTTAAATGGCCTGATATATAATTAGTAAGACTAAAGTTAAAAAAAAAAGAGAGAGAAGAACGGGAGAAGAAAAGCAAAAGAGGGGAAAGAAGAGAGGAAGAGGAGAAACCCTTGTTGACCAAATTCTCCCTTACAACCCTCATCCTAGGTGGTTTTTAAGTTGTTTTGAGGTAAGTGGTGTGTGAATTAAGCTTCCTTCTTCCATAATTTTGTAATTTTGTGGGGTTTTTCTTTTTGGTATGTGGGAAATTTGTAGACTGTTCGAACTGATTTCGAGATAGCTATTGTCCTCGAAACTTTGCAAACTTAATTTCTGTACGTAACTGAACTCGTTAGCTTTCCGTAGCCACTTGAAACACCTCAATCCGATTATTCTACAATTAGTTATGATTTTTCTCGTAAACTGCCGCTAGCAGGAAAATTTCAGAATTTTTATGTCGAATTCAAACTTATTTTCTATCGTTTCGTCTAGTTAATGTATTGAAACGGGTTATGTGGGATTGGGAACTGATGTTAAGGAGTTACATACTATTTTTTTTATTTAATATCGACTCGTTCGAAATCGATTAGGATTTGTTTTTAGCAATGAAAGGGATGTTACCACTAATAGTTAGTTATATTTAATTTGTCTTTAATTGCTCATCTCCTTTCTAGGTAAAGAACCATCGACGAAGAGCAAGGAACCGACTTCAGATTCCGGAGAGAGTTAATCACTTCCTGGTGAGTTGATAATTCGGGAACGCCTTCTCTTGTGGGAAGTGTGGACCCTCGATAAATGTGCATTTATTTTAGTTTTAGTTAATTGATAAGAAAATTATTTGGTATTGTGTTATGTGGTAAAGAGCCTAGTTGGCTCGATTTCTATGGTTAGAGTCCTGTTAGCCATTTTATGAGTATTATTGATTTTAACTTATGTTGAAGAGTCTTGCCGGCTCGGTATCTGATAACATTTATTGTGAATTATTTGAGAATTGATTTCTGGTTATTCTTGTGTGTTATTTAAGACTCTAACTTGAGTCGTTATTCATCTTATGATGCACATGCATATGTATGCCTGGTACCAAGGTTAAGTAGCCCGAATTGGTCACGGTTCGGGTGAGTTGGAGCGACATTGATTAAGTAGCCCGAATTGTCGCGGTTCGGGTGAGTTAGAGTGACAACCAAGTTGCCCGGGATTGGCAAACCCGCGTGAGTTAGATCTAACGGGGCACCTGTCCATTTGCCAAATACTGATACTCTGGAGGGTGATCGTTAGATGGATTAGTCTATTATAGGCTCAGTCAACGTCACCGGTGTGGGACATGCATGTCATATATGTTTATATGTTTGATCATTTCAAGTATTCAGTCGATATTGAATTGTGAACTTTAGCACTTGGCGTTGAGAAAGAATATTAATGTGCATTTTATCTAGAGTAACGGTGACGGGCTTGGACTGTCTCTCGACGGAGAGCTCAGTTCGAGGAGGATATTGACTACCCACGCGTCTTTTTTGTGATAACATGTTGTTTGAACAAATTGTGTTATTCGTAAATGTGCACTAAGGTTTTTATTTTCATTAATATGTACACTGAGTGAGAAATAGTTATTGTGAGACGAAATGTGGGATTTTATGTTATGAACCGCGAGTGGAATACATGCTTCGTATAAGGGTCGGGGTGACCGGCTTATCACCTCACTGAGCTAGTGGTTTTGCTCACCCCCATCATTCTTTCCTTTTCAGGCTGTTGATATCGTTTTGGTTGGAGGTTTGCCTATCGTTTGCTCGTCATCCAATCCGTGTTTTGGGTACTTCCTCTTTTATGTAAATTGACGGATTCATTGGCGAGATTGTATAGTTTATATTTGGTGACCCCCTTGATGTTCTTTTTGTACCTTCGCGATGTTATATCGTTCATGTATATTTTCTTTAAACTAAGTTACACCGTTGTATTTTGTACCTTTGTAAATCCTTGTTGATACTTTATGAGATGATGTCCTCGGGTTGTACCCGTTGTTATCAGTTGTTCAGTTCTACAGGTACTTGATAGCAAGCCTTACGTTTTCTATAAACTTTGTGGAGTGGAGTGCACCCATTCTGCAAAATTTATGGTTAACGTGGCGGTTGTCGCGTTCTGTCTGGGGTCGGGGCGTGACAAACTCGGTCAAGTCAAAGCCTCAGTTTACCTGTTTCTATCATCAAAGCTCAACATACCTCATCATCACATGATTCATAAATAATAATATAGGAGAACTATAAGAAAGACATAATTGACTATCTAATTGACTCCACACACTAGACACACCAACACAACACACTAAACATTAGGTAAGTTGTAAAAAATCGACATACCAACACCGGTTAAAATATTAATACGCCTAAAAAAATCAACCTCCTAACAAACAAACAACCAACGAAAGGAAAAATTATACCCTTGGTGCTCTTAAGACGAGGTAAGTACATCACACTTGGTGCTAATAAGATGAGGTAAGTACATCACACCCCCCAAACTTAGTAAAAACATAAGTTGAAACTAAGTTTGAAAAGAGATGTAATTGTCGAAACATGAGCACCTCAAATATAGTAATTCCTCATTCACACAAATAAATAATAAGGTAATAAAAAGGAAGGGACAAGCCCCCAACAGACGCTCATGTTTAACGTTAGAGAGTTTCGACGGAATACCACTTGGTACTACTGGATCAGAGGACGGTCTTCTCATATCCTCACCTTCAAGTACTTTCTTTCCCTTTTCTTGTCTACACTCAACACCTCACCTTTCTTGGTATCCTTGAAATTTCCTTCATCCCATGACTGTCTAGACTCCTTTTTGTCAATCTTTCACTCAAATTCAGAATTATTTGTCCTATTAAAATCAAGATTAAACAAGTTAGAAATCACATCTATGCTCTTGCATGATTGAGTCTCTATGGGCATCTTCATTGCTTGATCAAGAGAGAAAACCATATCTTCGTTATCCATCTGCAGTCTAAGCTTCTCGTCTCTCAACCTCTTTGCTCTTTCCCATTTCTTTTCCTTTATAACCTCAGTATTCTGCCTTTGGGATGAAACTGGAATATCCCAAACATCAGGTATAGCGTTCTGCGTGAAAAACAGTGCGGGAAGAAATGGTTCGACCATGGTTCGACATGGGTGTTGGTCGAACCAGGTGTGTAGTGGTCGAACCGTACTTCTGAAAGTGCGTTCTCTCCCGGACAGGTTGGTTCGACCACGGTTCGACCATCAAGGTTGGTCGAACCATGATGGTCGTGGTCGAACCGTGCTTAAAAAAACAGGGTACTCCGGACAGGCTGGTTCGACCACTGTTCGACCAACTAGGTTGGTCGAACCATTCTTGATGTGGTCGAATCGCACTTCAGATAAAACAGGAGGTCACGAACAGGTTGGTTCGACCTCGGTTCAACCAATAAGGTTGATCGAACCATGAGGGTCTTGGTCGAACCAATTGGCTGGAAGCTCCGGAGGTTGCTTAGGTGCTTGGTTCGACCTCTAGAGTGTGGTTCGATCTGCTGGCTTGGTCGAATCGAGCTCCTAGAGCTTCAGAATTCATTTTCGACATCATCAGTCCCTCATACTGTGTTCCAGACCTTAATGTGATGGCATTATTTCCCAACGTCTATGTCAATTGATTCACATTCACGGCCATCTGCCCCATAATCGAAGTAAGGTCCTTCAACTGCTTAGATAAATCTGCATGATCAACATTCATGGAAGCCTCAATGCGGTAAACTCTTACATCATTCTCAGCCGTGTATCGATTGAAGGTATCTTCAACAGTCTTCACTTTGTGCTGCTTCATACTAGGCCCCCTTTGTGTCAACTCTGTAATTTGCCTCTACTGAGATTCTATTAGCTTGTTAATGTTAGCTAAACTAGAGACGATCTCATCATTCCTATTCGGCTTCACCACTTGATGTTCAACCTGCGATACCTTACCAAGTACAGAAGATTCTCTTACTTTATCTGTAAGCCAGTCACGTGAATTCACAGAGATGTCTTCAAACAACTTTTCTGCTTCAAGTGTTGTCTTATATAACAGCGCTCCTCCTGATGATGCATCAGTAAGAATACGCGACTCACAATTCAATCCATAGTAGAATATACTTATGTACTATGCCTTAGACATTCCATGCTGTGGGCACCGCCTAAGCATGTCTTTGAACCTGTCCCACGCCTCATGAAATTTCTCACCCTGATTCATAACAAATTGGGTGATCTCTTGCCTCATTCTTAAGATCCTATAGGGTGGCATATATCTCTCCAAGAACTTCTGCTGCAGTTGGTCTCATGTAGTGCAATCTATAGCATCAAGAGTCTCATACCAAGCTTCTGCCTTATCAATCAAAGAAAATTTGAATAGGGCGATCCGCCTAGCATTATCATTAGCTCCAACAACCTTTTGAGTGTTTGTATAACCAAAGAATCTTTTGAGATGTTGATATGGATCTTCAAAACAACCTCTAGAAAAGGGATTCTTCTCTACCATGTTAATAAGAGCGGGATGTATCTCAAAATCATCATCATCCCCCCTTGCTCCTATCAACCCCATGTTACCAATTCCATAGTTCATAAAAATTTCACGTTTGGCAACATTATCCGGATCCTTCCTTGCGCCAGCCATGTTTAGTTTCCTTTCTTTCCTTTCCTTTTCCTAGTGCACAAGTACATCAGAAAAATTCAAGGTTAGATAGAAATAAATAATCACAAATTAAAGTCTTAATCAACTTGAAATAATAAACTAATAATAACATCTGTCCCTGGTAACGGCGCCAAGAACTTGATGCGCATTTTCTTTGCATGCAAAATTAATCTCCAAGTATGAAGGATATCAGTTGCAGCTTAAGCAAGTGACCAAGTGAAATATCAAATCCAAAGGACGGCGTATTATCAATTTAATTATTATCTAAATTAATTAAGACAATGCAATAAGGTTGAGGTATGGAATTATTAACTATTAAGCAAATTAGTTAAATAAAAATTAAATAAATTAAGCACTAGAAGAATACGAAAGTGGATCAAGTAGGAGAATAGGTAGCTCTAGGATAATTCAGTTTCACTCATTAATTTCCCTTCCGTGTGTTGATGTCTGACTCTTCCTTGTGGAATATGGACGCATCACTAAACCATGCAAATCTACTCTATAGACACAAGTAAATATGCGTGTAACACGTGTGAATAATCTTAGAGCAAGAGACGTAATTTCACCCCCTTTCTAGGTACTATCAGTATCAATTATTTCCCTAGCCAATTGGTACTCTAATCCGATATGATCTCCCTTTATAGGTACTATAAAATTATCCTCTTTATCCTACTTAATAACCCGAATTCAATTCAATTAATAAGTATTCATATATGATAGTTCTAATAAAGCTTCGGAGTCCCCTCACTTAGAATCATAACATGGAATCTTGTTCAGCGGTGAACGCACTCAATCTACAACCAAGATATATATTCAGACTCTATATACCAATTGAAGATGCACAAAACGAGCTTGAATATGGATTAAGAAAGCACAATCATATATAAAATAAATCCACAAGTAGTGTTGTATGGAGTTTACACACGAAAGTTCAATTAATTTGTAAAAGCCTTCACAACCCTAATTCTACCAAAAAGGCTCTAGCCCATGATGTTACGAAGAACAATCATTGGTGTTGGATAGATCATACCCGGATGTCTGGAAAATTACAAGATAAATTAGGAAATGAAATAAACCCTAGATTTGGGAGTGATGAATGATATTTTCACCTATATTGTAGTGTCTTTTTATGTTTATTTTCGTATATTTTTATCCGTATTTATATATTATTTGGTGAAGTTATGTGTTTTTATGGAATTGAGTGTGAATGAACTTAATCATATGTAAAACAGGTGAAATTGGAGCGAAAATGGAGAAAGGAAACGAATGAAGGAAGAAGAAAACAAGGCAGCAAGAACACGGCCAGCCATTTTAAGTACACGAGCCGTGTCGTGCTACACGAGCTGTGTACTGGAAATGGGCCTGTAAGAGATGGACGTGCGATGACATCAGAACGCATAACATGACCATCTCTTGGCCGTGTTGCATCACACCACTTGTGTTGCAGCATACGTCCCTTGTTGCAGCACACGAGTCGTGTAGGTGCCTGATCAGTAAAAAAAATCAGAATTCTTTTAGAAGGCCCCAATGAGTATAAATACCCATCCATTCAACCTTTGAGGAGAGAGACACGAAATACCAAGCTGCTCACACATTTCACACACCAATCCTTTGATTTTATACCATATTCTTCATCCTTTTCATCCATACATTGATTCTACATCATCTCTCCATAAATTCTACCATCCAAATCAAGTGAAGAAGCAAGGAAGAGTGGGTGATCACCAAATGAAGGAAGGAGATTCAATTGGAGCCTATCCAAGGGAGTGTTCATCCCAATTTTGTGTTAATCCTCTAGTTTACCATGATTTGTAAGGTTTTTAATGTCTATGTTAAGGATCTTATGAGGATTGTAGGCTAATCTCCCTTGTGGGATTAGCAACATGGAAGTTTGTGGTTAAATTTTGGGATCTATGTAATTGAATTCATGTGGTGATTGTGTTAATTGATTTCCTATCATTGATGCTTAGATCTTGAGGTTTTTGATGATTTGTGTGTTTAGATGCTCTAAATATATGATTAGATTGAGAAATCAATTATGTGATTAGGACATTTGAGTGAATTATTTCATCAAACACTTCATGTGCATTATAAATTGTAAAGAGATTGAGAAATCCTTTAGAGTTTAGAACCCTTTGATAGGACATACGGTTGGTTTGATAGAGAGATTGATTAATTGTGTGAAGGGATTCTTATTTCATGCTTAGTACATAGTTGGAATTGTTTGAATGAGAACCAACCTTTGTGCTATTTGAGATTATTATCCTATTCATCTTGAGAAAGAGTTTAGGTGAATTTAGAGTTGGCCCTTAATCCATACACTTGATTCATATGAGTTTAATGCATGATCTTAAGATTTCCCACTACTTAATTGTTGTTAATCCCACTTTTTCTTAATTTGGAAAACAACTTTACATTGCTTCATTTTAATCGTTTGATCATACTTTGTTTACTTGATTTGTATCATTTTAATACTTGTTCACCAATTCCACTCGATGATTAATCTCTATAAAATTATGATAAGTGTGATATCGCTTAATCTCTTGCGTCAACCTCCCTGTGATTCAATAAATTATTTTAGTTGGTCATCCCTAATACAAATGACTAATCAAATGACGCTGTTGCCGGGAGGTAACAGTTGCTAGTAGCTTAACGAAGGAACACTTAAAGTAATCTTAATAGAGACATTTTTATTTTATTTGTTTGCTTATATTTGCTTGTGAAAATCTTGTTCTAACTTCTCTTATTTGAAGGTGTATGCAAACTAAGTCAAAAGGGAAACAAATTGAACCTATCGATATAGAGATTGAACACACTTTTCGGAGAAGGAGAAAGGAGAAAGGAGAACAAAAACAAAAATAGTGATCTAATGGAGAATTTTCAAGGTGATAATCGTGTGGAGATAGAGCATGATGGGGAAGGCGGACAACATGTGAACGTTAAAGACAACAAACAAGCACCCCAGTTAATACCAATCTTTCTCAACAAGCTCATAAAAATTTTGGAGGGCGTAACAATCAAGCTTTGCTTCAACAAATGGTACAACAAGTCATGCTTCAACAAGGTTTTCAACATGCTTATGCACCTCCACCACCACCTCCGGTACATCGAGGGCCTTAAGTAGATCCAAGGGGGATCCGGGATTTCTTCAAGCCAAGGACAATGCCACAAATGATGGGTCCACCAATCAATGCCAACAACTTTGAGTTTAAAGCGGGCTTGATTTCTATTGTGCGAGAACAACAATTTAGTAGAACCCCGAATGAAGATCCCAATGCTCATCTTGCTCAATTTATTGAAATTGCCAACACAGTGAAGATGAATGGGGTGAGCGAGAATTGCATCAAGATGAGGTTGTTTCCATTTTCATTGAGAGATCGTGCTCGAACATGGTTATCTACCATTACTCGGTGTATGTACAACACATGGGATGAGCTTGCACAAATATTCTTGAACAAGTATTTCCGCCTTCTAAGACACTTCAAATGAAGAACTTGATTTCTCAATTCAAGCAAATGCCTCAAGAGAGCTTTTATGAAGCATGAGAACGGTTTAAGGATATGCTACTCAAGTGTCCACAATATGGCTTTCCAGAAAATCAACAAGTGGAATTTTTCTACCAAGGTTTGGTAAATGGTCAAAGAGTGCTTGTTGATGCTTCGGCTGGAGGATCTGTACTCGGAGTGACTCCGGAAAGGGCTATAAGGATTTTCGATGAGATTGCTATAAATGTCTACCAATGGCCATCAGAGATAGTTAGTGGATGCTATGAATTTGAAAGCTTCGATCAAGGGCAATAGTTTAGCGTGAAGAGTGCTAGTGTAGAACCAAATATGTTAAGTGTTAAGATGATAGCGGCTGAGGTAATGAGACAAATGAGCTTGAATCAAGGTATGAATAATTAAGGAGTTAATATGGTTGAAGGCCAAATTGATCAAGGGGTGCTACCTCCGAATTTTGTAAGTGGGGAACAATGGGCTATGACAATGTCACGTGTGGAGAATGTGTAATACATGCAAGGAAGGAATTACAAGGTAACTATTAAAACAATTACCAAGGTAATTTCAACCACAACTAAGGAAACTACCCACCAAGGCAAGGAAGCTTCAATAGTCAAGGAAGTGGAAGCTCATACCCACAACAACAAAGGAGGCAAGATAACTTCTCTTATTCAAACCCGAACAATGCGGTTGCTTATCCTCCGGGGTTTCATCCCGGAGCTAAAGCACCAAACAATGAAGGAAAAGAAACAACCGAAGAGTTGATTGAGAAGTTGATTGCATCTAATAAGGCCCAAGATGAGACTAGACGAACTCAAGATGAATTGAAAAGAAAGGCTGATGAAGCTAATGATAAGAGGTTCAAAGCCTTGGAGTACCAAGTGGGGCAAATTGCTAATACGTTGAGCGCGAATGAGAAAGGAAAATTTCCTTCTACCACCATTGTGAATCTAAAAGAACAATGCAAATCAATTACCTTGAGGAGTGGCACTAATTATGAAGGACCTTCAATGCCTTTGGAAAATGATGAGGTGGAAAAGAAGAGAAATGAGGAAAACTTGGTTGAATAAGAGATTGTGGAAAAATGAGAAATTGAAGATGAAGAGAATGATGAAGCGGATGTAATTGAGTCAGAAGTTGTTGAAAAAAATGGCAAAAGAACAAAAGCAATGAAAAAGAAAGAGGAAGAAGTGGAGTTGGAAAGGGATAGTTTGGGCATACTAAAAACTCAAGTTCCCATCCCTTTTCCACATAGATTTTTGAAGAATGGCCTAGATGAAAATTTTGTAAAGTTTTTGGAGATTTTCAAGAAAATCCACATCAATATACCCTTTGTGGATGTTTTGAGACAAATGTCTTACTATACTAAGTTTTTGAAAGACATCATGGCAAGAAAAATGAGCTTAGTGGAGAATGAGACTATCAACTTGACGGAGGAGTGTAGTGCGATAATTCAAAAGAAGTTGCCTCCAAAGCTAAAGGATCCGGGAAGTTTTGTCATACCATGTGAGATGGGTAAAAGTGAAGTACACAAAGCTCTTTTTGATCTTGGGGCTAGTTTCAATTTGATGTCGATGTCTATCTTTAAGAAACTTGGTATAGGGGAAGTAAAGCCTACGTCCGTTATATTGCAACTTGCGGATAGGTTTTTGACTTACCCTAAGAGAATAGTTGAGGATGTGTTAGTTAAATTTGGAAAGTTCATATTCCCAGTAATTTTGTAGTGCTTGACATGGACGAGGATGCAAATGTTCCATTGATTTTGGGGCGTCCATTTTTGGCCACGGGAAGAGCTTTAATTGATGTGCACAAGGGGGAGTTGACATTGAGAGTAAATAAAGAAGAGGTGGTATTTTCATTAAGAAATGCGATGAGACATCCGGATGAGAAAGAGGAGTGTAAAGGGATTGAATTGATTGATGAGATTGTTCAAAAGAACTTGTCATTCTTCTTATCTAAAGATCCTCTTGAAACAAGCATAAGCCATTCTCTTACTTTATCTCTTAACTCTAACTCTTCTTTTTATTACCTAGAAAATGATGATACAAATGATTGCTTACATGATTTGAATGCTTGTAGGAAATGCAAGAAGATGAAGCCAAGATGATGTACTATGGAAAGAGGGAGTACCTTCCGTTGGAGATAGAAAATAAAGAGCCCAAGGTTGATAAAGGGAAAGAAGAATTGAAGCCAATACCCGATCACCTTATATATGCGTACTTGGGGGGATGACAAAACCTTTCTGATAATTGTATCATCATCCCTTTCATCTATAGAGCTTGAAAAATTGTTAAGGGTGCTTAGAGATCATAAAAGTGCTATAGGGTGGAGTCTTGATGATTTGAAAGGCATAAGTCCCACTATTTGTATGCATCACATTAGGTTGATTGATGAGAGTAAAACATGAATACAACCCCAACATCGTTTGAACCCCATTATGCAAGAGGTTTTTAGGAAAGAAGTTTTGAAATGGTTGGATGCTAATATTGTTTATGCCATAAGTGATAGTCCGCATGTAAGTCCTTTGCATGTTGTGGCTAAGAAAGGGGGGTTAACCACTGTTAAAATGGAATTTGATGAAGGGCTTGCCACAAGGGTGAAAACGGGTTGGAAAGTGTATTGTGATTATAGAAAACTTAATGAAAACACTCATAAAGATCATTTCTCTTTGTCTTTTATTGGTCAAATGCTTGATAGGTTGGCGGAATACAAGTATTATTATTTTCTAGATGGTTACTCGGGGTACAACCAAATCATGATAGCCCCCGAGGATCAAGAGAAAATAACTTTTACTTGTTTGTATGACACGTTT